>JAWNKV010000550.1:4800000-6000000 GCA_035041805.1 Amiota mariae
GCATATCTCGACAGGCGGTTGCTCTAACCTAAGTATTCGTTCATTAAGGTGGCGTTCCACAATTTAAAGATTTTGAAGTATGTAAATATTATATAGTAAAGAATCGGGATGTGCATTATTTGAGCTAAATTAATATCACCAGAGAAGGCCTAGTATCCAGGGATAATGGCTACTTATCATGATATGATACGAGTACTTACTAATTGATTGATTAATTGATTTGCTTGTGTCGTACTAACTTACTCATTCCAAAATTATATATTAAGCTTAGTAAATAATTAATTGAAATAAAACAATTAAAACTTAGGAACTGTTGCCATTTCTTAGATTTCCCACCAAAAGTTAATTGAAATAGAGCAATTAAAACTTATAAACTGTTGTCATTTCTTAAGATTTTCAACCATATGTTTACTAAAAGAATTTCAATTTATTTTCACACTGGGAGTGCTCTTTTCGCCGGAAAAATTTCATCAAAATCGGCTTTGTACGGGAATGACAGAAAGAATAATTTTTTTATTTTGTTGCAACTCACAATTCAAGAAGAGGTTTTTAATAATTTCGACTTCACCCTGCTGATCTGCGCCGTGTAAGCAATTGTCGCCAAATATGACAATCTCACTAGTTAAAAATTTATAATAATAGCAGTGACAACATTTTTTCCCCAGTAATTCTATGAAACATGTGTCTTGCCAGTACTTCAGTATTGGTGTATTCATAAATATTTCAAAAAATACAAAATAATATTTACATAATTATCTGACATGTTTAACGAAGACCACTTATATGATTTGAAAATATGTATCCATGCTTTCTATGCAAAATTGGATCCATTTGCCTGTGGTCTGATCAGCACCAAACTTTTTTCAAGCAATCTCCAGACTATGCTAATTGAACAAAAAACAGTTGTTGTGACTTGCGAAATAAATCGGTCGCAATTCAACACGACTTTCTTACTTACAAATTGATTACATAGTCAATCTTATCTTCCTTTACCTGTGAAGACTTGACTGAAAAATATTTTCTTACCTTCAAAATTGCAAATACTTGATTTACTTGTAACTATAATAATCAGTCATATTACCTTATAGACTATTTTGTGAGTAATGATGAGTACTAAGTATAAACGCGTGGCACATTTATTCATGTATCAATAGTTTTATACGCAAATTTTTGATATTATTGTAATGTTCATAGAGATCTCTAGTTTTTTTAAGAATATAAAAACAAACAAACAAACAAATCTTTCCACTTTATAATTTTATTATAGATATAGCTAAGTAAGGTATAGAGGTATTGAGTAACATTCTCAAGTAAATAATTTAACAGCTCCTTGTAAATTTCGTATGCTTCGAAAAGAGGCAAAAAGTATAAATAAGAAGTGAGTTTCTTATTTTGTCACTCATGTAAAGTCCAGCAAGTTCGATGTTGTTCAAACGCATTCATCAAGTACCAAATACAGTGTCAGCAAAGTCTCGTGATGGTTGTATCTATTTGTATCGCGCCATGCGACTCATTGGATGGATACCGACAAAACATTGCAGTTGGTTGTATCATTTTTGGACGTTATGGCCATTCATTTGGGGGATTGGGTACTTGCCACTGGGTTTCTTAGGCACTTACATGGACGATATTAAGCAGTTCTCACCTGAAGATTTTCTGACATCATTGCAGGTCTCATTTAATGCATTGGGCTCATCGATTAAGAGTTCAACAACATATATACTACGTCGGCGATTGCATCGAGCCAAAGATATTCTAAATAAATTGGATGGACGATGTCATCTCGACTCAGAACTTTTCAAAATACGTCAAGTGATTGCACGTAGCAATTATTTGTTTCTCATTTTTACCATTGTTTATTGCTCATTTGCTGGATCAACTT
The DNA here is from genome assembly GCA_035041805.1 of Amiota mariae. Lineage (NCBI taxonomy): Eukaryota > Metazoa > Arthropoda > Insecta > Diptera > Drosophilidae > Amiota > Amiota mariae. The sequence continues at coordinate 4,801,883 of JAWNKV010000550.1, forward strand.
TCTTAAGTGGTGTTTTAGGTGGTACACCGCCATGGCGATTGTATAATCCATACTGTGATTGGCGTAAGGATAAGCTACACTTCTGGATGCAGTCAATATTCGAATATCTTGTTATGTCCACTGCTGTAATGCAAGATCAGATTTCAGATACATATCCGCTCATTTTTGTGGTAATCATCAGAGCTCATATAAGTATACTAAAGGATCGGATTACCAATTTACGCAAAGACACCCAAAAGACAAATGATGAACATTACGAAGAGTTGGTTAACTGCATACTTGATCACAAACTCATATTAGAGTGAGATACCTGAAAAGGAGTAAACCTCAAAATTAATAATTTTTTTCATTCCAGATACTGTGATACTATTAGACCCATAATTTCGGTTACAATTTTTGTACAGTTTTTACTGTGTGGTATCGTTCTTGGTCTGACCTTAATAAATCTCTTATTTTTTGCTAATTTATGGAGTGGTCTTGCAGCAGGATTATTCGTCATCACAATTTTATTGCAAACATTTCCATTCTGTTACGTTTGTAATATGGTAATAGATGATTGTGATGAACTAACTTTGGCTCTATTTCAAGTGAATTGGTGGGATGCAGATGTACGATACAAAACTGCATTAATGTACTTTCTACTTAACCTTCAGAGACCAATTATATTCAATGCAATGGGCATTTTTCAAATCTGCTTGAATTCAAACATAAGTGTAAGTATTAATACTTAAAGAATATAACTTAAATGATTTATTAATTAATCCATTTAGGTTGCAAAATTTGCTCTTTCCGTTATGACAATTGCAAGACAAATGAATTTGGCTGAAAGATTTAAATAAATTTACAAAGTATTATATTACTATGAAATATAATTCTTATACAAAATTTAATTTAAAAGCACTAAAATTCTCCAAACAACTCACGCTGAATATATGAATATACTGTACCATATTTCAGCTCGGTATCTATTATGACTTAATTACATAAATTCACAGTAGAATACAATATAAAAAATCACTTAAAACCACTTTTTTTTTCCTATATATTGTAATATGTCTCAAAACAGCGTTATTAACTTCACAAAGTGATCTAGAAACATGTTGTATTGTTAATTAAAATAAAACACATGTCATAAATAGCTTTACCAATATTCAATATATCATGTTTTTAATTAAATTGTTCATTATAATATCGCAATGATATTATATTTATTATTAGAAATGGGCAAAAACAATTTAATTCGTCTTTGATAATCGCTCAGCAATGTTTATTTGCTTGACAAAAGTAAATACTGAAAATGAGAATTTCACAATCTGAGAAGAAAAACACAAAAATAAAATTATTGGATACACTATAAAAAACAAATTTGTTCCACATTCACTTACGCTAATATTACTGCTGACATTGATTGGTAAATAATTCGCAGCTTTAAAAATAATTGGTTTTTGCAAATTTTGCATGAAGTAGATCAAAGCCTTCCTATAGCGTTTATTCCTATGGAGCCAGTTCGATTCAAATGCAGCATTAGATAACATGTAGCAATCATCTATAAGAAAACTGCATAGGATACATAATGGAGTCGTCTCACATAGAATGGCGCTTAGAAATAATGTTGCTCCCACACCAGATCTAAAGTCAGCAAAAAGAACTAAGTTAATCAAGGTGAATCCAAGCACTAAGCCCATAGCCATGAATTGTATGAAAATTGTTCCTGAAATTACTGGACGAATGGTATCGCAGAAGCTATCCAAACAATAATGTTAAATTGTTTTATTTACCATCTCAATGAATAATGACTCACCGTAATATATTTCTGTGATCCACAATACAATTTTTTAACTCTTCATATACATCATCATTACTTTGATGTTCATCTGTGCCAAGACGAAGTACACGCTCCTTCAGTATGTTGATATGCGTTCGTAAGATAAGTATGTAATTAATAGGATAACAATCGATACAAACATCCTGAAAACAAGCACCACACATTGCAAAGTACTCGAGAAATGCCTGAATCCAAAACTGTGTTCGGCTGACATGCCAATCCAGCATAGGATAATAGTTCTGATAAGGTGGTTTGCCATTCAACACCGCACCCAAGAAAGTTGTTGTAGCATAAGAAAAATATATCACATTGATAATGAAGAAAGTTTTATTACTGTTAGCAACAGTCACGCGTATCTTTTGTTGTTCATCTTTGCGCGTGCATCGCTTATCAATCTCATCCAGGACATCATTGGCTTGATCCAAACGATGGACCATCTTCCACAAAACTATGACCTTTGCTGAGCACGACCAAGCGTTGAAAGACACTTGCAGTGAAGTTAGCAGCTCACTTGGTGTAAACTCATTCATGTGAGAAATATAGCTCAATAAAAAACCAATCGGCTGATACACTGTCGAGACAAGATTCAACGCCAAGGCCCACAGCACATAGAGTAGAGCATAACGTTTAGGCAATGGTCGGATGCCCATTATAAAAATGCAGCGCAATAGATACAAACTTGTATCTCGTGAAGCAACCACAATTGTTAAGGGTGCCGTATACATACGACTGAAATATTTTTCCAGAACCATAGTTGAAGCGTTGTTTGCACGAATGAAACTGTTACAAGTAACGCCTTGAACAACACCTTTTATTACCATTTATCAGGTAAAAGATGGGACTTTTTCTACCCAAATATAATAAATTTATTCAAAAAGTTCATAATGAGCACGCAATAATTGAATAATTTAGTTAATTTACAACTACTTCAATTGAATTCAATTGTAATTTAAATTTAAATTTTGTTGGTCATCAAGGTTAAAGCATTTGAGCACAATGACATTTCGTACTTTTATCTGATATAGTTACGTTATAAAGTCTTTGTTAAAAATAAAATTTAAATAAACTTTAAAATATATTTGTTGCTTCTCATGTTATAACTATAATTCTAATCGTCGACATTAGTCATATGTCCCACCACAATCGTTATGTGTGTTCAGCAAATATTCCAAGAAAGAAGAAGACTACGAAGAAGGGCTGTGTTAGCGAAAGCTCAAGTGAAAGAAATGTGCGTTTTTCTTTTATCAGTGAAACCAGGTAAGAGCATAATCTTTGGCGGACAACTAACTATTTTAAAAGGCCTGTGAAAAAAGAAATCCTCATTGAACATCTTGTATTGTAGATCTTATAATGAAAAAACCTCCGCTCTTGTATAAAATTTGTATAAAACATTGTTATCTGCCCTTCTGATTAAAAGCACAAAATTGTCCCAATTCCGTTCAGTGGGAAGCAAGACACAATTAAAGATCTAAAATAACCAAAATATCCTTGCTCTGTGACCTTTTTGCCCATAAAACAGTGTTCAAATTTGATGCTCCTAGCAGCAAGCAAAACCAACTTAACTGATCAATCAATCTTGGTCTTAAATCTGGAACACCGCTGTTGACACTGATATATCTAAGCACATTTTTAGCTTGAGACGTCTTGATTGTCCACCAGTGATATCTTTTCAAGAAGTTCTCCCGCAACACACTTTTTTAACTATCTTGGCTAACAAATTTGTCAGAAGTCAGAATGTCACCTTGAATTCAAATTAGTACTTTATAAGGTAATCATAAAACCAATATGGATTTATGAAATCCAACTTCGGCGCACAGCAACAGAATCCAACATTGAAAAGATTTCAATACATGATCCGAAGGCTTATCGAAGCACCATTGTACGTTAAAAACTCCGAGATATACGCTCACCAACAGTGAAAGAAAAAATCACTAGGTACAGTAAAAACTACTAAAACGATTAAAAATCATAACGTCCGTTAGACAGGAGCTGAAATGGTGTCGCCAATTGACTCAATATATTATATTTTATAAATTTAAGTAACCCAATTTGTATTCCCCATCAATGTAATATTTAATAAATAGATTTGATATAAAAACAGTAAAAAGAAAATAAACTTTGGTTATGTCGAAGTTGTAATACTATTCACGTACCTTTCATATCTTCTAAGTTCATGTTTTGTATGGGAGTTACCCCTCCTGGTAATCCGAGGGTCTTGAATTTTACATGGCTGGTGAATATAGTACAAGAAATAAAAAAGTTTGTTCTCATAAGAACATGAAAAGATAGCTTCTTACAAAAAAATCTGAGCTCTCTAACTCAAAAACTGTAGGACTAGTTTCAATGCATACAGACAGACAGATGGATCAATGGACAGTGAAGAGTATAAAAAACAAGGTACTGATATATAATACGAAGCAGAAACCTGTCTGGTCATATGGTGTGCAGTTATTGGGGAACGGCAAGCAATTCCAATCCAGAAGTTTTAATCAAAGACTTCGAGAATGGCTTCTTATTAATAATTGTACTCATAAGGACCTGAATATTTCCGAAACAAAAAATTGATTAAAAAAGCTCTAAATGTTGAAAAGGATTATAAAGCCATAGCAATAACCAGCTATAAATCTGTTTTGTGGAAAAAAGGAATGTACATATGTATGGAGACAATTACAATAACCTTATTATAAACAAATGAATGTTTTAAATTGTTCGTATGTTATGCTCTTCCTTATCTTTCATCTGATTGCATTGCAATTTTGTGATTGTACATAGTTGAGTCCCGCCTTGAACATTGGATAATTTTAGACCTGATATGTGTTCTCGTTTCCAAGATATGGGATATTCAAACAACACCAACCTCTAAAATTGTACTACGAAAAATTAACTAAAATACCATTTTAATTTTCTGAAACTGAAACCGTGTTGTTTGTTGATACACCAAGTTTAACAGAGGGAATATAGTGATGCTAAGAAAGGACACAACCCATGTGAAGCAGGGTCGGTACGCTAGTATTTAATATATTTAATGAATACGAAGACCTCATCATCATGATTATTACAATTTTTTTTTTTTTATTTAATCCACTTTTGTACCATCAAGAATCAATTAGTCGAAAACTTTTTAATCTTGTATAGTATAGTTAATATCAGCCACTGATGTTCATAACGCATAGAGCCAAAACAACTGTAGACTCCATGAAATATAAACATATCATATTCTACGATGAAATAAATTTTATAAATTTAATATTTATATTTTATCAAAAAACAAATGAAAGGAGGTTTACAACTTTGAGTTTGACAACCATGGTTGCTTTTGTTCAGTTTGGTCTGGCATTTCATCCGATACCTTCCAGTTAGTTAAAATGGATCGCTACATAAGAGAACAACGTGTTTTCATTATTAAAAACTTAATAATGAATTTTATTAATCGAGACAAACCAGAGACAAATGAACACCTGGAAATCAACATTCAAAAAGTTTTTGATCGGGCAACGGGCGTTTTCAATTTCGCCCAAAAAAAAAAACGTAACTGTGCTAAAAAACGCAGAGATTTAATTTTTTTAAAATTGATGTTCAAGCGAACAGCTGAGTGAATTCTGTTTATTTTAGGACCATCTGAAACGTATCGAATTTGGGGCGAAATTTATAGGTTAGTTTTCTTTGGATCCTTTTGATAGTATTTACACTCAGTCTCAGGTGCCAAGCAAATATTTTGACTCTGTTCACTCCCATTCACATCCCTCACTCTACAAAAACCAAACGAAAAGAAAAAACTTCTCTTCTCAACAAAAAAACATCCCCTTTACCATATTACGTACATACCAACTTCTGCTAATGAATTTATCAAAATTTCTTATTGAACTTATCATTTTCTACTCATTTTTAAAATACAATTAAAATATCACAGCTTTATTACCGACAAATGCAATTAATTTTAACATATCATTTAATCGAATTAAGACAAATTGGAATCTTCCAAAAAATATTAAAATTTATATGCAAGCAGATTGGCATATTTAGCATTGGTTGGTTTTGCTTGTATCGTTTATTTGGCTTTAATGGAAAAGAGATTTGGTTAAAATGCAAAAAGGGAGAATTTAATAAAAATAGCCTATTTAAGAATAGTCGATTTCAAATCCGTCAAAAGCGGTTTCTAGCACACCTAGAAATGGAATTGGCCTGGAATTGAGGCAAAAGAGGTTTCCAGCATATATCCTTATGTTATAATCTTATCCGATAGATCTCTTGTATATTTCGTTCCTTAAGTCCGTTAATCGTTGTGTTTGTTTAAAGCTGCGCTTACGTCAAATTGGTCACCACTTTTTGCTTAGATCTCAACAAGATTTATTCTTATTTATTCTATACTTTCATGAAAAATGTTGTCGCTAATCTTCAATAGAAAGAGGTGCAAATTTATGTACTGGGCTTCTGATTATACCGTTAGTGGTTTTGACATCAGTAACATGAACATTCCCATTATTGCCAGCGATTAATGTCATCACTCCACCGTGTTGTCGTCATGAATAATAATAGTTCAACAGTACGATTTAGCTGTCCCTTCGTCCACTTGGAGCGTTGTTGTTATGTATGGATACGGTGCCAATCCAACTAACTTATAAAATAGTGATATTGCCTTATTGCTTCCCAACTTCGATGAAAACAATTTCCAGTTTTTCGCACGACAAATTTGATTTCGTTATTTTATTTAAGACTAATATTTTGCCTGACTTAACTGCGACCTCCCAAAGTCTATCAAAATGTGATGCTCTTGGCGGAATAAAACAACAGATGACTGACAAATCTATGAACACCAAAGGGAAACGCATTTGTGAACAACTCGGTGACTATTGCGATGAAAACAGCTTTTGAGGCGAAATTTTCTTACAGAGGCAACAAATATGCTTTCCTTTGTACCTCCATACTCATTATTGCCTATGGTCCAAAACAGTTTTGGAGAAATCCTCACTGTTTGCCAACTTACTTAAACCTTGCCGATTCAAAGTGTATGTTTTGACTTTAACCTACGGAGATCTACTACTGTTTTGGTCTTCAGCATTACCATTGTAGCATGAACCAGTGTTTCTATTGTTTTGAATCATTCTTTAGTTGTGATATTGTATTGATCGAATTAATCCTACAACATCATAGAGTAAAAGATCTCAGTCAGCTTGACTAAAATTTTTCTGACCCTCTCAATTTGAACATTATCGGAGCTAATTAATATTTAGTATGCTCATAACTCAGTAAATGTTATAAAGAAGAAGAAGGAATTAGGCAGAGTTGTGAGCTAAATTAATATCCTAGGACAATGGCTACTTACAATGAAATGACATGAGTACTTACTAATTGATTGATTTCATTACATTGTTATAACTTACTCATTCCCAAAATGAAAATCTATGAGGCCATATAAATAAATAATTAAAATAAAGCAATTAAAACTTAGGAACTGTTGTCATTTCTTAAGACTATCCGCCATATGTTTACAACAAAATATTCAATTTATTTTCAAATAAACATTCTCAAGTAAATAATTTAAAAATTGTTAGCAAACTTTGTATTCTCTGAAAAGATTTAAAAAGTATAAATAAGAAGTGAGTTTCTTATTTTGTCACTCATGTAAAGTCCAGTAAGTCGTATGTTGTTCAAACGCATTCATCAAGTACCAAATACAGTGTCAGCAAATTCTCGTGATGGTTGTATCTATTTGTATCGCGCCATGCGACTCATTGGATGGATACCGACAAAACATTGCAGTTGGTTGTATCATTTTTGGACGTTATGGCCATTCATTTGGGGGATTGGGTATTTGCCACTGGGTTTCTTAGGCACTTACATGGACGATATTAAGCAGTTCTCACCTGAAGATTTTCTGACTTCATTGCAAGCCTCATTTAATGCATTGGGCTCATCGATTAAGAGTTCAACAACATACATACTACGATGGCGATTGCAACGAGCCAAAGATATTCTAAATAAATTGGATGAACGATGCCATCTCGACTCAGAATTTTTCAAGATACGTCAAGTGATTGCACGTTGCAATTATTTGTTTCTCATTTTTACCATTGTTTATTGCTCATTTGCTGGATCAACTTTCTTAAGTGGTGTTTTAGGTGGTACACCGCCATGGCGATTGTATAATCCATACTGTGATTGGCGTAAGGATAAGCTACACTTCTGGATGCAGTCAATATTCGAATATCTTCTTGTGTCCACTGCTGTAATGCAAGATCAGATTTCAGATACATATCCGCTCATTTTTATGGTAACCATCAGAGCTCATATAAGTATACTAAAAAATCGTATTACCAATTTACGCAAAGACACCCAAAAGACAAATGATGAACATTACGAAGAGTTGGTTCAGTGCATAATTGATCACAAACTCATATTAGAGTGAGATACCTGAAAAGAAATAAAACTCAAAATTGATAATTTTTTTCATTCCAGATACTGTGATACTATTAGACCCATAATTTCGGTTACAATTTTTGTACAATTTTTACTGTGTGGTATCGTTCTTGGTCTGACCTTAATAAATCTCTTATTTTTTGCTAATTTATGGAGTGGTCTTGCAGCAGGATTATTCGTCATCACAATTTTATTGCAAACATTTCCATTCTGTTACGTTTGTAATATGGTAATAGATGATTGTGATGAACTAACTTTGGCTCTATTTCAAGTGAATTGGTGGGATGCAGATGTACGATACAAAACTGCATTAATGTACTTTCTACTTAACCTTCAGAGACCAATTATATTCAATGCAATGGGCATTTTTCAAATCTGCTTGAATTCAAACATAAGTGTAAGTATTAATACTTAAAGAATATAACTTAAATGATTTATTAATTAATCCATTTAGGTTGCAAAATTTGCTCTTTCCGTTATGACAATTGCAAAACAAATGAATTTGGCTGAAAGATTTCAATAAATTTACAAAGTATTATATTACTATGAAATATAATTCTTATACAAAATTTAATTTAAAAGCACTAAAATTCTCCAAACAACTCACGCTGAATATAGGAATCTACTGTACCATATTTCAGCTCGGTATCTATTATGACTTAATTACATAAATTCACAGTAGAATACAATATAAAAAATCACTTAAAACCACTTTTTTTTCCTATATATTGTAATATGTCTCAAAACAGCGTTATTAACTTCACAAAGTGATCTAGAAACATGTTGTATTGTTAATTAAAATAGGACATAAATAGCTTTACCAATATTCAATAAATTAAATTTAATTAAATTGTTCATTATAATATCGCAATGATTGACTTCAAAAATTGATAATTATATTTATTATTAGAAATGGGAAAAAGCAATTTAATTCGTCTTTGATAATCGCTCAGCAATGTTCATTTGCTTGACCAAAGTAAAAACTGAAAATGAAAATTTCACAATCTGAAAAGGAAAACACAAAAATAAAATTATTGGATACACTATAAAAAACAAATTTGTTCCACATTCACTTACGCTAATATTACTTTTGATATTGATTGGTAAAAAATTCGCTTTAAAAATAATTGGTTTTTGCAAATTTTGCATGAAGTAGATCAAAGTCTTCCTATAGCGTTTATTAGTATGGAGCCAGTTGGATTCAAATGCAGCATTAGATAACATGTTGCAATCATCTATAATGAAACTACATAGGATGCACAATGGAAACATCTCACATAGAATGGCGGTGAAATAGAGTGTTGCTCCCAAACCAGTTACAAAGTCACAAAAAAGCACTATGTTTATCATGGTTAATCCAAGCACTAAGCCCATAGCCATGAATTGTATGAAAATTGTTCCTGAAATTACTGGACGAATGGTATCGCAGAAGCTATCCAAACAATAATGTTAAATTGTTTTATTTGCCATCTCAATGAATAATGACTCACCGTAATATATTTCTGTGATCCACAATACAATTTTTTAACTCTTCATATAAATCTTCATTACTTTGATGTTCATCTGGGCCAAGACGAAGTATACGCTCCTTCAGTATGTTGATATGCATTCGTAAGATAAGTATGTAATTAATAGGATAACAATCGGTACAAACATTCTGAAAACAAGAACCAGTCATTGTAAAGTACTCGAGGAATGCCTGAATCCAAAACTGTATACGGCTGTCATGCCAATCCAGCATGGGATAATAATTCTGATAAGGTGGTTTGCCATTCAACACCGCACCCAAGAAAGTTGTTGTAGCATAAGAAAAATATATCACATTTAAAATGAAGAAAGTTTTATTACTGTTAGCAACAGTCACGCGTATCTTTTGTTGTTCATCTTTGCGCGTGCATCGCTTATCAATCTCATCCAGGACATCATTGGCTTGATCCAAACGATGGACCATCATCCACAAAACTATGACCTTTGCTGAGCACGACCAAGCGTTGAAAGACACTTGCAGTGAAGTTAGCAGCTCACTTGGTGTAAACTCATTCATGTGAGAAATATAGCTCAATAAAAAACCAATCGGCTGATACACTGTCGAGACAAGATTCAACGCCAAGGCCCACAGCACATAGAGTAGAGCATAACGTTTAGGCAATGGTCGGATGCCCATTATAAAAATGCAGCGCAATAGATACAAACTTGTATCTCGTGAAGCAACCACAATTGTTAAGGGTGCCGTATACATACGACTGAAATATTTTTCCAGAACCATAGTTGAAGCGTTGTTTGCACGAGTGAAACTGTTACAAGTAACGCCTTGAACAACACCTTTTATTGACACACATCAGGTAGAAGAAGAGACTTTTCGAACCTAATCATAGTAAATTTATTTAAAAAGTTCATAATAAGCACGCAATAATTGAATAAATTATTTAATTTTTAACTTATTTGTAAAACTTTACAGCATTAGACACAAATTATGAAATTGAAATTGTATTTAGTCTTCAAGGTTTACAAATGGACAGTTTTGTTCTAAAAAATATATTTACAGGAAGAAGTATCAATAAAAACTTCATAAAATCAGATATTAAAAATTCTTTAAAATAAAAATCGATTCTTATGCTTTTTCAGTTGCCGATAAGTATCCTAGAATTCATCGAAAGAAACCTCTTTGAGCAGCATGATGTAGCCAATTTTATGTGTTCACCTTTTCAAAAAGCATGTCTTCTTCTTCGGAGCACTTTATTTTCAATTTTTATATAAGACGGGCTTTGGACGAGACCCATTTTTCTCTTCACTTTTAGAACTCCAGAGCTACAATGCCTTTACTTTCTTGTCAATCTTTAAGTAGGTAGGAACACGTTGCAATACAATAAAATTATGCAGTTTTGTCTACATATGTAATCTTGTTGACAAAACAATTGTCTGAGTATATACAATTACAATAATATTTAATTTATTAAATGATTAACAAGACCAACTGTAATCATCATGATTACGAGTATTACATATTTTTTTTTTTTTTTTTAATTTAATTCACTTTTGTCCCATTAACAATCAATTAGACGCAAACATTTTTATTTTGTATAGAATTTACATTAATCTCTGATGTTCGTAACGCATAGAGACAAAACAACTGGAGACCCAATGAAATATGCACATTTACCCGATTATCAGTGATTGGATCTGTAAAACCCTAAGCAAATAATGCGTCTAGTGTTTAAGATGTTACGATTATCTTAAATTTTCTTAAATTTAATATGAATATTGAATTATTTAAAAAAAAAATATGTTTTGTGAAGTGACTATTGAATTGAGTGAGACTGAAACATTTTCTTAATATTATTATATTTTTTTGTTTTCTTGTTAAAAAAAAAATGGATGTTGTTGACTAAATGAAAATATACTTGGTCATTTAAAATTAATTATGAAGATTTTATTTTTTAATGTGAAATGTTTTTAAAGTGTTTTGTATAAAAATATTTACATAATTTTATACATTAAAAGTACGATGAATCCTTGAAATATTTAATATTACTTCCATTACCTTATACTTCTGAATTACATATTAATCAAATGCAATAAAAACGCTCACTCATTGTAACCAATTCAGCTTATTGGATTTTATATCAGTACTTCAGTTCTTTACTTACAATCTAAGTTGCAGGTGTTGTAAGCCACAAAAAGTATAACAAACTTTTATGGAACTATGAGTAATACATTTTCGGTGCAACTGCAACTTTGTCACTTTAATTAAGAAACTGTGACAGTTTTGTGGTAATATGGAACAGTGATTATTATGCAGTTTATGATAATAAATTCAATTCATTTCAATGCTCAAATAAGAGAATACTAGTATGACTTTGTACCCAGTGGTTCGGTTGTTGTGCTATTCCACCCGAACAGATATGAGTTTAAGCAAAAACTTTAAATGTATAAAATAATGACATAACACTGTTTTCGGTGGTACTATTTATATTAATATGATCATGTGGCCATAAACAAATATCATTTCAATCGTTTGCCATGTGGTCAACTAAGATCATATAACCCCCTTAAAATAAAATTGCACTGTCTATATTTTAGGTTCTTTAGTTCAGTGGTTAAATGGCGTATATTTGATTGATAGTAAATATCTTATAAAATAAGATAAAAGATCTAAAGAGAGCTGCATGAGTGCACTCTAAACGGCGTATGAGTTACATCATTTCAAAAATGAATGAATGAGTTTTGTAACCAGTTATCCGAGTACTCATACTCGTAGTAACCAAAACTAAACGAATTGAATGAATGCTGCGCCTCACATAACATAGTATGAAACTCTATTTTGTTGTGATTATAACTCGTGTACTCCGAGTGAAAAAGAAGAGGAGATTTTTTTGTTTTGTATAAAAAAACAAAAACGAATTTGTATTCCAGATTTTATTTTATCATACATTTTTTTCTGTTATGCGTAAATTACATACTATGCTTATAAACTAAGGTGTATTTGTGAGAATGTGTATGGACAAACATCGAAAGAAAAGAATACAAGAAAAGAGCATGAAATAATTAAAGATCTGGTAAAGTTAATTGGTTGGATACCGACAAAACATTGCAGTTGGTTGTACAATATCATTTTTGGAAGTTATGTCAATTTATTTGGGGGGTTGAATATTCGCCACTGCGTTTCATAGGCACTTACATGAACGATATTAAGCAGTTCTCACCTGAAGAAATAAGTTAAGGTGCATGTGTTAGCAAAGAAATGTGATATGTGGTCATTCAATAAATTAAGATAAGTTATGCATATATAAGTGTGGAGATGCTATTGCCGCTAATTGAAATGTGATGGTGTGCAAGTCGTGGAAGAGAGAAAAATTAAATAGTAAATGCAAAAATAAGTTAAGGTCTTGAAAGAAAATCTGCTAAAGTCTTATTCCTCTACTGAACTGGTTCACCATTAAACCTACTGAGCTATCCTGTTAATTCAAATTATTTGAATGTTTCTTTTGATTTATGAACAACTCACTTATTCGAATTCAAATTTTTTAGTTGAATGCTCCCAGAACTGATAAAATTTTATACTCAAATCAAAACAACTTAGTATTTGTTATTTGACCTACACGAGTTTTTGAGTGACACTCATTAACTAATTTGAGTGCTGGCTACTTCGAGTGGAGACATGCAGATCTCTAGTAAGAATACTTATTATTACTACTAAGTATGATATAACGCATCAATTTCTTGCCTAGAAATATACTTGTATGTCACAAGTTTTCAGATGCACACATACAATTCACATATTTTTACTACATATTCCACCTAAATATTCTGATTATTAGCTTATTAACTCCGGCAAATAATATTTAACAGTAGTTACTGAAATTGAGTGTTTTATTGCCATTAAAAAATGTGTGCAACAAACATTTGTCTTGCATGTGACAGAGGAATGTATAAATTCGGGCCAACTTTATATTGTAGTACAACCGGATATTCAATGCAAAAAAAAATAACAAAAAGAAAAGAACTTTAGAATTATTTTAATAAAAAAAAAAATGAAAGCAATACAAAAAACAAATTCATTGTTGGTGTATTTTCGTCATATTTGTTTTTACTTGTTTCTCCTCTAAAACCCACAGTTGTTTTTTTTTTGTTTTTTTTTTTTTTTGGTGTCACATTTGTCGTCCACCCTGACACTTCCGTTCTAAATAAGACAAAATAAAATGAGCCACCGACCGAAAGACCGACAGTCGCTTCAATTTCTTAGTTTTTTTTTTTTTTTTTTTTTTTTTGTCTTTACCGTCACCGCAACGGAAACATTCAGTGAATAGAATATTTTGAATAAGATAATTTTCCATTATTTTTGAGAGCACATTTTTAGGCGATTTTTCTTTGTTGTTTTTTCTCATTTTTTCTACTATTCTACTTAACGCTTTTAGTACATCGCAGTATGTCGTCCTCATCGTCGCTGACACAAAATGTTAAAGTAATTTTCAGAATGGCCAAAGCCATGAGTTTTTATGTTTGTTGTACCAAGTTAATAGAAGCTTTTAACTTTTACCATGGACATTTCTTCTCCATTGTTATTCTGGTTGTTTGTCTTTCAATCTAATATTATACATATTATATCAGCGGTTCGTAAACTGTGTTCAACGTAATACTTTGGCCAAAAACTTTACACGTTTCTGTATTTAGATGGGGTGTGGGAAAAAAAGTTTACTTAAGAGTTTTACACAAGTTTAACAATCGCTGTGTTATATTAAATTATATAGATTATCGTTTAGTATCACTTTCTCGTTTATTACATGCAACAATATATTTTGTTTCTTTTTTAAGAAAGTATTTAATTGAAATCTTTTAAAGCCTCTTTAACAAAAATAGTTCAGTTTTAAGTGACAAAATATCATATGGTCTTTTTGTCTAGTTATTTTTGAGCTATAAAATAAATTATAGAATTTTAAATATTAATAGGCTTTTTTTTTTTTGAAGACTATAACGTCTTAATAAAGTGCATCAATATTTAAATAGAAAATAAGTATTCACTTGTGCTGAGGAGTATATACTTGAACAATTGGCCCAAATATTTCAGAATATTTTATTACAAACATAATAGAAAAAATATATTTACATACTTGTTAATTTAAATCAAGTTAACTAAGAAAAATCAATAAAAGATTTTACGAAGAGAAATTTTCCAGCTAATATACTATATAGTTTTCAAATTAAAATAGAAATGTTAAAGATTTCGACTGCGACAATTGTTGAATACAATGTTATTACTATCATTATTGCTCTCATTTTACTACTTGATGTCTACACACATTTGGCTAATATTCTCGCTATTCAGGAAGCCATAAAATTAGATGATCAGTTCTTCTTTGATATACAATATTACTGCGGTGCCTTACGTGCAATTGTGTTATTTGTTCATATCGCCAATGCTATATTTGGAATATTTTCTATAAAATTACAAGCGATACGTGTATTTTCTGTTCACATGCTCATGTTGGGTCTGCTAATGATATACAGTCTTAGTTTTGTGCTATCAATAATTTCATCAAAAGATGAATTTGAATTTTCTACAGAAGCGATCATCAATAATTTGTGGCTTCAGAATAAATTGACGGGCTTGGAAATTCATTTCGATTGTTGCGGAAGGACTGGTATAGAGGATTATACATTGACCGATCGGTTACCGGACCCAATCACTTGTTGTGTACTTGATCAATGCCGTGGTTGTTCAAATGTTTTTAAACTTAACATGGTGGAACAGAAGAATGAGGGTTTACGAGACTGTGTCATCTTGTTTGTAATGCATGTTGTGGGAATTATTTTATTGATTTGGTATATACGTGGATTGCCGAAACATCAATACACTCACAGCGAAGAGATCGAGAAGAGAGATACAGCTAAAGAGGACTAACATCAAATTTATAATATTCTATGACTCAATCATTTATTTATTATAATTATACTATGTAATCTTCATTATAATATTCAATCGAAGTTAAGCACTTGAAACAAAAGTATTTTATTTAATTGACACACAATAATGAAGTTCTTTTCTGTATATCCTGTGACTGATTCAATATGTTCTAAGTCAAAGCTAACCAATTGCTAAACATACTTACAAAGTGTCTACACTTTGTAACCCCATCATCATCAACATCATCATCATCATAATCTTCATGACCATCATCATTATCATCTTTGTAATTGTCATTGCTATTAATGCGTAAACTAAATTAAAGCAACCCAATTCCAATTTAATCGTTTCGTTTTCAACGTTTATTGACTCCACGCGTATTTGACGCTTCATAGATTTCGCATGCCACATTCAAGGCAACAATGGCTAATAAACGATTATGGTTTTATGGCGATTTATGAGAATTTATTTATATTGATTCCAATTGTAATTACTATTATTATTTCTAGATGTTTTCCCACTCGCTTATGTCCATTCCTACATGGCGTATGATTAATTATTCAAATGAAAATCTATATTTTATAAGAAGAAGATGCCATTTATGTTGGAAATGGAAAATTAAAAGATTTGTTTTTATAGAAAATCAAGTTATAAGAAAGTAAAAATTGTATAAAAATGAATAATGAAATTTGTACGAACTCTTTACTTCACTTTAAGGAAATTTTAAAGGAAATTGTTTGCAAAACTTAACTTTTTTTTTGTAATCTTATTTCATTATTTGTCATTTTATGCAAACATTTCTCGCATTTGCTTATTCTGTGTTACTGTTTCAGTGTCTATTATTTTAATTTTTTTTTTTTTTTGTTTTTTTGTAGAAACACCCACCACCGACTCAGGACCCATGACATTTTAGACTGTGCTGACTTTTTTTATCTTTTTTTTATATTTTAGTGTTGCAGTTAGTAGTTTTGGGTTTTGTTGGTAGCGTTGTCATCATCATTGTTGTTGTTGTTGTAGTTGTTGTTGTTGTTCTTGTTGTTGTTGTTGTTGTTGTTATGAGAGTTTTTTGGTGTGCATCCGTTTGTTGTGGTTTCTCGAAAGGATTCAAAATGTAAAGGAAGTTCGCGAAATTTTCGCTATGTTCATTTTGTATCTGTTGTTGCTGTTCTTATTATTGTTGCTTTTGTTGTTGTATGTTTTGCACTTTCATCTTTAATATTATTGTTTGTTGTTGATATTCATATTCATGTTCTTAGTGTTCATGGTGTTGTTACAGTCTTGCCTTGTGCAACTTTATGACATTTTAATGATGTCGACATTTATGACAGTTAGTTGGCTTGAAGATTTATATTTCCGTTTGCTACTATCTCTTCTATTCACTTTTCTCCTTTCCATTTTATCTTTTTACTAAATCAAAAATATCTACAAACTTAAACTTGCAACAACAATTTCTACAAAGAAACATTTCCATTGAACTTCATTTATTAAGCATAGATACATAAACGAAAAACTCAATTGAATTTCTGTTTTGAAGAAATTACACAAGAAATCAAATGTCAAATTTAGCTAATCTTATTTCAATTTGAAGGTGTTCAAAACTTTATCGTCAATTGTTTTCCTTGTTTGTTTTTTCCTTATCCTTTTCGCAGCTTAACACTTTGCTAGGACAACTACATGGATAGAAAAATGATGCTCAAAAGTTGGCGCAGCAAACAAGAAACATTAAGCAAATAAAACCAATTTCTACAACGAATTTCATCAAATTGTCGTTTACAACATTTTTGCGCACAAGTTTTTGAGTGAAAGCAAAGTTTCTTGTTCGAAGTTTCATTGGTAATTGTGATCATGTTCGAAATCAACATCAAAATCTAACTCAAATTGTTGTAATCAACTTTAATAGCAAATGAGCTAAACCGACTTCAATGGGATAACTGACTGCCTAACTTACTAACTGACTCACTAACTAAATGATGGTCTATAGATATTCACCAAGAAACGTCATACTATTAAACTTAAAATAGAAAGAAATAAGAACAATCATGTATTTGGTTATATCCTCTTGTCAGCCATCAATTCATCCGTTTATCCATACATCCATACATCCATTCAAACAGATTTACGTTGAAATATAGTAGAGGTACCCATGCCATATTAACACAATTCCATTTATTCTAGAATCCTGCCAACTCCGGTTGGCCACACTCAGTTACACTCGTTGCATAGAAATTAATTTTGATTTTAGTATCGTTTTTTGGCTTCAATCTCCTTGTTCCTGCAAAAGTTTTGAACTCGTTTGGTGATTGTTTTACTGTTGCCGTTCATGTTGAAAGATTTCTCTTGGTAAGTTGTGTGTTTGGTCATGTACAAAATAAATGAAAGAATGAATAAATAAATGACATGCGATATTATTCGATGCCATGTTATTTACTCTATATGTGTGTATTTGTGGGTTGTTAAAGGAGGCACTTGGGCGTATTTTGCTTTACTTGATATTCTGTGCCGAGTGTTTTTGTTACTGTCCTTGTTGTTTCTTTTTAAAGGATTGCCAGCAAATATTATGACATAAATCAATCATGCAAACCACAAGCAACATGAACATTGACATTTATTAAAATCCTTGTCAACTACAAAGATGTTTCCTATGTCCTTTTTATTATTTCTTCCAGAATTTAGACACTTTCCTATTTCTATTAGTAAGTAGTTATTTGAGAGAGTAGATAGTTTTATTGTTATAAGAAAAGAGTTTCCAAAAAAGTTATAAATGTTTTAAAATATTTATTCATTTACTAGTTAATAACTTAGATTTTTTTTTAAGCATTCACATTCTTCTATGTCACATGCCAAGCATATTATTCACTTGCTCTGAAAAGTATGCAACAAAATTATATTTTTTTTTTATTTAAACTTTCTTCGAAATGTTTCTGAACTTGAACCTATATTTTTGTTTCTTTTTTTAATAGGAACCATTATCAAATGTGAACTCAACTCTTTTCTTTTATAAAATAGAATTTATGTAATGTTATGTTATGTTTATTTATATTTGCAGAAAAAAAGAAAATTAAAACCAAACAATGTTGCCCTTGACTAAGTATAAATGCGACGCGTCAGTGAGACTTATGACAAATGTTTCTTTGTTGCGGCATAAACGATCCAAAAATTTTTCAACTTAATTAAGTTTTGTCATGAAAATCATGAACTTTATTCATGTGACCAACAATTTCTTAATACTTTCGTTACGCCTTTTGCATATAAATGTTTTCTTTTGTATAAACCAAGGAGGCGACAATAAATTTTTGTGCAAAACAGTTCAAAAGTAACCAACCACAAACACATAATGACACAACACACAATACATTTTCACATTTAAATAACATAAATAATAAACGGAATATGTATAAGCAAACTGACAACTTAAAAGAAAATAGGAGGAAAAAGAAACTCAAGGAAAGTTAAGTAAAGTAAAGGAAAGAAATGAAATGAAATGAAATGAAATGAAATGCAAACTTCCAAAATATTGTAGTAGTAGTATGCAGTAGTAGTATGTACAGTAATAATTACAATAATTTTATGACTTTGCAGAAAAATGAACTTAATTGTTTAACTTTGAGCATAAATCAAGCGGCAAAAAAGGAATCGTTTGTCATCTCATCTGCTATACTACACTCTGCTATGAATTTCTATGAAGGTTATACTATATACATACATAGTATATATACTAAGTAGATATTGTTTTGGAAAGAATAACTTTAACTTATGAATTATCATCATTTATTATTTATAATACGCCCTCTTGCAACACAATCAAATCACATATAAAAATTAAAAACAAAACAGAAATTTTATTAAAATATATATAGAAAGAAATAAAGTCTCTTTAATTTTGGATAAAATAATGAAAATATTTTACTTTATTTAAATAGAAATTCACAATATTATGTATACGACATGTCAATGCATTTGATTATCATATAGAGATTTTGAACTGGGTAACAACAATATAGGAAGCTAACCAACTGACTGCTATACTAAGGCAATCAAATGTCAAACTCTTTGACAGTTGAAAGGGTTTTCAGCAGAAAAGGTCAGGTAAGATGTTATTTGATATTCAAGGACAACACATACAAACACGCATACACGCATTGAATGACACAACCATACATGCACAAATGGAATTACTGATAAAATCAGACCAAATATTTGATATACAGTTGTAGTAAGTATAAGAGACAAGAAAGTCAGAAAGTGAGAGTGAAGATGTAAAGATGTAAGCGGGATAGCACGCAACATGGTACATGTCAAACGTGTCTTAGGCTAATAAACGACACATGAACATGTCTTGAGACACAACTAATCGTATAATATAATATATGTATATGTATGTGTGTTTATATATATATATATATATATATACATATATGTGCGTGTGTGTGTACCTGCTTGTAATATCTGCATATATAAGTTTCATTTCAATGTGATTTCGAGTTCGGTTCGACTTGGTTCGGTATTGTCGTCGATTTGTTATTCGACGATTTACATTTGTGGCATGTACAACGTACGACTGTCAACGAATTAGCAACATAAATGACGCATTCAGAACGTCGTCGTTGTCGTCGTCGACGCACATCCATAGATACTCACCACATATTCTCCACTCACATATACATTTAACACATAGTAACTTGACACACACAGATTGAGGTCGCATTGAGTGCTAGTCGGGATACAATGTAGTATAATATTTAGTATAGAACAAGTTGAAGTTAAACAATCCTACACGCATATACGTATATGTACATGTATTTAGTGAAATATTTAAATACTTCATTAGTTGGACTACTAAGTGTTTTGTTGTTATTTTGCTTTGACTACAAACTAATTATTGCATGAATATATTCACCCTATAATTATTTTTTTTTTTTTATCACATAGCATTTCGTTTCTTTTAATTATTACTTTTGTTTATGAATTTCATGTAATTTTAATGCTATTTGTAATAAGCAACTAATTGTAACAATTATATAAATAATTGAAGTAAATAAAAATATAAATAATTATTAATTAGGTGGAATTTATTTATTTGATTGATTTGAAATATTGAGTAAAATTGAATGCACATTAAATACCATCAATAATTCAATGCAAAAGCAAATATGTAATTAGTTATATCATATGATTCTTACATATGTTAATGACATATAGAAGAAAAACTTTTAAAATAATTTTAATTTTTTAAATAAACTTTCAATATAAGTTTCAAATTAATTTTTTATGAAAACCATGGTAGTTGGTAGTTCTTTTTCATTTACAACTTATTTAAAATGATGTTAAATTGTCTAACTTAACTCTTAAATACAGATTATACTTATATATACTATATAAGTATAAAGAGATGGAGAAAAGTATTTACTGCTTGTGAAAATTAAATTATCCACTTTATTAACTAGGAAAACAACAACAGCAGATAAGGCGAGAGAGAACTTTTTACATTAAGCCGCATAATGTAATAAGCCATTAATATGCCAGCCACGTACTGAATGATGTGAAAACTGTGCCTACACATACACTCACACTCATATATACTTATATATTGTATTGTATAATATACATACTTACTTGCTACCATAAAAAACATGGATTTCTGTTTTGCAAAAGGAGAAAAAAAATGGCAAAAATATCTTAGAGCGTGTTGCTTGAAGCAAAAATCGCTTAAATAACTTACATCTAATGTATTTTTAAGAGAAATTACAGAAAATTCATATTCAGAATGAATTTTTAAAGACTATGGGATACTCTGTAATTCCCATTCCAAGAAGGTTGAAAGGTTTAGTAGATATATAACAATATACATAAGCCACTAATTACACACATTATGATGTTTCGATGCGTGAGCTATCTATACGATATTTCCCTTGCATGTCTGAACCAACTTTAATTGATAGCAAAACACACAATTTTGTTAATACCAAATTGTTAATATCTTACTTCTAATACCTTTTTAAGAAAAATGAATCGACTTGTCACCAATATACTTAAAAATTTCACTCATATAATCCTATATTTTAGTTGATATCCCTGATTTTTTAGTTTAGTACAATGTTTTATACACTATGACCTTTTCAGAAATATATGCAGTCGAATAGCGAAATTCCCATCCAAATCAGATGAGAAAATCGTGAAGATATTTACTTACAAACATACATAAGTACGGATCATACCGATAACCTTACTTTTTTTGAAATCATATAAAAAGAAGGATTCCATGTTCGATTACATTAACAAGAAATATGGCTTCTCCTTATTCGTACAGATGCAACAGAAGTAATGTGAATAAAGTTTCATCTTCTCACAACATCTCCCATTGGACAGAGCCAATTGAAGAAGCGTACCAGAGTAGTGATATGTAGATTACTATCCAGATAGAAGAGTAAAATTATAATAAATATCTTCCATTGATATTTTAGATATTTTAGAGTGAAAAGAAGTTCATAGGAAACAAAATCGAAGTAAAATCGAGTACTTGGACATATTTTCTTATTATATTAGCATTTTGAATATTGAATTTAAACATATTTCCTTAGAATTAAATAATATTTATTCCCGATAAATAGATTTTTATTCAAATACAAACTAAATCAAAACTTTGAAACGGTCACTTCATTGCATCTTTTTGTAATTCACATATCTACCAAATAAACAATCTATATCCTTTCTGTATCCAGGGTACATATCAATTCAAATATGGATATAAAAATAATGTATGTCCCTGACACAGTCACTTTCTCTGTTTTTTTAACTCCCTTTGACTTTCTCTTTATAGTTTTTTTTTTTTTTTCTTTTTCTATTTGTTGCTTGTTACTGAATCAATGGTATCTCAAAGTTGCAGACATCATCTTTGAATGTAAGAATTAAAGAATAGAAATGTCACAAATGCGACAACTTGACTTGATTAGAAGTGCGTCAGTAAGTCAATGCTTTTAACATTATGCATACGACATGTAGGCTAAGATAAAATCAGAAAATATAGCTCAAGCAAGCAAGGCGTAATAATCATGATGATCATGATTATAGTGACGATAACGACAGTAATGTAGATGAGTTCACATTTATTTGTCTGTATACATACATACATCGATTGTGTGTGTGTATGTGTCCCTGTATGGAAGCTTGAGTTTTACGCTTGATTTCAATTTGAACTTATTTTTGATTTCTTGTTCGTGAACGATTTGCATATTTTACTTTCTTTTTTGCTTTCTCCTCCAACATTTTTTCTCATTTTTCGCCTCATTTCTTTACCTTCCTGTGTCGTTGCTTCATTGCTCAACTTTAATGCGTGCAGCTCGTTTACATTTCAAAGCGTTGACTGATCATCATCAGCGTGCAGCTTGTTAGTCCCTTTTCATAGACAAAGTAGATGGGTGGATGGGTGAGTGAATGGTTGAAATGGTGGTTTGTTGGGTTCTTGGGTGCGTCATCAAACAAGTATCACGTAGCGTATGAAAAACCTATTTTTCTTTCATTTTTTTTTACCATTTTTATTTTTTTACAATCAACTGCAATGAAAAAACTAACAAATGAATAAATCTTAAACGGAGACTATTAAAATTGAAATTGATGCTTAAAGTCAATAAATATTCGATAATCAATAAATTGTACATAAACTTAACAAAGATAAATGGGATTATTTTTATTTCATTTTTAAAGTCAATACTATAAGTTCCTAGGCTGTTCACATTATTCTATGCGTCTCTGAGTGAATCATATTAAAAAAAAAAAATTCTTCCAAAATAAACATTTGTAATAGAGTCACACGCATCTGCTTTAAATTTACGTGATCAAATATAATACATATAGATATTTTACTATTACATTTTAAATAAGTAAATATTTATTTACATATTTTTCCAACTGTTCTATATAACAAAAAGATAAGCAAAGATAATAAGAATGAAATAAGAAGAAAAAAAATGCCTCTCCTAATATTGATTTATAAAGTTCCAAATTATTTATTACATTTCTATGAGAAATTTCTATCCAACTACTAAATAGTACATTAAATATCTTTAGTTAATTATAATTATGAGTATCATTTTATATCACTTGGGTAAATAATTAAGTAACATCATAACATAGTCATAAATAATAGTAAATAACAATTGTCATTCAATCCCAGAGATTTGTATATTTCAGCATTTGAATGTTTTATTAATTTTGTTAGAAGATTTGTCACAGTCAATGCAAAAAGACAACGCAGCTATGCATACATGTTTACACATAACATAAAGCCATTTAAATTGAGTTAAAATATTCTTACTGATATTGGACATAACAAGTGATGTTTAGATAAAAATCTCTTTTATAAAGTTGTAAAATTCTTTGTTTATTGCTTTACTTAATATTCATTACAATTACCTTAAAAACTTTCTATCTTGTAGAAGGTATAACATTGTAGATGTTACTGAGTATTATCAACTTATTTATTTTAAGAAATTGAAATACTCTTCACGCCCCTGCTAGTAGTCCGAGGGTCTTGAAATTTATAAGGTTGGTGTGGATATAGATCAGGCACTTATATTGTCCAAATTTCAGTTCCATAGTACAAAAAACAAAAAAGTTTTTCTAATAAGAACTTTCATTTGGATCCCGGTTTGTAGGGGCGTACCCCCCTAGTGGTCCGATTCGGCTGATTCCGACAAATGTACTGCGTATGGTAAAAAGAAAGCTCCGTGAAAAACTTCAGCTCTCAGCTCAAAAACTGAGAGACTAGTTTGCATACATACACACAGACAGGCGGACAGGCGGTCAGACGGACAAGGCTAAATCAAGATCGTCTCGCCGCGCTGATCAAGAATACATACACTTTATGAGGTCTCCGATGTCTAGTTTACAAAAATTCTAAGAAATAATCTGTGGGACTGACAGATCAAAGTACGAACAGATGAATATGGATAAATTTGTCCCTTCATGCTGATCAATAATATTTTTTTTTTATGCGAACAAGCAGGTGAAAATCTTCCAAAGATACTTTATGGCCCATGTAACAAGTTATGTCCGTACCGACTAAAAAACCCCCTATCGCCTCATAGTAAGCTTAATTAAGCAGACGGCATTATTCTCATATATATATTCATACATACGAGCGAGAACATATTTTTATGATCTTTGATTTGTTGGATTCGTCTCCGCCCCACATAGCAGAATAACTATTAAAATATCAGAAAAATTCTCGGAAAAGGAAGAAATAGATGGATCATATTTTACATAAAAAGCTTAGAAACATATTTTCAAATCATTCAAGTAGTTTTTGTCAAACATCTGAGATAATTACATATGACAATATTATTTTATTCTTATTTTTGAATTATGAGCAACAACAAAATAACTATTCTTTCTATCATTTCTTACAAAGCTGATTTTTCCGGGGAGCAGCAACACGCGCCTATACTACTAGTATACTCGTACATATATTCAGTGTTTAAAAACTGTCAGTCAATGCAACATAAGTCGTAAGATATTTACTTAACTGTCATTGGCAATTCTCAGAATTCATAACTTTACTGTTGCTGCGACTGCTGCTTTTTAAAAATTTAACTGTCACTGCCGAAGCAATAGCAAATGAAAATAAAATAACTGACAGTTTTTAAACACTAAATCTGATTAGTTTAATATTTATTTAAGTTGTTGAAAACTTGATTAAATAGTTAAGGACAAATTGTCGTTTTTTTTTACAGTAGCTTTAAAGAACTAAAATTTATACTGATTGTTTATTGATACTCGTACATTGTACTGCAATGTTTAGTGAATTGAATTTTTTTAAATATTTTTCACTTAAAAATGTCTCACAATTATGATTCATTCTCCTTCTAATAAACGAGATATGTCATTCACCTTATTTAATAGAACTGATATGAGAGAGAGAAAAAATTGCTGTAAATATTTGTTTTTCAAAATATAAACTTTTACCACAAAGACTAAAATGGAAATGGCTTCGAGTGAATAGTGCAAACAGTACTTACTCTTCATATGACTAACAATAATGATGAAACTCATTTGTTTGGTATTTTGCAACAAAAGTGATGCACACTTGTTTAATTGCAACAACTTCATTATACGAGTATTTTCTGTTTTTCGTAATATAAATCGATCAATTTCCTCAGCAAGAAATGTACTGTGTTTTAGGATGCTTGAAAATCTCTTCGAACATGCAACTCAGTTTTTCAAAAATATTGGCTTAAATAACCGAAACACACTCAATGCTTAATACGTACAATGTTCTTAAGAGAAGAAGGATTTAATGATGAAAATGCGTATGATGTTTTATCTATGCCCCAGAGTGACATTCCTCAATTCACATAATGCATTCGAATGCTCATAACAAAGTCTTTGCAGTTTTGCAATCTATGGAAAATAGTGTATACAGTAGTATAGTGATGTACTTATCTACACTTGATTTTGAATTTGTGTGCATTTTGAAATTTTCTTTAGAGACCAACATAATTGATTTTTGTGTTTTTTTTTTTTAAACATCCTTCAAAAACAAGGATAAGTGATTTGGATTTTCCTTTTATTCTTTGTTGAGCATTTTCATTTAAAAGCTTTAAATTCATTGAAAACACAATAAGTAGTATATTTTATCATAGTAAATATCAATCAATTAACCAAAGAACAATTAGAGAATTTTCAGAATGTTTTATAGTCTTTCGACACGAAAGGAAGTAACAAGTGTTTTCTAAATGCAGACAGCATTCAAACCACAAATAAAACCCAAATAAAAAAACCAAAAATTCCAAGGAAAATAGTCAAAATAAGTACAAAGGCATTGGGACAAACAGTAAACTTGATCGGTCAACACAAAAGAAAAGAAAAATAGTTAAAATGAACTTTGTAACAAATGCAAAACACTTAAAGCGAAAATAAAGTTTGAAGAGAAGAAAACTATTTGCATGACGCTTAAGTTGCAAGGCAATACAAGGATAAAAACACAAAAAACTAAGATTACAAAAAATTGGAAAGAAATGTAAAGAATAGAAAATGAAAAAAATATTCTAGAATAGAATAGAAGAAAAGAAAATAGAGGAAAAGAAAAAAATCATGAGACTAAGTCGTTAAAAAGTGACCTAAACCAAACATAAACTACACACAAAGCTCGGGATGAAAACAGTCTAAATGTATACTTAAAGTAAGAAAACAAAAAGAAACAAAAACTATTTAATAGATGACCTGAGGCATAATTTGACTGGTGTCAAGTTTGAGAAGTTGCTAAATAGGGGTTATTTTTAAACAAGTCTGAAGTATGGATAACAACATCAAAACTTGCATATAACTTAAAGTGGTGAGTTCGTCAATTTTACATATTAATTAAACATTCGATAGTCAATATAATATACAAAAATTCCATGTGTTCATTAGCAAAGAATCAACAAGGTATTGAGCAAAATACATATATAGAAAAAACAAAAAATTAAATCAAATAATTTAATAGATTTTGGAAACATTTTATATAAATATCTCACACCAACATTTGCCAATATGATTAGTGGCAAAATAATTGATTTATTGATTATACTTTAATACATTTGTGGTACCATGGAATGACTTTTATAGAATCTGACGAGATGAGGAGAAGGAAAAAACAATGGATTTATTTTTGTACAATAGCCACACCATTTACTTACATACTCGTATATACAGAAGAAGTATCGTTTTAGAAATTTATAAGATGGAACTAACAATGTTCCTTACTGTTAATTAAGAAACAGGATTCCCTCAACGAGAATCGAGTGGTATAAAGAATAACTCCGGTGATATCACAATAAGCCTTGGCAGCCATTAAACTTAATATATTTTATTTTCCAGTATTCATTTTTAGTTCGTGTGACAAATAGTTTTATTAGGAGTTCAACTAACAGGCAATTTATATGGATAATAATTTGGACTTTACATAATGCTTTTGCTTTTGATGGCGCTCTGAGTGATTGTAAAGCTATTGATTACTTTAAGAGTTGATGTGATTTTTTGTTTTGAAGCCATGTTTACCAAGCAGTTGGGTTCATAAGGCTTGAAGCTTTACTATTAATGCACATTAATTACTTAGCCTTTCCACATGAGAATTCGTATATCTTCTTTGAGTAGAGGCTACTGATTCGTAGGGACGTTCCCATTGAAGTAAATACTTGATGGTACTAATTACATTTCATTCAAAACCAAGTACTTTTGTAATCAGTACTGTTTTGCATTACTTACTTGATACAGAATGGAAAGTAGTTGGTATCAAATGAGTATCAAATGGTACCCAAAAATCATATAAAATTGTATACATACATAGTGGTTATAGAATTTGTTTGTATTGTATACATATGTCATAGGTATGTCAAAATATCATGAAACTTGAATCCTTTATTAGACAAAAGCAAAAACATTAATTCTAAAATTAACTATTTTACCTTCATAATTTGTATTTAGTTTCCACTTAAACTTAAATTAAAATTCAAAGAAGAGAAAACCTCAAAATATGTACAATACAATACAAATAGTATCAGGGTATTGTTATTCTCTATGGCTTGTATTTTTCCATAACAGTCTTGCATTACTCGAGGTATGTTTAAAAAGTTTTTGTTTTTTTTACCTTAATCAATCCAATTTACGAGATTTTTTGATTTGAAAAACACCATAAGAATATTGCAATCCTTATACATATGATGATGATCCATTGGTTATATAGATGCTTAGTAAGTTCATAAATTTCCTACCCATAATAACGAGTTCTGAAAACATTTTTAGGATTGATAAAAACAACGATACGAAAAGTTAATAAATAATATTTAATATTTATTTAAGAACTTATTTTGATGAATATTACGAAACCAAACGTTCATTATATTTTGATAACACCTCGTATATTGTATATGTTTGAATAATAATTGTATTTATTTGCATAAGTTTCATCTTTGTTTTTAATTGTTTTATATTGTACTATTAAACAATAGTTCAAAGTACATATAATGTTGTTGTGTTTTTATCTTGGCAATCATTATATAAGAGGATGATTCCATAATTGTATTTATTACTCAACTTCGAATAACCAATGATATCTAATTAACAAAACAGATGAGTAAATAAGTGAGTGAAAAATAAATGAGGATAAGTTGTTCAAATAAAATGAAGAATATAAATGAATGAGAGAAAGTAAATGAATAAGTGATTGATTGAGTGACTATTTATGAGCCAAAACACAATTGAGTGAGATGTGAATGTATACAATTTGAGTTAAATTTTATTGAAGGAAATTATGCTAGTATTAGGCATTGAGTAAATGTTTTTGCCTTTTTTTATTTACTGTAAACATATATTTAGTTATTTGCTTTGACTATTAGTTTATTCTTAAATAAAAACAAACATTCGAAATTTACATAAATACTCGATGTTTAACAATTTTAATCATCAGTAAATTCAATCATTTGCTAGCGGGTTGTTCTATCTTAAAGTGATCCATTTAGTTTTTGTGAATAAATAATTTCTTCTTTCCTTTGGTAAGTCAAAACAAAAGAAAATCAAAAAAACGGGAAATATTCAAATTTTTTAAGAATACTAAGTGCCTTTGAGCTTCAGAAATAATTAACATTTCCTTGGAAATATTCACAAAAATTGCCTTAGACCAGTTTTGTATAAATAAACAATTTCTTAAAAATAAATTTCTATTTTAACAAGAATAATTTTTGAACAAACAAAAAAAATAAATAGAATTAGAGTATTTCCAATGACATACGAGGAGTATTCACAATAAAAATGTTCACACTTGAATGCCTTGCCTTGATAAGATTTCAATTAATTTTCCAACGCGCTTATAAAATAAAGAAATCCAATTACAAAAGATACCCCACACACAGATACTTTACCACATGCAGACAATTCAAGTTTAGCAACCTTTGCAGGTTGGCGAAAAATTTCGCATTTGTTATTTTAACTGTGTTATTATTGTTGTTGTTGTTGTTGTAGTTGTTGTTGTTGTTATTGCTCCTGATATACTTCTTGCCACCGCTTAAGGACTTTAATATACAATAAAAACACAGACAATATCACATTGTATCTCAGTGTATGTGTGTATACATATTTGTATCTCAGTGTACACCTAGGGGAAATAAAAATCCTTACGTCCTTATGAGAAAAATATAAAATAAAATCGACTTCAAGCCACAAGAAAATGAGTAGTAGAAAATAAGGAAAAAAAGAAATTAAATTGAATTTCTCAGATTTTAACAACTTTGGTATATTGTAGACAAATACAAATACCCACTCTCTACTTATACAAACATAGATATACCTATGTGTGTAGTAGACCCTATTATATCTTACAGATTGCCTTTTGTTGGCAACACATACGCACAAACACTTTCGAGGCAAACATACATACATACATACTTAGAAATGAACAAAAACACGCATACGCACTGTTGAACCTAAAAACTTAAACAAAATATTTAGTATATGTATTTCTTGTTTCTCTTGTTGCTTTTCTTCACTTACTACTCACATGTGTATGTGCGTGTGTCTATGTGAGTGGGTGTACCTCATATAAACACCTACATAATGTTTGTATGGGTTTCTGCTATGGGCGTATATCTCCAAAATAGACTCAATCACACTCATTCAACCATTCACTGAACATACTTATGTATTTGAAAGAAAAAACAAATACTACTTCTAAAATCTTTTATTACCTTTTAGCCATGCTTCAATAGAATCACTTATTATTGCTGTTGCTGCTATTATTATTTTTATTGGTATTGGGTTATTTCAGTTCAAATCGTTTTTAGGTTCACATAGGGTTAATTGCTTGCTTAGGCACAATACGAGTAGTAGTAGTAGTAGTAGTAGCAGTAGTACGTATTAACTGAGATACCTATAAATTTAAAAGAACCAAACCTTAATACCAACTGACTATATTTATACATAAATCATGTTGTTTGTCAAACGGATTTCTACGCTTCAATAGATACAAAAAGTAACGCTTGAAAATCTATTTGGGTTCGATTACAAATACAAAATACATACTTATATATCAACAACAAAGTTAAAGAAAACTCCCTAAATACATTCTAATTGACATCGAAAGATACACAAACTTCTTCACACTCATAATTAGAAAAGTAAACAAATTACATTGACGCCTTGTTGTTATCTACTTAACCTATAAAAAAAAATTCTATATATCTGTGTGAGAGTGTTTCAATCTAAGTATTTATATATGTAACTATGTAAAAAGTTCATTTCATGAAATGTCTATTTTGACTATCATCATCTACACCGTTGTCGACACTCAAATGCTTCGCACTTTCCTCTCTATACAAAACAAAATATGAGTAACATGAAAAAATCGTAACGAATAAAATCAAGAAGCTACTTCATAAGAGCTTTATGCTCTAACATATGACGAGTATGTGAGTGTGTGAGTGTGTATCGATGTGTGTATTTATGTATGTATCTGTAAGTGAATGTGTTTGAATGATCAACAAACTCCAATGCAAAAAAAAAGTACTCGTCATCATGCTCGCACTTCATTGCCGCTCGACTGCTCCACTGTAAATATGATGGTGTTTTTTTTTTTGTTCCTGAATCTTGTCGTGCGCTTGTCAGTGTTCATACTCTATAAATTTTATCTAAGTTGAGTTGGTGGCAAACAGGAGCTAGCAGACAGAAAGGCAGTCAGCCAGGTAGGCAGGCAGACAGAAAGTCAGGCAGGCAGGCAGGCAGCCAAGCAGGCAGGTGACAGGCAAAGTGAATTTAATATAAAGTACCTCAATATGCACGTGGCTTTGTATCTTTATGCATGGCTGTACATGTGTGTGTTAGTACGTGTTTGTCTATCTCATTCTCTCGCACACATATTCCATTTATTGCGGCATTATAGCCTCAGGCTGCAATTTTACCTTCAAATCTCAAATGTGTTATGTAGGTCCTAGGAACAGGAATTATATTTTTTGTTGCTCGTTTTGCGTGCTTAATTGAAAATCGAGTGCTTAGCTGGGCTTAGCTTTGATTTGATTTGATTTTATTTTTATAAACAAAAAATGTTGAGATATCTTAACAATTTATAGCCAAAATCAGATTTATTTGCATTTAAACTTGAAAATAAAAACAAATTGTATGTTAATATATTTATGTGAACAAATTCTAAAATTAAATCAATTAGAAAATAATTAAAATTTAACAATTTCATGTCATTTAATTTATTATTTTTTATGCTGAAAATATAGATTCACAAATTATTGAAATAATTTGCTTTTATGTATTTTTTTTTTTTTTTTTGTAAGTAAAAACGATTCCATGCAATTAATTTGTTTTTATTATTTTTCAATTAATGCATAATTAAACTACTTAGTTTTTGAATATGAGGGTTAAACTAATTACAATACTAATGAGAGGCTAATGAACGAATTTTTTCAATTTTTAATTATTTGGTTAAACCTCCAACTCACCACACCTCTTCATAATCATCATCATCACAGAAACAGAAACAAATGCCAACATTCCAACATTCAATTTAATTTGATTAAACCACTACAAACATAAACTACTTACTATATTGTGAGGTGAGTTCATCTTTTATAATCGCAAGTAGTATGACAATTTTATCTACTATTGTACAATTATGTACATTGGTTTGCCACAAAATGACAAAGCAACATCAGTTAAATTGAGTTTAATTTAAATTAATTTACTCACCATCAATAGTATGAAATAAAATTTGGCTTAGAATGGCATAAGGCAAATACTTGGTTTTCATTTATATCAAATATTTAAATAGATTTTTCTCGGAATAAAAATACAATAAATAATAAACTCATATTTCTCAAACAGAGTAATATTTAATAAAAGATTTCAATTAATTTGTACAACTTTTTATCAATATCCAGAGAATTCTATCTTCTATCTAACTAAATGAATATGTGTATGAATTTGAATGTATTTTCTTATTTATTTCTAAGTTTGTTGTTATGAATTAGATACGTAAATAGGCAATATACTTGCTACAATACAAGGACAAGGAAAATCCAAATAATAAATAAATTGAAATAAAGAAATGGTTCAACATCAACAAGATACATGACTACAAATGTATTATAGTATGATGTATTATTTAGTATATACATATGTAAAATATAACAATATAATCATATGCCTTGAAGCATACATAGTATATAGTGCTACAGTTTTAGTGAAATGCTCTTGTTATTATTCTTATTTTGTTACTGTGTGTATATTTTGTGTGTTGCTCTTTAATTATGCAACATAATCAAAGAAAATGAAAGATAAACAATTCTTTGACATTGAAGAAAATGTGCAATCATACAAACACTTTTTCTTTTTGTTTTTGTTTTCATTTTCATTTTCTGTTTTTCCTTCATCCAATTAGCACAACAAAACACAAAAAAATCACACCATTTCAAATAAATGGCATGTTGCATAAAATAATTTGCACTTAGTTATTCCACAAACATCTTAAGGAGCAAAGAAATTCATATAAATCATGTGCACACACACACACACTATCAACTTCTTCATAAATTATGTACAATACTGTAAAAAGCGTGTTATTCAACGTTTCTTGTTGTTTTGCTGCAATAATATTTTATACTTTTGTGTAACAAAATCAAAAGACACAAAAACTGAAAAACCAGCAAAAAATAAATAAACATGCATAAATGTTGCAACACTTACTATTCTTCTTTGAGATAAAACAAATATTTTTACATTGCGCTAAATGTAAATTGAGTATATGGAAAGTAAAGTAATGTTAAATTTATTGAATGCGTTTTTCAAAGGATGAGATGCACATGTAGACAGACAGGGAAAAAGGATATGATGATGATAATAACAATAGAGAAGTGTAATAAAAAAATATTAAGTAAACTATGTGTGGTAATTATCTCGATGTGAATGCGTGAGACATTACCGTTATTTTAATTACAAATCATAAATTAATATTTACATAATAATTTAAATAAGAAAACGATTACACTAGTTTACAAAATTTAATATTATTGATGTACTTTTGGTGAAACACCCATTTTCTTATTTTAATACTACTTTCTACTAATGAAAGTATTCGAAAAAAAACCTAACTTTTCTTTAGTATGAGAATAACTTTTTTTTACCTACACGCTTTGTCAACTTGTATTTTATATTCCGTTCAGGATTTACATTGATTGCTCCTTAGCAGTAATACCAACGAAAAAAAATATATGCTCTTGCTTAAGTGAGTAATAGCACATAACACAAATTATTTTGCAACTGTAGCAATGCTACGTAGCACAATGAGTTACGTTTGTGGAAATTCGCAAAAAAGGAAGACCAATATTGGAATGTCTTAGAACGTCATATTTGTATTATTTTGGATTCTCAGTAAGTAATCTAGATTAAAATGGGTCCCACATGTATTTTGTGAAAGTTGCAGGCTTACTCTTATACGCTGGGCTTCAGGAGAAAAAAATTTGAATCACCAATGCTGTGGAGAGAATGAAGAATGAAGAATTTTGAATGACAAAAACTGCAGGCTCTAATTAAAAAAATAAACATAATATTCAATATCTTGACATTTCATCAGTCTCAAAACCGATATCACATTCGGAAATATTTTTTAAACTGACATGACAGATTTATTGAAGTATTTTTCCTGTACTCAGCGCACTTGAATCTATAAAAAAATTATATATATAGATTTTTTTAACTTTTCTTTATATGAAATCTGTTCATTTAGTCAGTAAAATTGAAATGAACAAATTTAACTCAAATAGGAGATCAAGTGAGACTTTGTTCTTAGGGATAAACTGTGTTTAATTGAAGGAGTGTACATTTAACATAATAAACCATTAATTTATTTTCCCTAAAATATAACTTAAAATGAATTTTCAATGATTTCATATAGTTAAAATAGTTTTTAAAATCAAATCATAACATATCAATTTTCCGTTCAATAAAAATATTATTTAATTAAAATTTAAAAGTCAATTTGAGAGATTAACTACGTATTCTTCTTTTATACTATTGTATGCTGTTATTTAGTAACTTGACAACAGAGTGGTTAAGAGAGTTTTTCAAGTGAATTGTGTTTCTATTTTATTATCTGCTTTCTTGATTTCTGACAATATTTCGAAAAAACCATCAACATATCAATATCATGCCTTATTGTATCTCAAAAGTGGAATGATTTTATATTAATATCTTTAAAATCTTCCGTTAATTCTCCTTATATATATATTGTGTATATTACACACCTTTCTTATTCTTTTCGTACTATAAAATGTAAGCACGGACATGTCTTCCAATTATTTTAAACTAGAAGATACACAATAGAGTGACTTAATTAACTAAAACAACAATATCGACATGACACAAAATAAATCTAAAAGCAACAAATATAAATAATGGACTTTGTTGGCAATGTTCAAATACTCAGACATTTAAACATAAATAGTATGTTGTTCAACATGAGTTGAACATTACTCATATGTCAATAAGATATTTATAAGAAATTATGCACAATTGCTACTAATACAATTATTTAAAGTCGATCATATCTTACTCAAACAATTTTCATAATGAAATTTAACTTTAAATTGAAATCTAAGAAATACCATTGGATTTTAAATCCTTTTTACGATTATACTAAAAAGCCCTTTTAGTTGTATGTAGATTATTGATTAGTTATGCATACTTACTTTCTAGTTAAGAACTTAGTTAACTGACCTGAAACCTGAACCACAAGAATTTGATTGATTTGTTGTTTAGATGAGGGCTTAGATGGTTAAATGGATAGAGTTGTTGAAAACTTTCATTATTCCTCATCATACTTATGACAGTTCATTAAGAAAAGTTACTTTTCTACCTGGCGTAACTTCAATTACTTTTTATAATAAATTTTCTGTATATATGTTTATATATATATATATATATATAAATGTAGTGTAGTAGTTGTGAATGAATATTATATTCTCAGATACTTTTTCACTAGAATACATAACAGGAAAAAAAAGTATGCATTTTTGCTGTATGCACTCTGTTTATAACTTTTTTAGTGAAGTTTTCAAAGTGGAAATAAATTTTAATAAGAAATCTAAAGTGTTTATGGCGATGCTTGTTTTAGTGAACAATTTACTTAAAAACTTTATTACTGAACTGAAGAATTTTGTGCTTCTAGCATATTTTTGGATAGTTTTTAATTACAAATTCAGTAGCCGTACATTTTTTAAATTTAAACCAATTTCAAAGATTTTCAAAATATGACTCTCTTTCTTCATAAGTAAGCCAAATGAACTTGACTCCAAAAGTACTGCTTCACTTCACTAACGGAATCTAACTCTGTTTCTACTCACAATCATGTATCTATTTAGTTACATATTCACTCACCCACCACCACAAATGGATACAATCCTATACTATACTGTTTATATTCTGGTAGTTCTGCTTGTTTTTGGAGTTAACTTTGTTTTGATATTGTGGACTCATGCTTTATTCATGAAATGTTGCTGACCATTTCATTGGGTTCTCCTGGTGTTATGTTTTTCAAAGGCTCGTTTTCATTTTCCAGGTTTCGTTACAACTATATTCATTGCACAGATACACACATATACAACCATATCTATTTTATATGTGAATATGTTTCTATGTATGTTTAACTACAATATTCTTGTATTTACTATGTTATAGTTCGAATGATTTATATGCATGCAAGCAATTCAAGCAGTTAAAGGTTCATTCATAACCAATTTAAATCAAAATTGCAGATTTTGCGTTTTGTTTAATGACTTGAAATGAAACCAATGAAATTTTGTTGTTATTTTATTGTATTTTCATGTATATAATACAATACAATACAATACAATGCAATACAAAAGCAGTAGATACAATATATAAGTTATTTTGAATTAGGCCTAAAATATACATGTAACATATATTTATACATATACATACAATATAGAAAACTTATAGAAAGAAGAAGTTTTACGCACGTACGATATTTAATTCATCAATCTGAAATACTAAGTTCAAGGGAAACTTAGACAAACCTTTTTTAACACCTTGGCAACCTGCCATTTTGATTTGATGCGTTTAGTAATTTCCGTTTTCCTAAAGAAATTTAAATGAATTTTCTTGGGTAAAAATTTTTTTTTTTTTTTTTTTTTTTTTGGAGAGAAATCTTTCATGTATCTTATTTCGAAACGGAAATAAACAAACAACTAAAATAGTTTCACATGATTATAAGAAATCAAATGTGGTTATTTTCTGTAGTAACAAAATCATATTTTTGATTCCTTCATTGATATGTATTACATACTAGTATGTAATACATGTCAATTGAAGACATAAATAAGCAAATAAAAAATAAGGTAACATAACATTTTCATTTTCACAACAACAAAAAATGTCATAAAAAGAAAATCACTCATATGTCGAGAAATGAGTTAAAGAAAAACTACAAAAGAGGGAAATCTTATAAAAAAAATCGTTATTTTTTTTGGTGTTCTGTGTCACAAAGACAATTTTATTTATTTTCGTATATGTTTTTATTAAGGAAAATATTCGTAACTTTTTGTATCTACTATACGAGTATTTGAGTGTCTCTCTTCTCTGTGTGTGTTTACTTTATCATAAAGTCATCTTTTTCTCTGCCACTATTTCTCTCTTTTTTTATTTTTTATCAAATAAAATTTATAGGCAGTTTATTTTCTTGTCTTATATTTTCTTATTATATTATTGACCTAATAATAATAACATGACATTTTATATGTGAGAATTTTTTTCCTCATCATCATCATCATCATCATTTTTATTATTTTTTGTTTCTATTTATTTGTCAATGGTTTCATGCGTAAATTGTGGCAAGCCACAAATGCCACTTTAATAGTTGCAATAATATTTATTTTTCGTTTACTTTCGTTATGAAATGCTGCAATTCACTTAGATATAAAAACAAATGAATATTCTACGTAAACATAATATCATTGACATTATAACAGAATAACATAAGAGTTTATTGTACTAAAACAATGAATTTCATAAGAAAAATGATTGGAGATAATAATAATAATGAAATTATATAACACAAAGAAAACAAAAAGGAAGAAATTATGTGAATATTGATAAAATAAATTATTGTAACAAATGAAATGCAGTGATTTTTTTATTTCAAAAATAATTGGCTCTTTGAATGAAAAGAAATAAAAATGAGTACATATTGTTTCTTTAAATTTCCAATTTTTATTGTAAATGATTGTATAAAATCACCAATTATCAAACCTTTCAAACTTCAATTTAAATATCGTATAAACATCTTTATTTTACCAATTTTTGATTCATTTAAATTGTCTAAATAATTCACAATCACCTTTGAATTGGCGTTGCACAATATAATGTAATGTATGGTAGAAGCATGATTTTGACTTTGCTTCAAATGTGTCAGTTTTGACAATTTAGGAATCCATTCAACAAAGTAAAGGTAAATTATTACTTAAATTCAATACTTTTGTACAAATAAATTCTTAATTTTTATGCGCAATAAACAACTCAAAATCTTTGTATGATAAATTGAACTATATTAACATTTGAGGCTTTTCTCAAACAAACTTGGGAGCACCTGTATGATATCTTCATAAATTATCTGAGGAAGATGCTTTTCAACAGACGTTCGTTCTCTTCAGATTAAAAACCAAAAAAAAAAAATTAAAATGACGATTCAGAATTTGATTAAATGATCCCATCTCCAATTTACCCTCTTATAAGTGATACTTTATAATTCAATATCAAAGGCTTTTGAATTCAAATATTTTTCAATCCTTTGAATTGAATTTGGAAATCGAAGAGAATCACCGGTAAAATTATCATTCATTTCGTCACTTTCATTTTGCTGATCTATTGAAGAAGAGGAACTCTACTAACTAAATTCTAGATTCAATTATCATTCTTCTTCTTGTGTTTTACCTTCCGATTTTGGAAAGAGTTGGAAATGGATAAGTAATAAACTACGAATAATTTGTTGGTAATGATGCAAGGTATGGTTACCATTTGAAATTATATCATATTTAGATGAATGTTTTTTTGTTTGATTTTTGGACAGTTTGATTGAATCCAATGAAATTAGCTGACCCTTCTATTATTTATTTCAAATAATAATTTTCAAAGTCGTAAGATAATATTAACTTTAACAGAGCTCTCAACAAATTAGAAATAATAAACTTAAATTTATTAAAAATAATTTCCCCCTTTACTTCTGCTGAAAATTCTTCTGATAAATCAAAGACATAAAACATCTTTAATCTCCTGAAAGTTTTCTTTATTTAATGTTAATGAGTCAACATAAGTAACTACTTATTAAATATGTTATCCACATTTATTCCCTTATTATTTTATTCATTTTTTATAAGTAGTTTCACAAAGATTAAAGATGACCATTATAAATGAAATGAATTTTAAATAAGTATTACTTTTTGTTGCAAATCCATGAAAATTAAATTGATTTTCTGACATTTAACCAGCAACTCAAAGATGAAATGAATTCATATTCTGTATATAATGCATTTTTTTAAAATATTTTTTGTATTGGATATTATTGTATAATAATTTATTATGTTATATACATTTTGTTTTTTTTTTTTTTTTTTTTTTTGTTCGCTATATTGCTATAAATTGCAACATATTTTATTCAGTGGCATGCAACTTGTCTTTGCCATTTTGTATATGTGGGAAACCACTTTTCATTGCTGCGGCTTAACTATGAAAATTTTGTGCTTTTATTCACATTTTCATACACCTCCACACAAATTATTATTACATCTACGTATTTAAATGTAAATTTTCCTCATGTTGTTCCAATTTTTTGCCATATTTTTTAAAACTTTTAAATAGTAAAATATGCTTATATGGCAGTTATGTACACTTTATTAAGAAATAAAAATGAAAATATGTTGATAAGCGAGCGAAAATAAAACAAAAAAAAAAAATATATGGCAAAGTCATCTGTCATCCGATGAAATTACTGTTTGTTGATTGCATTTATTTCTCTTTGAATATATTTCCATATGTTTGTGTATCTATGGGTGAGTGGTCATCACTTCATATGTGTTTATTTTTTCTTGTTAAGTTCTGTTCATGAATCATTAAAAAATGATAATACAAGAAGCGAAATCTTTGGTATCATAAATATGCTATAACTTGTCGTTATTTTGTTTCTCTTTAAACTTTATTTATTGTTTCAGTCTTTCTTATATTCTTTCTTTTTTACATTTTCGTTTTAATTCTATTATCTTCATAGCTTTCATGGCTTTAATGACTTCGAGTCAGTCAGTTTGTGAGTAAGTTGAGTCTTTTGTCTTTTGCATCATACTCAGTCGCATGGCTCATGGCATGCGTCCAAGTAATTTTAATTCTATTACCCTTAAAAAGGACTAGAACTCGTAGTTTTTTTAGAACTGGAACTGCATTTAATTTCTATTATTATGATGACATGCCGTCTGCAAACGTCCAACTACTATGCGTGGGCGGACTTGGAAACGTGTGGAATTGGGCATGTTCATGCTCTTGGCGCGTATGCAAAAAAAAAAGAAAGAATGGAAAAAGAAGAAACAAGTGATAAAAAAAAAGAGGAGGAAAAGCAAAATAAAAAATTGCATTGAAAAAGAAAAACAAAATTAATAATAATATGCTGTGGGCAGAAGACACGCCCGCAATGCACTCATCATCATCATCATCATCATCATCATCTTCATCTTGACTCTTGCTCCAGCTGCTTTTGTCATTTTGGTTTGTGTGCCGAGGTATTCCTCTCCCTCTCCTCCTTCTATACATTTTTTATGTGTTTTACGACTCTGAGACCAAGAAATGAATGCATTCGCGCTTTCTGTGACTCTTCCTCCACTTTAATGGACATTTAGACGTAAACTTCCTGGCATAAAAATGGCGAGTGAAGATAATTTTCATAATTTTCAACTACATTTCGTTGCCTTGCCATTTGGCACTGACTTGTATTCGATAATTTCGCGCATTTTTCTTTTTTTTATCAGCACTGAAAGGAAGTGGGTATAGTAGTCTTCAAAGTAGTAAATGTCCGCAACTTGTCGTTTGTATGTAGTTTGTATTTTTGCTCTGTGTTACAAAATAAAGTCATTCCTTGCCGTTGTCAACTAAAGGCTTTGAATTGCTTGGAAAGCATTTTACTTAATTTGTACCTCTTTACTTTTGCATTTTTTTGCAGTGTACTTGAAGTGGCAACTTTGAATAGTTGTTGCAGCCTGAAAGTATGCAATTAAATAAAGAAAAAATGTGTGTTAAAACACATACA
This sequence comes from Amiota mariae, assembly GCA_035041805.1. Classification (NCBI taxonomy): domain Eukaryota; kingdom Metazoa; phylum Arthropoda; class Insecta; order Diptera; family Drosophilidae; genus Amiota; species Amiota mariae. The sequence goes on from JAWNKV010000550.1 coordinate 4,842,857, forward strand.
AACACACATACTCGTACATATATGAAAGGCAGAAATTGAAGCAGAAGTAGAAACAGAATCAGAAGTTTTATGCGTACTTCTTGGCAAGTATATAAAAAGCGCAACTTTCAAAACGCACAGACAAACTCCCGACACACTTCGCCACGAACCGGGTCTCACACATATTTCTCCCTCATTCAGCCACCCATGCACGAATGCACAAAGTTGTAAAAGGCAAATATTCACAGCCATCGACGTGCTACAAGCGCCTTTAGACTGCTTATGAAGCGTGCATACGTGCGTTACGCTATCCTTCTTCCACCCAATTCATTATGCTCTTCTATTTTCTATGGACTCTTAACTATTCACACATACAGTACTGTGCAAAACAAATGCAACAAATTTAGTTATACTGAAATTATTGTCATATCAAAGTAATCGAATTCTTGTTTTGGGAACCTTTTATTTCATTTTTTAGTATTTCCATTGCTTGAAACAGACTTTGAATACACTTAGCTTTAGTTTAACAAAGGTATTTTCAAAGGAATTCAAATCTGATGATTGGATTTAGTATTAAAAAACCTTAATATGACTATTTGTTGTTACAGTTTTGCATGGAACTGTATTTTCAACATATATATATATATATATTTGTATCTACCTGATCTTATGTGTCTGAGCTTGTATGAATTGTGAATGTGTGTAAATTATGTGTGGCCGTGAAGTTAAAAACGATGATTTTCAGCGTTTTCTGCAAGTCCATGCTTTGATGTATGGAAAAAACTGTTTGAATGCGAGTGTAGTACACTACCACAGCACAGCGAAGCAGAGCACAGCACAGCACAGCTTAATGCAATCTTATGGCCAACACTCAAACGTAAAATATAAGTAAATTCTTGCCACAGTTTTTAATGTGACTTTTTGGTTGCTTCACACTTTTATTTTAAGTGCGAAAAAATCTTTACTTTGTTGCACGAACTAGAACAAAAAAAAATGCTTTAATATGGCAGTAGAATGTATGAAAATCCCAACAGAAAGTTGGAAAGTTGGTCAACACCGACAAAAGTTTTACCTTGTCTATCTTCTTCTCCATAACAGGCAAGTGAAAATTTTACTGAAAAGTATCTTTAAAGTTGTTTCGTATGTGTAAACGTGATTCAGCTCAAAAGTATGCAGCAAAGAAGTACGAGTATATATATTTTTTCTTCAAACTTAAGCAACATGTTCGATGCTTTACCGCAAGTTTGTTGAAAGCGAAATTACATTTTCATTGCAACCAACAGATTCATGAATAGGCAAACAAAAAGTCCATTATCATCATCATTTCTTTAATATAAACAGCTTTATATTACTTACATCACTCTTTTATCTTATTAAATTTCTCTTATTAAACTTCTCTTGATTTTAATTTTGAAAGAATACAATATATTGGCATCCTATGCTTTTAAGTTCTCAAGGTACATTTTACAATGTCTTACACTTGATTTTATCTTTGTATAAACTCAGAATAATAAAGTTAACAACTCTTTTAATTTTTACAGACATTTTATTGAACTTGTAAGATATGTTCCTGTTCCAGACACTTTTAGGTGTTGCACTCTTGGCTCTTTGCAGTCAATATGTTGCCGCTCAATTCCTGACCAACTATGTCCACGGACGTAATGGTATTGTCCATTTGTTTGAATGGAAATTCGATGATATTGCCAATGAATGTGAGAACTTCTTAGGACCAAATGGCTTCGCTGGTGTTCAGGTAATTACTAAGAATATGAACTTTATCCCATTAACAGGTTAACATAATCTCGAATTCGTATGTCACAGGTGTCACCAGTTAATGAGAATGTGATCAAAGAAGGCCGCCCTTGGTGGGAGCGTTACCAACCAATCTCATATAAAATTGAAACCCGCTCTGGTAATGAGGAACAATTCGCTAAGATGGTCAAACGTTGTAATGATGTTGGTGTGCGCACCTATGTCGATGTTGTCTTCAATCATATGTCAGCTGATGATCCAAATTCAATCGGTACTGGTGGCAGTTCTGCTGATCCCAGCAATAGGTCCTACCCCGCTGTCCCTTATTCCGGTCTTGACTTCAATCCCTCTTGCTCTATTGAGAACTATGGCGATGTCAATCAAGTACGCAATTGCGAATTATCCGGACTTCCCGATCTGGATCAAGGCAAACCATGGGTGCGCGAAAAAATCGTTGAATTCTTAAATCATCTGACTGACTTAGGTGTTGCTGGTTTCCGTGTTGATGCTGCCAAACATATGTGGCCAGCAGATTTGAAAGCTATTTATGATGAATTGAAGCCGCTCAGAACTGAACATGGCTTCAACAGTGATGCACGTCCCTACATCTTCCAGGAGGTTATCGATTTGGGTGGTGAATCTGTTAGCAAATTTGAATATACCGATTTGGGTGCTGTTATTGAATTCAAACATTCCGATGCTATTGGTCATGCATTCCGTGGTTTGGATCAACTTAAATTCTTAAACAATTGGGGCTCAGATTGGGGCTTCGTACCCTCAACTAATGCTCTCATTTTTATTGATAATCATGACAACCAACGTGGTCACGGTGCTGGTGGTGCTAATGTCCTTACCTATAAAGTACCTAGGCAATACAAAATGGCTTCCGCTTTCATGTTGGCTCATCCCTTCGGTACTCCACGTGTAATGTCTTCCTTCGATTTCGAAGATCCCAGCCAAGGTCCACCAACAACTGATGGTCAAAACACTGCTTCCCCAAAAATCAATGACGATGGTTCTTGCGGTGGCGGTTGGGTTTGCGAACATCGTTGGCGCCCCATTTACAAGATGATCGAATTCAGAAATACTGTTGACGATGCAGAACTCGAAAACTGGTGGGACAATGGCAACAACCAAATTGCTTTCAGTCGTGGCAATAGAGGTTTCATTGCTATCAACAATGATAACTCTGATTTGAACACATCTATTCAAACTGGTCTGCCAGCTGGTACCTACTGTGATGTTATCACAGGTGGCAAATCTGATTCCGGTTGCATTGGCAAATCTGTTGAGGTTGACTCCAATGGACTTGGTAATATCAACATTGGCAAAGATGAAGAAGAAGGTGTCTTAGCTATCCATGTAAATGCTAAATTATAAATCTCTAAACTTTATGATCACCAAACAATATTGTACAAATTATACAAAAAAAAATTAAGTATTTAATAAAAAACAAAATATGAACCATTAATTTCTTTTAACATATCTTTACTTTAACCAACTTTACTTGTCAGCTAATTTATTATAAGTAATTTTTTTAATGTTGCCTTACCTTATTTTCCCTTTCTTTTGTAAAATATTTTTTTGTTTCACTTTCGTTTTGATCCTTATTCTTCCACTTTCACTTTTATAGAACTTCATATAAACTTTTACATTAGATTTCAAGTATTGGTGTTGACAACGCATGGCTTCACTTGCAATTGCAAGTTAAAATGGCTTTGGCATTGAAAGTATGCGAACAACATACTCGTACATATATTTCCGTTTGAACTTTGTCATATCCGGATTTTGCATTTATAGCAAAATCAAAGTTTCAAATGTTGTTCATACTCACGTGTGCATACATATGTGATGGAAGTTTTAAAGCATCAAAAAAGAAATGACATCCAGCCGACGTTAGTAAATTTGCAAAGAAAGTTTTTTTAATTTTTTCGACATTGTTTGTGTAGCTTGAGGAATAACAATTTGAGATAAGATATGGGAAGGTAAATCAGAAGCACATATGTCATGAAAAGGACTGAATTTATACTAAAATTTTATAATGTTTATTATAATGAAAAAAATATATCAAGGCAAAGGCAAATCATTATTCATAATAAAAGTCTATATATTTTCAATTTGAAAAAGTATTCTTTACACAAAGTAGGTTTTTAATGTGAAAAAGTTTCTAAAAAGGGTTTAATAGTCATTTCAATGTGACGCAGGGGAACTCCCAAACGCCTTTGGTGTAGGAAATACTTTTAATATATCTTGTGACTCAAAAGAAGCAGCGCCAAGTAATATATATATTCTGAAAATAGAGGAATGTACTTTGCCCGTAAGAGCATTTTTATCATTGCGCTCTTACGTCATCAAGGAGGAAGGTGCTTTGAAAATGATGAAAATTATAATAAGTATCATAATTATTAAAATGCTGTTATCTTAAGAATAGCTTGACCGATTTGAGTGTTTTTTTTTTTTTTTTTTTTTTGTGTATTCGTTACAGGAATATGAAAGAAAATTTCAAGATAATCCTCCGGAAAAGCTGGAAATTTGGAGTTTTGTATTAAAATCTCAATAAATACAAAAAGTAAAATATGCATTACTTAAAAATTTAAGTTGCGTATAGATTGTATGATTGACATAAAACACGAAATGGATCAAATGCTGCAAATAAGTAGTCTTCCTGGTACCTACAAGTATTCCTTGTAACCCGAGAAGGAACATTAAAATTTATATTGTACTACCAAGCAAGGATTGGGGAAAAGGTGCTGCCTACAATTAGATTGTGCAAGAATGTGACACCAAAGCCCTCAAGAAATCACTCACTTTATTTGGAGTGTAAGATTATAAAAACTTGAAGTACCTTGTTGTAATAAAAATAATTCAGCTGTCTATATCTTTAATTGCGCATGGAAACAATTAATTCCAATCGTTGGAGATAAAGTTGTATTGAAGCCTTCCATGTGAATGTAACTTAATTTTGTAATACTTACATATTCCCTGCTCTAACATTGATAAGTATACTTGGAATCAATACATTTGGTATTATGTCATCATTCGGAATTTCCATGCTTATTTGTGGGTGCAAACAACATTACGAAGGCATAGAAAATTAATAAAAATTTTATTAGTTTTCAAATATTAATTTTCTAAAAACATTTTTACATTGACACAGCTGTTGGCATATCTATTAATCATATTTAATACAAAGTGCATTAAATAAACAAAACATTTTGTACATATTCATAATTATAACTCAATCAAGTGATGAGACATTAAAAATATATTCAGTTTTACAGTACCAAAAACGCTCGCAATTGATTCAGATTGATTGAAAAAAGGAAGGCGCGTGTGTAATATTTGAAATAATCAATAGATTACAAACGATGAATTAATTTATGAAAAGATTATTTCATCGTGAAAGTGAATCAGATAACTATAGTAAATAGTGTGGGTTAAATAATTTATTGCTTTAAATATTCGCCAATAAAACTATATTATAGTTTTTTAAGATTATAAAAAGAAAACTCATGACGATGATTGATTTTTTTTATAATAGCCAAGCCTACTTAGTAAGAATAAGAACATCGCCATCATCATCATCATTTGACGGATGTTGGTATCATAAATTTGGCACAAATACCAAAATCAAAACAAATTTTAGTTATCTACGTCAAAATTATACTAGCAGATAATATATTATAATAAAATGGATTAATTTTAAAAAATTCTATTTAATCATATCAGATTGAAATTGGAGGAAAACAAATGTGATAGAATTTCGCAAAATAATATAATAATTAAAAATAAGAATTACGCATGGAATGTAATTGTAGTATTCACTATGGGGTCTCTTATCGAATGCAGGCGTGACCACAACAATCGAAAGCGATAGCATAGTCGTCTTAATTAGAGTCACAAATCACAAACTCACACTCATGCAGAGATTTATTTCTTATATTTTCTAGATAGTGCAAGAAGTAACCAATTTGTTTCTCATACCATTGGCCAACTATAAAAGGCCAAAGAATATTTGAAAAGTATTATTCTGAAATATATTCTTTAAGTATTCAAACCATGTTTTTAATTAAGACGCTCATGGGCATTGCGCTTCTAGCGCTTAGCAGTCAATATGTTGCCTCACAATTCGAAACAAATTATGTAAATGGACGAAGTGGTATGGTTCACCTTTTTGAATGGAAATTTGATGATATTGCCAGGGAATGTGAAAACTTCTTGGCGCCCATGGGCTATGCTGGTGTACAGGTAAATAATCAAAGCAACTACAAACATTAAATAGACAGCCATCAGTATTGCTTACTTATTTTTTCCTTTTTTGTTGTAAAGGTCTCTCCTGTTAATGAGAATGTGATTAAGGGTGGTCGCCCTTGGTGGGAACGTTACCAACCAATCTCATATAAAATTGCGACCCGCTCTGGCAATGAGCAACAGTTCGCTAACATGGTCAGACGTTGTAATAATGTTGGTATTCGTACCTATGTCGATGTCGTCTTCAATCACATGGCTGCCGATGATCCACATACGGTCGGTACTGGTGGCAGTACTGCTGATCCCAGTAAGAGATCCTTTCCAGCTGTACCATTCTCCTCTCTTGACTTTAATCACGCATGTTCCATATCGAATTATGGTAATGCCTATCAAGTTCGCAATTGTGAATTATCTGGTCTTCATGATCTTAACCAAAGCAATTCATGGGTTCGTGACAAGATTGTTAGCTTCTTGAATCATCTGGTTGACTTGGGTGTTGCTGGTTTCCGTGTTGATGCCGCCAAGCATATGTGGCCCCATGATTTGGCTGTTATCTATAGTCGCGTTAAGAATCTCAATACTGGGTTTGGTTTCTCTTATGGGTCACGCCCCTATATCTTCCAGGAGGTTATCGATTTGGGTGGTGAAGGTGTCAGCAAATACGAATACACTCACTTGGGTGCTATGATTGAGTTCAAACACTCCGATGCTATTGGCAAAGCTTTCCGTGGCAAAGACCAGCTTCGTTGGCTTCGTAACTGGGGCGCAGACTGGGGATTTGTACCATCGAATCGTGCACTGGTCTTTATTGATAATCACGACAACCAACGCGGTCATGGTGCTGGTGGCGCTGATGTCCTCACCTACAAAGTAGCCAAACAATACAAAATGGCTTCCGCTTTCATGTTGGCTCATCCCTTCGGTACTCCACGTGTAATGTCTTCCTTCGCTTTCACAAACACTGATCAAGGCCCACCAACAACTGATGGACATAACATTGCCTCTCCTATTTTCTATCCTGACTTATCTTGCGGCGGAGGTTGGGTTTGCGAGCACCGTTGGCGTCCAATCTACAAAATGATTGAATTCAGAAATACCGTCGGCAATGCTAATCAACAGAACTGGTGGGACAATGGCAACAACCAGATTGCATTCAGTCGTGGCAATAGAGGTTTCATTGCCATCAATAATGATTACTATGATTTAAACACAACCCTCCAAACTGGTCTGCCAGCTGGCACCTACTGTGATGTTATCACGGGAGGCAAGAGCGGTTCGAGGTGCGTTGGAAAATCAGTTGTTGTTGGATCCGACGGGCGTGGTCATATCAACATTGGCCGAAATGAATATGAAGGCGTCTTGGCCATTCATATTAATGCTAAGTTGTAAATTATAAACAAAATAATAAAATTAATTTATTAACAATACTCGTATATATCAAAGAAGTATTTAAACCATTGTGGGGGATATAAAAGTGGTCAATGAGTGAAATTTTCTACTTGGTGTAAATTATAGTCAAGATAAGGAGAATACTTGGTTTTAGGGTTTAAGACCTTTTAACAAAGAGTTAAATTATGACCTCATTGAACATTCATTACTTTCACCTGAAAGTAGGCAATGATAAAGAGTTTTTCCTTTTTCTTTTTTTAATTTTTAATTAATTAAATGTTTCAAGTAATCAGCAAAGAAGGATGGTTTGTGATGGGTAATTTGTGATAATATCCACAATCGCTTGACCCAAGCATTGTCAAACCAATACCTAAGAGTTCTTTAATGTGACATTAAATATTATGGGATAAGATTAGTGAAATTTATTTATAGAAATATTTCTTGTTGAAATATGATTATTTCGATTTGCTCGGGTAAGTAAACTTTGTATTTTACAAAGAACTTTATCACAATCTAAAAGTAAGTTTATTTGTATTATCCTACAAAACCAAACACACACACACACTCACACACACACGTACATACACAGTAATACCACACATTATCATTTGTCAACCGGCATACGAACGAATCACATAAATGATACTCAGACTTATATATTACATATATACAATACTTAGTATGTTGCACTTCATAACTCCAACAATGCGCTCAAATAAAGATGCACAGATACATGCAGTTAAGTACAATAAATGTGTGCATATTGTATTTGTACAAGATTCTTTGTCACGCCCGGAATGATATCAAAAAAAATTGAATACAAATGTAAGCAATACTGCTGTCCAGGTCATGCTACTATATCCTTACTACCCTTTGGATCCAGAATTTACCCCCATTTATGCATTGAATATGAAATAATAAACTGTTATCTGTCCGATTCATTGCTATTGCTGAAGCTCATGCAAATTGATGTTGATGCTGTTGTTGTTGCCCACAAATATTACTTTATAGTATGTTTATACATACAACAATACATACATATACTCGTACACATACTTACATATGTATCTTTGTGTATTCAAATTCATTGCATGAGTATATCAAGGGATTTCCATGCCATTGCAAAGGTCAAGTCTGAGTTAGTATGAAAGAGTTGGTCAAAAAAACACTCAACACTCAACATAGAGAACTCAGAACACTTGGTTGCTCATGTGGACATAATATTAGTTTCTTTCTCTTTGTACTACTACTACACACAATGTATATATTATATATGTATATTCAAAAAATAGTACATTGATAGTAGTACAGAAATATGCAGATATACATATTCAAACACGTACATATGAATGTGGAGACATATTTGGCATAACTTCTAATATAATCATAAAAATAGTATCTCCAACAACAGAATTTTTCATAATGCAATTTTCATATTTATTTTATTTTTATGAATAGTTTTCATAAAGCAAACGAACAGAACGGAACGGAACGACTAGCATCAAGAGAATATATATATGTGCATGAGTAGTATAGTACAATATTAATAAAATGCAACAAATCTCATATGTCATCATATCAAACATTATACTACATAACGTACTTAAATATATTTATATACTCGTATTGTAAAAAAAAGACATATCGAAAAATATATTACATTTACGTTTATTGCAAAGCATTTGAATTGTTGTTGACTTGGCTGAATTCCAACATCAATATGAAGTCAATAATGGGTATGAGATATTTTATGGATTTTCTTCAATATTTTTATTATTATTTTTTTTTTTTTTAAATTGATTTTGATACGACTCAAACTACTGGAAAACAAAACAAACAAATATGTATATGAAAATATATGACAAGATTTGTAAGCAAATTTATTATGATTAAAGTAAATTTGGAGAATAATAATAATTACTATTATTATTATTAATAGCCACTATCTATCTAATGTGATCATTGCAACCATAAAGATTAACGATTTTTTATGAATTTATACTTATGACTCCAAATATGTGATAAAAATTGTATATTTTTCGCTGAATGAGAAGTTTTTGCTTAGCAACCGCAGGTCATTCACAAATATTGTGTACTGGTGATTCAGTGCAGAGTTCACAAAATCGGAAGATCTTAGTATCTTATTTTCTTAAAATGATTATATTTCCATTGAGATGTACTATGAGGAACCATAGTTTCTTACTTGGTACATGCCCTGGTACATAACTTCAAGAAGATTCCTTGCCTCGTGTAAGGAAACAATTTGTATACTGTTGACAATCTCTTCTCGGCCTCACTACTAAGATCAAATGGTATTATAATCAATTGATAGTGGAAATATCTGTAAATTACACTAACACATTCTTAAAAAAAATTTATCAATCTTTATTTGATACTAGTGTACCCGACCCTGCTTCGCACGGGTTGTTTCATTTCTTTCTGTTACACTTTATGTGATGGGGTTGTTTGAAAATCCCAGTTCGCGGGAACCAAAACTATTGTATGCTTAAGCCGGGAGCCAATCATACACATTTACAAAATTTCAATGCATTCAGATGAACGGTATAGCAACGCATAACATACGAACAACTTATAATACTAATTTTTATATATAAGATTTATAAAAAAAAAACATTTCTTTTTTCTTCAAATTTTTGTATTAATGTATTTGCTCTAGATTTCATTATTTCATATTTGTATGATTACTATAATAGTAACTAGTGAACGTTTATATTGCATTATCGCATTGTATATATTCATATAGATGGTGACTTTCTGCTTAGAAGGTCATTAAGCTTTTCAGTCGACGTCGCCTCATGTCATAGATGACGGCTATGCCCAGACAGTTTAGATAGGTTGCAGCCTTTATTGATGACGGTTGCAGCTTTAAACAATTTCGCCTCGAGTCAAGGTGGCGTTGCGCACAAATCAGGGAGCTACAGTTATTTAGCGATGATACTAGAGCCATCGTTGATAACTAAACAAGTGTCATGAATCATTCTAAATACACAGTTGGTCGATTTCTTTGCGTTTATTCCGATGTTCCTGCCCATGTCTGTCCAAGACGTGTAAGTAAACCGGTAGTGACTCTAAAGATTCTTGGGTCGAGTATAAGTTTACTAGGATGGCTGTGTCATCTGCATATGTAACGATAGTGGCATTAAAACTAAAATTTCTTGAAATTTAAAATTATAATAAATAACTGAACAAAATAAAATAAAATATTTCCATCTTCAAATTTAAATGGTTACTTTAAGGTTTCAATTAAATATTTTCTTCGTTTTTTATTTGATTTTGTTAATTTAATTAATAATTATTAATATTGAAAATTCTTTTTGTAAGGAAAACTAATAAATATTAAAAGCAAGTTAAATTCCGAATCATGAAAAAAGTATGTGAAATGATTTGCAATAATGAAAGAAAATTAATATAAACATTTCCATCAGCAGACGATTTGGTAACTTTGTGGGTTTTATACAATTTTTGGATAATTTTCAAAATTATTTATTAGCTTATACGAGTATGTAGCTTAGAAATCAGTTAACCACAGGCTTCCAAGGCCTTCGGCTGCTCATGTTCAAATTCAATTCGATAATTTTTTTAATATTTTCTGGCGATAAGAAAGAAGCATGTTAACAAAAATTAATCAGACTTATGAAACTAAATGAAATGATTTGCAATTAAAATGCCAAATTTATTACAATTAGTAAAAAGTAAATTATAAAAGTTATGTGATGTAGTAGTTGCGAATATGAATTCCATTTAATTTTTTTCTTTTTTCAAATATGTAAAATTTCTTATTTTATATTTAGGAAACTATCTATTTTTTTGTTGTTTGAATTCCATAAAAACTTTGATATTTTCATATTTAAAATGATTATAAATAATAAAATAAAATTAATTTTAATATTTCAATCTGCAAATTGAATATCAAACTTTTATTTAACATAACTAAATAAAAATGTGTTGTGTTTATTTATGTATTTCATTAAAAAAATAAAAATAAAAAAAAAATCATTTAATTTAATGCATTATTCACACAATATATCATCAACAACATCATCATAGTTATAATAGTTATCTACAGCATCAGTATTATCATCATCATCTTCAATATCATTCAGGATTAATCATTCAGCATTCAACATTCACCATTTGATGTCGGTTAACCGAAATTGGTTACCCTTTGCTTGGGTACATGCTCTGACAGCTTGTCAAACAAAACTTTTACAACTGAAATATTAACATTTTATTGTCTGTTTGTCTCCACCTAAATCATTCATTCACTCATTCATTCATTCACTTACTGTCTATATATTTATATGTATTATATATAAGTATTTGGATTGTTTATCTTGTTGTAGTATTTTGATTTAAAATTTATGTTTATCATATTTACATATTATAAAGACAACAAATACACCATGCCAAAAAAAACTTGTACAATGTTTAGTGTGATTTTAGTCAAATTAACAAGAAGGTAGAAGTATCTTTTTCCCACGCATATTTCATAATATTTTCGATTGAATACAAAATCACTGTCAAAATTATATTAGAACATTTTCATGATTTTCTCTCTTTATATTTTTAGATTTTTATCTGATTATGATCTTACATACTTACTTACTACATACATAGTTTTGCTGTATAATAACCAAATAAGAAAGTCTGTTTAGACTACAAATTTATTATATGTAGTATTTTATTTTCATTTATTTATTATTTCAGTTTTATTTTATTTTTTTTTATATAAATTTATTATTTCAATTTCTTTGTTGACATGAATTTCATGATCTGCACTTCAACAAAATGCATGTAGGGAAAATTGTTTTTGTGAAATTACATAAGCGCACTTCAACAACAATAACACAAAAATAGAATTAGTAAATAAAACAAAATAGCAAAAAAGATATATAGTATTACACATGTATCTGATGTGTATCTAGTAGTATGACTGTCAGACAGACATATAAAATATGCGGATATTAAAGCTTTTAAAAATTACATTTGAGGCCATTTATTTCGTGATTCTTTGCGCAACAATAGCAATTTCTAACAAAAATGCAAATAAAAATAAAAACGGGGAGATAACAAAAACAAAATAGAATAGAATGGAATGAAATGAAATGAGATGAGATGAGAAGCAACAAATATAAATTGAAGAAGAAAACAGACATACAAAAACAATTTGATTTAGCTTTAAGCAAATAGTCGTAATCGTAAGCGGAGCAATGTTGTGCCAACAGGACATCAAAATCAGTAAAACATCAACGACAACGCGCACATGAAAACTGGCAATGCTACAAGCAACAAAAACTAGAATCATATCCCCAGGACTTTAGTTGGCAAATGTTGAAGAGAAGCGCAACTGTTGTATATTGTATTGTAGTGTAACTAGTAACTGACAGTGGAATCAACATTTGTAACGATAACGTGGAACAGTATTTCAAGCCTGTCCGTCTATCTGTCTGCCCTTCAGAATGGCAGACACTTTCTTGTTCGCCTACTTGCTTATACAGGATTGTTTGGTCATTTGAGGCGTTCTATCTATGAGTATGTGACTGTTTGTGTATATGTATGTGAGACCATTAATTTCGAACCCGTTTAACACAAATACACACACAAATATTGAGCATCAACATGCACAGAACTTCGGCATCAGTAACCATCCAAGGGCAGCAGCAGCATCGGATACCGCTTGCGTGATTGTTTATGTCCGCAGGATAACTGAAACTGAAACGCTTAAACTGCGACTAGTTTAAAATAAAAAATAAACAAAAAAAAAATAAAAAAATGAAACGCAATGAAAGGAAAGGAAAAAGTTGTAAGAAAAAAAAAATTAACCGGATGGCAGACAAGCGAGGAAGTGTGGTGCGACGGATCCACTGCCAGCATAAAAATGGCGCAACTTCTGTCTGACCGGAAGCTAACCAAAAGAGAAAAATATTTCAATTTAAAAAAAAAACGCCCTTCATTCATCAGCAAGCATCGCATAACTCTACGAATCCATACAGTAAGAGATATGAGTTTAAAAAAAATATTAAAAACAATAAACTTTCAATAAATGGAATAAATAAAAATAAAGAAACCATATTGAAAACTATAAAAAATCAACATTGCTATGCAATCCAAAGATAAAAATATACCACTGTATGTACTATGTGCTATGTGTATAAAATGAAAAGGATCAAAAATAATAATCCAAACAATGGTCAAATATTTTTTTCCACACTCAAATAAATTTTTATTATTATTTTTTTTTTTTTTTGTTTTTTAAAATTTTTTAAATAATTTTCTGACTGACTGAAGTACACAAAATCAACAAACACTTTTGAGCTTTTGATTAAGTGAATCAAAATATTTATTCAAAATAATATTATTTATTGTAGAATGTACAGTAAAAAATAGTATGTTATATGTAAAATAGTTTGACTTTGTTTATTTAAATTTTAAATGAAATTTTTATTCTTATATTTTGTATCTAAAAAGTTTATACATAGTTTAGTACGAAAATGTATGGAAGTTATGAAGTGAATGTGTGTAAATTTGATCAGCACTTCATTTAAAGTAATTTTTGGTTAGTTACAGATGAGTTTAGAGATGATAGATTTATAGATGTTTGATTTATTGCAGACATATTACTACTTATTAAAATACATAATAATATTTTTGCTTGTCGTTCTTTTTAGGTTCAATTCAATGAAAACAATCTTATCATAACCAATCATACGATCATGAGAACCACTTCAAATACAATTATTTTACCAGATTAGAAATACTTGAAAATTCATTGCACACGCAGAGTCAATTAAAATGTAACAACATTCATATAGACGATTCTTCAATGAGACCAACCAAAGCAGGACTACATTGAGAATAGGAACGGATTTTATAAATGTTTCGAATACAATTGCATTCAGAATTTTTCTCATTACTTATTATACTATAAGTTAACATAACATTCAAAAATGATGTACGGCATTAATGCCTCCCATATGTTAAGGGGTTTAGCGGCATATTACGTTGCGGGTCACTAGTGATCAGCAGCTGTTTATGTCGCTCATTGAACATCAAACGTGTTATAATGACATTATGAAATGAGTATAATTCTTTAGTCTTGATCAGAGACTCATAGAAGCGCATAGTGCTGTCGTAGGTCTATGACCTTGAAAAATCAATTTAAATAATTGTAACCAATTTCAAAATGCACTACTGCTGCTCTAGGAAAGCAATTATTTTTATTTAGTTAATTTGTATACAATAACATATTTGATTATTTCATTTTTTCAGTTCTTTGGGGGGAAGAGGTGCAAATAAATCTTGCCACTTCCATTGGGAAAGCCATGTTGTTTTTTTTTCATCGGAAGGAATGCATCCAAAGCCAACCGGTCTACTACCGAGTAGAACCGTCACTAGATATTTCATCACGGGGAAATGGAGAGCATTTCTGCTCTACGTAATGTGTCTGTGTTAATCGTAGGTCGCAACTGCACGTCAACAATCTGAACCAAATGTGCAGCTAAAAGATCTGCTTATGCTCTAATCGCTCAGCTGATCTACTGCATTATATTACTCGGATAGTGCACTTGATTGTCAAGTGCCTCTATGTCACTATCACTTTAATCGCGACATCCAATTGATGCCATGTCTTTGGTGCATATTATTCTATTTGGCTTAAACATCATTGTATAAATTAAAGCTTAAATGATAGAACACCAACAATGATCTGTTTGGGAATTCAAATTAAAGGCTTATTCTAGTACCACTGGTGGTTTGAATAAATACTGTGGGGATTCATAGAGTCGTAGGCTTAAAATAGGCCACAACTACAGAACTTATGATATCCAATTTGATAACTGCAGATGTAATTCCAAGGTGGCATTGATGTACCGTCACTAATCTAGAAAAATGAGATCTTCTTGGTAGTCGGTCACATCAAACTTAGTTGATTTTCATATCATTAGAGGTCGGAAAAAAATCTCATCACTTTCATATTCTTCTAAAAAAAAATGTTGTTTTAAGAGAAAATGCATAATTGTTGGATATGATTTTCTCATTAATGAGATTTTATTTTTTGTCATCGCTGTCAAAATCATCATGTTTATTTTTTATTCCCATCCTTGTCTTTCACCAACCGATTCAATGGGAGAAAAATATTCAAAAATTCCTTTGTTTGTATGCATTTGTGTGTGCGTCTGTTTGTGCACTGCAGTCGACTATTCTTTGCTATCTGCACTGTTTTGCACCCACCCTCTATCTCTCACTATCTTTCTCTATCTCGCTATCGCTTCGACTCAGTCAACATAAGTCACACAACAACAAAAACAGATCTTTCGTCTTGTGATTATTTTTTTGTTTTCTCCATCAATAACATTATTTTGGTGTGTGATTAATCAAAACGTTTTTCGCAACTATTCTTACTCACAAACTGTTCTTTTTCTAATAGAAAAACAAGAAGCTAATAACTTTTCAACAACACAACGAAGTATTGTGCTCTGTGAATGAGATATTTTGCTTCCTTTTTTTCACTTTTTCTCCAAGTGCACCCCCTCGAAAAATAAAAGATGATTCTCATTTGCGACCTCTGCATATAGGCATAGGGGCCATAAACATATTACTTCAGACTTTATGGTGGGGTCATAGTCTTTGAGACGTCACTAGTCAAAATCTAAAGGCTTTGTGACCTATATAGAGCGCTAATAGAAACCCTAAGAGACAAGCATTTAAAGATAAAAGAAATTTATGTAAAACTATATTATCTGTTTCCAATGTAAAATATGTCACGTCACCACGGGGGGTTGTTATCACAAATGTGATCTTCTGTAACGGGGGGGGTTAAAGCAATCATGAAATTCGTGTGACGTAATATGTGAATGACCCCATACGACATACATATGTATGTTTATATTCATGTCTATATGGTAAGGCGCGAAAATCATCAAAAAGTAATAGATAATCAGAAAAAATAACTAATGTTCAACAATCTTTAACATTGTTTCCCTTTTATTATTAGAACATTTTAAATTCAAAGAGCTGATATATAATCACTAGCACAATTACGAGTAAATGAAAGTTTTTGCTATTTTACCAAAAAAAAAAATTGTTTAATGTGCCTAGAAGTATGCAATATTAAACTTTCATATTATACTTATTTTTGCATGGAAGGGAAAAAAGTTTAGGTGATACATTTAATATAAATTTTTTAACAAAACGAATTTTGAAATATTCCATTATATATCCTTATCATCCACCCCCCCCCCCCCCCTTCCACATATCACGAATGCTTTATTAGTTTTTAAAATACGATTGAAAGTGTAATATGCTTTAATTGAAATTCACGTCGTAAATAAATAAAACCCAAAAGTATTACAAAATGATTTCCACACATCTGATATTTTTTTTTTTTTCTTATTTCCTCTAAATGATTTTTATAAAAACTTTTCATTTTTATTTTTTGGATTTTTTGTTCAAACGATTTAGAATTTGCAAAGCTCAATTTGATGTTGATGTTGATGATGATGATGATGATGCCTTGAGCTAATCTGATTTGCGAATTTAAATTTCCATTTCTTTTTATTTTGTATTTTTTGTTACAGCTTAGTCAAATGATTTCGTCGATTGCCTAAATACTTCATGAATTCGAATTGAAATAAGCCATTAGAGCAAAGGACATTCATACATCTACACATACGTACATACATATATATAGTATCTATTAGATACATACTAGATACATAGATACTTATGTATATCCATTTAAGCGATTAAATATATTTATCGATAATTTAAAATGACTCTTCTTTTTGTGTTTCTGTTTGTTTTTTTTCCTTTATTTTTGTTGTGTTTAACAACTTGCAATAACTAAAGCGATTTATTTATATTGATTAACATTTGTGTGAATGTATTTGTATCTTTGTGCGGTGGATGTGCGTGTTTAATTAAGTGTTTAATACATTTGGTTTGCCGAATAATCACCAAAGCATCACAGGATATTGACACTCATCCAACTGTGACGTCCAATATAATTATGAGGTATTTCAAATGCACCGCAAGTTTAATCAAGCATCGAAGTTGCTGATGTTACTACCAATGTTGCTATTGTATCTGCTGCAAAAGTAAGCCACATAATACGTTGAATTGGTTGTGGCACTTGTGGTGGCCAATTCGCAATAGCTAATGCATTTAACCAATGTACAGATGCTGTCACTTGCACACTTATTGAATGTGTCTTTACAACAACAATATCAGCACAATGACATCAATACAAAACACAATAAAGTTGTTCACACGCAATCAAATTGCAAAAAAAAAATTCAACGGAAAAGGCCACACACAAACACACATTTCACACCCACAGTACAACATATCACAATGGATAGTTTAGTTAAATATTAGTAGTATCAATAGACAGTGAAATTGATTATAACTGTGACTTCAAATCTTATAATGACCACGGACACCATCTTGAGTAAAAACCTTACCAGCAACTTTTTTACGTGAACATCATTTTTATGACTCAATAGTCTCATATACCAAAAATATAGTGCTTATTTATTATATGTGATTGAGTTTTATTTAAAGCCGGCAACAAATGGCCAATAACAATAACAACAGTGCATTATTATCTTTTCATTTTTGGTAATAATATTCTTGACTCGACTGTGCTCTAATGAATGATGCTTCAATAACATCAACGAGTTCTTGTTAGCTTCTTAATGCTCAGCACAACATGTTTCATTAAGAGGACAAACAAGAAGATTGGAAAGAATAATAAAGTGTTTGCACCTGTCAAACAGACTCGCAGCAAGTAACACACTTCCATATTGAACCTGTTCTCACTCTTTATCTCTCTCACTCTCTCTTTCTCTCTCTCTCTCTCTCAATCAATTTCACTCTTAAAATTTTGTTCTCACATTCACATCATGCTCTCTCTCTCTTGATCTTTTTATCTCTTCAATATCTTTGATTCAGCACGCGCCAAAAGTTTTTCGTTTCTTCTGTTTATGTGTGTGTGTGTGTGTGAATATATTGTATGAAGCTTAGCTTCGATAGCATCAAAGAGTCTGAGTTCAATGTGTGAGAGCGGCTGACTGATTGACATGGAAACTGTTTTTTAGTGCAACAACAAAAACAACAACATCAATAATGAATAACAACAGAAGCATCAAAATGAGTAAGTAAAACCAGTTGGGTCAATGTACAGGAAAAGTGCAATTGTTTTTATTTTTCTTGTTTCTCATTACGAGAACAGTAGACTCATGATAGTGTTAACAATTAATATGTATATTATTAGAAATTAATGAATCAATAATAAAAATCACTAGCAACGAGTTAAGCACTTTTTTTTGTGTTTTATTATCGGAACAAGTAGGATAAAATCTTAAAAACATACTTATGTATAATGTTCGCCTATCGACTAAAAACCCTATATAACCTCAAATCCCATTAATACCCACGGTACCGTCAAAACATTCCTTTGTATGTAGGGACAATATGATGATGTTACCAATTTCTGCAAAGAAGAATGGTCAGTCCTCTGTTGAAGTGATCATTTGCCTTACAATCTCCTGTCAACTGCAGGGAGATGCAAGACACGCAAACATTATACTTCGCGCTGCTTCGAAACGGGGGCACAACTACTAGACACAGAATGTACATATATGGATCCACAGCGAGCTTAAATCTGTGCAAGTACTGCCTGAAGCATCCATGGTCAGTTGCGAATCACGTGAGTCCCCGGAGCGATGCTTAAGCCAGTCTGCAAAACTTGGGATGAGATCGTGAATCCTCAGCAGATCATCAGATTAGCAACCCATGTATGTACTCTTGTTCAGATCATCACATATTGAAATGAAAATTAATTGATTTCACACTATATAGAGTCTACTGTATATTCTCGTTGTTGTTGTAGTTCAATAATTATAATATGCAACAGTTAATTTTATTTTTGTTGTTGTTACTATAGAAGTGGTTGCTCTCGTATAACCACTTGAAAAATCAAAGAAGGAAAAAATATCAACAAAAATCGAATACATCGACAAAAAAACAAAACAACTGGAAATTATTGAATAATGAAAACAAAGAAATTTAATACAATAATTTTATATTTTAAATAAACACAGGAAAGCAAATCAAGAGAGAAATTAATTCTTCAATCGCATGAAAGCTTCACATTTATATTCTAGTAAAATGAATGAGAAACAACTGCTGAATAACTAGTGAATACAATAAATAAATAATTAATTATTGTTTATTTATTGCACATTATGTTATTTATCGGTCGACATGAAATAATGGCACGGTCTATCCGACTGGGACGATATCAACAATTCAATTTGATTTGTGTTCGGTTGTTTTGTGTTGCTTTCTTTATGTACTGTAGGATTGTGTGCATTTTGGTACCTTTTAAATCGAGAGAGAAAAAAAAAGGAGACTAAAAATAAATTCAAATAAAATAAAACGCACACATTGCAGGGTGATAAATTTAAAGAATCTCAACAAACAATAATAATAATACATAAAACTCTAAGAGAGACAAACGGACAAACACTATGGTTTGTATGTATAATATAACAAATCAATGCATTGGTCTCAACAAATATTCATTCTTCCATATTTTTCAAAAAAAAAAAAAAAAAAAACATAAAATTATACTTTTTACATCATTATAAATAGGTAATATAACATTGTCGTGATGTTTGTAACACATATAATCATGCACCATCAAACACACTTGATGAACAAAACATCATCAAATGACCATCAAACAGTTGCCATGGTACGAAATTAAGTTATTGTATGGATACCTTGTGCAGGTCTTAAGTGTTACCAAAAAAATTCAATTAACTAGATCCATTTTAAAACAACATTGCATGTATTATTTCTATCTGAATTCTTCTTTTCCCCATCTGTACTGAGAAAGCTATATAAGATTCGTTAAAACCGAATCCTGTTTAAAATAGTATATTTTTGTTTTTACTTGATTAGAAAATCTGCAGACGAAATTGTTTTAGTCACGTTCAGTTATATCAAGACATTTTGGGGATTTCATTACTGTTTAGTATTTATGGCGTGAATTTATTGTATTTTTGTTATCAATTGAAGGTTTTATGGTTTAAATTTTTAATATTGGTTTAATTTTTTAAAATATAGAATGTCTTTATATATTTTCTGTTGTGAAACTTCAATCAAGTTCAACAAATTCAGTAAAAACATTTGCTTGTATAATAATAAATATTAAATATTCAATATTCAAGATATTTTCAAAACTTTAAACGCTCTCTCTCTCTCTCTCTCCCTGTATCTCCCTGTAACTCTCTCATACTCTATATATATACATATACGTATCTATAACAATAAAGAAAATTTATTATTTTTTCGATAATTACTTTTCACACTTCAATTATATGAAACATCATTAAATGCGGTAAGTAAACCTAACAATCGAAACGAACCAAGTAAAGCCGCCTTTGGTATTATTTTTAGTGTGAGAACCGCAGACTAATAACAATAAAAAAAATACAAGGAAAAAGAACCAAATTATATGATAATAATGAAGCGGTTTCTTTCTTATCATGGCAAACGGTTAAATAACAAAATAAAGCTAATTAGATTAGCTTTAAAATGTTCTGTCACACAATATATCATGTATTCATTTTTACTTACAATGGATATAGTGGGGAGCTTGAATTAATTTCAAAAATTGTTATCATATAACGTTAAGTTTTTTCCTTTTATATTGAAACTCCTCTCGCATGACAAACCAATATCAAAAGAGAGAGTGAGTGAGTGCACTTGTTACTCAACATTTGCACACTTGCGCCACATTCTTCTAAGCTGACTCTTCCCTGACTCTTCCCAATTTAGGTGTCAACTTGTTCTCTCTCGCTACCATTTATTATGTCTTTATTATTGTTGCATTTATCTAAATCAAAGTACAAAGTGTGTGACTGCTTTTATTTGAGTCTCTCACACCAATTCTTTTGTGCTCCCACTTTCCTTCTTACTCTCTGTGCACTTGTTATTATTCACTCCTATTGCGTTAATTAGTACACAACTGATAAAACAGGGCGTGAGAGAGTAACAGTTTGGAGCCTATGGATCATTTTTCTCAAATGAAATTTTTCAGTCGCGCAACAACAACGTATCGAGCGTGATCGCAGCGAGTGGCGGTAGTTGTAATATAAAAAAGCTCAATTAGATCCCGGCGACGCGTAAAGACAAAACAAAAATTGTACGGAAGTAAATGTGTGTGATGTATTTATTTAATATAAACAAAATTAAATGTGAACCAAAACAAAAGTAAAACACAAAATACATATATGTAATCAAAGATTATTAAATTATAATAAATTAAATAAGAAACGAAACTCACAAGTGATTAATGATTGTTGATAATGTATAAGAAAAACAAAACAAAAATTTGTGTGTGCTTCTGATTTCTAATCAATTTTTATCATTTTCTTCTATATGAGTTCATGAGTACATATGTCTATACGTATATGTTATGTTTATTATGTGTACATAGTTCCTGATAAAGGAACATAAGAAAAAAACTAAAGAATAACTGTTATAAAAGCAAAAAAAAAAAAAAAAGAATAAAAATCTCGTTTTTATGATTCTTTGCCAACGCAATGTAGTCACTCAAGTGTGTGCACAATAATTGAAAATTAAACACAAAAATACACAAACACACATAATCACTCACACACTACTACTACTACACTCACTAATCATTATAAACAAACAAACAATAAAAAAAATAAATAAAAATTTATAAATAATAGTCATTTTTGTTGTGTTTGTTGTTATACTACATACATAAGTATATACAAAAACACTACTAAATCATAATAATAAACATTACAAATAAATAAACGAAAAAATGTCAAAATATCAAAAGCTTGACAATGAACAATCAAAGCTAAATAACAGTGATGTTAATGATATTGATGATGATGTAGATGATGATGATGAATATGAGAAAAGTTTTTCATTTTACTTTGATGATAAATACAAACGAACCATCAAAAACAACGCAGCACCAATAAATACCAAAAATACCAACTTTAGCAACAAAAATCAGAGAAATATCAATGATTATAATGATAGTAGTAGTAGCATCATCATCAGTAACAACAACGGCAACATTAGCAACCTCAGCAGCAACAATAAAAGTAAACTAAATTTTGATGTCGCTACCGATTCTGCTTCTGCTGACTTCACTGCCAATGCTTCTGCTTCCAGTCGTTTGCAAAGCATCTACAACAATAGCAACATCAACGGAAGTAGTAGCCTTATAAACATTGCACAAGATTTTGAAGACCACACCATGGAAGTTCCTTTACTCCAAAGCAACAGCAATAGCAACAATAATCTGGCAAGTGATTCTTATTTATTGTCCTTAATCAAATTTCATTATTATTTTCATTTAATTTAATTTAATTTCATCTCATTCAAATTACTTGAAATGAAACTGAAATCTAAATGCTTTGTTATTCTGTCTCAAGTGAAACTTAAAACAATTTTATTTTATTTCATTTTTAATGTTAAAATATAATACCAAATATGATGATGTAGTGTACTAGTTTCTTAGCTTGTCATTTCTGGAAAACATAGGTATGGTTAATCCAACAGACGGTCAATTTAAAGATAAAGGATATCATACAAACGTATACATATTTTGAATGGAATCAGTCAATTGAATTCAATTCTTAAGTGGGAAGAGATTTCAAGAAAATTAATATATGCATTTAAAAAATGTAATTGGATTAAATGTATTGCTCTCATTCAGGAGATCTTTTCCAACATATGTATGTTCCACACACTACTACTATAAGGTATAACAAAATTATCTTAATGAATCTGCAATTAGATGCTTAGTCCCCGTTTTGTTAGTAATTCACTAGTTCCTTTTCTTATTACCTGGTGGCTAGTGAATTCAGGAGTCGTTGGTTATGCAGAGGCGAACTAGTAAGTGTGTGTTCCCATAGTAAGTCAGTAGCCGCTTTTCTCATTATTAGTGGGCAGTGGATTCACCAGTCAAAAGTAATGCAAAGGGGAACCAGTTTGTGGTGACAATAACTGGTGACCGGTAATGCAGGCAAATGACCGCTTGCATTGATATCGTTAAATTCACCAGTTGAATACATGTTAGAAGGAATAGGGAACTAGTGCTGGTCCCAAAGGAACTAGCCACGAACCAATTTTGACCAATCATTCATACTACAGGTATAGGTTTATAGAACTAGTTTCTCATATATACATATTTATAGTAACCACTCGAAATGCCACAGCTAGATAAGTCCTCCTCCCCTTCTAAAATAATAACTACATACAACTTAAAAATCTGTAATAACTACAGGCATAGTATAAATGTAAAATAAGAAACTTATAAGTCCTATAGTCTTAACATAAAGATAAATAAGACGTCAAAAATATACTAATATTTAATACTTCTTACAATCGGATATGCATTGAAAGTATGTACTATATTATAGTTGGGCTATCAACTGAACTATCGTTTACTTTGAAAAAGTAAGTAAGAAATTATGTTTCAAGAAATTCTCTTCATTATGGTTAAAGAAATGTATAGCAGAAACTTTGATCTAAGGTTTACACATAATAAAGTTAAACATAAGAAACTTTTCACCATTGCCATACCTTACTATATTTATAATTTAATCAAAAACTGATGGTAAAACTTTAAGTTATATTAAAGTTCTTATGTCTTCTTGATGTTCGTGTATCTAAAGCTTTATATTCATAATTACATATCTATGTACATACTACATACATGCATACAACTTCGGATTGGACAACATCATTTGAAATGCAGCAGTACATTAATAACAATTGCAACAACTACAATGACGACAATGATAACGACAACGACAATGGATACGACAGGAGAGATTTGGATAATAATGCCACCACACAATGTCGTTGCGCCCAACCTGGTTTCGGTGTGAACCTCGAATGTAAATCAGCACAAGAGGCCAGATACAAAATGTTACTTGCAATATTGCTTTGTTGTGTATTCATGGTAAGTTCAAGTGATATTGACTTGCTTGGAAAGAAGAAGGTGGTCTGTGCGTGACACTTTTGAACATTGTTGTACAGTGGTGAATAATATTAAATTTATGCTTACAACCGCAGATCATTGAGTTCCTTGGCGGTTATATGGCCGGAAGCTTGGCCATTATGACGGATGCGGCTCACTTAGCGTCAGATTGTATTAGTTTCGTTATTGGTGTGGTTGCAATATGTTTAGGCAGTCGTCCACCCGATAGGCGTATGTCATTTGGTTACAAGCGTTTGGGTAAGTTCTAATGAGTATGCATAAATTGACTTATCATTTTGGGGTTGCAATCAGTCCAGGCCAGTCTATTTATCTGCCTATCTGAAATATATGCAATAATTAACGCCTGAAAGACTTGATTAAAATTATTATAGGATGGATGTATTGTATTGTACATAGATAGCTTGTCAACTTGTTTATTATTGGTTTGGTTTGGCTTGATATTTCTATCTATGTATACACATACAATAGAAACCACAAATTCACATTGTGAACATAATTGTCAACGCTGCATGTTTGTTATTGTTGATGATGATGATTATGATTATGATTATGATGATGATAATGATAATGATGACAATGGCATAATCAAGTCAAAATTTATTTTATAAAAATGTATATACATTTATTTATTCTGTATCTTTTTCATTCACATATCTATCTGCTGAATCGATTGAATAAAAATAAACAGAGGTGCTTGGAGCTTTGGTCTCCATACTTGGAATTTGGATATTAACTGCGACACTTGTCTTGATTGCCATCGAACGTATTTACTCGAATGATTTTGATCTGGATGTCGACACCATGATGACAATATCAGGCATTGGTATTTTAATTAATATCGCGTGAGTAGCTTAAAATGGCTTGCGGTTTTGTTGGTTTTTAATTAAAAATAATAATAATTTCTGTTTTAATTTTTTTTTTTTTTTTTTATTCTTTGTTTTGCTATTGTAAAAATACTCGACCAAAGCACGTTTAAATTGATTTTACTATATAGTAATAAAACTAAAATTGTAAAATTGTATTATATTTTTCACACGATTTTCATTAAATACTATATTTTTTTTTTCTCTATCTTTCTCTCTTTTATTTTTATCTCCTCAGTATGATATTCATTTTACACACTTCATGGCTTATACCATCAGGACATGGACATGGGCATAGTCATTCCCATGGACATGGTCATTCTCATGAACATGGGCATAGACACAATCACAATCACAGTCACAGTCATAAGCAACACAGTGGTGATAGACACTCAGAACTTGAACTAAATGTGGATGCATCAATGGACTCAGTAGCAGCAGCAGCAGCAACAACAACAATAATAATTCCAAATAAAAGCAATAGCAGCAATCAAAATGGTTTAAAGCCAATTCATTCCGAACAAATACATAATGGGTGCGTATCTATGAAATAATATGTGTGGGTGGGTGTATCTTTGTTTATTATTTAAAATTGCTTTTTGTTTAAAATTTTATTGTCCGCGGTTTTTAATTTTTTTTTTCTGTTATTTTTCACACACAACTAAATACATATTGCATTTTTCATTTAAAACTAAACTGTGTTGAACTACACTGAACTATTATTAGAATACATTATTCATTGTTATTATTTTTTCATATTTAATTTGTTTATAATTAAGTGAATCAATTAATTTTATAATTTTCTTTTCATTTTTTTTTTCGGGTAAATAAATATATTTATTAAATTTAACAAAAGGGAATATTAAATTGTAAATTAAAAAAAAAATTTTTTTTTGTATTTTAAATGAAATATTATTAATTAGAATTTATGTTTTCACTTTCGAGGATTTCATAATTTTCAACACATTTGAATTGCTTCTAAAATGGAAAAGAGAAAATTATATCATATTAATTAGAATGGTATTTCAGAAGAGTGGTGCAGTGTGTTTCAGGCAGAGGACATCATATCGTTTTATGTTGATAACCTGACTGTCATCATGCCTCTGTGGACATGGACTGCCGAGCTCTTACACTTTCATAAGAAAACGATTCGGATGATTACTGGAGTCCTAACGGGGCACTGTACAATTGGGCTTATGGCCAACACTTTTCAGATGAAGATTTCTGTCGAAACTAAGAAGATGAAGTAAAGATTCAACACCTATTCTGTGACTGCCATGTTCTCTTTAGAAGATGTGTCCGTCTTCTCCGGAAACCGTTCTTTAATGAATTGGCATTAGGAGACCTGGTTGTGTTTGCAGAATCTTCATGTTGGACTTAGAGGCTGGGGGAACCTTATAGAACCAACTAGAGATTGCCATATGATTACCTCAAACCAATAAGGTCTTACAATGACCCGCAAGGCTTCTGAATGAACACATTATCGTGATGTCTCTTACATTAAGAACCGTTCATTGGAGATTCAATAATTTCTATGTGGAAAATAGAAATGATTAGCTTGACGAGGATACACGATTGGTTCTTGATTTTTTTTTTTTCACCTGTTTCTATCCATATAGACACATGTCTTACAATTAATACGATGAATACAAAGTTTCCCCAATTACTGATAAAAGTAGATCCCATAAATCTAATAAAAAAATAAATACAAAACTGCGTTCTTGTACTTTTACTTCTCTATAAATTACTCGTTTAAGCAATTAATATTTTACTGAACATCTTAAAATGACGACCAATTGGACCACCAATATTGATATAGTTGCCATTAATTTTAAGCTGCTTTTGAAACTTAATGTTCATAGAGCAAGTTCAGTTCTTTATTTCTTTAGCTTTAAACTTCAATGAACTGAACAATTTGTAATTTTTTTAATTTCATTTCCAGATCCTCATTACACCATAGTCAGAATCATCATACGAAAAGTTGCAGCAAAAGCGGCGAACGAAATTTAAATTTACGTGCAGCCATGATTCACGTTATTGGTGATTTGGTTCAAAGTATTGGTGTCTTTCTGGCAGCGGTTCTAATCAAATTTTGTGTAAGTCAGTGTCTAGACTATAGATGACTATGATAGATAGATAGATAGATACATTGTCATTGTCGTTGTTGAATCATCATTTACTTGTCCACCATGCTGACTACAAAAGTCAATTAGCTCTAAAAATAAATCAATTAAGAATAGCATTATAATAAAAAAAAAAAATAATAAGAATCAACATCATCATCAGCATCATCATTGTACAGTAAAAGAATGAACCCAAGACAATCTAATTTAATTTAATGTATATTCGCTCCACTTTTTTATACTATACTCCATAGCCCAGTGCAAAATACGCCGATCCACTGTGCACGCTGCTCTTCTCGGTGATTGTCATCATGACAACAGTGCAACTGTTCAAAGAATCACTTGGTATTGTACTGGATGCGGTGCCTGGTGATATCTCAATGTACGAGCTTGAAATGGATTTGACCAATATTGAGGGTGTCAAGTGAGTGCAAACCAAATTGAATGATTGAATCTAATTGAATATCATCATCCATGCATGTATGTACAATAAACGTATATCTTGATTTCATGTTTTATTATTGCAGATCGGCGCATCATTTAAATGTCTGGTCTCATACATCACAGCATAGCGTACTTATGGCGCACTTGGTGATAGGTGAACTTTATCATCATCATTTTACTATATTATTTTTAACTGAAAACTATTTCCCTCATCCCTCCTTTTTTAGATCTATTAACCGATAGCAATACGGTATTGGACAAGGCCACTCAACTTGCCGCTAGCAGTAAATACAATATAAAACATTCGACCATACAAATCGAACGTTTATCAGCGTAATAAACTAAAGAGATTTTTTTCAATCTATTAAAAATTTTGTTAAAATACTGTTTCTTATGAACGACCAAAGTCTGTGTGCGTGATGTGATGTGATGTGATGTATTTTCTTATACATATAGTATGTAGCTTTATAATGATATTAATTATGTACTATTGTATTTTTGTCAAAAAGATATAGAAAATGGATATTAAAGTGATAAACTAATATTGATGATAAGAAAATTGTGGCTTTTATTTATAACATTTTTATATACTAAACATCAAATAAATCTCAATTATTTTATAATTACAATAAATGTTGGAGAGGCTTCTCTGGCGTCTCTAAAACGTCTTAATTTTATGTTTCTCATGTAATGTAATGTAATGTAATGTAATGTAATGTGCACGCAATATTTTTTCAAGATTTTAAGGTCTAAAAATATAAGCATTGCTAGAGCAGAGACTCGGTCTGACGTTCTTACTATAGATCTATTGGATATAAAGATGCAAACTTATCAAATCCAGAGAACTAGTATAATGATCTTCACGATCTGTAAGTACAATAGTTTGATCTGAATTTGGCTGTCAGTTTAATCAGTTTTAATTTTTAACCTTAACTCATTTGCTTTAATATAGAGAATAACATATATTTTGAAGTGTGCATTTAAAAAATATTTAATATAAAGTTTAATTTTTTCCTTTGAAAGTTAATACACTTTTCAACAAGTACGAAAATGCATTAAATTATCTTTTCTAGTGAAAGGACACAACTGAAGAGAATGTAATTACCAATCAACAGAGTATTAACCTCGTATAATAATAACAACAACAGAAATTTCAATTACAACAACAGTAAATAATTATACATTTAAGCGAATGTTGTAAAATTGCACAAATTGTATATATGTACTATAGTATATGATGAGAAGATGTAGATAGATTCGGTTGAATATTATAATAAAAAACAGTTGATCAAAATATACAATCTTTTTACTCCTCAGCTAATGAAATGAACAATTTATCAATTAAGACATTTAAAACATTAGGACAGTTTATATGGGAACTTTTTTTTTCGATTTTTCGGTCAATATAAGAATTGCTAGAGTAGATTCTACCATTAATGCCTTCACAGACCTAATAGAAACAATTTTAATATGATCAGATGACATTTGTTGATCTCAAGAAGATTTGTTCATAAGCCAAAAAAATTCAATGGAACAAAAATAACTATTATTAAATTTAATGTAAAACTCGGTAAAACTATGTCAGAATCATTCTTAATGAAGAAGTATTGATTGTTTAAGCAAGACAAATGGATGGCAGAGTATCGGTAAAGGATGACAAATGTGACTGGAAACCAATTTCACCTCGCACTCCTAAAATGTTTAAGAAATTTCAACATTTTGTAGGAAATTCCCGCAATGCTTCAATAATAATAATTGAAGAGGCTTCGAATATTGCCAGAGAAACAATTTGACTTATTTTTAAAGAGAATTTGGATAAAACAATGCTCTGTACAAAGTTTGTTCCAAATATTTTAAATGATGAATAAAATTCACTTCATGTCAATCATTGCAGAGAAACTAAAAATGGTCAAAACTTTTATCAAAAAACAATTGTTAAGGGGGCTGATATATAAAGCATTCAATGCGATCCAATAACTTAGCGGCAAAGTACAGAAAGGAATTCATTTTGAAAACTTTGAGACTATCCTAAATTCTTCGCTATATAATAATATAATATATATAATTGTATTGAAGTCAGATAAGAAGAATTCTCTGAACAAAAAATTTTAAAAATTCGAAATATTTCGTTTTATTAAAGTTATTTCGGGCCCAGTGTTGATACTTAATTGTTACACCAGGTATATAGACAAAAAACATTCAGAACTAAACTTATGTTCGTTTCAGTATGGGGATTATCTACTATATTAGTGATTGGTAGACTCTAAATTAGACATAGTATCTATAATATGTATTTCATTAAAGCTTACCAGATCATAATACAATATGGAATTAAATGAACATAAAATTGATTAAAATTTGTTTCAAGCATTTTTTCTTTATTTTGTTCTCAATGAAAAGGACATTTTCCAATAAATATTGATTCAATTGTTTTCGATTTGTTTTGCAACAGATGAATGGAATAAATTGTGGTTTTATTCAAATTTTAAAATTTAAGTTAACAAATTAAATTTTTCTTAAAATAAAATAACAATTCAATTGTTTTTCTTTACATTTTCTTTCTTTTGTGACAAACATTATTGCATCATAATGATAACACAATTTTTATCACGATTAAAGGGTACAAAAGGAATAT
The DNA here is from genome assembly GCA_035041805.1 of Amiota mariae. Taxonomy (NCBI): domain Eukaryota; kingdom Metazoa; phylum Arthropoda; class Insecta; order Diptera; family Drosophilidae; genus Amiota; species Amiota mariae. The sequence goes on from JAWNKV010000550.1 coordinate 4,873,376, forward strand.
TAATAATACGATTTTATTAAATGTATCTTTTATATAATATGTATGTGTGTGTGTGTGTGTGTGTGGAATAAAATTAAGTAGAAAACTTTTTCATTTCGTTTTGTCTTTCATTTCTTGGTATCATGGTTGACCACGTCATTCTTTTTTATGTACATACAGTTTAATTTTATTCTGAACAGAAATTGTAGAAATTTAAGTCAATTTATTATACAATTTTCGTTAATCAAATTATAATTTTTTTTTTGTTTTTTCATATGTGCATTAACAATGCATTCTTCAAAACAAAATTAAAGTAGAAATTTTATTACAAATGTAAAATGATCAAATGTATACTAAGTATTTATATAATATGAAGATTTTACATAAGTGTATAAGTTGATTGCTTTATATAAATTTATCTTTCATATACTTATATCCGTATATAACATACAATCTTGTATACTTGCATATGTACATACACATGTTCATACTTAGTTAGTTGATTAGTTAAACAAAAACAAGTAATTACATTCCATTTCATTGAAGAAGGTTAACCATTAATTTACTAATATAATTAGATGGAAATTAGCCTTAAGCTTTTCTTATTTGATTTGATTTATACAAAACAATATTTATTTTATTTTTTATTTATGAAATGTTACAGTTAACTATAATATAATTTTTTGTTATGTCCTTTTTCTTCTCCTCCTCCTTCTCAGTATTTATTATATTTACTGAATAAATAATCAAAAATATTTGAATGAAAATATTTTCATATAAATTTCATAAATTTTCTTCTTAAGTTTAATAATATTTGTAATACTAAATGCATAACCTAAATAATTTAATTTATTAAATTCATTTTTTTATTTATGAACATCTTATTAATTTTAATAATACAAATAACGTAAGGTTTTTGCATCCGCTTTTTTCCTTACAATTAATATAATATTTAATGTAAAAAAATATCTATTGTATTAATAATAAATAATACAAATACAAATAATAATAATAATTACATATTACATTATATTAGAGGCCTTCTGCTCTACGTAAATAAAATACTTACTACTTAGTACAGGTATACATGATTTTAGGTTTGCAGAAAATGGATTATATGTATTTGATATGGGAATTCCCATAATAAAGTTTTAAAAATTGACTATTTGCTTGAAATATACATGATATAAATAAAAATAAGCAATAATTATACTATAAGGTGCGTTGCAAAACTATAAAATCACATAGAAATTTTTGAAAAGAATTATTAAATTTAATTCTGCCGCGTGTAAAAGTGAGAAACAAAGTCACCTTACAGTTTGTAAAAAACTATTATAATTGTTTAAAAATATATCGCCTTTGTACAGCCGCCCCAAACAATGCAGCCATATAGAATGATAGGAAGAAAAATTGACTTCTTTAAATAATCAATTTATTATAAGTATATGTTTATTTAAGACAGACTTTCGGTTAATGAAATTGTAAAGGATGCAAATTGTTTTGTTGCCTACTTGACATCTGTTTTGGCTTTATGATTATTAAAATATAACTTCAAGTCTAAATGTAGTCCAAGGTATTTTAAATAGTTTTCCCATGAGACGGTTTTGGTGCCAACTACGAGATTAGAACTTGGTAGGTAGCAATGCTTGCGCTTCCTAGTAAAACATATGGCTTTCGTTTTACTTGCATTCAATTTGATTTTTCAATTCATGAAGTAGATTAATAAATTATTGTGTAGATTACTTTTAATAGAAGCAAAATTATCACCTGAGCTGTAATAGTAAAGATTGAAGTAACACAATGCTATCAAAATGGTATATCGTGAGTATATGTATATATTGTAAAGAATGGGGCTGAGCACAGAAGGGTGGGGTACTCCAGCACTAATTTCTAGTTCTACTATTCTATATACATATATACTTACTTATCAAGATAATTAAATGACACGTTTTAAAATTTTTTTTTGCTGTTGTTTGTTCAAATTATTTACTTTGCGGTAAATCTTCCAAACTGTTCGGTTCTTTCTTCAAGTTCTTTAAGTCGCAATGAGTGTCTTCATGTAAATGTATAAATCGCGCAAACCGTATAACTTTGTGAGCTCAAAACAAAAATTGTGCGTTTGTATAAATTTGTGCGCCAAACCTCATAAAAGTGGGCGTTGCCAATATTGTGAATTTATTACGATTGGCAACTCTGCTCAAAAGTGAATTTTTTACCAATTTAATTCAAATAACAATTGGTTTACAGCAAATAGAAAGTCGAATAATAAAGTAATTATTGTTTGTTTAAATCCAACAATCAGTTCTGTATACGAGAATAGCTAATTTATGCGATTTATGCAGTACAAACAAAAAAAGCTTAATCGCGAAAATGACCGAATTTTAAAATTAAATTGAAATTGTTTTAATTCCCACGCTATCAAATTTGTGGTGGCAAGGGAAGTTTAAATGATTCCAAATGAATTCTTTTTTTTTGTATAGAAGAAAAATATCTATTTGCTTAATCAAAATGTCATAAAATGAAAATCCTCTTAGTATATAATTACTCCATTTTATTATTTAGATTTGCATGCTTACTTCCATTTCCTTTATGTAAAACATACTACAAAATACTATAAATGAAAAAAAGATATTTGTATTTACAAGTATGTTTGTGATTGTGCCAAACAAATCAAAAGATTTTCATTGAACCGGAAATGAACAAATCAAGCATACCAAATGTCATATGAACAATCCAAAAGCAATGCACTTATTACAGAAAAATATTTATCTATCTATACAGACATATGTACGAGTATGTTGTTAACACATGAATAAATTCATGCCACTTAATAAACTCACACGAAATTCTATAAGCGGCAAAAGGTCACTTAAGGAGTTATCCTTTATTATAGGGGATTGAGTTTCCTTCTTTCTGATTCAGTTCAATACTTTTGCACACGATTAAGATATTTATAATTTATAAAGAAAAGAAAAGAACAAGAGCAAGAGCAACAGTAAAAAAGAGCAAACATAATTTCCATTTCGTTGCAAAGGAAATTGCGTTAATATGATGATAAAGTTATTGTACTCAAGCGAACAAAACTGGAAGAATGAACGAACCCAACGAATAAAGATACAAACCCAAATCAATGGTCCAAAGAACCAAAGGACAAAGAAATGGGAATGTACAATAACTGCCTTTTGTCCTTTATTTATTATTGTAACGTTATGAAACTATACTTGGAGATACTTTATACTATAATAAGAAAGGCTAAAAGAAAATGCCCCATTTGTGCGTGATTCTGATAAAAATTGTGAAAATTGTTAAAATATAGTATATATTATACATATATACATATTAATCTGTATATATGTATTTGTATTTGTGGATAGTAGTTCAATTTTGGCCTGTTATATATTCGCTTGCTAGCTTGCTATTAATTAACAACAAAAATCGCGTTCAGTAACAGAAACTGAATGGTTTTAAGTAGCACTCGAATGGCTTCAGTAAATGCACTCGAAGAGCATAAATGAAAAATTAATGATTCACTTGTAGAGACTTCATGCACACACACATTCATACAGTTCTACAAATTCACACACAGTTACAAAATTTATTTTACCCAATTAGAGTGAAGTGAGTACATTACAACAGCAACACAAAAAAAAAAAAAAGAAATGCAAATAAAATTATTTTTTATTTAGTTGAACATAAAAAAAAAAGTTGAAGATCTGCTGGCACACGTCTACATTCAAAAACCTATCCACATGCACTTGAATTATGAACTGAATCGCAAAGATACTCATCTACCAACAAAGCGGACATAATTCAGCGGACAAGCACAGCATTAACCACTTAATGCTAGCGAAGATGAATGGCATGACAATGGGATGGGCATGCACTAAGGGATGTCTAAGCTACGCATTTCAATTTAAATTCTAATAAATATGTATGTATCTACTAAGTACTACTTATATTCAATACTAGATTCAATATACATACATACTAAATACAAGAGAAAAGTTGTGACTTTCATTTTCTATAAAGATAACTAACCACATTAAGGAATGCTGGGAAGTAGTAAAGAATGGCAATAAATTGTATTAAAAACTAACTAAAAAAAACAAAAAGACAAAATGAAAATTATTAAACATTTGGGTGGAAGGATTAACCAATAAGCTTGGAACAAAAGAGAAAAAAGCAATTGAGCCAAAATAAATATTTCATACTGTGTATATTCGTAAATCATCAAAAATTGAAGACACTTTTTGCTACTTCCGATATTATTAACTAGAATTCGTGCAAATATTCATATAATCATTTAACAGTACAGTAGCTTCCTCATTTCTCAAATACTCGTATATACATATACAGGGTTGTTATGGTAGATGCCTCGACTATTGCTAATGTTAACACATTAGGCTCATGATTTTCAGCTTCTGCAACAATCACTTTGTCATTGCATCGCTTAAGCAACGCATTTCTTTTGCAGTATTCAATAGTCTTCTACTGTTCTAAATGTGCCCATTGAATGAAGGTGATTTTGTATGTTTTCTAAGCACTATTATAAAACAATACGATTAATCTCATCGCACAGAAACCTCCGCATATAAGTAATACTAGTTTTGGCTGAAAACTCTTCAAAATATTTTAAACTGCTTGAACTAACTCCATACAAAAAGAAAGTTTAAGCGATTGCTAAAACATAATCGACGATTGTGTAGGTTACATCAAGTAGAATATGTACTGCTTATTCTGAGGGTTGTCAACTTTGTGAATTTTTAATTAATTGGCATATCTGCCCAATCATTGACATTTTGAATTGTTTGTTTTCATTTGTGAATACGAAAACAGCTGATTTACACTGAATAGACGATTAACACATTCAAAAATCATGCAATTGTGTATGAAATCCACGTTGATTATCTTTACATCCTAATTATTTTTAATTTTTCTTTTTAGATATTTGTAGCTATATATTTCGTTTTCATGTCTACTCAGTCTTTCCAAGTACTTCAAAGTTGCGAAAAGTTGCATAGCATATGCTCTGACCAATTTAAGCATAACTTTATAGAGTAGAATTTTGTTTTCTATACTCAACTCTGAATTGGTACCAACCAGCCAATACATCCAGCGCATTTTTAGTGTAAGGTTGGTGTTTTTTGTACTTTCCACGTTATCCTGCGGTCAAGGTGTAAGTCTAGTTATTTGACAGAATTACCTCGAGATATATATTATTTCCATTAAGCAGCACTTTGCGAGCCGATGACTCCCTTCAAAAAGTAAATATAACATGGATAGATTTTTGGTCGTTTACTTTTATTTTCCAGTGTTGAAGTCAAGCCTCCATTAAATTAAATTGAAGTGAAAGGTAATGTGATGCTTTCACTGGGTCATCACTTGTAATTATCGTCATACGTTAGAAGTATCATAAGAATAACATAAAAATGACGGTAACTAGAAAAACAGCTGTACAATATTTTTTGTCTCAAAAACCAAAAATTACTATGGTAACAATTCTATGGTAACTGAAACTGATGTAATATATTCGGTATATTGTCCAGAACCGGTAACATTCTTATTCAAAGTTTTTTTTCCCTGTTCAATGAATTAATTTGAAAACAAAATATTTTCTTATATTTTATTTTTTTTTTTTTTTATAAAAATACATAGAAGAAAAGTTCTTAACTTTATATTATTTTTTTACAAAAGATAAATAAGAAAAGTTCTTAATTTTAATATTGTAACAAATTATGGAACTTACTTTCTAAGTTATTTTCGATACTTCCATAATAGAGATTTTAGCTTAAAGAAGTAAAGTATTTCTGTGTCTTAAATACAATGAGCATTAACATTTTTGAATACATAAAGAAATTAAACAATTTATAGTTAAACAACCTGAGACATCTTAGTCTAAACATTTATTCTCATTTTCGAATTTTTCTATTAATTTATTTTTATTTTTTTTTTTCTATAATGAAGAGTTTTAGGAAACTATGATGAACATATGTATTTCTGTCATTTACAAATGAGACTTTGGTGGTAATATTTTTTTTTATTTTTATATTTCTATATATTTTTTTATTCCTATTAAATAACTAAATGACTTTGTTAATATTATTTTAATGGTGTTGCCGATGTATCGCAGAATGACTTGATGACGGTGACGGTGATGCTTGAACAAACATACGTGATTGTCTACTTGACGACATTCGAATACTTGGTTCTCCACTTCCTTTAAAGATAAGAAAAGAAAAAAACGAAAATTCATTCAAATGAATGAAATTAAGGGATAAGTAAAGAAAATAAATATTACTTGATCTTACCATAAATGTTCGAATCATTTGATCTCCTGGAATACATAGATTCTGAACCTATCGAGCTTGTGGAGAATGAAGTATTTGAGGTAGGTTTTGCAAAAACTGTTGAAAAAATTATAATTAAATAAGAATTAGAAAAAAAAACAAAAATCGTTAATAAAATTGGCATTTCGAGTACTACTACAAACAATTAAAATTTTGCTTTAAACTTGTTCATAATAATTGTGTGTGTGTGTGTGTACATATAAAGTAAGTGACGATGACGACTTGACTTGGCTTGGCAGGCATAAGAAAACAAGAAAATTTTATTGGCAAGCAAAAATGTATGCCAACAGCGTTTACTGCCAATTATAAAGTAGAAACACAAAATAAAAAACAAAAAAATATGAAACCTTGTGAATTCCTTACAGACTAACAGTCAGCCAAAATGAAGTCCTACGTGCAAAAGTATGCAAGTTTTTTCATTAAAATTATGCTTACGAGCAATTAAGACTTAATTGCACTGAATGAATGACTAACTGAGTAAATGAGTGACTGACTGAGTGAGTCAGGGAGTCTTTGTTAGAGTGACACTACCATATCGGCACCCAAAGGACATACAAAGCAGCGAAACAGTAAAACAAGGACGAATATCTTAAGTAATTAGGTGTAGACAACTTCTTCTTTGTTTCAAGAAGCTAAAATAGCGGAACGTCGCGGCTTTTCGGCCAAAGAAACACCCTAAAAACAATTGAGACAGACAATAAGGAACAAGCCGCGTAATGTAATTTTCCTTTTTTCTGATAAAGGACCAAAATTTCCATTTAACATCAAACCAAAATCAGCTTAAACACTTCGCCAACAAAATAAATCACTTGAATAAATAAACTGAGTATTTATTTTAATTTTCTTAATTAAATTAATTTTAGGAAAAATGTATGTATGTATGTATGTTTATGTCAGTGAAAATGATGATTCCATTCACTTGTAAAATGTTAAAAATAGAAAATTATATAACAGAAGTATATAAGTTTGTATAACAAAAGATCACATCAAGGTCAGTTATCAGTAAAAAAAATGGAATGTGTTCATTCTAACTAATTTATCTGTTACTTTTTCTTTTAATAAAAGGAAAAGTATCAAAAAAAAAAAACAGAAAATGAAAATAAGAATAATTGTCCTTTACGCTCAATGTCAAGCTCATTTATTAAGTATTTGCTTAAGCTCGTTTTTCTCAAATGGAAAGTTTCTTTCAACAGACGCCCGGAAGTATGCTACACTTTGTTGTACTTAACACATTCACACACCCAAACAAACAAACCACATCACACTACACCATTTCTTATTATTCTTCTTCTTCGACTTCATGTACATCTTCACCAGCATCCAATGACAGGCATCCAACGCAGCCAAAGAACCAAAAACAACCAACCAGCATTTTTCATTATCTTCGTGCCAATTTTTAGTTTTCATTTCAATTAATTTGTAGCAAAATATCTACATACACATACATATATTTTTTTCTTCTTTCTTTGAAGAAATATATATCTTTTTTTGTTTAAAATTGTTGAAAAAGCGAACGAACGACCAAACGAACGAAAGAAACAAAGGCGAGAAAGAAGAGAAGAGAAGACAATCATGGAAAACAAGAAAAAGTGCAATTTGTGTGAATTTTAGCTGGAGCAACGCCAACTATGTACAATATTTGCCGAATTCTTTTCTATTTGTATCCTTCTTTTGTATTTACGCGTTTCAAATTTCGTTTCTTCTCATCCGCCTCCGCCTTCGCCTCTCCCATTATTATTTGTATTTTTTGTTCTTTAGCCACTTTGAATACGCAACAGTAGCAATTGCAGCAACATCTACTTCTGCAATGCTTCAAACACACAACACAAGAACAACAAAATTGTTAGCTGACTACTGACTGTTCTTAGTTTCATCAAGCCAATTGAATTTTTGTTTCACGGTTGAGTTATGTGCACTCATCAGCATCAGCATCAGAATCAGTATCAGAAGCAGAATCGCATTTTCTCCCTTGTTTATAATCTTTAATGAATCATTATTTATCCTTGACTAAAAGTTCTTATTCTTCTCACGAATGTACAATAGTTTTTGATTTCCTTTGTCATAGACGCACAATTACGGAAAGCGAAAGGGAATAAGTTTTTAAAGCATGAGGTAGAGGGCCCTCTTATCACGGATTTTGTTATTTATTTATTTATGTTATTACCACAATCTCATTTAAGTATTTTTGCCAAAAATTTCCTAATTTTTCAACATTTTCTAATTGAAATATACGTAAATTTTGAAGGAAACTAAGACACATAAGCCCCTGGTACAAATATACAGTGGCGAGAGAAATTGAGTAATTAAAAAGATCAACACTTCTTAAGTAAAAAAAAAAAAAATTAAATGGAGCAATAAAAAAATTATATTTACTAAACATTGTTTAAAAAAAAAAAAAATGAAATTCGTGTGACGTAATTTGTGGATGACACCATATTGCATTTCCATCAGAAATTTCAGCTCAATCGGATATCAAGAAGTGGTCCTAATTTAGATTGCAAGATTTGACCGTCCACGACAGAACACTGTGACTTAAATAAAACCATTTAAAAATCGCATATTGCCATTTTAATGGTGATTTTATAATTTAAAATTCTTAAAAGCATAATGATCTCCTTTTATACTTTTCACCATTAATAAATTTATTGTACTTATGATTCAATTCTCCTTTTATATATTATGTTGTAACTTAAGAATCATGTTAAAAAAAGGTTTCATACCTTTCTATATTCATCTTGTACTATTATTTTTATAACAAAAAATTAGAAACCTACTTTAATTTACATACATAAAATTATGTAGAAAATTATTAAGTCTAACCAGGACTACGTACAATCTGCGCCCCCATCGTCATATACTACTAACTAACCATATTATTCTCCAATTAGATGCATATCACATACATAAACTCATTAGAAGTTATCACATTACTCTCTGTGGGCCACACAAATACAAAAAAAAAAAAAATACAAATTTATGTAATTATTCCCTTTATAATGTCCAACTACTGGCGTAAATAGAATGAAGGAACAAACGAACCAGAGATTTGGTTTAGTTTATGAATTTCGAAATCGAAATACGTAGTACATAGAAGTAAACAAAATGCGAAACTTCATTTCTAGTCACATCATCTGCACGTACCCTTAAGAACGATAGTGGAAAAGTGGGTGGGTAGGTGAATGAATGGATGGTTAGTTGGTGTAAACTATAGAACTATGGAATGCAAGTAAAGTAAGTTAGTTTCGTCCCCAAAAACTAAAAGAAAAATCAAAGTTTGGCCATAAATAAAAATTTTCACAACGAACGAGACGATGACTTGCCTAAATATATAGCAAAAAGGAAGAGAGCAAAACCCAACTTCAAGCCCAATACAATAATGAAGGGACCCCCACCCGACCGAAAATGACGATGATATTACGCTCCGATATCGTGTTGTAAAAAGTTTTGTTTTTTCCTATTTTTCTTTTCTTTTTCTTTTAATTTTTTTTTTTTTTTCTTCTTTCTATGTTTTACTTAATGCATGCATGAAATGAGTAAAAACTTAAAACTAACACTAAAGCGTGCTGAAGTCGACTACTAATATACGTAAGTTGTGTGGAGATGGATATGGTGGATGATGGTGAGTAATAGTGATGAGGGTTTGGATTTGGTGATAGTTTCCATAGCAGAGCAGCAGAAAGTAGTAGGTACCAAAGTACATTGTGAAAATTATTAATTAAACTTACCTGATGGGTCCGTTTCCATTTCAGGGCTCACACTAAAGCAATACGAATACACTGTAAAGAGAGAAAGACAAAAAGTTTGCATTAGAAGTATGAGTGTGTAAAGAAGATGGTAAGTAAGGTGATGATGTAGAGTTGAAAAAAAAAAACAAAGAACAAAAAAGTAAAGGAAATACAAGCACAGCATGGAAAATGCAATTAATCAAGTTTACCGCTTTTCCTTGAGAATTTTGAGAAGGCACCAAGCAACAACTAGAAATTCTCATTCTCTTTTTTTATTGGAGTTTGTAAAGAGTATTCGAGAGTGCTGTGCACTGCTATGTAGTAGAAGCAGAGAACTAAGGTTATAAGAGTGCTTTGTAGGCAGCCGTGCGATTGTGGCATTGTGTTTATTTGAAGAACATTCAGACAAATATATGTACATAGTACATATATGAATGAGTGTGTTTAATTTAAGCCCACCAACCACCAACAAAGTATGTAAGTGGTAAAGGACATGTGGATTGGGTAGATGGATAATATTGTATAAAACAACATAAACTAAATCTGTTATCAGCTGTGGTTGAAAAATATACTATAATATAACAAATAAAAAACACGATATGTTATGATAAGATTTTAGCTAAAGGTAAACCTTCTGTATCCTTTTTATAAACTTTTAGTTTATATTTAGTTCAATTTTCGTGTGCTGCCTCATTTCCAAACAATATCACGAGTCAAGATTAAGGAATCTTACCATGTACTCTTCTTTCTTGCTCATTTTCTTTATACATATATTTTGTAGCTAAAGTCAAATATGAAACTTTATAACGAGAAAAAAGGAAAAAAATTAAAGAAAAAATCACACAGGATAACGCTTGTGAATGAAACTTTTTTATTTGGGTATTTTTGTTGGTAGTGTCGCTAGCGACACACGCCAATGGAGGACTAAAGGCAAAAATAAATATCAAAAGCAAACTTTAACGAAGCATGGCTGGGCCAAAATGAGATGAGAATCAAAGGAGTCAAGTCAGTCAACTCGAAAAGGAAGAGTTGAGTGTTAAATACTTAAACTAGTAGAACGGTTAGTCGGTGATACACAGAATGTCATAAATGGACGTCAAAAACGACGAGTCCAACGGACGGACACACGAGAGGATGAATAAACTTGTTTTCGAAAGTAGTTTATTAAAAATGCATGGAATTTTGCGATTAACTGAGCGCGCCAAGCAGACAAAATTAATGATTTATGACTTGATGCGATAAACAAATTTTGTATATTTTAGGTTTTCTTTGGTTTTTCTTTTTTCTCATTTTTATTCATCGTTAAGGTCACGTCAACTCAAAAAGCAATAAGAAGAAAAACAAATAACAAAAAAAAAAAAAAAAAGTAAACACTTCTAAAGAAAGAAAGAAAGAAAGAAAGGGTTTAAGAGTTTATAATAAAATATGCATAAAATATACTTACGCCATATTGTTACACCAAATACAATACATGTTGATATAACCAAACCAATATTTTCGACAACCTTGTAAATAATGACACTGGAAAAACCAAACGGACGAGTCGAACACTTTTGCATTAATAGCGTTGAAGATGCTACAGGTACCTGTAAGGAGAAAATTAAAAACAAAAATATAAATATACATTATTTAAATGGCACAAGGATCAATCATCAAAATATTGTTCATAGCCATCTGTTGCAGTGATTGTTAAACTTATGTATGTAATTCACTAAGAAGTGTCCCAATCCTAGGTATTTTAATTTCTTAAAACTCAATTTCCAGGTCAATAATCTCATAATTCAATGATAGCGAGCTCATATTGATCTCAGAACCCAATTTTTCCATATAATATGAAGCGAGAATTAAGAAATATTACGTCGGTAACCAGTAGGACGGAACACGTACTATTTCCATTTTTTTTTTTTTTAGAATGCCACTCTACTTCGTGCAATTAAAATCTTCACATCTGTCTGTCTGTCTCAGGAAGGTTCAGAAAAAAAAAATCCAAAGGAAAAGGCGAAAAATCTAAAAATAATAAATTGCGGTGTGCGAGTGAGATGCATAGAGACATAATTTAAAATCAATCAACTCGTCTTTGTCAACCGATCAGTATCCACTAATTTTTTTGTAAGGAGAGGCAAGACAATGTCCACCCGGGTGTCTAGTTTCTTATATGTATTTATTATATGCTTGAAATAGATTTCAGTAGAAATGTTTAAAAGCTGAGAATGTAAAGTTTATATCAAAATTCTTTATTTAATCACCAGTAATAGTGGAACACAGTTTAAGAAACAATTGTGGATCCATTTCCATGATTTTTTCCATGACAAACACGAACAACAAGTCATAATCGATTTTTAAATACATATTTCTTTAATTGAATGTATCTTTGTGTATTAAGTTATTTCTGGCACATTGTAAAATCGTGTTTTTAGAGGTAATTTTTGCGAATCGATAAGTCAAATAACAACAACAAACAAGAAGCAATCACACAAATCACAATAAAACCAATGCGAAATAGTCAATTTACGCAAGTTTATTTATGACGATGATGGTCATTCGCCAACTACTTCGATGTCCCTGACTTCTACATTTCAAAAGAAGTTAAGCATGGAATTTATGCGCATGAATTGTGTTCAATTTGGTTTTGTTGTGTTGTGGCGCTTCTCGTACTACTACTCCGTAAGTACAACATCCAAAATTATGCATGCCGCACAATAGCCAATGGTCGTCAAGCGGCCAAATTTGAAAAAACAAAACTTTTGGTCTGATGGTCTACGTTTTGCTACATGTTAACTGGCTGCCTCCTTAAATACCAGTTTTTCCCTGCCTTGTTTTATTATACACGCTTGTAGCATACGGAACAACAAATGTTGTATGTTGCATGATGTTCCGTGTATCCCTGTGCCACAGATTTTTATTGTTCAATAAGAACGACCAGCAAAAACAATGATAGCAACGAGGCAAATAGCAAAAATGGTATTCAACTCAATCTGAAATTCTCGTACTTTTATAGCGTAAAGATTACCCGAGCATTGAATTATGGTTCAATGAAAAAATAGTATTTACACCCGAAACAACAAAACACCAATTCAACCACCAGAACAATGAAGTCTCTTTAAAGTTTGTTTATCCTTAACATTTTCATTAAGTGTTCATTATAAAGAACTTTGTCGGTCTTGATACTTATTTAGGTATGATTTACTTGGAAAGCTTAACATTACGCTTCCCGTAATAAAAGGGTGTCCTAGATTTAAATTTTGAGATTTTGTTGCGTTTGGTGTGCAATAAAACCATGACCATTGACCAATATGTTACTATAGTATGGTCTAGATTTTAGGATGTAGACAATTCTTTTTCGGAAATGTTGCAGATAAAGCAAGAATAGTTACGATTAACTATTCAACTGCTTCATTGTATATCTCTAAATTCCAAGAGGTGTCCTTAAAACAGATTATTATTGCAGGACTCATTTCCTGACCATATAATTTCCTGTTTTGATGATAAGAATTAGACGCTCAGAACATGTTATTTAACACCTTTGAATTTTATTCTTTTGTGTTTTTTGAAAACTATTGTGTATGCCAACAAACCCTTGACAACTTACCCCTTGAAAGAAGATTCTGAGTGTTTTTCCAATGAAATTTGATTACATTTATGCAATAAGTCAATTAACCGATATTCTATTTTATATAATATACCTCTCTATATACCCTAATATAAATATAATAGGTTTTCTATCCAACATTTGGGACACACTTTATTCAAAGATAGTAAATCACAACATTTTCAAAGCGATTACTTTGAGTTGTTCTTGTACTAAGAAATCTTAATTAAATTAAAAATCATATTTAAGAATATACAATACAATATTTACCTCAATCTTCTGATAAGTTTCCGGTGAATATACCAGCACATAGAGATTAACATCCATAGGCAACGGTTGAAGGTAGCTAACCCTATACTTAATCAAACCATGCGCCTTAACTTCGACTTTAACGGCCATTAAAGTGGAATCGGATGGAGTCACCTGTGGAACATAGATAAAATATAAATTAAAACAATAAATTATTGTTATATTCCCATTTTTAGTTTAGTTTTGATATTTTCATTAAAATTTGTATGTTTTATTCTTAAAACTTAATGCATAAATATAAAGGATGTTTTTGTTTTCTCTTTTAATAATTTAATTGAATTGAATTAAATTTTCATTCGAAATATGAAACAATAAGTTTGGCCGGATTGGCTAAACATTGAAATGCAAAAAATATCAAAAACATAATACAAAATTCAACTTTACTAATTTAATCTTAAGAAAGACCAATAGAATAGTATTTCATTGAGAAATGATTTAATTAAATTAAAAGAGAATAAAGGATTTTATACTATAAAAATATTTATACATAAATTTATATATGTGTGTGTGATATTGAAATGCTTTTAATATTTTCAAAATTGTTTATTTTTTTCGTTTTCTGGTGTTTAATTAAAATTTATTGAAAGATTTTTCTAATTTCATTTTTTCAATTTATTTATTCAGCACTTTCAGGTATTGTCACAATATACGTACATGCATAGTACATACGAATGTGTACACAATATATTTTTTAATTTATTATATAATATATTGTAATAAAATGTGTGTATATTGTAATAAATTACAAACAAATTTCAAATAAGATAGAAAATATACATTGATTCCATCGAAGCTTATATACCCTTTACACCTTAGCTAAACAAAATTAGACAACTTTTACAGAGAGAATTTATAACACTTAGGGCAAATACATCTAATTTTGGATCAATCGGAATGATTTTTAATTATAAGATATAGGTAGATTAAGTCAGTTGTCATTTTAAGCTGTTGTAAAAGTTTTTGTATGGGAGACTATTTTAAACTAAGTAGTAATGGAAGATCTAGAGAACAGCATACACAAGCATCGTCTGCATTTCACCGAAATGTCGCATCTTGTGATGGTAAAACTTTAATAACATACCCAGCAGGAAACAAAAAGGGAGTTGGAAGAATTGTTTGCATACACTGCAAATTTTTCTTAATCATGTATTTTTCACAAATTTTCCATTTTAATTTCTTACAGTTTGCCATTGTGTGTATAATCAAAACAAAATACAGCTGTTCAAAATGGAAAAGCCACACTGCAAATGTTTAGCTGCATTTCCATTGACATACGTGATGCAGCTTCACTGCAAATATCCTATTAAATATAAGCTCAATAACTCAAAAACTGTTATACATATTTGCTTGCAAAGAAAGTAGTTAATGAACGAACGAACTAAAACCAATCGATTCTCTTCTATCGCCAAACATTATGCTGTGTTACAAACATCATGATAATTTGATAATAATAAATACTTACAATAGTGTGAAAGGTATGAAAAATAATTTGTCCAAAAATGCAATGTAATAAGTAGTAAATTAAAGAAATATTGTGAAAATATTGTAAACAAATGTCATTTCTATTATTAAGAAAATAACAAAATTCAATTTGAAAACAATGAAATTTATCATTTTCATACATAAATGCGTAACCAACACACACAAAATTTTTAACCAATTTAATTTGTTTCCCATTCATTCAATGAATTACACAAAAATTTAAATTCAATTTCTTTTTACAAAAAAAAAAAAAAAAAAAACAAAAGAATAAAACAAAAGACTCAGTAAATTCAGTAAAATTTATAACATTTCAATACAATTAAATCATATAGATTTATATTCTTCACGCAGTGAATAGTATAATAAGTTTATCATAAAGTTTGTAACACACGATGTTTGTTCAAACTTTTTTTTTAATATTATATGTTTTACATATTAAAATTAAAATTTATTCAATTATGTATTGTCCATTTTTATCGACTATCTTCCGTAATTCTCGGCTAACACAGCTTAAAATTTCTGGGTTTTCTCATAAAAAAAAAAAAAAAAGCGAGAACTGATTTTCACATGCCTCTCTTGAAGACAAGACCACTTTCGCACAACAGTCTCGTATGTTATCCATTTCTCATCAACCGTTACAATTCGCTACAAAAAAAAGTTCCATTTCGTTGCGTTTCAAAAGAGATTCGTATATGGAAATTCGGTCAATAAAATTTTTTTCATTCAATTTACTCACGACTGTAAAACAAAAATGAATCCTTTAAAAATTATGATACTTCAAAGTCAAGTGAACATAAAAAGACCGCGGATTTTTACTCTGTTACTTCATATCTAATCTATATTCACCAACTATATAAATTTAAAGACCATCGAATTACTAGGAGGGTACCTCCCATACACAACATGAACTTAGAACAATAATAAAGGAGCATGAAGAGTATTACAACTTCGGCTTAGCCAAAGCTAATCTCATTTTTACTGTTTTTCTTTTTAACAGATAAAGTTTAAAAAAAAAAAAAAAGTTTGCATTAAAATAAAATTGTAATAAAAATTGCGTGTCAAACGGAACTCTTCAACAACATAACATTTTATATTTAAATACATGATAAGCCTCTTGATAATAATATTGTGCATATTTAATTATTTATGGAAATTAAATAAGGTAAGATGTGTACGAATTTTTAATATCCAACACACAATATTCAAGTGACTATAAAATGAAATTAAATATCTTGAACAAAAAAAATATATACATATAGTTTTGTTTAAAATAAGACCTATTAGTATTAAAGAGAGAAGAAATTTCTATGGTTTGGGTAATAAAATACTTGCATTTCCTTTTTGTAGGGCAACAATACACAAGAGTGAATCCAAAATCAAGGAAAAATTATGCAGTCGTTGCAATAGTAACGACAACGAGATTGTAATAAATTATTTTGAAATTATCATGGGGCAAACAACACTTTTTTTTTCCACTATTAATTAACAATTAATATTAATTCTTTAAAAGAAAAATACTATACATTAACATAAATATTAAATGAATATAATGAAATGGCAACTTTATTAATATTTAAATGTTGTGTGTTGTAATAAATTAAGGGAAATCAATCTTTATATCTGGGATTAATATATTATTCTCATATTACTTTGCTAAAATAAGTTCAATATTTCGTTGATTGAATTTCTTCTCTTAATAAATTCAATACTTCAATCATGTAGCACAAAATGCATTTTAACATAAAGAAAGAAAAATCATATCAAATAAAATAATATAAAGGACATACTCCTTGTATAACTAAAACTAAAAATCAATGAAAATACTTTGGCACTTAGTACTTTCATTGAGGATTAATGTAGCGAAAAGCCATTTACGGATTATGTCATATAGTATATCGAAAGTGAATTCTGCTCGAATTACTACTGAGCACTGAGAACTGAACACTAGTTAGTACTGAGCACACAGAATTGTATGAGAACAGAAATAGCAAATGGTCTTTCTTATTCAATGCACCACGACAGCGTAAAAGTCATCAATGCTACATTAGGATAGACCAATCCAATATACAAACATACACGTACACATATCCATATATGCATGTTAGTATGAGAGCGGAAGTTAGCTATAAAAATGGAGTATAAAAGTGGTTTACAAAAAAAAAAAAAAATAAAAGAAAAATTAAAACACAACAAAAGAGGGTAAGGAAGTGAGATGAGAAAAGTTGATATGCTTTTGGCAAATCCAACGTCAATGCCATAATACGCTCAATTGCACTGTTAAATAATATTGAAGAAAACAATATTACTAACAGTGCCAACCATAAAAACTACGAAGCGTCAATAATAATAAACCTGTGTGGAATCGCATTATCAATAGAGTAAATCTGCAGTTCTTAAACTTATGCAATTGTCGGACATCCTCTGGACCCCATGCCAACACTAAGCTTCTTACATTTTTCTTAAAAAATAACTTTAGAAATGGGTAACCCATATTAATTACGAACCTCATTTTCTTTGTTCTTGGCTATTATTATTATTTTCTATTTGTATTTTACATTGAAGAACATTTTTAAAGCATCTAACCATCGGAGAATTCTTTTCAACTGGGGAATAATAATAAAAATGCACATTTTACTTATAAAATGACCAGACCCCAGGTATTGCCAGATCACAATTTAAGAATCACTGAAGTATAGAAGAAAAAATTAAAGAAACCAACGTGATATTGAGATCCATTGTCAATTGTTGAATTCAAGTTAAGTTGTTGGCGCAACTTAAAGGAAAAAACTAAATAATGAAAAAACAAAAAATAAATAAAATTTAAGAACTTTTTAGAACAGAAATCACCAACTGAACCATTCGGTATTGAGTATCCATTGCCCACTAAAAGACGGACACAAGCCCATTGAACAAGCGAACAAACCAGTTACATGAGATTGACTGTTAAATAACTACTGAGCGAGGTAGAGAATCATCAGAGACTGAGACTTTGACTCCTTTAACAATTGTATGATACTTCTAGAGTGCTAGTTCAACATGAGAATTCAGCAATTGTCAATTGTCGGTCTGTCTGCAAATTGTTCATATTGGCGTGTGTTAGTACTAAAACTTTACTCCAAATGCTGATGATGATATGAACAACAAAAGATGATTTTCTTCAAGTGACTCTCGTTGTTATTGATATATAACAAGATGATAACGATGACGATGATGGTGGCTCATAGAGAGAACAACTTAAGTTGTTCAATGCAATTTAATATCTGAAAATGAAATTAACTACGATACTCTCTATAGAGTGTTTTAAATTTGAAATTTTATTGTTCAATACAATATTCGACCCGCGCAACAGTTTTTTAGTGATTTATTCAATAGATTTCAGGTTTACAAGGCTTAGAATAAAACCTTCATATGTATGAAAGACTGTCAACACTGGGAAGTGATTTCATCTGGGTCTGGTCTGGTCTAGACTAGAAAATCACTCATTTTTATATACATCTGTACATATACAGAATGACAGATATAAATACAAATATCATTCACTCATTTCAATTTCTTTTTCATGTTGTTTAACCATTATGATGACTGACTTGCCTTTAACCATGGCACTTATTCATAATTAGTAAAGCACAATTGCGGCTAATATTTTACTAAAAGCATCAAGGATAACTCAATTGAATATATATATATATAAGTTTCAACAAAGATATTTACAATGACAAAATACCAAGTCAAGCAAAGCAGGAAACGGAAGTGAAGCAGAATGCTGTCACTTTAAATTTTTCAGTTCATTTTTGTAGACGACAACGACAATGACGACGGTGAAGACAAAGGAGCAAATGTCGGACGTTTTCAAATATCACAAGGAGAATGCAAGTGTCAGACAGAAGGACAGACGAACAGACAGACTGACTGACTGACAGTCGGACAATGCTGCAACAATAATGCTCTTGGCCAATATAACAATGAAATAGTAATAGAAATAAAGTTGTTCTTGCAACAAACCGCTAACATTTCTGCACAAGTCTTAAGGAAAGGACATACTACGCTTCAGTGCTTTCAGCAACATCAACAGCAACAGCATTGACATTGCAGACAATGACAATTTGAAGTAATAGAAAAATGTGGTACTACTTCAAACCCAAGTTTATGTCTAAAGACGCCGAACAGAATAACAACAATGGGATCCGCATGAAACAATAGCTAAGTACCAATAGAACTTAGAAGGACTTACAGTTCCTTATTTCTTTAAAATTCATAAAGATAATACACTGTGGCTAGTCGCACATAATATTCCACTTCGATGTGTGCAAGTGTAAAACAATTTCCTGCATTTTATTATCGCTGTAATGTCCCTTTTTTATTACTTTATATTGCAAATTTGTAATGGAGCGCAACGCAGCAAATATGACATAAATAAATGGCAAATAAATATGTCCAAGTGCACTTCAATGACGCGATCGCTAAGTTTTTAAAAGTACTACATACTAAGTATAATAGAAGAAGTTGCATTTCTATGTGCAAGCAAATGAATCATGAAACGTCAAGGCGGCGGCTATAGCGGCAGCGACATTCATCTAAGGAGAAATAACAAAGTTTTAACGCAACTAAAACTTCAATCAATCTTAAAAAACTTGCATTGAGTAAGACATGATGTGGTGTGGGTGGTCTAGTCTGCTTTGGTCTCATCTAAGCAATCAGGGAATGAGAAAAAGGGACGCCATTAGAGATGCCAAACAATTGACCGCAGCAAAGAAAGATATAGTGGGAGAGATAGACGGACCGACCGACCGACCAAACAAACAACCGACTGACCGACAGTCCGTGAACAAAATGAAAAGTTTCGTTTAAAAAGCGATTTTCAAAATACACTATGAATCGTTGCAATATACTATACTACACTATACAACGACTATAAGTTGAACACAAGTAAGCGTTCTAGTTTCTTGCATATTTTGTTGTTGGCAGTGCTGATGCTGCTGCTGCATAATTTTTACTGCTTCGACTTTGTGTTTGCAATTCAGTGAAGTGCAGTAAATATGAACAAGTTGAGAAAAATAGCAAAATTGAATTGAATGCGCGCAGCTGTATCCTGTATGTAGAGTAGAAGGATCAGAAGAGGAAGACGTTATACTCGACAGAACATAGTATTCGTATTCGTGCTTAGCCAAGAGTTTGGCAAACAGTTGAAGTGTTCCTTACAAATAGCATTCAAATGCTTCGTTGCACACTTAAGTTAAAGCAAAAAAAAAAAAAAAATAAACAACTATATGGTAATAATAGTAATAGCAATATGTATTAAGAAAAGGAACTAAGCACTTTGAGAACTCACCTCTACTTTTTGCAATACTTTGTCCAGTCCACTAATAGTTAACTCTTGGTCATCAAGATCAAATGATTCCAATGTTGATGGTGTTACTTTGATGCCTGGTACGAATTTCAAAGACAACGTATCAGTTAGTCCATCCGGTAATGAAACCTATGAAATATTGTTGTAAAAATAGAATAATTAATAATAAATGACTAAATGAATTCGAATTATTTAACTGTACCTCAAGTTCCAAATGAACTGTATTTGTCTTGACAATACCGAGGATTTCATTAAAATTGGTCAATAATTCGATTTGACAAGCATAACGACCGCTAACGGCATCAAATGCTGGCTTTACTTGATAATGTTTCAGTATTTTTGGTCCTAGTAAATGCTTTGATTGAAGACGACATGTGTACAAATCATCCACTACCAATTTTTCCAGTTGTTTGATGCACTTTGAAACATTTTGAGCAATCTGAAAATAAATTAAAAAAGAAAATAGTACAAAAAATATTTATCAAAAAAATTCAAAAGCGACCAACATCGCCGCCTTAGTCAAACGAACTGGGCTACTTACCAAATTTGCAAGCTTATCGGTTTGCAAATGATTGCGCATAACTAAATCCCCACGGTATTCTATGCCAGAGAAGACATCATACGATTTCAAGAAATGAATCTAAAGAAAGACGACCAACCAACAGCAAAATACCAAAGGAAAATTGGTTAGTATGCGAAAAATCAAATCAATGCTCACCAAAATAGACAGATAGTCTGGTCTGACAGATAAAAGTTAAAAATTGCAATTTGTCGACATCTATTTTTTTTTTTTGTTTTCTCAATTTTTTTTTTTTTTTTTTTCTTCTTTTCTGCAATTTTTGTTCTCTTTGGAACATACTTACCATATCCGCTTCGCGCACTTCAACATCATACTTGATGAAACCACCGCCTGTCGTCTTATCACCATTGGTAACCACAATTTTCTCGCCCAATCTAAAACGATTTCCGTGCACACGAGCAACGCCTAAAAGTTTTGAAAAACGAAAAAAATCAGTCAGAGTTAGTTCAAGTGGCATCAATTGAGTTTGAATTTCTCGCTTTGATTGCAAAAGAAGATGATGAGAGAAGTTAGTTGGTGATGGTGATGGTGATGGCGATGAAGTGCACACCAAAAATGAAATAAAAAAAGGAGATGCAAAATTTGGCGCATATTTTTTGAATGACCCAATTTGGAAAGCAATTTTTACATTGCGTTTCTTTTTCTTTCTTGCCTTCTTTCTTATTCGCCGTTATAAGTTCAATAAACTTAAATTGATTGGTTTTCAATTAATTGACGTGAATTACGTTTTTTATTCAATGGTTTCGACGAAAACATACACTCACTTTTTTATTGTCCCTTTTGGAATTTCATAATATCAAATAATCTTTAATCATAATTGAAAAATTTCAACTTCTATATGAATTCCTTAACAAAAAAAAACTAAGAAAATGGTATTTCCATCTTCTATACAAATAAAAAATGTATTTATAACTTGAACAATTTCTTAAACTATTTTAAATTCAACAAAATATATTCTATCATTGATTTCTTTTTGTGAATTTCGCTTCAATGATTTCAATTTAAGGACGCAATCAAACATGAAGAGCTCAAAAGAGTAACAATAAAATTGTATGAAATAATTTAACTGCTCTAGTAGTCATGAATAAATAAATAAATGTGTAAATATGTAATAGTATAACTTCAAATTGGTACTGAGTTTACAATACAACTTTAAAGTCAATCAATCAAAAATTTATTCGAATGTCACCCATATTAGACAGAATATTATTAAGGTTTTCAGAAATGAACTTATTAGAGCAATAAATTGTAAATATTTCAGTGACGTTGCGTGGACTTTCGCCGACTGGAAAATCGTTGGCCCCTTTATTTTAATTATTAGTCAGAATAGCTAAATTTAATAGCCTCAAGGTGGAAATAGTCGATCTAAGATAACGTTGGATTCATTTTAGTTTACAGAAGCTTCTCTCGCAACTTACATTGCTGGCATAATTCTCAGCATTATGGCAATGTTTGGGACTCAATAATATATTTTAATAAACCCAGAAAGGCGGATTTAATGAGCTCTTTTTATATAATTCTTCTTTATTAATATCTTCAGGAGGTCGATCTAAATTACGTTCGTTCATTTTTACGCTAAAATCTGCAATATCGTTACTTCCATCGCCAAATATGTATATGCTTCCTCCTGATTCGTCTTGGGGGTTCAAAAGAAAGTTCGCGGTCCCGCTTAGCTCGTATCAGCGCGGTCGCGTTTTGGAGTTTGAAATAGGATTTTGTGAATTTTGATTTAAGAAATTTCTTATCTGATTAACGATTGCATAGAGCCTACATAAGTACGTCTAAAGAATGTCTTGGAATTTGGAATGAGTATCTGAATATGTGATTAGTTTTTGCTCTTTTCTAATCTTATTAATTTGAATCTAATGAGAAACGAACTTGAAATAAGGTTGTAATTACATACTTGTTCTAATAAGTTTACTCCAAAATTAATTTTCATGAGAGTTTAACGACTCTAGTCTTCAAGGTCTTGACCCCGTTACAAACTCTATGAAAATATGAGGAGACATTTTATATTTGTGAAAGGTTCGTACAAAAATATATTCAATTAAATGAAAGATAAATAAAAATTCATACAAAATGAGAGAGGAGAGTAGAAACATTTTTGAAATTACAAGAAAATTTCTATACTTTATCAAAAGGATTTTATAAATAATAAAATAGTATTTAACTTAACTGTATATAACCATGTTTTTCATGTTGTTATTGTTCTTTAACTGTCAACTTTAAAGCGCACAACTGTCAAATATTTGAGTTGGGCTCCTCTGCTCTTTTACGAATCAATTCAAATAATACACCATTCATGGTCCTCCCTTTATTTTTCTATGTCCCTTTTGAGAAAATTATATTATACTTTCGCGGGATTAAATCAATTATTTAGGAATTTATGACATTTCTAAGGAGCTCGACTAAAAGACTTATCTTTTAGACAAAATATTTTACGATTTAATTAGCTTTGTATACACCAACAATACCAGAACCAGAACCATAAACTAAACAAAACCAACCTTGACAACGTGGTGGCGACATTTATGGTAGAAGAAGGCATTATTAAATATTAAGTATTAAATTTCTATTTTTGCTTTTGTATTTATTTTCATTTCTAATGGATTACTTAAAGAATTATTGTACAAAATAAGCATAGTTGTCGTTGGCCCGTTGATTAAAGTAACTTAATTTTATTTATGAATTAATAAATTTTTAAATATGTAAAATGAATTGAATTTAATATGAAATGAAGTGAAGTGTAGCAACTAAAATTTATAGATGGAAAAGAGGGGAATCGTAAGGGGGATAACAGTTTTAAATTATAAATGATGGTGCCACAGAAGCCTTTAAACAAAAAAAAAAAATAAAATAAAAAAATAAAAAAAAAGTAGCAACAAGAGCTCAACGTGTTCAATTCTTCATATGTAATCGTATATCAAAAGGTGTTTTTATTATTATTTTTGTGTTGAAATGTGTGTGTGTGTGTGTGTGCGTGTGCAAGTGTGTGTATGTTAATCAATCTGTTTTCACTTGAAGCTTTTCACAATATTTTCGTTTTCATTTTTCATCATGAAAGCATCATGTCGTCGTCGTCTCCTTTGTGCGTATCCTTGCAAACTGTTGTCTTCTTTCTGATATTGTTGTTCAGAGACGACAACTTCTCATCTTAGCCATATCAACAACCATCATTACTATTATCCTTGTATAAATAAGGAAAAACTCTGTATTCATTTCCACTTGAATATATGGTTGCTTTTTTCTGTTTGTTTGGTTGGTTGGTTGCTTTCTTTCTCATACATCAAGAATTCAGAGAAGAAAACTACAAAACCATCTTCATCTTTGCCTTTATCACCGTATCTTTTTGTTTGAAGTACAATTCATGGCCCATAAACAAGGCCACGAGTGCCAAATAGAATAAGAGAATTACAAAGTCTTTTAATCGTATAGCAGCTGTGTGTATATTTGTTTGTTTCTTTGGATGTGTCTTTGTATTCTTTTGTGAGGGGACTTTAACAAATTATTTATTTTTATTTTTCGTTTTAAATATCTTTCTGTACATAAATTTGTCCCTTCCTTTTATAATTTTTAATATTAAAATGATATGTAACTCTATATGATAATTCTTAATTTTCTATTCCTGCTTCCCAATGCTCGTATTTTAGACAAATGAGCTTGACCGACGAATATATAATTTTTTTTCCATTGCAAAATGTTTTCAATAAACGGACAATTCGAATTGGACTTTGCATAAGCTTTGTCCCCTTTAATTTGAAAGATGATGTGGGTCTTTCACATGTCATTTACAATAAGTCTTTTAACAGTCTTAGCAATACTTTAATTATATCAAAACCACCTTTATGGCATATGGACGATACAAACATCTATTATCTATCTATTAGTTAATTGCAAAGAGAAATGTTTGTGAAAAAGACTTGATTAATTTTAAAAACTTCATTCATAACACTTTTAGGAGTAAAATATCAAAAAGTCTAATTGAGTCAATATAGGAAAAATCCATCAACATTGATCCATCGATTTGGCCTAAGCTTTTAATAGAGACACAAAAACCAACCCATATGTTTAACCTTGGTTATCTTTGGTTTCTTTACAACGTTCCTAAACAACACCGAACGCTGCTACAATTACCTCATCTGATTCCTATAGATAGATGGTTTATGAAATTCAATGAATCGAAGAATAAGTCAGTAAACAAATACATATATCAAGACGATGCTCAAAGAAGTGTAATGGGTGCAATGGATGCAAGTCGAACTAGTTGATTCATTGTCAAAACCCTTAGCAGAAAAGTAAGAGAAGCAAGGTTCTTCAAAAACAAAGTAAAAAAGAAAAGGAAGTAAGTCAGAAAGTCATGTCCACTTACGTTTGATATTGTAACCGTTCATTTCACAAGTGTTTAGACGATAATAGACTTCGGCCCGCTGCAGACCGAAGAGAACAAACATGTTTTTGTGTTCGATGGAAACATGAGAGCACGTACACCAATGCAAATCGAACAGAACACAATGTCTTTGTCTACGTCATTGTATGACTGGTTATAGACAAATACAAGTCTTTGCATACGGCCAACACACACAGAATCGAACATGTAGGTATCGAACGTTGTTTGCTGTCAAAAATTATTGCGAAGCTTTTTATGGCGCAACCCACACCGCGCCAATCGCAAGAGAATAACTTCAGTCATCTGAGTCGGACCACATGTTGAACACTACTGAAGAGCAAATCTTATATTAAATTTTGTTCTATGTCAACACACATCAAACAAAATAAGATGACGACACGTTTCTTCTGTTTCATTACGATCCGTTTGGTGTGTGTTGCAACAGAACAAGATTTCTTGTCTAATAAGTCGGAAACGTTTTGTTCGCTTTGGTGTGCAGCGGGCCTCAGTAACAAATTATCAAACTTTTGTGTACCTTGTACGATGACTCTTTCTATTGAATGTCATTAAAAAAATGTCATAATTATTATTTTCTTAATATAAAAAGTAACATTCAAATAATCGCAAAAAAAAAATTGTTGTTGGTAAAATTAAAAATCAATACAAAAAATATTAAAAAAATTTAACTTTTCACTCATTAACATTTTGAACTGTTGAACTTTTAATTTATGTATTTATTAGACGATTTAATTTATACAATTTTCAAAAACAACAACAATAATACCAACAAGAAAGTGTTGAAAAAAAACATCATCAACATTCAAATAATGTGGTATATAAATGGTAAATGTAAATTCATGAAGCAAACAAGAACAAATTGTACGCAGGTAATTAATGCAAAATTATCATAAAATGTATATCTATTTATCTGTATTACTACAATACTATGTATGTCAGTCAGTCAGTCAGTCTATGTATGAATGTTTTCGGTTAAACTGTTTACAAAGCTTTTGAAAATGTGCTTAATTGGGTTATCGATAAATCGTTTGGAAAATGAATGTCTATTTTACAGGATTAGTCTGCATACATGAATATGTTAAACAAGTAAAAAAAAAATAATAAACAGCAACAACAAAATGGAATAATATTCAGACAAACTGTCTGTCTGTTTGGGCGGACAAATTAACTAATTGTCGTATGACAGACAATCAGGTATCAATGATCATAACCAATCAACAGACTGACCAACTGCCAGTGACAAACACATTGAAGATACTATATACAAACAATAAAATCACATTTCTACATGAAAATTAATGTATGTACTTGTCACTTCAAATGTCGCTAATTACATTTTTCCAACTTTCCTTTTTTCCATTTTTTTTTTTTTTTTTCATATAATTATAATTACATAATTCACTTACCTGTATATTTATCGATTGACAGGATTTGCTCATTAGAACTTGACCAAATCGATGTAGTTGTTAATGGTGAATCGAAGCAAATAATATCACCAACAGAGAATATTGTCTATAGTTGGTTGTCCATCAAAAGTGGTGTTGGGTGATTCCATTGCATAATTGTTGTTTTAAAATTTTATATAAAAGAAATAAAAAGTGCATAGAACAAGAAAATATTATTAAAAAATAATATAATAAAATCTTTTACGTCAATCAAATACACGTGACTCAAACCAAAAGCCAAAGAAATCGTATAAAAAGGATACAAACAAACTTGTGGATTTAATAAAGCAAAACAAAAAGAAATAATAATAGTATAATCAGATAAACACACATTGATATACGTAGAAGGTTCATGATTTTTCACAACTGCAACAAAAACGTTTTTTATGACGCCACTAACTCTTAAACAAGTACCCACAGCATACAACAACCACCCACCACTGGTGGACAGGCATTTCAACGTGCCTTGTTGAAATACTTACCGACTGACTTCATTCACTATAGCATAATAGAAGAAGCTCTTATTCTGACTACTCACCTTGGTTGGGTAAATATGTTGTGACTCTGCCACTGACAGTTTGATGTAATCCTCAGCGTGTTTAACTCCGGTGGTATCTTTTAAACTTATAGCAATCATATTCCTCGTTTCACGTGGTAGATTTAGCTGAAATCATTGAGAGAAAAGTGAATGAAGTTGAGTTGAGTTGAGAAGAAGAAAGAATCAACTTAAATATTGTATTAAATATGTATACAGAAACGAGGAAATAAAGGGAAAACACCAACTGTGCTCATTCTTCTGTGTAGTGTAGAGAGAGCTTCTCTTTCCTTCATCCCCATGCACATCCATATCTTTACATTGTAGTCTGCTGCCTAAGAGTTTTGCGGTTAGTTTGCGACCACAACGAACAGAGAATCTATCCGCTTCCGTCGTCGCCGTCGTTGCACTTGATTCTTGTTGTTGTTGTTGTTGGTGGTTGGTCAACAGATTGACCATTGCACAAAGCGTTGCGCCAGCGCTTGCATACAAAGCAAGGCTACAAAAGTGCTACACAAAGTATTTTTGCGGCAGCGCATTTTTATTTTGCAATGGCAACGGTTGCCATCAGAACGACCACTTTTGCCGCCACCATTACAGTCACCATCACCAGCAAAACCAAAACCGACACTACTGTGCCTGCCTGCCTGCTTGCCTGTTGGCAATCAACGTCATCGTCAACAATGCTTGGCAAGGCAACAACAAAAATCTTTCTTTCGCATGGACAAAAAAAAAAAAACTATTGCACAACATCAACTGCAACAACAATAACAAGAACAAAATACCCAGGATATAAATGGAATCACGACAAAAAAAATATGCAATGGAACCCAATGTGGTAAGTTGTTTCCAAACTAAAACTGAGATTTTACTAAGATGCTTACTTGTGAGAGTGAAGAAATATAAGAAAATAGATGGAAATTTAGTAGAAGTTTGTTTTTGTACGTGTAAGTTGTTTAGTTCACCAGGCCGAGGCCCAACAACATTTCACTCAAAGAAGATTAGTTGGTGTGAAAAACAGAGTTTAGGTCCAGTTCACTAGATGCCAGTGGCATCGCCAAATCTACATCGCCGTATATATGAAACGCATTAGCAATGCTTAGTAGGTAAAAGAAGTTGACGACAAAACATTTTGTCAAGATGAAAAAAACAATCTTGGTAAACAACAAGAACAGAACTTAAAGAAATAATGCACACAACTTGGAATATTTAAACAGTGAACAATGTTTCTGATTATGGAAATGATATTTTCGTGAATTCAATTCACTTTAACTTACCACAATTGTTAGATTATTTCCAATGTGCACATCCAGAATGTCATTTGTTGATAATTCATATTTGATCCCATTGAGTCCATCCTCAATATTATGCGAGAATTCATTACCCAGATTATCATGCAAAGAAACTTTCAATACAAAATTCATACCGCGTGGTATTTTAGACTCGAGTTGCTTTAATTTAATTGAATCAACTAACGAAACTAAAATGTATTGTACATTCTTTACTTCGATACCAATGGGCAGTGTTTGTTGTGCAGTTTTTGCCTAAATACAAGAAGAATGCAACAAAAATAATATACAATCAATCAAAAGGAAGAATTCAATTTCACATAAGCTGCTTACAATTATCAGATCACGACCCAACGTATCCTTTGTGCGGACCAAACCATCCGGAGTTACAGTAACAATGCCGCTACTGCTATCATTGCCAAGCTTATAGCGCACATCGGCCAAATTACATTTGAGTTGTAGCGAGCTGCGAGGTGCCGCTAATATCCAGTCCATTGTTATATGCTTCGGTGAAGACAACTCAAGCGTTTCAAATACTAAATACAAAACGAACAAAACCCAACACAATAAAATCAAAAATATTATTTATAATGAAAATGAATTGAAAATTTCAAATTCACAAAACTAACCAAACACTTCCACGGATGCTTTTAATGTAACACCATCTGCCAATTGTAAAGTGGCATGTAAATTAGCACGACCAGGATTCATTGCAAGTATTCGTACAGATATTAAATCATTGTCCTTGTATTCAATACCTGAAACAAAAATAAAAAACAAATATTTGTTATGAATTCTTATTTCCATAAATATACATATATAAGAAACATTCATTTAGCAGCCAAAATGCATGATGTCTCTCATGATGTAAATTTAGCAACTTATGCTGATGTGTATCATATAATAGTAATGAATACCCAACAACTCCACTTCAATTTATTTTGATAAAGGTTTGGCTTCAACAATGGAAAATAAAAGACAATGACCAATGTAACCAAGTCAGAAAAAGAGTCGTCGTGTTCCAAATCTGTCAAATATACCTGGGCTTATAGACCCAACTTATCTTAAAAACCCATACGATGTGTAAGGTGCTTCTAATTAAATCAGAGTTGAGTATGGAAAAAAATATTAATGTTAAAACCGTTCTAGTCCTGAACTGCGTTCCAATCATCATATTTCTTCAATTATTAACAAGGTGAAGAACATTTTTGGTTTTATTAAAAAATGGTGAAAAGAATCAGTTGATTCCTTTATTTCTAGTCCGCCCATTACTCGAATACTGTACGACCGTCTGGAACCCTCAATTTAAAAAAAAAAAAAAAAAAAAAAATCAAAACCGTATTGGGTCAGTACAGAAGGACTTCCTTCTTTTTGCACTATGTGCTTTAAATCAGAACCCTACTTGTCTTCAAACTCCAGTTCCCTTATTCTTATAAACCTTCCATCTTTGAAAAAGCGTAATATTTCTAGGTATAAACTTTCTGTAAAAGCTTATTACCGGCATTGTATATTCCCCAGGGTTTTTGAGTTCCCTTAGCTTTAGGAAGGTACACAACTAACTGCGCTTTACAATATCCATTTCGCGTAATATGTTTCTCTGAGATTTCGCCCACCATTGTTAATGCTCTAGTTCTTCAAAATCTACACCAGTCAATCTCACCGTGCATGAACCTGGACTACAAATTTAGATGACACATTGAAGGCCTCCACAAACCTTCATTTGTTCTTTTTTTTATTTGCTCCTCACTCAGAAAAGTAATAAAGGGCCTCCACTTTCTTCAATGCCCGGGACGTCACACACATAAATGCGGTCCTGAACATCCGTCTCTGTCTACACATTAACTACAAGCTTGTATAAATATAATTCCTCCCATTGATTAGAGACTGGATAGATATTAATCTACAATCTATATATATAAAAGTGAATGTAGTATCTATGAGGCTTACGGACTCCGAAACCGATTTACCGATTTTCATGAAATGTTTGAGTTAAGTTTGGTGATCGGACCACTGCAAAAGAAAGGAATTGATGGATCATATTTTCCAATAAATATTATTAAAAATCTCTTTTCGAATTGTGAGTCACAATAAAATAAAATAAAATAAATATCATTCTTTCCCTCTATCATTCCCGTACAAAGCCGATTTTGACGGGGATTAAAGAAGCACGCCGGGATTCCTAGTACTTAATAATTTTAAGTTAGTAATTATATAAAACTTGTTGCGAAGTACCTTGCTATGAATTTTATATGTACAATCAATATTCTATTCATGAGGGAAGAAATAGGCCGAATGACTGAAGACCTATAATATTTAGAAAGACTGAGTAGTCATGAAAAAAACTAGCTATAAACCTTCTCAATATGATATTGTTAGACGATTGAAAAGAATTGGCACCCATTTCATTGAGTTCACTGTAGCTCAATTATTTCTTTTTCTAAATAATTCTACACAATTAAATTAGTAATGAAAAAAAAATATTGTTCGTTCCGTATCTGTGCCTGATTGGAAGCTAAACTAATCAGGTTCATCGAAGAACGTTTCAAATCATAATCTGCGAATCTTTTGTGAACATTGTGTGTATCTTTCTAACACAACATTGTATCATTGTTCGCTTATGCAAATTACATATTTAGTAAAGAAATGTTAATATTACCTGCAGCTGAAAATATATTATGAATTTCCAGAACATCCGTTTGATTTGTGGTCCAAGTTATTTTCATATTTTCCAGTGTACCCAATATCATGGGCGATAAGTCCGGTTGACCCCAAATAGACGCTGGCATAATAGCACCGCTGCGTATGCGCGTCAATGGTGTTCGTATTTGTATATTTACCAATGGCATCACATGCACTTCGACTGAGTCTTCGGATATAATTTCCATTTGACCAGTTATGGGATTCTTGACAACACATTTCCCTGTGATGGTAGTTGTGCCCAATTTATGTGCGGTCACAATAGCCGATTCCATTGCTTAAAAAAAATATGACAAATGTTAATATAAGACACATGTTTAGTCGAAAACAATCTATTACGACTTACAAGCCACTAATTTATTTTTCACTTGATAAACAATATTCACATTTGGCTGTGGTCCACCTTGATAATAGATTTGTATGCTCGAACCAACTATCAGTGTAGAGTTACGTGGATAGAGGCGTATGGGTGCAAATACTTGTATAATAAGCGGTTCACTTGATATTTGCTTATTGCCAAGACCAGAATTGAAGACAATTTTGGTTTCTCCAAGTTTTTTGCCAGTTATGATGTATCTAAGTAGAAGAAGTTCATCAATACATATTAGTAGATTCAATAAATAAATAAACCATGCATTTAATTACCTTATTTCGCCCGTGCCAAGGTTTTCTTGATGGCCTAGTTTAATACTAATCACATTGGCATCATAGATTTCTTCATTTAACTCATAAATTGCCAAATTTGTCCTATCGATGTTTAACAAGCGACCATTTGAATCAACTAAACGAACTATGGCATCAATTGATTTTGTCAATTCGACGCGATCTTGAGCAATTGTGTGTATACTGCCAAGTCCAACCACAGCAATAGTCAGATGAGCAGCTTCATTAGGCAAACAAAGATCAGTTAACTCAATGCGAACATTACCGAGACGTAGAGGCATCAATAATAAATTTCTCTCTTTGGCATCGTACTGAACATTTATGATACCCTGTTCCGAAAGTGTATATTCATAATAACCACTACCTTGGGCAATATAAATGCGTTCAATATGTGATGGTGCCAAAAAGATGTTAGCATGTTCGAAAGGTAAAAATGTGCTGTTAACAGTTAAGAATCTTATCTCGTTCTCTATTAAAGGTTTCGTTACTTCGCCTGTTTTTAACTGAAATTCAAAAAAAAAAAAAAAAAAACAATTATTGAATGTTATGAAAAGTTACAATTGTCTACATACATCTGCAATACCAAATGGAGGTCGCTCCGCATAGATATCATTTCTTGACAGGATTTTGTCATTGTATCGTGCCACAGTTCCTTTGATGCGGAAGTTTGGATCGACATCTGTCAGAGTTGTAATGAGCACATCATTAACCGGCAACTTTACTCCATGTGAGTATTCAACATTGGATTGAATGCTATGCAGTATGGTATCGGTATGATACTTTTCATCGCCCGCCGCAAATTCCCAATCAATCACAAGCGAAGAAATATTCATTAATTTACGATTCTTTGCATCCTGAACTTCTATTTCAACTTCAAATTTCCGTTCATTATCCTTTAGATGAAGAAGAGACGAACGCATTTCCAAAGGACAAGAGTTTCGCAATTTTTGAGTTGCATACAATTTAAGAAAACGTGGACGTACGCAATATACAGTAATTAAGATCTCCGATTTATATGCATGGAATTTATGCGATGTTATCGTATTATGGACTCTGTACTTAAACGATGTTTCACCGACTTCACGGCACAAAACTGTAAACGCCGTGATGGCGTTTTGTGTATCGTGATCCATAATCTCAGTGACTTTCGCCACTTTTGAATTGTAAAGAGTTGTTTTTATTAGTTCAGCTTCCAGAGTGTAAACTCGTTGTGGCCCATTAGCATATATAATATTCCGTGATGCACCGATGGGCAATACAATTTCACTCTCAAGAGGATGTAATAAGCTCAAAGGTTCAAAGACATTTAGATTGATGACATCCTGCAAGATTTTTCCTTGAAATTTGTATGAAATACGCAGTGATGTAGTTCCCAATGCTGTGCTACGTAAGTACAATATTTGGCAAGCCTCTGGCGCAAACTCTTGGACATGGTCATGCTTTGTGTCAACTTGGAAGATTTGATTGCTAAATTCTAAATCCAAAATAAGATTCTCACATCTCGTGTATGGCAATTGAGTATTATTGGCAAAAGCATAGAGACCAATGTGAACGGCAACATAATCATTTAATGCAGTCTCAAAGTTAAAGCGCTTGATTTCTAAACGTTGCGGAGGCAGAAAATAAATGTCCGATTGACGAACAATTTTTTGATTTTTCTGCAAAGCTACTTTGATGCTTGCATGGGTAGATAACAAACTTCCTTCGTCATATATAACACTGTTTTGCTTAACATTTACTTCTCGTATCGTGGTAGTAGCCAATCCCTGGGAATTTATATGCACAAGTCGTGGCTGAGCTGAGTACCAAACATAGTTCCCATCACCTCCACTGGCTTGAAATTGGATTTTCTGTGTTTTAATAAGGTTTGGGTCAAAGGGAAGTATCACTTTGGCTGGTTGAAGCAATAAATTGCCAAATATTTGCAATTCTGCCTGTGCTGAAAGCTAAAACCAATTGAATTAAATTTGAGTACATTACAAAGAAGAGATTTACATATATGCATATGTGTACTTACAGTTTTATATGTGCCATAAACCTGAGAGACACCCTCCATCACTGTCTCGCCTTGGACTCTACTGCCATTCTGTGTCTTTCCAGTAATATAGAATAAGGGTTTCTCCAAAGATGAGTCAATTTTATACTTTGTGCCAAGTGTTATTTTCTGTTCTTCACTGTAATATTAAAGTTAAGTTATTAATTTTATATGTCTTATTTGTGTATTTATTGGTCTTACCTTGTATATAGATCATAAGCGATTACATGCTTCTCTCCCACTACTGTCAACCAACTGTTGTATGGTAGCAAACTTATACCGATTTTCTCGGGCTCTGCCACTGTCAACTGGGCACTTAGACCTTTTTGCTTTTCCATGCCGTTGTTTTCGCTATCTTGTGCAACATTTAGATCCCGTAGAACAATGGATGTGCGACCCAAGCGTAATCCTGTTGCACTTTTGCCACTTACACTTGCAATCCGGTCATCTTCCACCTCAAAGAAGTACTGGTTGTCCAATTGAATTTCGTGTAATTTTCCCATTTTCAATTGAAGTATGCGGAACTTTATTGTATCGCCAGCAAGGATGTGAACATCTGATGGTTCAATAATCAAATTGGCCAACACACTAATGTAAACCTCAATTGGTGCAACATCATTGTAATCGGAATGAGGAATATTTACTGAGACCTTCGAAGTTCCAGTATTGATTCCCTCTAACAATACCATATAGCCTTTAATTCCTTGACCCTCGAACTTCTCCAAAGCTGCTGGGACGTCATGATAAGGACTGTCACTAAACGACAAAAATCGAAGAGCAGGCTTAATTTTACTACTGGCACGATTTGGTGCTTCTATAACCCAATTAAATTCAATTCCTTCAAGGGTAGAAAACTCATTTCCTTGCGAATCAAACGCATGCAGTTCGAAGATCTCAGGCGCCTCTTCCAAGTACAACTGACGTGTGGTGGTACGCACATTGAGTTTCTCTATGATGTCTACAATCACATCACATCGCAAAGTTTCACCCGACGAAAGTTCCTCGGCGAATACAATGGCAGTGTTACGACTTCGCTCACGCGTATGCACAGTCACAACAGCTTGGTACGAACACTCACCATTATTGTCACCATATATTGGAGTTATTGATATCAAATCCTGACGCGAAGAAGTCCTAATTAGAAATCGAAAAAGTATTAGCGTTCATTCAAATTTGTAGGTTAGTACAATGACTGAGCAGAGCAGCCGGCAAATCTTCTTACCATTTGAAGCAGCTGCGTTCTATAACTTCCAATGTGAAATTAATTTGTTTCTCCTGAAAGATTGGCAGCAAAACACGTGGATAGTTTAATTTAGCCGCTTGAACAACGCAGTTCCCTAATGAAATCAACAAAATTATGCTTAAAATCACGTTGTTCCTCATTTTAATGGCGCGCGTTTTTTTGGCAAAGAAGAAATAACAACGACTCTTCTTCTTCCAAATACGACACTCCAAGTAAAGTTTGTGCCAGGGCTACAACAATTTTTTTTTTTTATAAATTCAAAATAAAATGCCTCAGAGTATTTTCCGTGTCTTATCTTTTATTTCTTATTGTTTTTTTATTTATTGTGTTTTTTTACAACTTTTCACAACTTTATGTTATTAATGTATCATTTTCGCTTTTCGGTACACTTTTCTTCGCCATTCACCTACTCTTTTTGAATTCTATTTTATGTTCGCTTAAATGTATTTACAGATTCTTTTCTAAAGTATTTCTGTTTTAAAGGTAGTTTTTAAAGAAAATAAATTTTTATCTCTTTCTGCAAAAATAAAATTTCTTGTATGTCGTCTCACTCATTCGTCAGTGGCGTTTTGTCGAAAATGCTTATTTAATTCGG
Organism: Amiota mariae; assembly: GCA_035041805.1. Lineage (NCBI taxonomy): Eukaryota > Metazoa > Arthropoda > Insecta > Diptera > Drosophilidae > Amiota > Amiota mariae. The sequence goes on from JAWNKV010000550.1 coordinate 4,909,641, forward strand.
CTGGGATACCCAGGCGCACAGGAATCTTCAGAATGCAGCAGGATGCTATGCTGGTCATGTCTCTAAGTTTAAAAGCATGACCAACTGTTATTTATGTTAAGTGGTCATGCTTTGCTTTGAGCGCCATCTATGCCATTTATAAAGAAACGGTATAAAATTACCTAGAGCAATATAAACATATAGCATATTAATACTAAAACGAACGAAATGTCAGTAAATTTGCTGGTCCTGTCATTCACAGTTAAAGCCATGACCATACAGCGACCTGCTATTATCTGAGCATTTCTGTGCGCCTAGTATCCCACGCGCGTATTTAAGCATATTCGACAAAACGCCACTGACAAGAAATTTTTATTTTGCACGTTATTTTTTGAAATTTAGAATGAAATGCATGGAGTAAAATAATCTAATTTAATAGAAAATTCTTTTACTAGAAACATAAAAAAACTAGAAATATCCTTCCGATTTAATTTAGAATACAATTTTGTTGGTTTTTTTAATGTTTTTATGCTTCATAAGTAAGTATGTATTTTTATTATAATTTTAATTATGTATGTTTTCTTATTTCAATTTTTTTAATATTATTTTTGGTTTGTTTTTCTTTTTGTGAGTAATTGCAACCATTTGTTTTTATTATACTTTCTTAGATTTTGTATTATGTATTAGTATTTTTATTTTATATTGCTTAGCCCATAGTATGAAGGGAAGGAATGTCACAGGTTAGTCCAAAAATATTATGAGATACAATAAATAAACAGACTATGGAATAAAATATTTATTTGTTCTTTTTATAATTTCGATAATCTTTCATCTAAAAATATATCAATTGACAATTTGTCCATATATTTTGGATCGCAAGCATACTTTTCAAAACTCTTTACACCCACATCTCGCAGCACATCCTCATCGATAAAGAAATGTCCCGTATAACCAATTGAATCTCGACAAATGATCGTATAAGCTGCATCTGCCATAATTTCTGGTTTGCGCGCATAATTTGATGATTCCGAGCCGCTTATCATTTCAATGGCTGCTGTATGTATTGTTGTACGTGGCCACAGAGCATTGACAGCAACATTTTGATCTTTAAATTCCTGGGACATGCCTAAAACACACATCGACATTCCGTATTTTGCCATTGTGTACGCCACATGATTGGCAAACCAATGCGGTGCCATATTTAATGGTGGGGAAATATTTAATATATGTGGATTATCACTTTTCAGTAAATAAGGCAAACATGCCTTTGACACCAGAAATGTTCCACGTGCATTAATATTTTGCATCAAATCATAACGCTTCATGTCCGTTTCCAATGTAGATGTCAGTGATATTGCACTAGCATTATTTATAACAATGTCAATGCCACCAAATCTTGCAACGGCAGCGTCGACTGCCTGTTTTACTTGGACCTCGTCACGTACATCCACTATGCAGGCAAGTGCATGCCCACCAGCTTTTTCAACTGAAAATAAAAACGAAAAATATCATGATCACGTGAGGCTCTGTAGATCTTCTCTCCTGCCATGCAGACATACTTTCTTCAGCTGCAGTGTATATAGTTCCAGGCAATTTGGGGTGCGGTTTTGCAGTCTTAGCTGCAATTACAACATTTGCTCCATCGCGAGCTGCCTTCAGTGCGATAGCTTTGCCAATACCACGAGAAGCTCCGGTAATAAAAATAGTTTTTCCTTTAAGTTTTCTGAAAATACGTTGGTCATTACTTACGACTATTGAAACTAATAAATAAAGTAATTTTATGTTACCCTGTATTTTTCATATTGTCAAATGATAAGTAGAATGTAAGTTAATACCAAAAGTGAACTTTAGCAGAGTGTTCAAGAGTCTATCTTGCATTTTGATAAGAAAAACAATCAACCAACAACAGATGTTTTGGATCAAATATTCAAATGGTTCTTTTCGTTCCTTGTCATTTTTGTTATCGGAACTTATCAGTAATGTAATCGAGTATATCGAATCTGTGAAAGTAATCGCATTAAACAGAAAAGTACTTGCTTGCAAGAAGACACTAAACACTAAACATCAAAAAAATATATTAGAAAACGTATACAAAATTGTTTCATTTAAATGGCTACTTCCGATTCAGAAGATGGTAAAAGTTCTTCCGACGATGCTGAGGCCAAAGTCAGATTTCAATTAAGGAGCAATGATGAACTCTGCAACCTTGGACAATCTGAATTGGTGGAATATGTTAAGAAACTGCATAGAAAATTCACAAAAACATGCAAAAAGTTAAAAAAATGCCGGCAAAAACTAAAAGCTGCGGTAGGTTAAAAATTGTGTTTTCTTCTATATATAGTCGATAACTAATATTTATTTAAATACATAGTTACAAAATGCCGCCGAATTGACTTTGGTAGACACAAAAAAATTTTCGCCGGTTAAAGATTTGTCTGCAGCTGCGGATACAATTGATGGGGAATCTGATGAGGAGAAAACGCAATACGATGGAAATGATGAAATCAAGGAAAATAACGAAAACTCACGTAAGTATATCAATATTTTTGTAAAAATCACTATTATTTCAATGTTTGGCGTGGTAAAATATAGTATGGTGTTCTTCTTGACATTCCAAGCGAATACTGTATAATTTTTGTCCAATGCTGCTGACTCATTGAGAGTTTTACAATGCACTAAGCCAAGCTGTGAGTAACCATGAATGTTTTAATTTGATACACGATTAATTGGTTGATTGAACTATGGTTAGTGGTCAAAAATTATCAATCAAAACTGCTGAACGAATAAATATTGATAGGTAGATCATAATTGGTAGTTGCCTCAAGTAAAATATACAGGCGCATATTGCATATGAATATTATCTATTATTTATTTTCTTCAGTACACAACTATAAATACTACAATAGGATATCAACATTAAGTTAGTATAAAACCAATAAAGTAGATCACTTTTGAGTACTTGCAACAGCTGCAACTAGTGCTGCGCCACGTCCTGAACCATCTTCGGAAAGCATAATATCAAACTCAATATGTGGACGCACCAATTTACGCATAGTGTCGCGCATGTAGGCATCGAATTTTGGATGAAGGCGATATACAGAGCCATCAACACCAACAACGATCTTCTTTTCGTCAATACGATTGATGAGGCCACTGGTCCCGATTGCCACCAAAGTGGCAGCGCGTTTTGAAACGCATTCGCAAATGTAACGCAACTTCTGACAGTCTTCAACAGAAGCCTTATCCACATTCAGTAGTTCCTTAATTATTTGTCTGGAGTTTGCAAACTCTGGGAAATTATCCATTTCTATATCTGAAATGAATTTTGTCTCAAAGCAATCAATATTCTGATTTAAGGCATCAATGAAAATATCGCGTTGTTGTCTCGTTTGGAGTTTAAAGATCATATTTTTTTGCAAAGCCTTTATAAAAATGAGACGCACCAAACGACCCAAGAACATGCCCGAGATCATCTTCTCAAACAATTGTTTGCTCGGATTTAAAGTAACCTTGTCTACTGCAATATCATATTCATTGCGAACGAAATCCAGTTGTCCGCTTTCACCAAAGGCACCCCATTCTGTGTTCACAAGGACACTGCCATGTTGGTGCTTTAAATCTGCTTCAAGTAAATCGACAAACTCGACACTCTCTACATAGCAAGCGTTGCAGCCAGTGCCAATAATAACGCCAATGCGACAATTGGGATTGCGATGAGCGCATGACATAAGCGTGCCAGTTGTATCATTAAGTATGGCAACGACATCTATGTGTAAATCTCCACGTCGCACAATAGCTTCATGCAAAAGCTGGCAAACATCTTCCTGTTCAACACCCGAACACTGAAATCCCTTGGTCCAACGAGTCAAAGTGGCCTTGGTTAGACCCACCTGCTGGCAGGGAAACGAGAAAGTAAATCCAAGTGGCAATTTCTCATTGAAAAGATTATGATCGGCAATGAATTTAGCCAAACAATCGGCAATATGGTCGAAGAGTTTTACACCCGAACCCAACATAATTTCCTTGGGTATGGCAAAGATTTTCGAGACAACACAAGCGTCACGGTGTCCTTGTAAAGTGACGAGCAGCACGCGAAAATTGGTGCCGCCCAAATCCAAAGCCAAGTACTTGCCAACTTCAGCACCTGTGGGCAACTCTTGGACATATGTTGGGAAACATTTTGTATTCGCTTTTGCATTTGTCTCTTTGTTCAAACCCTTTGTGATTTCATTACAAAAACGCTTATAAATCTCTTGGATTTGCGATTCGCTCAACAAAAATTCCTTTGTTAAACTCTTTAGTTCGACATCGACCATTTTACTAGAAACACTTATCTATTTTCTATTATTATATTTCTTTTTCTTTAGATTTAGATATAACAACCGATCACCTATGCTGAAAATTTCCAACTGATTCATGTCTGTTAAGTCATAATTGTTGAGCGACGATGTTGTCTAAGCCAAGCCAAGCCACCTTTCGTTTCGCAAACCTTATTTCATTTTATTATTATTTTTTTGTCGATAAGAAATTCTATTTTAATTTTACAGTTTATAGCCATATGGTTTTCATTATTGTTCTATACAATTTTCTTACTTAGTTCTAAAAGTATTTACACTTGTGTTTGATTTGTCATGAGCTCAATCTCATCTCTTATCATATGAAACGCCGTGGCTTAATCTTCTGAAGACATCTACATTACTTCAGTGATCTTCTAAGTAATATAATAAGTATAAGCAAAATTTCATAGAATTTGCTTAAAAAGCAATGAACGATATCTTTACGAAACTTATTAACTTATAACCGATATAATAAAGTATTATGTCGTGTAATAAACTCAAGTCAACAGATAATTGTGGCCCATAAAATCATTGTCAAATTGTCTCTTCTCTTGTCTATTACACAAGAATACAAACTGATTAATCGCTTTTTTTTATAAAGAAAATACAAATGGCAATAAGGGAATTAAGTAGTAGTTGTAGTATATAAGCCAAAACTGGTAAGCCGCGGGATTTACCTATAAAAAAAAACCGATCTACATCACATGGCTCACATGGCATTGCTATGTATTTCACCAGGTCTAAACTGCATGCAACGTTTTGTGATAAGTTTACTTCCAATTATTATACTCTATAAATCTTGTCTTTGTTTCTTTAAACATAGTTTCCCCATTAGATAGTAGGTAGTGTATAGCTACATTTGTTAGATCATACCAATGACGATAGTGCAATTTTTTAGTTACTTAATATTTACTTAAAGTTTATAATCATAAATTATATTTTTGTTTTTACTATTGTAATATTATTTATTCTAGTTTCAGCTACCGATGCCTTTAGTTTTGTACATGAAATGCGCCAAAAAGCTGAACAAGCGCAAAATATCAACAATTTCGTCTACGAACCCACTTCGGGCCTATACTATGATCCAAAAACTGGCTATTACTATAATGCGGTAGGTAATTAATTGTTTATTCTTATGCAATCGGAGAACTGAAAGTGACTCTTTGGGATTTCTAAATGACTTTTTGACATGATTTCCATACAATCGTTGAGCTAAAGTTGCCATTTGTGTTTTTCGGGAAATCGAAATGACGTTTAGAGGTTACGATTCGCAGAAAATAATAATAATCTGTTTTGTAAGCACGTTCTTTACTCTATTCGTTCTCTAGTTAACCCCGATGTTTGTGCAATTTCGGAAAGATATTTACGGTATTAGTCATAACTCAGTCAGTCATCAGTGTTTATTAACTTTGCATACAACTTAAGTTATGGGGGAATTATAGCAACACCAATTGAATCACAAGTATTGTCAGTAATTGAGACAAGCCCCCGTCACAGATTCTGACACAAAAAATAAAGTTAAGGGGAACTTACTAAATTAAAAATAAATAAAGCATATCAACCGATGACGGCATACTCATTATCAATAGTAGAAAATTAGTTTCTCTGCTTATGCAATAACTTTAGCTATCCGACTAGTAACTTCCCTGTAAAACTTTTACTATATTATATATTTAAATTCAATACTTATTAGTAATTTAAATAGATTTAAATGTGAAAAGTTTCTATTAAGTTTATGCGTATTTTAAAATATACCTCGAATATGTGGGTTATAAGGTATATTTAGGACTGATTAATAGATCTCCACAAGACTTTCCTTCTAATCTATATCTATACACATTATAAAACAAAGTCCCCCACCGCCAATGGACCAAATGATTCATGAGGAAGTTTAAAGAAAAAAGAAAGTTTGAAAAACCTTAAAGGAATATCCAAGATATGTGTATATGCATATAAAGCTTAGAGAAATGTTTTAAAAATCAATCAAGTCGCCTTTGACAAACAGGACAACGTCTTCCCTGGTAACTAGTTCTAAATAAATTGATGGAATTTGTTGTTCAGTCGTCAAGTAAAAATTTTGCTTTGAGTTTAATTACCTGCTCACATTGTCCTCGAGATTCTGCAATTTATATTGATTCTAGATAATGGTTGCCTAGATATCAGAGTCCGCGACAAATTAGACCTTTACAATGGTATGGTAAATTCTCTACTGTTTACTCTTTTTCATTACACAATCTAAATTGATCGTTGAGACTAATCATATTCGCATACTGTAAAAATATTTCTACAAGTCCGAGACTATACGAATGCAAGATGCGAGATTTTTTTATCAACATACCGGCGACGAAAGTTCAAAATCCAGCTCTGTTTAGCAGGGAGAAAGCCGAACTTTCCGATTATGAGGAAACAAATATGTATACTATTTTCTCATATCGATGTTGAAAGTTTGACGTTCTACCCTGTTTAGCGTGCAGACAGATAATTGTACACTCTCTCCCTGGCACTCTGACGAGTGCGTATTGTCAGTAGCCTCTGCTTCAAATCTCGCGTACCTAACTGTCTCTTACAAACACATTATTATCGTTTACAATGAGTTATTTACAGCAAAGCTTACACAGGTTGGAATGTCTCTTTTATCGCTGATCCGCCTCTGGGACTTGGCAGCTGGAACGGCCACTCCGTTTTCCGTATGGTAGGGCCGGCCCTTTATGGATGGACAGCTTTCCGAGTTAGCTCTAGTATCTCTTGAGTTCTTTTGCGAGAACTAGAAGATATGAGGGTATTCGCTACTCGTCTAAGTATTTTTTGCTTCCATTCAAGCCTTTGTTTGTTATTTTTATAGAAATTTAAGGCAGCTTACAGCTTGTTTTCTAATGAGTTCATCTGTCTCTTCGTTCCCAGGATAATCACTATGCCATGACACCCAAATCAAATAAACATCGTCAATTACAGCTGGTCTTTTTAGTAGATTTAAGTAGTCCCAGATTAGCTTCGATCGAAGCGCAAAGTGCTTGTAGTGTAGCCTTGCTATCTGACTGAATGTAGATGTGACTGCCAATAGACACAACACACTAAATTTCTTCTCTTAACTCTATTGCATATTTATATTGGAAAACTAAGTTCTTTTGGCTGATGCTACTTAATAAAGACTGACTACTGCCCGTTTAGGTGCACTTACGATTAAGAAAGCTGACATATCAATTTTGTATAAAATGACCTTTGAAATAACATTTTGAATAATAAATTTATTAGATTAATATTCAATAAATTGGTTTATGGTTACTTGTTGACTTTTTATTTCTTTATTATAATTAGGGATATGGACTCTACTATGATGGTAACACGGGTTGTTATTACAAATATGATGAGACGAAACAATCATTTGAGTTTCATTCCCATGCCCAAGTACAGGTTTGTATGTGATAAAAATAATAATATTTGGATTTGGAAAAAAAAAAATTAAATAAATAAATAAGAAATTGCTTAAAATAAACATTTCATTTTCAATTAATGTGCGAATCTTCTCTAATTCCATATAGTCCAGCGATGACCACCAAGTCAAAGAATACGTAAATAGTAGACTTTTAAGAAGTTTTTCAGCACTTAAAATAGACCGAATGCGTAACAATGCATTAGGTAAGAGTTGAGCGGTGAATGTGCTATAAAAACGCGGATTTCTTTTCCCTGGTTACAGAATAAACAGAATACTGCTGACAACAATGGAGAGGATGGCAACGACGACATTATCGATGAAGTTGAATTCGATGAGTATGGAGGCGTTATAACAGACAAACATATGCTTAAACGGATCAAGGGTCAAAAGGAAAAAGACAAGCGAAAACTATTGGATAGCAGAAAAAAATCGAAGAAACGAAAGAAGAAAAGAAGTAAAAAAGAGAAAAAATACTCTAAATCACGCAAATCGAAAAAAAGGCATAAAAGTGACGAGAAGAAGGAACTTAAGCGACGTCGCAAAGATTTTGAGGATGGCGAGTTGTCGACATCAAGTAGTCCAAGTAAAAGCAGTAGCAGCGATAGTAGCAGTGATTCTCGATCGGAGGATGACAGTGACAGTGAGAATACTGATGCTGTGCCTTTATTCAAAGCTGCCGGTCACTTTCAAGGTATAATTGCATTTAAGTAGGAAAAGAAATTCGCGTTGTTTGCTTGCTTCAATTTTTTAATTTGTTCAATTATCATCTCATTACCTATTATCTTTTTGTTACAGATATTGCCAAAAAATATCCACCATCGTTGCGTATCATCGTACAAGAAACCAATGTTGAGAATCTTAGAGTTGGCAGTTTGCATCTGATTACATTCAAGGGTGGAACATTGGGTCGTGAGGGCTCCCATGATGTCATAATTCCGGATGTAAATGTCTCAAAAGTAAGTTGGATTTATCTTTTACTCTAAGCTACAATTTGTTTTAACTTTGTTTTATTTTAGTGTCATTTAAAATTTAATTATGATACAAAAATTGGAATATACAGGTGTATTGATCTGGGCTCACGTAATGGTACCATATTAAATGGTGCACGTATGTCGACAACAAAATCCGAAAGTCAACCACAAGATTTAGTACATGGAAGTGTTATTCAAATCGCTCAAACCAAATTACTTTGCCATGTACATGAGGGTAATAGCACATGTGGCCTTTGTGAGCCTGGCTTATTGATTGAAACACAAACACGGGAATGCACTACTTCAGTCACTCAGCCAGTAACGCTTACACACAAAGAACAACTAAAGATGTTACAAAAGAAATATGGGTTAGAGAATGAAAGTGAGTTGCTATTGAAATGAGAATAAGAAAATCAAATTATATAATATTTAATTTAATAAATTGTTTATAGAATTTGTAGAAACTAAGGCTAATGTAGGTGGCAGTAATTATAATGATCGTGCTGCCACACGTCGCATTAAGGTAGGCAGTAGTACGGACAAGGAAAAGACCCAAGTGGCTAGTGTTAATACGTAAGTATTATAATACAATATAAGAATATTTATATTTATATTAATATATATTTATTTTTTAGTGAAATTTCCAGTGAGAATAAAGGCTTTAAAATGCTCTCGAAATTGGGCTGGAGCAAGGGCAATGCTTTGGGTAAATCTCAAGCTAGTAGCGGCTTATTAGCACCGGTAAATAAAAATATACATGAACGAGAAATGAGAAAAAAATAACTAATCTTTTTTTTTTGGCAGATAAATGTTGTCTCCAATGAAGGGAAAACTGGCCTTGGCTGTGAACAGCAGCCCACTACAAGCGTAGTATACACAGCAGCTGCCAAACAAAGATTGGCTAATCTTAAAATAACCCAAGAACGTTATAAACGCGCTGATATTTTTGTTGAATCCTCCGATGATAGCAATTAAATTACATTTGAATAAAGATAAATACATTAGAAGCTCATAAATAAGAACCACTTTGTAATTTATTGAAGTAGTTTGAATTCTCGAATTATTATAATTTGTGTATTTTTATTTTGTAGTTAAAATTATAACTAATTAAATCAAATAGGGTCTACAGAAGTTTGAGCTTATGTATTACAATTTATTATCAAGGTCTTATATTTTTTTTTCTGCTTTAGAGATGAATTAAGGAAATCTTTAGTAATTGGCAAGAATTTTTTGGTTGCACCACTTAAATAAATTATTCGCGCTTTCAATAGCAATTATGTTAAAGATAGCTGATTCTGGTCCGATAATTGACAATTCAATAGGCTCGTCATCAGAAGAAAATCTTATTTCGTCCGATTCTGCTTTGTTGAAGCCTGCATTCCATGCTTCGAATTCATCTACAAATACGAGACTGTTTGGATCAACTTCTATTCATAGTGCTTAAGTTACCATTAAATGCCACACAACTCTTCTATCGGGGGTTTCTTTTTTAGAGGTATAGAACATTAAGTTGGCAATATATTTTTATATGTATGCCATTTTGAAATCTGTCAGTTGTTTTTTGTTTAATTTGGCTTTCCATTTAATCATGAATAGACTGACATCTGAACAGCAAAGTCTTCGAGCTGTTCGTCCATTTTACTGTCAACATAATCGTCCATCAGAGCAATTAATTCGAGCAACCATGAATCGTTTGTGCACCACATTTACTCTACAGGACGCTTCTTTAGAGACGTCACACAGTGCGTACCGAAGAAGCTATTGATGCTTTAGAGCGTAGTATCGCGGAGGACACAAATGAGTCCATTCGGCATCGTGCTCAACAATTGGGGGTGAGTCCATCCACTTTATGGAAGATTTTGCATAATCGTGCAAGAATTTAAGCTGCACGGCAACCAAGTACGCTGTACATTTGGTGAATGGGTTCAAAACGGAAGAGCTGTTGTTTCAAAAAGACGGTGCAACATGCCACACAGCGCGTATCACAATTGATTTATTGACAGAAACGTTCGGTGAACGAATAATTTCGTATAATGGACCTCCAAGATCATGCGATTTAACACAGCTGGAATATTTTCTGTGAGGCTATCACTGATATACGGTCTCCATTGCTACAAAAAGTGATCGAAAATTGGATCTCCTGATTGGACTTCCTTCGACCCACCCGAAGTGGTCAACTGCCGGAAATCATATTCAAATAAAAATTGCAAGGATTTATCTTTTGAAAAAAGGAATTCATGGCAATTAACACCATTAAGCAGTGTTTTATTTAAATTAAAAAAAAACACGCTTTATTAACTGGTAGTTACTAATTAATTACGATTTCTCATTTGTGGGCTTCTTCTGCTGTACAAATGCAAATTTTTGCTTTTTTTCACTATTGTATTTATTTATTTCAAAGATTAATAATTAATACATTTTTAATACAATTGATACATTATTTTGTTGTTTGCTAGTTTTTGATTATTCATTTATTTAGATTTATTAAGACACACACAATACATTTTACATGTATACAATACAATAAATATAATTATAATAATAATAATAATAAATACATATGTGATTTAATTAACAAACAAAAAAATAAAGAAAAACAATATTGTAAATTACTAAATAACTCATACTAAACATCATCATCGTATCGTCATCGTCATTGTTAAGCTATCAGTCAGTTAATAAATTAACTTAATGCATTTAAAAAAAACCAAAATACATACAATTATTATCATATTAATAAATAAATAAATAAAAAAAAAAAGAAATTTGGAAATAAAAACCCAAAACAATAATAATAAATAATTTTCTTTATTTTTAAAAAATTTAATAATAATTACTATTTTAAATGTAAAGCCTCTTAAGATATGTTTTTAGATTAGAGATTCGTTAGAATTTATAAAGATAGAGAAAGAGAACAATTGAAAGACAGTTAAAGATTTTGTTTAATTTTGATAGAATTTTTGAATTTAAATTTGAATTTAATTAGTTTGCTAAATGTAACATTAAATTGTCTAACTTATTCCATATAATCATATAATAATAATAATATTTAATATACTTTATTCATTAATACTTGATGTAATATATGTAAATGTGTATATGTGTGTATATATATATATATATATATATGTGTGTGTTTGTGTTTATCTGTATCTGTGTGTGCATTTTAATAAATACAATATTTATTTATTGTATGTAGTTTAGATTTTAAACAATTAATTAAGTATCTTTGGAAGTTACATGTGTATGCAATATGTAGATTATAAATTTTATATATATATAATATTTAATTTATGCTAACAAATATTCAAAACACTACCCACAAAGATTTATTTATTTATTGTAAATATTCATTTAATTCCTTTAATTATTTTTTTCTTCTTTCTTTTTTTTATTTGAATGCTAAATAAGTTGAATTTAATAATGTTTATGTTTGAATTTCTTTTAATAATTTTATTTTCGTTTTTTGCTAATAAATTTTAAATACGTATATTTTAAGCTAATACAAAATTTTGTTAATATCTTCGACTCAATGACATGCACCCGCTGTAAAAACATCGATAAAGAAACCCGTTGAGCATGAATCCTTACGCATTTCACACCATGAATTGTATGTCCGTTTATTGACGCCACAGATTTTACTATTTTCATAACGCTTAAAATATAAATATAGAAAATATAAATATCTTCTAATTCATCTACATATTTGTACCATAACATATACTTATGTATTTATCACTTACCATGGGATGTCGTTTGCGAGCACATTTATAACGACAAGATACACATCGTGGCTCATGAGTTAATAAATCGATTAGGCAAGTATTCTTTGGGCCACAATTGATATCATTGCAAGTTACACGATCCGCTGAGGGCAAAGAAGAAAAACATAATGTAATGTAATTTTGAGAAAAATTTGTTTTTGGTTATATACGAGGACATTAAGTCACTGAAAAAAGTAAAAGTAAAATAATATGCTACACGCTTAAAAATATTTCAATAACTTGCAACTGCAGCAATAAAATGCAGCTGATTTTGCAATAAAATTGTTTTTTCTTGCCGAAATTTTTGTAAACCTTAATTAGCGAATAAAAAGTTATTTTATGAATGTTTTATGGGGCGTATTAACTTGATGGAAAAGTTTAAAATAAATTCAATATTAATCGCTTAAAACTTTCAAAAGTAAAATAGTACGAAAATGCATAAGAACTTAATGCATTCAATAAAATTCTAAATAATCTCTGGCTATCAGCTGCTTGTTGTTTACATTTTCCTCACAATTTTAAGTCATGTCCAACAACTTGTTGTTGTAGACAAAATTTGATCCACCAATTCCGAGTTATCCGATGGATTTTTTTTTTTTTGCATATTGTATTGCCATCAGAACTAAAGGTGTATGCAAAATTTCAGCTCAATCGGATGTCAAGAAGTGGTCCTAATTAAGCTTGACACGACAGAACATTGTGACTTAAATAAAAACATTTAATTAATTCTGAGACAAGCACCACAACTAAATGTAATCCCAAAGGAAGGCAACATATGAACGTTATTGAAAAAACCTAAGAAAAAAAAATCAGCCATCATCTGAATCTCGTATCATTTAGATTAAAAATATTTAATAAAAATATTAAAAAACAAAAAAAATTATAATATTAAATTAAAAATTATAAATCCATAAACATACAAGTATTTTAAATGTATGGATCTGAACCGTCGATTGACTAGAAACCTTATAATTATAAAAACTAAGATCCTTCAAAAAAAAAAAATTAAAAAAATATTAAGATTTTTAATTTGAAATCAAAATTTAGATTAAAAAAGCATAGTTTTAAAATGATGCTGAAACCTGGTCATATGACATATAGTTGTGGGGAACTGCATGTATGGTTGTATCAAAGAAGATATAAAGGAGAGATTCCAACTAAAGTATCATATGTAATGCTCCTTGGTTCGTTGCCCAAAAACAGAAATTTTCTTATATCTCTGGAACGACTGGACCGATTTATATGATAGTTATACCAATGGATATGGTGACAGTTCCTCTTTGAGGAATAGTGTCACATGACCTTGATTTGGTTTTTGAAAAAGTCAAAAATTTAGAATTTATATATTAAATTCATTTTTAAATCAGTTCCTAGTCACTTTTTGAAGATATAATGAAAGCTTAACACTTCATCATCTTCCTGGCTTCTGTCTCATTAAGATTGGCTTAGCCAATCTCGAGTTATAGCATTTTGAAAGTTTGTTGTATTGTATTGATTCGAATTCAGTGAGGCCGAAAAACTGAATTTTTCATATTTTTCAGGAACGATTGAACCGATTATATGATAGAAATTTAAAATACCATGTTAATGCGACTATTCATTTAGGGTTTTAAATTAAGCTCTTCGGCGGCCCTCGGAGATGAAACTATATTCCAAGTCGATTCAGATATGTGTGATTTTTCCTATGAACTGAACTGAACTGAATATGAATGAAATATGTATTTCATCCATTTGTAGTATTCATATTCCTTCAATTCTTCATATCAGTTTGATACCTCTTAATTCAACACTTTGAGGCTCTCTTTTTGAAATTTAGAGGTCCTCCTGGACCTAAGCTGTTTTTCACTGTTCTTCATTGAATTTGTCATTTTCAAAAGTCCCTTGCGGTCATAAGATTAAGAATCTTTGTTGAAGAGTATTAAAATGTTGCTATGGTGCATTCATTTCTTTTTATCATTTAGGTATCCTTTTACTTGCTTACATCTCGCGGTATCTTCGTCGTTGTCGTCGTCATCATTGTCTTCTTCACATAAAATGCAGCACAAAAATTCGTCTGGCAATTTAAGTTTAATGACTGTGCTGCGCTTTTCGTCTGTTGCATGTTCCGGGTCCTGTTGCTGTGCTGCGCTGCGCTGTGCTCCCCTAATGTGTCATGAGTCTTCGAATCTGATCCAAAGCACATTGTTTTAACAAAAAAAATTATGTGCATTTTAGCAGGTGTTGGCAGTTTTTTTTTAATTTTTTTTTATTTGATTATGTTGCATGAAAAGCAAAATTCTACTTATCTTTTTGTAGTGTGTGTCTGGTCATGATTGTCGGCGACAGGTGAAAAAGAAAAAGTTGCGAATTTTTCGCTAAGATTCTGTTTTGCAACATTCTCATGGTGCAACAACAACAACAACAACAACAACATCAACAACAACCAAAACAGAACTCATTGTACAGCTGCATTTCTTTTTTATTTTTATAGCCCAGAAGTAATGAAAGAAAGAAGAAAATAAAATTTCGGTTTCCTGCGCATGTTCAGCGAAACAATGAAATGCAAGACAAAATGCAGACAACACTCGCTTGAAGTTTATGTGTCTGGGTCTGAGACAGACACAGTAAATGGATGATATCCATTGGATTCTTTTTTTTTTTTTTTTTGTTTTTGATTTCGAAGAACTTTTGAAATTTTCTCTACTTCCAAGCAGAGAAAAGATTATTTTCAGTGTTTGAACCATTTTGTCGTCCATCTCGTTTAGTTTGGTTTATCACATCCGTTTGCTTTTGGTTGTTCTTATCTCTTCCGTATATTTTATGTAACAATCTCTCTGGTCCCTACTAAGCACATGCGCACACATAACGAGTATAAACAGTAGCAACAACTCCGCAACATCATCTTCAACATCATCAACATTAACATTTTGCAGCATTGTTGCGCATGCGATTCTTATGCTGATGCTGGTGATGATGACGACATTGCTATTGCTATTACATACAATATGATACTCGTCTTCATGAGTACACATGTTGTTTGTATTGAGATTGGGTAAAGGACGCCTTGTGCCATTGACGAGAATGTGTAACTGTGTTGCATGACTGCAACGGGGCTTTATTCATTAAGGGAAAAGAAAGTATTTGTGTGACTGACTGACTGACTGACTGGTTGGCTAGTTGGCTAGTTGGCTAGTTGGCTAGTTGGCTGGTTGGTTGGTTGGTTGGTTGGTTGGTTTATTGTTGTTAGCATAATGCTGTAGTTGTGCATTTAAAGGAACGTTGGCTTGATTAGTTGCATATGGCTTTTGCCTCACAGGTACTCATGCAAGCTGCTGTTTCTGTTTCTGTTCCTGTTGCTGAAACATGTTGAGTGTGATGGATTCGCTTGAATTACTGATAATGCCGTCACATTGAAACGCTGTTGTAATTTGTTATGTCGACAGCAAACCTAAACCTGCAGCGGAGACTGTGCCTGAGCCTCAGCCTGATTCTGAGCATGAGCGTGAGCCTCTGACATGCCAAAGTGCAAGCAGAGATGGAGTTGCTTATCATGTCGGGCTGGTCTGGGCCGAGCTAAGGTGTGTTGATGTAAGTATGTACATATATAGTAGTTACGTATACAGACATGGCACATGTGTGTGTACTTTGAACGTCTGGTAGTGTTGTTGATTACAACATTGTATTGTGTGTAAGCAACTGCAACTTGAGTCGGTCGGTCGGTCTTTGTTATTTTTGTCGTCGTCGTTGTCGTCGTTGTCGTCTGGATATCCGTCTGAGTCTGTCGTTTTGTCCATAAGTCCAGCGTGTGTTTTGCCTTGTCTGGTACTCATTGCGCGTTGCGTGTATTTAAGGTGATTTTAATATGATCGTAAAGTCTGGCACAATCATCATCATCATCGCAAGACCACAAATGTGACGTGACATAGCAAGGCCTTTCTACCTTCCTGCCTGGTTGCTTGAAGCCTGCAGCATGGATGGGTTGTTGCTTGAAATGAACATCAGCAGCAACATTGAAGGTGCTTCGGAAAAAAACACAAAAAATGGTATTTCTTTCTTTATTTTCATATTGAGTGAATCGGTGTGTGTCTGCTGGTCCTGTGCATGTGTTTGTGTCTGTGTCTGTTTTAATGGTTTCTACATGTAGACATACAAAACTTCAACAGGCCTGAACATGTACTATAATACATAATCTGCATATACAAACAAACAATTGTATGCTTTTTATTTAAGTTTCTTTCAGACTTTTAAGACTTTCATATGAAATTGTATCATAAATTTGAATATTTTTATTTTCGTTGGTAAATGTTATTGTCTCTATATAGTTTTTTTTTTTTTTTATTAAAAATTAATGCAGAAGAAACTTATTAAGCTAAATACAAATATAAGCTCATAATTAACGCCATAAAACCAAGTCTAACCAAGCTAAAAAAGATCAACAACATCATTATTATCTTCTTCATTATCATTATCATCAGCATAATCATCGTAAATATCAGCATGCTATACAAGACAAACTGCAGACACGAAGCTCACTAGATGGCTAAAAGCAAAAGTGAATAATTGTTAATGGTCTTAATTTATTATGAATGTCTGAGGCCAGTTAAAAGGCTCACAAGCCAAGGATCAATGTCTGCTTCAACTGCATCACCATTGCCACCATATCATCAGCATGTTATATTGTAGTATGTGTATGTATATACTCTTGAATTGTATTGTAATGTATTGTATTGTATTATATTATGGGTATCTTCTTTGTATGGGGGTCTGACTATTTCAGTTTAGGTCTCATTCATATTGATGTTTCGCTTGGCTTAAGCAACGCGTTGTGAACGCGTAAGCGTAACGCATGCTACCTGTCTTACACAGAAGCGTGGAGTCATTCAAAATTTATGAGTTACTCGCCCATATCCATATCCATGTCCATGTCAGTTGAACACAAACTTAAGTTGAAGACGGAAACACCAACAACAACGCTTGAACATGCACATGCAGAAAGGAGGCAATCAAAATTTAACACGTTAGCAAAAAGGTCAGTCAGTCTTATAAATACATATTAACCAACCAACACGCACAATCATATGGGTAATCTATTGTATGTATGTAGTAAGTATTTTGGTGTTCTCATACATGAGCATATAGAAAAATCTTATTTCAATCTTACTTCTTTATATAAAAGAGGGAAATCTCTCAATATTGAAATAAAAAAAAAAAAAAAATAATAATAATAATAATAAAATAAAATACATTTACCACTATGACCACTATAGGTACAAGTAAATATGGTAAAGTTGGCTTAGATAAAGGTATTGTAATTCAATAGTATGTAATAACACTGACACCAATTAATTCAACACACATTTATTACAGACACCAAAATACTTTGTAAAGATAGAAACAAAACCAAATCTTTTGACAAATAAATAAAAAGAAATAAATATTTAATATGATTACTTGAATTATGTAAATATATGATTTGTTCATAAATACTGGGTAAATGAATAATTACATAGATAGTTGTACACAAGAATCGGAATTTTTAATTTTTTATTGTACATGTGTCATTATATCATATATTTATGTATATATATTGTATATAACAAATTGTATAATATAGGTACAAAGAAATATTCACTTCTATGGTGAATGAGGAGATAATTACTGGAACAGTGATTCTGACTCCTCTTTGCAATAAGAATTGAAAAATTGGCAACACACCAGAGCCACAATGCAATGCAAGTCTTAGGGCCCCTTACAACATTCTATCAAAGAAGTGACGGCATTTTTCAAGAATATCAAGGCACACTAAAGTGTTGTTGCATTTGGGTTGATAATTACAGTACTAGAGAGTTGATTCATTTTATTATAAATTGTTAATAGTTTTGCTTAATGGATAGTAGGTAACCGAGAACCGATATAAGTAGAAAGCGAATTGAGCTGCCATATGTTTGTCCTAACTTCTTTTAGTTTACTAATTGACAAATAAATAGATTTAGTAGAGGAAGAGGTGTGTCAAAGAGGCTGCTGTGTCTTGTAGAGCACCAGCTGATTATATGTATGTATTATATACATGGTCCGTGGGTATTATATATAGATATATTATGTACATACTATATACATACTACATATAGTAAAGAGATAATTGTTTATACAATATGTTTACAGAAAATAAGCTATATAATTTTTTAATTAATTTATTTGTAAAGCAAAAACAACAAATAGCTACAAATCAATGAGACAAAAAAGACCATTCATCTTTTTTTTTTGTTCCACCGCGTAATTAGTGTTAAATGATTGGTTGTAATTATTATTACTGTTATTATTGTTATAGTTGTGGTTTTTGTTGTAGCTTTCATTTGAAATAATTGCAAGCTGTGATATTTAAAAAAAGAAAAAAAAAAAAAATACAAACGAAGAAACACTACAATTAGCATGTGCCCCAAGATTGAATTCGAAACAAAATGAAAAATTAAGCGTTGGCACACTAAACCAGTTTCAATTATTCTATACCGATTGACATGGCAAAGGCAAATGATAATGGTAATCGACTTGACCAAACCCTGACTGACCATTTGCTGATTAATCAATTGTCAAATATTCATAAAAACAACAACGAGTAATGGAGATGAGTTAATAAATGAATGGGCGTTCAAACATAATTATACATATTCTACATTCTAATGCAGTGATTCTCAATCTATGTTCCGCGGCGCAATAATGTTATTCTTCAAATGGGTAACCATTATCAACGAGCCTTCCTAGGAGGCTCCTGTCTGAATGTCCTGAATGGAAAATAGACATAAGAGTCTAACAAAAGCAGATACAAAAAAATGGGTTTGGTCATTATTCTTCAGTGGAAGAAGATTATAAATGTTTCAATTTTAATTATCTTGACTAATATAGATAATCATCAAAATTTGAAGAAACATTTTTTTAAAGCATGAATAAGACTGATTGATATACACTAATATCCAATGAAATTTGTAAAGCAGACGAAATTATTTAGCATTTTAGTTCAAAATTACTAAATTCGACTTCAAGTGCTTGGATCTAAGAATAAATTTTTCTCACAGACTTCAAAGAATTATATTGAGGATTCCTGGACAATTTTAAAATTCATATTAACAAACAAATTGTAATGCAAATGACGATCGCTATGTATTATAGATAAAAGAAATTAGAAACTATTGTATTTTCGCTGAAACTAACAAAAATAAGGTGAATATTTAACAAACATTATGGAATATTTGATAAAACTGCAACTAGAACACATGTTTAATGAATAATTCTATAACTCGTAGTCACACTTTTTGTCCATCATAGTGATTCGAGTTATGGATGCTCGGCTATATATTTTTATTATTTTTTTTATTAATTAGTTGCAATGTCTAAAAGTTATTTGCACAACATCTAAAAATTATTGAAAGTTTACCGTGATAAATGAAAGGTTCCTAATCACTGCTCTATATATTCTTCATATTATAATAATATGTAATTATATAATATATGATTGATTGAAGCAGCAGCAGCTGCTGCTACTAAATTCATTTGCATATACAATTAACATAAAAATGCCCTTTTTTAAAAGTCATGAAATTTGAGTAGGACTCAGATAACACTATGTATGTAAGTAAGTAAGTAGTAAGTGTCTGTTCAAGTGATTATTATATATATGTATATATATATATACAATATTAAGTATAAATTGTTGTTCAATTGTTATTCATAATACTATTACTTAGAATACCTAATGCATCGATTTGTGGCTAATCAATTGTCATGTAGAACGTCAAGCAACCGTCAGGGAGCCGTTAAAATCAAACAGTTGCCTCTCTGCCTTGAGCCTAGGCGTAATATGATATACTACATAGTTAGATTGCTGGCTTTAGTTATTTTGCTGTAGCTGTCGCCTATGTTGATTAGTGCCACCTCAAACATCAACACAAAGAAGTGTGGCAACATAGTAACGTGGCAGCTAACAACTTCAATCAAATAATAAATTGCGGTTTACAATCATGTTGTTGGAAAATATGAAAAGAAAAATTAACAGCAGCTATAACATTTGCAAGTCGAGCGAACAGCAACAGCAACATCAACAGCAACATCAACATAAACATCGAGAGCAACCATCAACGATGACAGTAACAATTTGCACGTTGCAACATTGCAACATAATAATCATATAAATTGAAACCATATCAAGATGCACACCAGCACTTCTCTTATTAGTATAATTGATTTAATAATTTTGTGTTTTCCCCATTTTATTTATTTTTTTTTTTTGTTTGTGAGTGAGTTTGCAATAAGAAAATTATTGGCTTGCAACATTCTTGCAATATACAATAGTAAGCAGTAAGTATGTTGCTGCTGTTGTTGTTGATTATTAGTAAGTCAATCTGATAGTAGTCAGATGCATTCAACCTATCAATCCATAAAGATTAGCGTTTCACATAAAAATTACAATATTAATTTTAATAAGACGATCTAATCTTTGGCATTTTATTCTCTACATACATTTGTGTGCACATAAGTATATATTCATATAATTTCTGTGCATGTGCTTACATACCTTGACATGGTCCCGGATATGCAACGGCAATGGCACGTCCAATTTTACAAATCATACGATTTATATCACATGTGCTCTTGTATGTCTTGCCGTCGACACCGCAAACAGCTCGTTTCGGATCAATTACAGTTTGATCGGTCTGATCGTTATCGTCGGGCTGACCATCAGCATCAAGATCATGATCACCGTCATCATGTGGACAATCGATTGTGCATGCAATGCAATGGGGTATCATGTAGTGATCCTCAACGCATGTTAAACCATTTAAGCAATTGACGCCATTACAACTCGCTGTGGTAAATAAAATAAATTTTTTTAAAATATTATACATAATATTCTTGATATTAAACAATAAAAAATAATATTATACATGTAATGTTTGGTTGTTTTCAAAGTTTTGTTAATTTTTTTAAGGATCAGAGGATTTTAGGTAAGAAAAATATTATTAATCATAGTTTTCTTATCTTAAACATCCTTATTTTTGTTCATATTATCCATAATCAAATGGTTTAAATGGTCTATTAGTATATAGAAAAATAAAACAACAACAAATCAGACTTTAGAACTAATTTTCTACTAGATCTACCTCTTCCAGTAATCGGACAACTCCCAGTCATATTTAGTTCAATGGGATGTAAACATCAAGACAAAGTAATTTAAGAAGGTTCAAAACAGAAAATAGTCTTCAAGAGATAAATGAAACTTTAAAATATTTCTACAATACTAATATTATATGAGTTACAATAGTTAAATTTGGTCCATTGTTCTTTAATAATACTACTAGATACCCGGGCAAATGTTGTCCTTCCTCTACTTACCAAAAAATTAGTGGATACTGATTGGTTGACCTCACTTTTTTAATTTTTTTTTTATGATTTTTCTTTTAAGGTTTTCCGAATTTTCTTTTTTTTTCACTATATCCATTGGTGAAAAACGTATGAAAATCCAAACGGATTTAGTTTTTGAGTTTATCGCGTTCAAGTTCAAGTTTCATGGAAATCTACTCCATTCAAAATTTTGTTTCCAATCATAAATTCAAATTTCTAGTACGAGTATAAGGAGTTTAAATTATAAACTAATAATATTTTTGATTTCCTCTTCATTCTCATATTTTTTTTTTTGTTCGAAAACAAAGATTCTTTTTGATACTCATTTATGGTAAAGCAACAAAAAAAAAAAAAAAAAATAGTTTTTACAAAAATTCTTAGTGATGATGATCATTGACATCATCATCACATTCATTAATAGAGAATAATTTATAGCAGCTAATAAAATGACAAATTTATCATTGAGCATTGGCAATGATGCGAAACGCCTTGGCGCCAACTACTAGTACAATGTGACACCAAATAGACAAAAAATTGCAATAATATTTCTACATGAAATTATTGAACAAGTCGTTGTCGTTGTCGTCGTCCTTAGTCTTTGGTGTAGCCATTGGCGACCGGTACGAATAAATGCAGTTAACTAGTAGTAGTGAAAAGATGTTAGAACGAAGTCAAGTAAACTTCAAGGCAGCCAGCAGCACACTTGTGTTTCATGGCTCATGATATTGTTGTAAGCGCCATCTGTGGCACGCGTCGTCTTGATTATAATACTTGGCTTATCTGTCTGACAGTCTATACTACTTGTATGTATGTCTGTTTGCATGTATGTCTTTTGGAGTGCCTGTTAGTGCCACTGCCGTAGGCTGTATAACGTTTGGTTGGTTGGATAGTCATGCCGCCGCGCCTACATTTCTTGTTGCTAATCCCCAACAAGTTTCAAAAGATACTTTTGTAGAAAGAAAGAAATCCAAGAATTTAAAATTATCCAATGAATGTTTGGATGTATGTATGTATATACTTATTTACTTATGTTTCCAATGTGCAACCAAACTGTTCTCTTCTCTTCAGTTCTATTCTGTTCTGTTCAGTTCTGTTCAGTTCTGTTCTCATTCATTTCCTTTATTGTAGCTGGCATAATTCGCGCGTTTTGCAAATGTTCGATTTATTGATCATTTCAGCGTGTTTGTGAGTGCTTCCTGTATCATTAAATTATTTCATATTTTAGATTCTTTGCTTCAAATCCATTCCCTTTCCCATTTTGTGTTAGTTAAATATCTTTTATGCTCTGTTTGTTGCCACATGGATTGATGCAATCTATTGCGACAAGTTGCATTACCAAGACTACATATTTAATTGAATGTGTTACACTATTATATGTATGAAGTATGGATATAATTTGTATTCCAATCGAATCAGATAGTTCTTACTACATACTTATATACGTACATACTTATGTAAAAAAAAAACAGATATATGATTGATATACTCACTTCGACAATGACCACGATATGCAACTTGTAAATTTGGATTATCGGTGCGACATGCACGTTTTTTCAACTGACATTCAGTATTATAAGTTCGTCCATCTGTACCACAAACTGGATGTGCGTGATGCTAAAAGTAAAGAATCAATATCGAATTCAGGATTGAACATTTTTTTTAAATTATATATGCATACCAGAGATTCATGTTGCTGTTGCTGCTGCTGTTGGCTTGGAAATCCATGTTGACTAAATTGTTCATAGATGCCATCAAGTAATGTTAAATCATCAGAATTGCCAAAACCAATTGTTGCTGCATTACCAGCATTTTGTTCATTACCAACAATGTTGCTACCAATGGAGGATAATGTTGCTGACGATGATGATGCTGATGATGACGTAGGAATTTTACTTCCGTGTTCATTGTTGGTGTTTGTTAAAAAATGACGTTCACCAGACATTGTGGAATTTACAGGAGTGGCCATGTCTAAAGTCGACATTTGTAATTCTGTTGTTGCTGTCAACGATTTCTGTTCCTGTTGTTGCTGTTGCTGCTGCTGTTGTCTTTCTGTTGCTACTGTAAATGTTGTTGTTGTAGGTGTTTCTTTAGTATTGTTTGCCATATGATCCTTATGTTTACGTCTCTTATGTTTGTTGTTATTATTACGATGATGATTGTGATGTTGTTGTTGTTGTTGTTGTTGATGATGATGATGTTTTCGTTTACGTTGTTGCATATCCCGATTTCCTTCATATTGTTGTTCTTTTGTATCTTTTTCTGTTGCCTCTCCTTTATCATTTTCAATGGGTCTGCCATTCTGGTGAATGTGTCTAACTTTATTTATATTAAAATTGTTGTTACTGTTGCTGTTGGTGTTGCTGTTATGGTTTCTTTGTCTCTTTTGTTGATATTCGTTAGGTTCGTTAGTAATTGTCTTATGTCTAGACTGAGCATTATGTCGGCGAATGTTCAATGTTGTTGCTGTTGTCACTGTCATTGACGATCTTGTTAAGTCATCATTCTTGTAGTTGTTGTTGCTGTTGCTGTTACTGTTACTGTTGCTGTTGCTACGTCTACGTTCACTTGGATATGGTGGCATTTCAATATTACTTAGTATCTGAACACGACGCGTGGTAGGTTTCTCTGTCTGCTTTTGCTGTTGCTGCTGCTGTTGTTCATGTTGTTGTTCTGTGAATTGTTGCACATTGGTTGCAATCAAAAGTTTTCTTTGCTTAAATGAATCATGCTTCTGTTGACTTTCAGACGACGATGACAATGATGATGTTGATGTTGATGATGTTTGTGGTTTCTCTTGGCTTTGACTTGAACTTTGAAGTATTTGTCGTTGTGTTTGTTTTTGTTGTAGTTGTTTTCTTTGGTTGTTGTTGTTGTTGTTGTTGTTGTCGTCGTAATTCCCTTGATCATGATGATGAAGCTGATGTTGATGTTGATGATGGTATTGTTGCTGCTGATTATGTTGATGCCGATGATTATTGTTATTGTTACTGTTACTATTATATTGGCGCTTGGCACCATCTAAATCTAAATTAACGTTTGTAATTTCACTACTTAGACTACGAATATCGCGTGTCGATTTCTCAAATTCCATATTCATATCGATCATCTTTCTTATCTTTAGATTTTTGTTTGGTTCTTCTTGATCTTTTTTTATATTCGTTGGGAACATTCGTCTTTGATGAGGTTCATTGTGATGTTGTTGTTGCTGTTGTTGATGTTTTCGTCGGACAGCGGCGCCACATTCAGGGGCACAAATACATTTTGGCCTCCCCTTACGCTTGACGCATTTCTTGTTTGATCCACATTTAACACTTTTACAACTCTCTGGAATCGAATTTTATTTTTTCAATATTATTTTTACAGTCACATAAATTAGCTGAAAAACTTTGATGTCAGTTATATCTGTCTGTCAGTCAGTCAGTCTGTCAGTCTATCAGTCATAAAGTTACTAAATGATATATGTATGTATGTCAACGACTCACCTATGCATGGTGCACATTCCACGCCGCCTCCAATTGCTGTTGCAAAGAAATACTCAACATTTGAAAGCTCACGATCAGTGTAGGAGAATTCTGGGTTTGCTTTACAACATTCCGTTTTTGTGATGTTCAAAGAAAAGATCTCATTGCATTTGCCATTGTCGAGAGCAGTTTGCCAACAGGCGCCAGCTGTTTATCAAATGAAAGGAATGATTAAATTCCATCAAATATTTTGGTATAAAATTCCTAAAACCATGCATGAACCTAACATTTCTATTTACATAAATAGGTCAATAGTGTCTTATAACATTGTACAATATTTTACAAAAAACATTCTATTTCTTGGAGAAAAAACTGTAATACCCTTTAGAATAATTGCAACGAAAATGTTGATGCAACAAGTTGATATAATTGGTATTTAAATTTCAATTTGTTATGACACCAAAGAATAAAGATGAAAAATATAATAATTTTAAAATTTTACATTGTCATTTCTTGTGAATTTTGAAAACAAGGTTTTGAGAAGCAAGCTAGAAACAACTGCATTGATACAGAGGCTCTCTTTATCTATTAATTCGAGCAAATATCATATGCATCGGGACTATAGAATTTTACTATCCAAACTGCAATATTTATGCAAAACTATACATTTAGCTAATACAGAGATTCACTATTCTATTCACTAGAATCAAAACTGTTTATATGCTCATAGATGCATAAGTGAGGGTCTACTCTGGACTAGACTCCGCTATTAGGGATTCCAGTACCTGGAACCAAAAAATATTGTCTCCGAAGAGGATTCTGAAATTCTTGAGGAATACCAGTATATTGGAGGATCTGTGATTACGAGTGTTGTCACAATAGGTCCACTAGTGGCTGCGGTGACGAGGTGTACATAACTCCTGCCCAATTGTCTATTCTAATCTAATAGTGTAAAATATAAAATTGAGTAATTCTATCTTTATTAATACATTTGAGGCTGCAGTGACGATGTGACTAGCTTAGTACAGAGTGTAATCTACCATGGAAATTACTTCTTCTCCTTAGTCTGGACAATTTATTAATTCGAATAAAGCAACATTTATTCAGAAAAATATCGATTAGGTGTATTTGTGCCTTCTACTCAATCATTCTTATTCAGGATGAAGAATGATCAAGAAATTTATTTATACTGACTTTAAGTTTATCCAAAAACTTATCAGAACCAAACTACATACTATGACTTTGTGCTTTGTGTAATCTATCTTTACCAATATAGATACTCCCTAGAGTCCACTGTCCTTTAAAGCATATAACAATATGTAAGAGGTGGCACTTTTATCGTTTATCCTCCAATACATATGTAAAGGAGAAATTAAGCTATAACATCACAAAAAATTATAACCAACCAAATACTATTGGTCAAGTATAAAACTTTTCTTCTCTGAAAACAAAACTTTTGCATAAAACTGTGTAGTATTAGTTAAATTGAAGAAGTATGCATTCGTAACTAAATTCTTTGGTAATATTGTTAAAAAGCAAATCGAAAACAATTAGTGATATCCCAAAAGAGAAAAAAAAAGTTTCCTTAATATGACATAAGTTTTGGTTTTGAAATGACATTTAATGTATGCCACTGTAATATTTTGTATTTACATACATGTAAATCTATGTACATATTTGTGTCTGATTGTATGACAATTTT
Source organism: Amiota mariae (assembly GCA_035041805.1). NCBI lineage: Eukaryota > Metazoa > Arthropoda > Insecta > Diptera > Drosophilidae > Amiota > Amiota mariae. Next base: position 4,936,660 of record JAWNKV010000550.1, read on the forward strand.
TATTTACATACGTGTCTTTATGAAACCGTTTACTGATTTTTCTCTTACTACAGAAGTTTCTTACAAAGATTGCAACAAAATGAAACTGACAACAAGAAAATTCTATAAATGGTTTTCTTCTGTGTTTTTTGTTTTTGTTTTTTTTTTTTTGTAGTTTCTTCATTAAGTTATGTTGTATTGAGTTGTAAATACTCACGCACCTTCTACATGACGTAAAGTAAATGTTGTCAGTGCGATAAATAAAGTCAAACGCAATGAAAGTGACATGGTTGTAGTTGTTGCCGCCGATGTTGGTTTTCTTATTGGCGCCACTGTTGTTCTTTTTGTTGGTGTTGTTGTTGTTTTTACCTCATTTGGTGTTGTTTTTGTTGTTGTTGTTGTCGTTGCTGCTTTTATAGTAGTATAGAAGTTGTTGCTCTTCTGTGGACTAGTTGTTTCTTCTTGGTGCCAATGCATTGACACCTTGTTGTCATTATTATTGACAGCGCAACATTGATTGATGTCAATATTAATGGCGTCAGTTCGTAAACGCGTTTTGCATTCATAGCATTTTATGAATTTTAATTGCATAAATTTCATTAAAATTATTATTATTAAACTTTCAATTGAGCTAATTATATTTTTTCCTTCTTGTGTATTTTGTTTTATTCTTTTATCTATTTCCATTTCCATTTTCCGCGGAAGTGATGCTGATGTTGCTCCTTTTGCTATAAATGTTTTTGCTGTAACTTCCATTTTTGTTGTTGTTTTTCTCCATCTAATTATTTGATTTCTACGTTTGTATTTATAATTCGATTTGAGAAATGTTAAATCGCTTTGTTTATGCTCTTGATGTATTATTAGATTTGTTGCAACTTCATTTGTCACTTTCATACTTTTAATTTATATAATTTTGTAGAAATATATTTTGTATTATTACAAATATTTCCTTTTTGTTCGTTTGCTGTAACTGTAAAAGTAAGAAAAAAAAAAATGAATTGTAGAAGAATACATATATGTGAGTTTTTTGTTATATATATATTTATTTATAATAGATAATAATTATTAAATAAGCATCAATTTTATTAAGTTGATTTTTTACTTTTTGAAATATCGAGGACGTTTTTAATATTATAAGTTAATAATGTTTTTCAATCGGTTTCAGTTCCAAATGAGCTTTATTTTCTATGACAAAATCATGGTTTTCTAAAATAGGTTAAAGCATCGAAACTTCACAAAAAAGTTTTTAACATGGAACCAAAAACAGATCCAATCAGACTAATATGTGAGACTTTGTATTGTTTTCTATACAAAGATTTATATCACACTCATGTCGTCCAATTTAGGAGTATCACAGATGAATCAAATTAAATTAATCGTTCGAATAAATAAAAAGATAAATTCATTGGGAGCCTTAACACGATGAATCAACGACTACACTTTCATAAAACGATTTTTTAAGGCATAAAATGATTTCAAATATCACACAGAATATTTGTAAGAAAATCTTTTGATTCTGTAAGTAGATTTTTATGAAATAAACGTTAAATTTTACTTTCAATAAAACTTCTTATTTTTCATTAATTTGATTTTGAATCCAATGCGCACAATCAAATAAACAAACAGACAAAGTCTAAGATTGTATTATGAGTATAATTAAAAAAAAAAAAACTAATAAAATAAAAATAAATAAATTAAAACAGTGGAACCGATTTGAACTGGAAGTTTAGCCATGTAATTAAAAAAAAAAAAAAAATTCTTGTGTAAAAATTTCATTTCAAAATCTTAAAAACTGGGAGAGTAAGATTATTCTCATACCTATTGCCAATAATATGAATCAATAATATATTTATCTTAGTTTAAAGTATTGTACTATATACATATTTATATCTATTGAAAGTCAAAATTCCTCTCTCTTCCGATACGCATAACTTCTGCATAACTAAACAGATTTTGATACGGTTTTCACTGTCATTAGAAGAATTTTCTGCTGATGGCGGATTTGTACAATAAATTCTAATTAATTCTAATTACATTGTTGTACATTGGGTTTATGGTGAATGAGAGACTTTTTTTTTAAATCAATTAAGTCGTCTTTGTAAAACATCTCCTTATGTTAGTATAAAATTAATTATTTTGTTGTGCGTAGATGAAATGAAATGCAAACAGACAATGTTGGCTTCTGAGTGATAAAACTGTTGAGGAAATGGAAATCAGTTTTCCTAATGCACCTGAGCAAAGAACGGACGGGTCTATATTATAATACATATAATTAAAAAAAAAAATTCATAAAAAATATTCCTGTTTAAAAGATAGATGTTCATAGATACGAGTATAAAATAAATAAGACATGGAAATAAAAATGAGTAAATAAATAAATTGACTACTTGATGAACTCAACTAACTGACTTCAGTTAATAAGACATCCAAATAGAAAGAGAATTGCACTTGAATGAGTCTTCGCATACTTAGAGTAGTAAACAACAACAAAAACAACAACAAAATATCTACAAGTGGCAACATAACAAAAAAAAAAAACAAAATAAGTACTACCAACAATCAGCAGCAAGCAACAAGCGAAACAATGATGCAACTACAATAAAATAAAAAAATTGGAATAAAAAACCAAAACAACAACAAGGATAGCAAATACTTACAGAAAAATAACAAGAAGAATGAAAATAAGAACAACAACAAAAACAATCTAAAAAAAAAAAAAAAAAAAGTAAAAGAAAAAGAAAAATTGACAGCAAAAGAGGCAACAATTAAGTCTCCAATCCAAATACAAACGTTGAGTTGACATTGAGCAGGCGGTTTTCAAAATGCGACTAAAAATAAAGAACCTGTTGCAACATTATTGTCAACAACAACAAGAACAACATAAAATAACAAAAGCATGAAAAAAAAGATAGAACAAAAACACGAACGAAATGTTAAGCAACATGAACGACAATCTTAGCAACAAGACTATGACGACAATGTCGCGACAACACACAACAAGAGCAACATCAACATCAACATCAGCAGCAGCAGCAGCAACAACGACAATAACACAATTTTGCATTAGCAACAAGCAAATGGCATTGACGATAAATATGCATACAGGTGCTGAATCTATTAAGGAAAGGATGAATAGCAGGGGGAGGAAGGAGAGAAAGAAAGAAAGAAAGAAAGGACGCTTGATAAAGAAACAAAACAAGTAGAGCATGTGGCAGAACTGCGCAGTTAGTTCATCGTAGGCTTGGCAAATGTGGTATGACTTGCAACTTATTTGGCGCGCCAAATATGCAGATTGTTGTTGTTGCTGTTTCTGTTTCTGTTGTTACTTGTAGATGTCGTCCTCATCAAGACATTAAGGACGTGATCAAGCGAAAATAATAAAAAAACAAAACATATGCGAAGTTAGTAGGTAGGCGCTGACTCAAATTGACTGATTGAATGACAGACAAACTGACTGAATGACTGACTAAGTGAGTGAGTGAACGAGTGAGCGAATGAGTGTGCAACTAACTATGCCAGACATGCAACAATTGTTAGAATCAACAACAAGACACATGAGTAAGACAACAACGATAGCAACATTAATGATGATGATGATGATGATGATGGCTACGTTGGCGATGACTACGAAAACGTGATTCAAGTTGAGCGCGTGCAACATTAAGTGTGTACATGTGTATATGTGTGTTTCTGCTGTTATTGCTGCAACTTAAAAACAACATTATTCGCCTATATCATTGTTGTAGTCTTCGTCGCCGTCGTCATCGTCATCATCATCATCATCAACGTTGTTGTCGTTGAGTTGGTTGAGTGCTTGGCCAAGCATCCTAATTTGGATATCTTTTCTGTATTAAAAATAAGCAACGTCCTTGAGCAGCAGTAACGTGTTTTTTGTTTTTATTTTGTTCCTCTTATTCCTCTTGTTTTTTGTTGTTGTTGTTATTGTGTGTCTGCCTACAGTAAGTTGTATATCCGTTGCAAGGCTTACGTTATGCCTGATGACTAACAAACAAAAATACATACCAAGTTCCAATGAAGATGAGTTGAAAAATGTTCATGTCATTGGAATTGTTTGCTTCTTTTTATTTCTTTTTAATTTTATAAGAATATTAAGAACGGTGATGGTGATAGTGATGTTGGCTACTGTTCACATATCAGAGATTGTTAAGAGTCTGGCACAAACAAGATTTCATAATGATGATGCGAATAGAAACAAACAAACAAACAAACATCATCAATAATAATTTACATATGAGTGGGCCAAGATCAGCAACATTACTTATCAATATCACTAAAGTGAAGAATTAAAATTAGAATTCTAAGAAATTTGAGAGAGTATTTTTAAACTATTCTAATAACTATCCAAAGTTCCTTGAATACTTGGCATTTTTTCACCATCAATGTCCTTCTCTCTTTACTAAATACAATAAATTCGTTAATAACAAATTTAGAATTGAAAAAGTCCACACAAAGTTAATTAAATACTCGTTACCACTTTACCACTAGCAGTTTCTCAATTCTTTCTAAAAGAAATTTGAAATTTTAAAATATAGGTAAATTAACAAAAAAAAAGATATTTAAAAGAAAAAATAATAATCTATTAATATTATAAATACATCCTTCCTTATACTTTAAACTGAAGATCTCTATGTTCTTTGAGGCTTTTAATAAATGTATGTTAAGCACCCAATGAGATTCGGTGGATTACATGAGCAATGCCCTCTAATACTGAGAAATACTGAAAAGTATTGTAAATTTTCAAGTATAGTTCTCAATCTCTGATAGACTCATTACCTCAAGAAAAATCTTTAGGTCACAAATGACCTGTGAGGTATCCATTTAGAATCGGAAGGTAATAAAACATATTTTGGAAAATCTTTAATGTGTTTTACGTTAACTTTTTGCTTGCCTTTTGGCCTTTGAAATGTTTCCAGTAGATAGCAAATTTTAAAGCGATTTCTTCATAGTTCAGTCTCCTTAAACTCAGGTCCAATAATGGAATAATTGACTAGAATTTCCTTGTAAACAATTAATGAACTATTGTATCGTACTTCGTATAGCAAAATTAAGTAAAACTTGGTTAGGACTATGTCATGCCATGCAATGTCATGCTATGCTATGCCATCTCATTTCATGGAATGACCAAATCAAGTATTGTAATTCTTTCCTGTATTTATTCTTCAAGTGCAGTGACCTGGTTTCATCCAAATAGGAGAAGGAGGAGGAGGAGGTAGAGGGAAAAGTGTGGATTGCGCGTGAATTGTGGCATTGCACCGAAAATTATTGCGTTAACATGCGTTGCGACATTTTCGTGGACGTTGCCGTTGTCATTGCTGTTGTTGTTGGTTTTATTTTTCATTTTCCAGTTGCCACATGTTGGTTGTTGCCATGCAATAAGCAATAAGCTACAGGGCTATGCCAGTCGTAAGGCCGGCCGGCTTACAGAACTCACATATACGTATATTATATATATGTAGGTAGGTCGTTTTTTGTTGGTTGATTCCGATGGTTCAGTTGGTTTGGTTTTATTAAACTGGACACAACTGAACTGGACTTGAATTGGCAGACAGACAGTTAGACAGACATACAGAGTGGCAGACACATATAAATGTCAGTAAGTAAGTAAGTAAGTACAAATGAACATGAAGTCAGTCAGAAATAGAATGAAGAGAGTAGAGTAGAGGACACTCACCTCATACATACTTACTTACTACAATATGTTAACAATATTTGTTCATGCGATCGTTGGTTGTTTGGTTACTTGGTCGGTTTGTTGGTTGGTTGCATTCCTTATAGGAGACATTGGTCTATTTTTAGCCTACAATCAATTGTTGTTATTATTTATGATTTTTTTTTTTTTTTTTTTTGTTGCCGTTGTTGGTATTGTTGTTGTTGATATTGTTGTTATTGTGTGTTGCATTCACTTTGCTCTATGCAAATAATTCATATTAGATTTGTGCAACATTATGTTTTCGCTTTATTTTTAGATTTTTGATTTACAAAATTTTTGAAACTTGCAACAACAAGAAATTGGAAGAAAAGCCTTCTTCTATTCTACAATATTTTGTTTTGGTTTTTTTGGTTTGGTTTGGTTTTGTTTTTCATTTTGTTTTCTTTGTTGCAACTTAAGAATGTAAGAATAATAATAGCAGCAGAAACTGCAACAAAAGCATCAACATCAACATCAGAATCAGTAAACTCAATCGAGAGCACAAAAATTGCATTGCAACAAGACAAGAACGCCAAGAATGCTGGACAACTGCATATTGTATGCATCTACAAGACACAGAGATACTCACACGTACACACATACAGACGTAGTAAATATACTTACATACACATAGAGGAATTTGAGTGGAATTGTATCTCACTCTTGGAATACCTGTTTGTATTTTTTAAAGATTTTTTTCTTATATTTATTTATTTTTTATTTTTACTTTATTTTTTTTTTGGCATTTTTTTTTCCTTATTCTTCTTTTCTTCTTCACTTGCATCATGCATGTTATTCCTATGCAGTTGTTGTTCCTGTTGATATTTTTGAAAATTTGCCTTTTTTGTGTGTTTTTATAAAAAATGCATTTCAACAACAAGTGCATTAATTCAAGTTTATCCATTCTTTGAACTAATAAAAAAATGTTGTAGATGTTTTTTTCGTTCTTGAAATATGAGAACTGCATACTCAGGTGTGTGATTTTGTTTCAAGTATTAGTTTCATGGTCATTTAATCACATATAAAGTTTAAGATTAGAACTTCAAGGACAATTTTTGTGAGATAAGATGATTGTAACACAATTCAAAGATTCAACACGAATCTTTCTGATTATATTTTAAGCCATTTGGATATTAAAAATTGAAAATTAGATTTTTTAATCTTCCGCATCAGATTTGTGGCTTTGAATTTCCGACTACTACAGCTCTGGTTGCAAGTGAAATACAAATCTAAAAAAAATTGTTCCCATGCGAATCTATGTTTCATTACTTTACATGTCGTGAGAGATCCCGATACTTGGATTGTCTACTGGCCTCTACTTGCCTTAATCTGGCTTTCTTAGATTTGTTCAGAGTTGAATCATAAAGTGATCTGACTATTTAAAGCAATTTAAGTTCTACATTCACATCAGAATTAATCAATGCAAACAAAAATCGTAGGAATATTTATTCGATTGCATTTTTAATCCAATGTATCCAATACTGACAATGACAGACAGAAATGACTCCAATCAGTAAAAAATATTGGTCTTCAAAAATTGGTAGTTTTTTTAAGAACATTTATCAATTTTGATAAGTAACTTTGTCATCTTATAAATCTAAACTTTTCATACAATCAAGAAAATATCCTATGAAGCAAGTACTTAGTTGAGGATGTAGGTTTTGTAATTAGAAATGATGTATTTGTGATCATAAATGCTTAAACTTCTTGTTCATTACCCGAAATTGTAGCCTCGGACTGAAAGTTAATTTAAATCTATAAAAATCTGTTAAGTAAGCAAACTAGTTTTACGATTATAAGTAAAGTTTACTACTACTTACTTACTTACTTTGTCTTATGATGATAATAACAAATGGAATTTTCAAAAAACAAAAATAAATTATCAAAATAAAAAAAATAAAAAAAAGTTAAATTCATAAAATATTTTTCGTTATGCGCCCAAGTAAAAATTGTTCAGGTTTTTGGCCACAAGGCCAAATGCGCTTTTTGCAATGCGTTCTTCTGCGCAGACAAAGGTCGTTTTAATGTTGTTGTCGTTGTTGTTGCATTGCAAAGCCAAGACGCTTGCATCCACTGTCTGTGAACACAGATACACTCACACACATTCATATACTTATACATACAAACATAAGATGCAGACAGACACATGCAGAGATACTCACTCATACAAACAGACAGACAGACAGACAGACATACAAACAGACAAAATCAAGTGGGCGAAAGCAAAGTTTTGTTGCAAATCTGATCGAGTTGCTTAAACTGGAAGTCAGCAACCTTTGCATAAAATAACAACAACAACACCAACAACAACAAAGAAGAACAGCAATAAAAAGTCAAAAAAGCAGAAAATGAAATAAAAAGAGAACCGAGGAACGAATCAACAACAAAGTTAAACTTACTACCAAGAACGTAAAATGATAGTGAGACATTTAGTCTTACCAATGTCTAGCCAAATCGTGTTTAGAATAACGCTCACTCATGTTGTTGCTGTTAGTTCTATAGTTGTTGTTATTGTTAATATTGTTGGTCCCATTGTTGTTGGTGTTGTTGGTGTTGTTGTTGTTGCTTTTTGTGCTATTATAAACTGTAAATATTATTTTAGACTTTTTTGCGCCGTCACAACAAAAATATATACTCGTACTTACAATCAGACAAATGAACGAATGAACAGTGAGACAGACAAGACAGTTAAGAAGAATAAACACATTCATTCGAGCGAAAGGAGTGCAACTCATAAAGAAACATAACAACAGACAGACGGACAGACGGACAGAGAGACAGACATATGGATAAATGTTTAAAGAGACAATCGAATCGAAGGAATGAATGTCCAAAAGAATGAAAGAGTGAACGAACGACCGTAAGTCTAGCAATAAGACCAGACCAGACCCAATGCCATTGCTATACATATCATCTATCTATTTATCCAGTTGAGTTCAGTTTATTTCATTTCAGTTCAGTTGGAATCTGTCCTTTTTCCTATTTCATCTCTTTTCTCTTTATACCTCTATATCTCTAGTAACATAGGTTCCATTCAAGAAACTTAACCAGAATGAGATTAAAATGACAAAGCCGACTTGACTTAAATCGACTCGACTCAACTTGACTTGTCTTGGCCTAAGCTTAGCTAAGAAGTTAAGTTGTATTGTATTTTCTGTTGATATTGTGTCGATTTCTTTAGCAACATTGTTGCCATGTTGCGATTGCGCAATATAAAATTTTTGTGGTAAACTTACAATTTTTCAATGAATTTCGAATTTCATAAGAATCATCATTATTATCATCGTGATCATCATGTGATGTGTTAAATTATCGAAGATTATTTCTGGGTATTTTTTTTTTTTTTTATAGAATATTCCTTTTTATAGGAAAAAAAAAAGATCAACATCAAAGACATCGCATCGCGTATAAAGCGTCACACGAAAGAAAAAGAACAAGAATCATTAAAAAAAAGATCACCAAGAACTAAAAAAAAAACATTGAAATAAAAAAAAAAAGAAAAAGTGAAAAAAAAAACAAAATTACTAAAAACAAACAAATTGTCTGTCGAAGAAGCATCAAAACAAAGTCTGTTATATTAGTATGAATGAATGAGTGTCTTGGCTACGCATGCAAAAGATTAATGACATAGTACAGTAGCGTACGGCCAAGAAGCTGAATGAGACTCATAATCTTAGATACATATAGATACTTATACAGAAAGACAAACATAAAGGCTGACAACTAGACAGATATCAGAGATATTTGCTCATTCAGCGTAGAATGTTATGCAAGTGACAGAATCATCATTTTCAATAAAATCTAAACAGACAAAATTTAGAGAGACAAACGATAGGAAAGGAAAAGAAAACATTGAATTACATACTGATCAATGGATGGATGAATGGATGGATCGATGGATGGTTGAATGATATACTGAAAAAAAAGAAATATATATTAGCTGTGAGATTTCATAACTGGAACTGAAGAGTAAACAAAATATTAAAGCAAATGAACGGTTTCGAATGATACCATACTCAGGCTAATAGATCACAATTTCACTATATCATTGATTCATATACATATACATTTACATATATAAATGAATGTATTTATGTGTGTGTTTGTTTTAATGACATTCGCCTTAATATGCTGCGTTTGCATTTGTCTACAATTTGCACACATTACTCATACGTCATGTTGCATCTATAAAATAAACGAATGAAAGATTTATGCTTCATTTGGATGAAAGATTTGCCAATTCATATAGAAGTTGTTGCTCACGTGCTTCTATACCACATTAGCGGGCATCATGCTTATGGTTTTATGTGACTTCAACTGCTGATTAGTATCATCTCAGTTAGCGTAAAAGTAAACAGGAAATCTATGAAAATCATGTGACTGTATAAGTTTGTTTCTCGATCGTTTATTCATTCATTCACTGATACTTCTAAATATATATATATATTCGTTCGTTCGTTCGTTCTTGTCATCACCCATTCATTCATTCATTCATTCATTTGTTCCTTCATTTAGTATTTATTCTTTTGCGGAATTTATTTAAACGCAAACGCATTTCATGCGTTAAATTGTTGTTTTCGTCTGTATGTCATCCTCCTGCTGCTGCTTATCTTTATTATTTGTCAACATCGGCGAAAACAAGAACTGCAATAACAACAACAACAACACCAGCAATTATGCTATAGTCAAAATAACAAACAAAAATTATATTGTATTTTTTATATGTAAAAACAAAAAAAAAAAAAAATATTAAAAATAAAAATTCTGAAGATATATTTTGTTATGTTTTAAATGAAACGTGAGTTTATTTGCTTGTTATTTGTCTCGTTCGGCTTTATTTATTCTATATTTGTTATTTGTTTATAGCAAATAATATTTTTTTTTATTGTTGTCTGCCTTTAAGGCTGTAATACTTCTTATTTATTTATGATTTTCAAAAGTGTTAAGGGTTAAGTGTCTCTTTCATTCATTCGATGGAGAGAGAATAATATTTATGTATACATATACAATAAGATACAATTTCAGTTATATAAATTTCGGTACAATTTATAATTTTATGTTTGATTCAATGTTAAAGGGAGAGGTTAGGTAACTGGAAATCATATTTTTAATTTTACTTACTTACAAATGAAAGAGAGTCAACTTGTTTTTAAATGATATCATAATATTCTGATAACTTAGGGAAATATAATAAATAAAAAAAAGTTTAGTATATTAAAATAAAACTACGTGCAATTAAATGAGTTTCAGTATAACTTTTGTTAAGAAAAAGTCACAAAAAGAAAATTCTTAATATTCTTAAAATTTTGAAACAATAGCATAAACGTTCACTGATATCTCAATGATGGATTTATATATTTAAGTTTAAAATAGAAGTATCAGCTCCTTAAGTTATCACAAACTATCACAAATTATTAATTATTTTAATTAAAAATAAAAATGTCTTTGATTGCCTTCTTAAATATTAAAAAACCATAAAATGATATACTATAACTATGAATTTTCTAGACAATAGTGAAGAGATGTTATTATTTATTTATATTATTCGTATGTTACATAGGATACATGTTCCCATAACAGAATAGAAAAGTTTATTTATAATACACTCCTTAACTGGCTCGTTGGCTCAATGGTTAGTGCGCCAAGCTGACATCTTAGAGTCGCGGGTTCGATTCCCGTTCATGTCTGGTCCCGCACTTTTAATTTCCTCCAATCCTTCCTAACTCTCCCCCTGAGCTGAAGGAATTTGTCGCTATTGCTCATATTAAAAACTAAATTATAGTTAGTTAGTTTCTATATAAATAAAAATATACACTCCACACCACTTGAAGAGAAGCGCTCCTTTATATATTAATATATAAAACCTTATATTTTTAGTCTAAATATGGAAAAAACATGAAAAGTCGAACACACTGTGTGCTGAGAAGCACAGACGGACAACATATATTGATATAAGCTCCAAAAACACACGACTTGCTTGCCAATATGAGGGAAAAAAGTGATGTCAACCACTAATAGACGTCTTATTCTGAAAGCTGAATATATAAAGATATTAAAAAAACAGAAAAAGCTTCCATTTCATACCAAACCCTAAGCACAACCGACATTCATCTTATTACAACTACACTGGCATCACGTTATCTTCTCAGAAGTGAAAAAGTTTCATTTGGGGTTCAGCTTTTATTTTAACAATTTATGGCAGGCTAGCCATTACTAGGACTCTCCACAAGAAGAAGGATGACAGTTTGATATGCGGACTGATCTGAATTAAATCTCTAACGCCTCTGTATCGGAAAATATAAGGCTTTAAACAAAATATTTAGAGGTGTGCTAATCAAGTGGCGGGGAGTGTATGTGCATATTAAAATTCTTCAGTTAACTTAGCTTTAGTATTTGTTAATATCGAATAATTAATGTAAATACCATAAAACTTAGGGTTATCATTTTTTTTTTGTGTCAACTGGAGCACATTACAAATAAATAATCATCTGTATTATATAAATTTACTTAGTGTCACTTTAAGGTAGCAGTAGATTAAACTTGTATTAAATACAACAATAAAAAAAATATTATTTAGTTATTTTATATTCTTGGATAAATTTCCTAATCAAATAATATGGATAGTTCAATTCATTAAAAATCAAGAAGAACAAATGCTTGTCATGCCAAACAAAAGTTTTTGTTTTTCTATTCAGATTTTCACATCCTATTATTGCTTGATAATAATTTTTATGTGATGGATCATTTTAAACAATTTTAATAAATGTTAAAAAAAAAAACTTTGAAACTGTGAATACTTATATGGGTGCGTGATGATTGCTTCAATGCATTGGCTCTGTGAATACTCCAACAACTTTCAGGAAAATTGACAATTTTCTACTTCAGAAATGTGACAAAATAATTTATAAATTTTTAAAAAAAACAAATTTAACTTGCTTTTGTAAGTGTTATTATCTAGAAACACACAGAATAACTTAGAATTTATTAATCTTGTATTATTTATTGAAATGAATTTATTTCAATGATTTTTGCAAAGGTCTTCCGAAATCTAGTTGGTAAATCCAATTAACCAAAGAAATTGATCTATTCGATCTGCCTGAGCTAATTATGATGCCACCACTGTCAACTTTAAGCTAATATGATCACGTAGACAAAGCAGTATATCCCATTACCAACGGGGCAGTTATTTTATTAAACCCTACAACTGAGAAAGACCTACACATCACCAAGTTAATAGCTGAAAGTATAACGAGAAGTGGACAGAGTTCCAGCATAGATATAACATGTTCAATCGAAACGGCTTGGCCACCTTGTATCCAGCAAACATCCAAAAACCACTATGGTCTGTATTTATTCTCCTCGGAATAGGACGCACTCAATTGACTCATGACCACTTACAAAATGGAATTCCTGCATAACGCTGTTCCTGCAGTGACAAACTTGGCGAGGACTTACTATTGTATTTTAAAAATGAAAAACCCTCAGATGTCCTCTAACAACCTATAACCAGGAACATTAATAAAATAGATAAATATATGAAAAACTGTAACTAAACTAATATAAAAATATAAATCGTTTAATAGTAACCATAAAAATCGTAGAACTTCAATAACATTGGGTACTTTATTTAATAATTTATTAAATATAATTAATAAATAAATGAATAATAATTTTTTACCCTTTGTATCAACTTCTCAATGAATATTTATAGTAATATATATTTCAAATAAAAAGATATTACATATACATATAGTATGTAATATTCAAATTTAATTTAATCAATTAATATTTAAAATTCTTTGAAGTTATTCCAATATTTACTTCCACAAAGTAACGACATAAGTTTATATCATAAAAAAAAAAAAAAAAATAAAATTTTTAACTAAAATTAAAAATAATAATTTCCAATATTATTGAATTCAATTTACCTTTCTTTTTTCTCAGTTTGGTCTTAGTAAAATACAATATATATTATTTCATTCAATTGCGACAATTTATAAATATTTTTCGTTGAACAAACTTTTGTCATTAATGCATTTTTAGCTTTTAAAAGTTTTCTTTCTACTCTATTTTTGTGTGATTGTTGTTAATTTTTGATTTAATTTTGTTGACTTTTTCGTAGAAAAATTTACTGCAAACATATGCTGGCAATAAAGATTTTTGTTTGTCGGCAAAGTTTTTATATCTTATAATATTTTAGTAGTATGTATTTCATTTTTGTTTTTGTTTTTCATCTGCACAAATTTTTATATTTAAAACAATTTTCACCAATTTTTCTCTTTTTCTTTAACTAAAAAAAAAAAATTAATATTAAAAAATTATGAAATGCTGAGTTTGGAAATATTTAAATTTTAATAAAAATATTATGTTTTCTAGGTAAAAATCGTAAACTGAGGAAGTCATAAAAATATATGAAGAATTTAAAAAAAATTAAATTATTTGGAATTCAGGAAAGGAAAAAAATATCAATTGATGACTAATTGATAGGCAGATTGATTGATTGATTGATCGGTGGTGGATCAGTGATATTTTTATCTTTCAATTTTGGCTGGTGCCATTGTGAAAGACAAAAAAAAAAAAGAACTACACTTAGCAATTATAATATTTAATTAATTAATTTAAATTTTGTTTTTATAATTTTAACACAAAATATTTATAATTTTCTTATTTATTTTTTTTTTTTAATGTTTCACTTAATTAATTTTTAATATTACATGCAAAAATAAATTTAAATTTCTTCCTTATTTAATTTTATTTAACCCGCTTTTGCTAACGAAAAACGTTCGTTGCAACTGATGGTCGAATGCCGACTGAATTTTGAAAACCAAAGTTCTCTCATTTCAAAGTTAAGAAAGAGGCAAATAATATTTTTTGTTTTTGTTTTGTGTTTCGCAAAATACTTACAAACACACGCACGTGCTAATGCAAAGGCAGCCGGTTGTTTGTCGTCATTTGTATTGTATTGGTATTGGTATTTGTATCTGTGTATTAGAGTATCTTTGTATTTGTGTCTTACAGTCTCTGTATCTGTATACATGTGTGGGCTTTTGTATGCGTTCGTTTGCAATAAACGTTACCCAGTGCACATTTTGACTTGAATTTGAAATAAAGTTCGTTAAAAAGATGTAACAAAATGAGATCTAAGATTTGATGAACAATTAATACAAAATTGTATTTCTTTGGGTATCTGTTATTATTGTTGTTGTTGGTTAGAAAGTATAATCAAAATGTATACGCCATTTTAATTTCTTTCATTTGATCACACAAAATTTATGGTCACTTTATTCTTTGTTTACAAGCTATTTGAAGTTGATGGACGTGTCCATCTATTTTTTTTACAATGAAAAGAACCGAATATCAGCGGTGAAAAAATTCTTTGTTTTGGAAGGTTTATCAGCAACAGAAATTCATTAAAACAATGGTGGAACACTTAAAGGAATTTACTCCTTCATTTCCAACTGTGCATCAATGGGTTTTGGATTTTATACGTGGTCATAAAAGCGTTGCAGATGAACCACGTTGTGGACGTTCAAAAGTGCAACAACACTGGAAATCATTGAGCAAGTGTATGATATTGTTTGAAAAGATCCAAGTTTGATTAAGCGGGAAATTGCTGATACTATAGGCATCTCAGATGATCAAGTTCTCTATATTTTTCATTACTTACTTATGATTGGGCTGTTCGGAAAGTTAGTGCCACATTCGTTAACAATTCTGAATCGAAAACAAATTTATCAGCGTAGCAGAATAACACAGATTTTGTGCACCATTTTATAACTAAGGAAGATAATTGGATCTTCCACCATGATCCAAAACTGAAACAGGAACGTTTACAGTGGACTGAAACTGGTTGTTTAGCTCCAAAACAGTTATGGCATCATTTTTTTTTGTTTGATGCAAAAGGGATTTTGTTGCTTGATTATCTTAAGTAAGGTTAATCAATTAACACAATGGGTCAGCTGAATGAAAAAATTCATGAAAAAATAGACAATTTACAGAAGAAAAAAAAAATAATTTTCCATCAAGACAATGCACGTGTTCACACAAGTGTTTTAACGATGGCTAAATTCATGGAATTAAAGTTCGAATTGCTTGAACACCTATCGTATTCACCAGATTTGGGTCTCAGCAACTACTTGAAATCGTGGAAAACGTTTTTCATCTAATGAAGAAGCAGCTGTAAAACAATTTTTTTCAGAGCTTCTGGAAAATCATAACAGAGATGGTAAAAAATTATTGTATGATTATTGGAATAAGTGAATTGAAGTAGAGAGAGAGATTATATTGAATAAAAAAGACTAATTTCATTTAAAAAAATTAACATACTTTTATTTTTGCATTCAATACTTTTCAACCAACCATATAAGAAAACAATTTATGGCCTCTTTCAAATTTAAATGAAATTTAACAGGCATTTGTTGTTATTATTGTTGTTGTTTTTGTTAGTTCACTTGTAGTTATTTTCAAAGTCAAAATCATGATGTTGCAATATTGTAAATTTTCTAACTAAATTATCTATTGTTTAACAAAAGGAAGGAAGACACGTTGCATGCTGGCAGTTGGCGTTCGACGAAGCTTGAAGATTTTGTTGCTGCATTCATCTAAGAAATACTCGCAGCAATACTGCATTGAAAAGAATAGCAACAACAATGATTTCTTTATAGCACCAACATAATCATAATTTAGATCTAATTGTCAGATATTTACTAAACAACAACAACAACAACACCAGCAGCAGCAGCAACAACTATAAGACTATAAGAAAAAAATACAAGTGGCGATTAAAATTTTGAGCTGCCTTTGGCTGGAAAGTGTTGTACATGAATGGGACAATAAGACAAGAAGACAGACATATAGACGGATAGACACGATCAAGAACAACAAACGAACAAGTGGCACGGAAGCTCGACCATGAAATAAAGAGATTTTGATGTGCAATGAATGTGGTATGTGGCACGCTTATCGAGTGCCACCACTACTGCCACTGCCATTACCATCACCACTGACACGAGACTCAATTCAATTCAAATAAACTATCTAACCAGACTTAACTTCAAATCAGACTCGGGCTCAGACTGGGGCTGGGACTGAGATTGAGACTGAGACTGAGACTCAGACCGAGGATGAGACTAAAAAATGAATAGAAATAAAAAAGAAAATGTGGCAGCAAACGTCGAGCATCGTCAATTATTGAAAGAATTTTATTGGGCATTTGCGTGCGAGGCTCATATTAAGCAATGTTGCAATGGTTACGTTGATGGAATTCACCAAGACCCAATACAAAGACGAAGACCGTGGATACAGTATAGCAATTTGGTAGATATTCTTGTTGTTGGTTGTGTTGCGTTGTGTTGTGTTGTGTTGTTTGTTTTGGTGTCTCGCGCACAGCGCCATGTTGCATTTACCTTAACTAATGATACTGCCAACATGAAACTAATGAATGAATCTGCCACATTCAAACGAATTTATTGAAATGTGCATCTAATGAGCTTTAGTTTTGTTGTTATTGTTAGCACGCCTCCTCGTTGTCTGCGCTCTCCACTAGACATTGTTGCTTCATCTGATGTTGCTGTTGCTGCTACTATTTGTGTTGTTGCATGCAGTACAAAAAAAATATAATGCATAATTGCAACAAATGTGTTTTGTAGTTTGCTTCAAATTTGAAAAATACATCTATACACACACACTCACATACACATGCATGAGCACAGCATGCATGCAACAGACAAACAATTGGCAACACGAGACAAACATACAAACAAATGTTGGTGGTTGAATTGCTGCTGCTGACGCTCATGTTGTAGTCGCTGCTACTGTCCAGGCCAGGCAAGACCAGACCAGACCAAACCAGGCCAGCCAAGTCCAGTCCAGTCCAGTCTCAGTGTCTGTCTCTCTTTTAGCCAAAAACTAACAAAACGGAAGCTGCTTTTTGCCATTGAGAGTTAGTTGCATGCCACACTATCATGCTGTGCATATAAATGAACTTGCATTGTTCTCTGAACCCAATTGCATTTACTATTCATGTTGTTTTTGATGTTGTTCTGGGTTTTATTCTTAGTCCTGTTGCTGCCATTGCTACTGCCACTGACACTGACAATGCCAAGGTATTTAATTTGCCTTTTGACCATTGATTTACTACATAGAAAAGAATTTCTATTGATTCACCATAAGAATTTGAAGAGAAAATGAAAGAATTTTCACCTTTTCTTTAACATTTCACTGATATCATTGTCACTGCCAGTGGTCAAAAGGATTGTAACATCATAAAGTAAACAAGAATTTAGAATCACAGTATACGCAATTTAGAAAGTAATAATCTTAATCTTAGCCATCAAATCTTAAAAAGCTTTTATGTCCTCCAACTTATGAACAATAATAATTTTCTTTGGTATTAAAAATTTAAAAAACATTAAATGGAATATTTTTATTCAACAAAAACTTTAAATTACTTTATTCTAATTCTCATAAGTATAAATTTTTGTTTGTGTTCCTTATGTTACCATGTACTATATTAGTTATACAGGAAAAACTATAACCATAAAGTAGTTCAACGACTTTACATCATAAAAATTGTCGGTTGCGTATGCGTGATTTTGATGCATGTTTCGTGCCTTAAATGTTCGCTCATGTGTCAGGCGAATGCACTTTTAATGCGTTCATAAAATTGATTTACCTTACTCTCTTACCCCTCAAACAATATTACACTTTTTCTTATAAGATTTAATATTTGAATTCTTTTTCTTTATTTTCATCAATTTAATTAAAAAAAATAAAATAAAATAAAATAAATGGGAAAACTAATCAATCTATTGTTCAATGAATCAGTCAGTTACTCTTAAATTGACTAAGATTCTGACAAAAACAGAAAACAAATGAACTCTAATAATTTTAATACAATTTATACCAAATATTTTTATGGGAAAATATTCAGCAAATTTAAAATTTCCGGTTTAATGTTTTTCTTTTCATATATTTTAGTTATTCTACTATACCAAAGAATTATTTACCAACAAAATGCTAATGAAAAAGGCAAATAAACTATTTATACAATATATGCATATAAATTTCGTAAATATATCACTGTATATACATAAGTATATATATGCACATACTCGTACATATATCAATCAAACTGTGTTGTGGTAAAAAAAGAGAAATAGAAAAAGATTTGTAACAAAAATAAATTTCCAAATTTTTCGGTGAAAATGAAATTCAATTCAAATGAATTCATTTTGATTACATTTCTCTATTTTTGCATTTTCATCATTTAAATAAATTTAAATATTCTAATATTTCTATTCTTCTTTCCTCTTTCTCTTTCTCTGTCTCTGTGGGTATTTTTCAAAATTTTCATTCATAAAATTATGCATTGATTTGTGATTTTCTATTTTGACTTCCGTCTGTCGAAATAAATCAAAATGAACTGTTTTCTTTTTTTTTTTTTATTCAATGATTCAATTCAGTTTTGGTTTACAACCAAATTTAAATCCAAATACAAAAACAATATGCAAAAAAAGAAATGAATCAAAATTGAAAAATATATAAGAAACATTAAATTCAACTTCAAAGCGAATTTGATTTTAATGAACTTTGACATTTGAGCTGATTATGAATTTTCGCATTCGAACAGGAAGTGATTCAATTGTGTGATAATTTATGCATGAATGACATCCTTTGTTATACTTTTGTAGTATGGTACTAAATTATATATTTGCATATTGAACAAATTTTGAATGATGTTAAATGATTAATAATTTTAAAGGAAATTGTGTTTTCTCTATTTATTTACATTAAATATGCATATGTCTTAAAGGACAATTCCTTTCAAGAGCGGTTATCATCTCATCCAGAGTAACTACGTAGAAAACAGGGTTTAAATTTTAAAATATTGAAACCATTTAAAGATTTACAGCAGCAGCAACAGTTACACATGGGACAGTTTCCCACAAGTCATTAAAACAACTTAACGGCTTCACAGTTTCTTCAAATAACACTCATCTAGCCGCTCGTAATTTTGACACCGAACAAATGAGCAATTCTTCTTGACTCAACAAGCTTGTCTACTCCTAAAGTTCAGAAGGATCACATTTCACATTGTTAAATCTCATACCACTTTCATTTAATTTGATGTTGAATTCTCACTTATGGACATTTTATGTTAGATTTCAATACTTACATATTACTCTCCCTCCCCACCACAGCGTAATTCCCGTTTTTTTTGGGTCCCCCCTCGTACATATATCACGTACCCAGTTGACCTATTGATCAACCTAAGTTTATTGTTATAATTTTATTTCCATTGTAAAAAACATTATTACATTATTTTGTTTTAGCATCATCCTGATTCTTCAATCTATTTAAAAACATCTAAAGTTGTTCTTCCTAAGATTAAGATGTTGTTAAATATCACTGGTCAACACTAATTATGCCACACGAACTCTGATAGCTAATACTGCTTTCGCCACCTAGTCTCATTAGTAAACTGCTGTAGTTTTGTTTCGGTCGGTCTCAGATTGCTTGTGATGTGTTGATAAGTATAACCAGTACTACGTCGCGCATTAAAAGCAGATAACTCTGAGTTTGAAGCATTCTCAACCAAGCCACAACTGATAACTCAAGGAGACCTAAACAACTTTCTTTGAGACTTGAATTTGTCAAAAAAGCAGTCAGAACTCTTAAGATTTATTTTTTTTCTTTGTTTTCAAGCTGTTATTGGCTTATGAAGCATTGGGTTGTAACATGTCACTCAAGAATCATTTTATAACTTACATCTGCTTATTTTTTCTTGAGATTTTGGGAACTCTGAGCGATGACACGCTGCAAGGTTCCTTCAGGTCATTTCACAGATGAAAAAGCGTTATAAGGGATCTTCCACATATTACATCACACGTTATGGTGGCCAACGAAGGGGTGACGATATATGTCAAAATCTAAAGTATTTAAATGCAAATCTTTAAACGAAAAATGATTACCAATTATGTCTTTAGGCTTTCTGACCTCACAAATATTTTCACCTGTGACAGTGAGGAAGGGGGGAGGTGGGTTGCTTAGGTAGGTAGGAAATTAGAAAATCAACTGATTCGTGTGGTGTAATATATGAAAAAAATGGAACCTAAGGATGTTGGCTGATTACTGATGGACGACGAAAAGGGAACAACCAGGAGCTAAATATACTCGGAACTTTTTTTTTTATTTCAGTATAAAAAATTCTTGACCAAAAGATTTTTTTTTTTTAAATATAAGTGAAGTATAAGTGTGGAACGACAAAGCTCAAATTTTGTTGCCCAGTGTAATTAACAAAGGTGGTTTATATTACCCAATGATACAATTATTGTCTACGATATGTGACGTTTTCAAGAAAGCGGTTATTGTAAATAGATTTGCTAGATTAAATCTTTGAAATCCGACACAAGTTCCATAACATTTAAATATATAGAATAAATAGACTTCCATATTCTATAGAAGGAAAATTGTTTCATATTAAAATAAATTTTAAATTAAAAACAAAAAAAATAGTAAATATCTTTAAAATTTACTTAAGAAATACAATACAGGAAAGAGAATTAAGAAAATAGAAATTAATATTAAATAACAACAAAACAATTGTACGAAGCAACAACAATTGAATTGTTGTACTATAATTAAAATTTTACAAAGAAGCTTAGGCAAATTTAATCACAGATAAATGGACAGACAAATAGAAATATGTACAGAAAGACGACATATTGACAGACAGTGAAATAGATAAACTAAACTGACAAAGGCCATTATTAAGACGTCATTAAGGTAACTTAAATGAAGTGAAATGAAACGAAATAAAATAAAATAAAAGAAAAGAAAGGCCAACGCAAAGCATGTAAAAGATACTTTTGCATTGCAAGCGTACAAAGTGTGTAATTTATTGCAAGTTGAACACAAACACAATAGAAAAGAAAATAAAAACCATTGAACGCATAAAATAAGAAAACCAAAAACAAAAGCAAAGGTGCACATAAAGAGATAACTTGATGGGCAGAGAAGTGATAAAAGAGTACAGGGTTCAGGTGCAGATAAAGTTTACTAAAGAGCGGCAAATAATAGTAAATGGCAAGTGCAAAAGTTAATGTATCTTTTGTAATATGAATGGCGTTGACAAGAAAAGAAATAACGTCATTAATACGACAACCAACACAACAAGCGTCATCAAGTGTCATATGTTACTGAACAAGAACAATTACAACAACAGCAATAACAACATCAACTACTACTAAGTACTTATTATAAGTCTATTGACCATTGACAATGCAAGTGTGCATAAAGCTAGACAAACTGACTATCTCACTGAACTGACTAGACTGACCAAAGCGACCAGTAGATGTACAATATTCAATGAATAACTGTTTGCATATAAATATTGCGGCAGGTGTATTTTTATATGTGAACAATGAATTGATTGTTTATGCATGAGATTGAATGGTTATGCAATAATTTGTATTAAATGAACAGAGAGAGGACTTTTTCGTATTATTGCACATTATATTGTTCACATTTCACAATTCATTTTATATTTGACACGGTTGCTTTAATTTTTACTCTTAAAGTCCCATAGAACCAGATGGAGTCATCCTCTTTCCACATTTTCCACTGACTCCTTGTAACATCAGAATAGCAACTATATACAATAATTTCAATTTATTTTTTACTGTCTTTAATCTAAAAATTGTCACAGAGCCATAGGTAGAAAATGGTACTCATTGATGAAGTCTAAAATAAATCTTTTCTCATTCGCTTTCGCTATTTCGACCGATTCCTTTTAACGTTTGATTTGCAATTGATCCGATATTGCTCAGTATGAGGCAAAGGTATTCCCGGCAGGAGTTTCGGGTTTGACGACCCCGCCTTCTCCGAGTCGTGGTGCTTGATGACTGCCCACAGCTTACCGTGAAGGCAAACAATTGCATGAGATAACGATGAAGTATTGGCACGACAAAACTGAAGCAATGACATGCTTTGCTGACGATGACGATCCGTTACTTACATATGTTGCGAACGTAGATGTACGTGAATAAAAGATTAACCTCTAAGAGCACCTACTCCGAAGTAATGCAGAAAGCAGTTCCTGAGCAGGCATATTGTCCACTGGAAGAGGAGGGAGGTTTTAGTGGAAACACCACACACGTTGTTCGAAGGGGAAAAAAAATATATAAATATTGCTCAGTGTTGACTATGTATAGTTAGGTTAGGTGGGGGTGATAGACGATACTTAGACCAGCCCATTGAGACCATTAGAGGCTCGTTGTGATGCCACAGAAACAAAGAGTGTCCTATTTTCTGAGGAACCAATCTGTATTGCCTTCATAATTACATACTTTCGGCATCAGTTATATTGGACGAACTTAACTATTGGTCAATAATACAATATTTTGCACATCTATAAACCGCTTAAGAAACTGACTGCATTGGACCTATGCCATAGCGAACCATATAGTTCGAGTATGTACATGATGGTGATATGATGTGATATGTCATCCAAGCTTGCGTTCACATCTAAATATTTGAGCTCATTAAAAGGTTTATTACCAACAACAAAAATGACAAAAAGAAATAAAAGCAGATAGCAAAAAATTGTGGAAAAGTGCCGCCATGCCGCCAGTCGTTTGTTGGTCACAATGCTAGACGAGGTTAAGGGTCACCACTGTTATACTTGTCACGTGCTCGTGCCTCTTTCATATGTTCATCATCATCATCATCATATCGCATTTCAAATAAAATGGATGACCAAACAAAACCGATTATTGGTAAACATCAAAGTGTTGGTGGGCGCAATTTCAAACAACTGACAATTCACAATTCACATGCCCATATCGTCATCATCATCATTATCTTCATCGCTATTAACTTGAGATACTTACACTAGTTTAGACTTTTGCCATTGCCATTGCCTTTTTCAATGTTTTGTTGTTGTTTGTCATTTAAGTGTTTCATAGAAGAGTAATGCATATCTGTGCGTGTGTATGTGTGTGTGGGTGTGTATCGTGATTTAGTTGCTTAAGTGGCTTTCTCTAGAACTAAGGTGCATAGTTACTAGTGTTCGGCTCAGACAGTCTAACAACATTTGAAACGTTTTTCTGTTTCTATTTTCTCCTCAAGTACTGAACAGACTTGGCGGTGTTTTTCCAATGTCAACTGTCACCGCCGCCGACAAGGTTATCATATAACAAAGAAGAAAATATAAAAAAAAAAAAAATGTGAAAATGCAAAAGAAAATTTACTTTCCTGTTAAGCTGTCTACAAGCTGTCTGGACTTAGGTCTAGTTAAAGTTCTCCATTTATGTAAATTCTTTATAATTTCGAGATATATATTCGTAGATATTTTATTGTAAATAAATCATTATAAACATAACATGAATTACACTTAACTATTTTAATTCGAATCAGTTAAGAAGAAATATTTTGGGAGGTTTCCTGGTGATACGATTCCAAACTATCATGCCTAGTGGATTCTCAAATTCCAGGTAAGTAAACTTGAAGATATTTTCCAGCCAGATGATGACCCAGCGTATAAGTTAGCTGTCAGTGTCACCATTTCAGTTGGAGGAATGCCCGCCCTTAAATCCCAGACCTCAATCCAACCGAAAATCGAAGTTCATTGAAAAAGGGGACGCTTTTAAAATTCGATGGATAACCCACTACAGAAGATTTACTTTAGGATTGAGTTAGCATTATGGTATGCCCATAATTGTCCGAATGAGGTTTCTTCATTTTATTTTTACTTTTTTCCTAAAAATTAATATTTTTGTTAGTTGTTGTTTTTTTTTTTTATAAAAGGCCCACAATCACTAAAGCTCTTGGTTCATCAGAGATTTGACGCTCCACAATATCCTCAGCATGCCTACAGTTCTCCAGGAAATAAACTTCCACAGCAGCCGATACAAAGACAGACTTCTCTCCCACCCAAACCATCTCGTAGAGTCACTAACCAGAACGGCGATTCAAAGGCGCCTAAAAAAGCTTAATCAAACGACTTACTAACACTCAATGAATAAAAGTTCTACCATCCTAACCTACACTGATCTACACTGATTTTAAATCAATCTCTGTAAATTCTCATATCATTCACAACAATATTTTATACCTTAAACTGGTTTAATGTTCTTAATAAATAAAAAAAAAAATAAATAAAGATTATTGATAAATTGAATAAATGAATGCATTTGCCAAACATAATTTGTTTTATTTGTTTTAATGCCTTTATTCTAAAAGTGCAAAACATCCGAACAATTTTTGAATCCACTTTATATACTTTGACCGTTAAGCAAAGTTTGAGTCGAACTCGCACACGGAGGGTTCCGTACCATCGCACAAGATTTAACACAATGTATGCAAATTTGTGCCTCTGTCTGAAGTTATGTAAAATTAATTTGCTTTTGTTTTTGTTGCAAAAGTGAAATATTCAACAGCCTAAAAGTATAGTACAAAATAAAAGTATAGTACATATTGAAGCATGTATGGGGACCCCACTATTTTTTTAACTTTATTTTATTTTTACACACTCTGTGAAAATTTCAACTCTCTACCTATTACGGTTCATGAGATATAGTCGGAGTCGGACGGACGGACTGACGGCGGAAGCTCACTAAAGGAAGCTCACTAATAGGGTCCCGTTAGCACCCTTTGGGTACGGAACTAAAAATCAAAATAAAGAGAGTTGTCGAATTTGAGTGGAGAAAACTTCAAAAATTCAGTGCTTGGTATGCTTTATGAGCAGGTGGACTCAATGGTCTTAGTTGTTGAAAAACGTAGTAGATAATTGGAATTTCCGATCGCACTTCATTTGGCTTAGCCATGATGTCCATATGTCCGAAGTCATTCTTAAACACCAAGTACACAAAATTAATTATTAAATAAAATCAATTGTCAATGGTCATGATCCATTAATATTATTTTTACTATTTTTTATTTCGTTTTCATTCATACATTCAGTTAAAATTTAGAAAGCATTTTATTCTTTTGTTTTTGTATAAAAAAAAAGCTTATAATGAAAGACAGAAATTCATAAAGAATAATTTAGAAATAAATTAAGAAAAAATACTTACATAAATTGTATAATGTATGTATAACGTCTTTATGTTGATGAACATTTACGTAAATAACTTCCCATCGTTGTGAGTCGGTCTAAAATATTGATACAGAGTTGTCTGGTTTGCCTTCCTTTAAAGTATTTTTTTTTTTTTTTTTTTTTAATGCATTGGCTCATTGTAACTTTGCGACACTTTACTACCTAGTTCTATGGTGGGATCATTCTGATTAAGGATATTTAATTGTTGGCCTGAAATATAGGCTCTGATTTAAACTCCTTGTAAGCTCGGTTTCTTATTGAATTAGATCTTCTCTACTTCTTTTCAGAGCAGTGTTTCTTACAAACATGTGTTAAAATATAAAAAATAAACGGTTATAAGATGAATATTTTAAACTAAAGAGGTCGCAACACGAGTGCTGCCAAGTAAATTGAAAAAGTACTACCACAATGCTATTCAAATATAATGACAAACAATAGTTTTCCAATATGTATGTGGTCATGACAATTGGCAGATGGTCATGCAATTAGTAGTATATATTGGCTGCATCAATAGAGTTGCCTTTCGATTGGTCTATTATTCGATTTGATTTCGATTCGAATCGCAAAGACCAAAGAGCAACTAACTGAAGCTGCTTTGGAAACAATTTGCATTATCCGACGTATTGAAATTTTCTTTTCTTAATTTATGAAATCTGAGTGCATGAAAATAAATTTATTTTTTTTTAAATTTATTTACATACATTTTTTAAATAATTTTAAATATAATTTGTGATTGATTTCAATTGATATACAATTTACTTTAAAGTAAAGAACGATAAAGATTTAATTTCTAAGTCACTAAGTGTATGTAATAAATAAGCATGACTCTTCTAAGTCTTAATAAGATTGGCAAAAAATACAGTCTTAGTGTTTAATGCAATTCTTTTACTATTATAGCAAATCATGCTTGACTAAAGAAGTAAAAATGAATGTCTTTGTTTCTACATAAATAGAATGTGATAAACATTTTTACTAATCAAATAATAATTTTTTTTGATTTTACAAAAATTCAACTAAAATATCTTTCTTCCATAATTGCTAAGTATGAGTAATTCAAACTGTTGACATCACAAATTGTATTCAATACATAAACATATCGGATGTATTGGCCTTAGTTGTTCTGGTTATATTTGCATATTCATTAGTCAGTTGTTCCCATACGCTAATTTGGCCACAATTCTCAATTTATCTTTCTGTGTTTGTGTTTGAATTTTTTTTTTCTTTTTTTTTTCTTTCTCATCTCTTAATACGCCAATCAAATACTACTACAGTACTTCTAAGACATAGGTCTCATACATTAACAGAGAAAATATATTGTATTATTGCTATTATAATTACATTAAGTTGAACTAAAAATTAATAAAATCGTCGTATTTAGTGTCCATGACGCAGGTCTCTAGGGAAGAAGTCTTTTTAGTCGTCTGCGACAGTTATGGTTGAGAAGTTCGTTGTCTAGTGGATTGAGGTGAAAAATCAGCAGATCATTGTATCTGCTGGAATGCCTGTTGATTTCCTCCCAAACTGAAGGCATCTGGAGATCACTGTATAACCATGGCGCATCGGTTATTTTCCGAAGTGCTTTGTTCTGGGTGACTTGTATTCGTTTGATTTTTAAGTAGGAAGCCAAACCCCAGATCTGGATGCCGTATGTCCAAGATGGCTTAATGATAGCTTTGTACACAGTTAATTTGGACATTTAAGCTTAAAGTACTTGTATTTGAATGACATCAAAAGAATTCATTATATAAATTATTACGTATTGACATTGAACACTAAAAAAGTTTCAAACTACTTTAGATTTAAAAGAGAGAATCAAACACTACAATGAATTTACAAACATACTGATTTTGTTTTTGGTTTTTCATAAACTATTTGAAATATTAATTAATGTTGAACTACCATAATTATTACCAAATATGCTTATATTCCAATTAAATAGAATAACGAATTGTCACCAGGATTGAAGAAGTTGTCGACGCCACGTCATCATAGTTTAACAGCTGTTGGTTGATTTGCATTCATGAGCAGATGCCTGCTTTGCATTTCAATTGGTCAATTGGTTGGTCATGAATGCAAGTATGTAACTCTCAAGTGGTTAAAGCAAAATGAAAAGAAAAAATAAAATAAAAAATAGAAGATATGAGAAGAGAAGAGAAGAAAATGTAGAAATCAAGAAAATAAGAAGATACTAGTATAAGGATAGAAATAATAATTTTAATATGCATTTGCCAAGTCAAATGAGCAATAAAATTATCATTAAACAGATTATTTGATTATTTTATGGAAGGAACGTGCCTCAATGAATTATATATACACATACATATTTATGTAAGAAATATTATGATATATGCAAGATCTTAAAAATAATAACAACAGTTGCAATACAAAAAGATATGGAATTAAAATTCCTTATTTCATTTCATAATTTAATATGATTCTTAAAGTAATAAACAATTGTAATACAAAATTTGTCACAGATTCTTTTATGTCAATAATTCGTTCCACTTTACTCAATTTTATATACCTGAAACTTCTAAGTTTCATATTTATTTATTTTGTTTTTCATTAGAAATTTATTCTTTGAACTAAATTTTTGTGATCTCATTATACTATCAACCATAATTTTGTCTATGTTTCACTTCAGTTGACAAACAACTCATTCAAAAAACCCAATCATATTAAATTATAAGTTTGTTTTTTTCTGCAAATTATTATTATTTTGTTGTTTTTCAAAGATCTATAATTGCAAATGAATGATTGAGTGAGTGAGTGAGTGAGTTGTTGCGATTTGAATGTTCAAGTGTCAATAGAAAAAACTAACAGTCTTCATCTTCGTTATTTGTTTTGTTTTGTTTTGCTTTCATAAAGTTGGCAATGATCAGATTGATTACAATAAGGTCGATTGTCTTGGTGACTTGAATTTCATTTTTTGACATAAATAATTATTGTGTTGAACGCCTGCGCGTCGTCGTCATCGGCAATGCTAGTAGAAAATATGAAAGTCTTCAAATATTTTATATATGATTCGAACATAAGACCCGCATTTAAGCAGGCGTCAATTACTCAGACCTACATTTTGTACTTACATAGTAGTAATACATATGTAAATACCCTTGAGCTAATTTTTGTTTATGTTTATTTATGGTTTTGTTACCATTTTTTGTCTGAGCCGCAATCAGTGCATTGTGCTGTTACTAATGAAAGTGTATCTAACCCTTTTCTTTAGAATCGAAAAACAAATGATTTGTAACCTAACAATTTATTATTGTGTACTGTACTCTGAGTATTATGCATAAGTAGTGCCTACTTAAGGTACCCGAAAGTGTAAGTATTTAACCATTGGATTGCATTTGAGTTTTTGCTTTAGACGTTGGCCAGACAGTTTAATCGATTGTTTATTTGTTTGTTTGTTCATTTTATGAGTTTCCTGCAGGAAGGCGCTTGTTTTAGTCCCTTTGATTTCGCATTTTTTTATTTTTTGTTTGAATGGCGCTTGTGGCAGACACTTGTCCTTTTGGTTGGTTTGGTTTCGGAGGAAGTTGTTTGTTTATCGGGTGGTTGTTTGGTTAACTGCTTAAGGCAGGCAAACCGTCAGTCTTTATACTACACAAAGGCCAACAAGCAAAAATTGAAGTGTTTTCCTGGTTAATTCAGGGTTGGATCATTGAATCACTAGTTGGAATGATTCTTTTCTGTTTTGTATGTACTTACTTTCTTTTAAATATTATATAAAATATTAAATAAATTTTATAAATTTATTTAAAACAAAGGGGTTGATTTTCATGTTTACTCTTAGGGCTAAGAAAAAATTCATTTCTTTTAATTACCATTTGAACCTGTTCAATTTCTTTTCAAACTGCCATTACTTTGATGTAAGCAATATTGTTTTGATGAATCATTCCTACAATATGATATGAATTTATATATATAGAATGTATATTTGATATGTGAATGATGCCCGCATGCCAACAGTCACTTAGCGCCTCTCATGCCTTTGTCTCTAAACAAAAGTATCTTACTCACTTACTTATTCCTTCTCTGACTGACATACTTACTACAATAAAATAAATGAAATATGTATGTAATAGAATTGCTTCATAACTTAAAATGATGAACGACTTAGAAATTGGACTGAGTGAGCTTTAATTTCATTTAATTTCAAATATTGTGGTTTTCCGTTTATTATTTGTGTGTCATCTTTGGAGCGGAAACGTTTTGACTAAATTAATTTTTTGTTAGAGTCGCGTGTTTTTTCCTATTAAATTTTATTCCCTTTTCATTGTCTTCTTATAAAGTTAGAACACCTGCATTTGTTTTGTTTTGTTTTGTTTTAATAAACTTGCAATGCAATCGTTTGTTGTTTTCATTACACATAAGGCGCCATGAAGGCTAATAGACAGACAGACAAAGAGACAAACTGACAGATTGATAGAATGGGATTTCTGAATAAATCAGGTGCAATAGACAGAAAAGTTTAATTTAAGCAGACAATGTGTGTTTCATCCATAAATGGAAATTTCATTTAAATAATGCAGTAAGTAATAATAACTCTGTGGTCAAATAGAAGATTCAAAAACTATTATTGTAGATACCCTACAACTTCTGTTACATTTCAGAGTATTTAAGTCGGGATATATGAGTTGTATGCAATATAGTATTGTATATGGATAAACAAATTCAAAAAGAACTGGTCTTAAGATTCAAACCTTTGATCATATTTATTTAGTAATTCAAATGACATATCTATGTACGAGCTACAAATTGTTTTTAATATGGAGAATTCAGTTACAAAATCATAAGATTTGTGACGTCACATTAAGACGCAAAACTTTAAACGAAATATTATTACCAACTATATCTTTAGGCTTTGTGACCTCCTATATATAGAGCCATAATAGAAACCCTAAGAGACACTACATTATTTGTTTCCACTGCAAAATATGTGTCGTCACACCAGGGGGAGTCTCACAAATGTGGCAACCATCACAAAACATCATTTGACTTTTTTTGTTTGTTTTGTTCATCACTTTGAGTGCTCCACACCAACCATCACAAACCTTTATTTGACTTTTTTTTTTTTTTGCTAATACTCAGAAAAGTAAGGCCCCCACTTTCTTCATTGCTCCGAGCCCCAAACACCTAAATCTGGACCTGCCTGTGACAGGGGGCAGAGGGGTTTTAAAATCATGAAATTCGTGTGACGTTATATGTGAATGACCCCTATACTTTTTTCTTTCAAGAAAAATAATTAATTGGTAAAAGATTGGCCGGCCCCAACGACTTCGTTATAGAGTCATCCGATTGTAATTCTAAATTTGTTATGATATAATCATGTAGAAGAAGAAGTGCCGAAGCTATTTTTGTTGCGAAAATAATTAAAAACTTTTGAAAATGAAATATGATCTTTAAGCATTTTAAAAAAGGTTGAATAAGGAAGTAAGTAATAATAGCATCCGTGCAGTATGAATTACTAGTCCAAAATTGGTTCGTGGCTAGTCCCTTTGGAACCTGCACTAGTTCCTATACTGGTGAATTTAACATGGCGATGATATTGGAAGGGGCAATTGCCACCGCCTGCATTACCATTGACCAGTTGTTTCACCAGTTACTGCCATTTTCTACGGTACCGATCACTAGTCGGTCATCACTTGGTGCCACCACATACTTGTTCGCCTCTGCA
Organism: Amiota mariae; assembly: GCA_035041805.1. NCBI lineage: Eukaryota > Metazoa > Arthropoda > Insecta > Diptera > Drosophilidae > Amiota > Amiota mariae. The sequence goes on from JAWNKV010000550.1 coordinate 4,968,127, forward strand.
ATACTTTTGACCGGTAAATTGAGTACCCACCAGTAATGCCAAAAAGGGTCCACTGACTTACTATGGAAACGCGCACTTACTGGTTTGCATCTGCATAACCTACAACTCCTGAATTGACTAGCCACCAAGCAATATGAAAAGAAATAAGTGAATTACTATCGAAACGGGGACTACTGCCACCAAGCTTACTGCAGGGATCCAACAGAAATTTCCCTTATTACTTCAACTGTGCAGCCTTATATAAAACAGATCCCCCTGACCAACAGTTTTAAGTTTATCAATTCTTCTCTTTATTTTATTTCTTCTCCAACTGAATGTTACTTACCTTTGTACAAATATAAAATACTCTATCGCCTGAAACAAGCTACAGGGTATAAAAAGATGTTTTTGAGGCAATGAAAACTTTTAAAATGTTAATGCAAATGACATTTATATTTCACAATAGATAAATAGATAAATGTACAATGACTATAGTAAATACTGTTAAATAAGAAAGAGAAAATAAAAAATATACAACTTCCGTCAAGTGTTAAATATGAATAATAACATTATGGTATAGTATACATGTGGAAGAGATTAGAGGGAGATAGAATACTTATGATGAATTAAAATTGAATTGAAAATTGAATTCTCAAGTGAGTAAATTGAAAACATACTTAGTTGCATTTAGAGCAATATTGAGTTGATAATTATTGTAGTATGTCATTGCAATGGCGACAAATTATTATGAAATAGAATTAATAATTGTGAGAACAAATTGAATATTGTAAATTGTAAATTGTTTATAAACAAAATCAATAATGATAATTTCATATTTCGTATGTAGTAAACTGATAAGGAAATTCAACTTTCAACTTGAACCTAAAATCATGATTAATTTTGTTAATGAATATGTTAGTAGCAAAACACTAACAATTACAATTCCATATTTCACTACAAACTGTTAAATGCTCAAATCAACCGAATCTTGTTACCCCAAATTCAACAGAAAAACATCTCAAGGGCGCTCAAACGCTTGACTTGAATGTAATTGAAATGGATCGCATGCGTTCCATAAAACCAAGGGATTGGATAAACTTTACCAAATATTGTACTAAGTACTTATGTGTGTATGCTACTATACGATGTGTACATACTTTGTGTGCCTGCACACTCAATTGCCCACACAATTGTTTCTGCATGTATCCCATAAATGCATGCTTGGTCCTAAGCGGTATTATACATACTTGTATATACAATCTACTTGATTATTTATACACACATAATCGACCCTTTTGGTAATCGAAACTACTTTAAACAATCTTTATACATACATACATACTTACTACATATGTGTTTACGATTTAATAAAAATTGAATGGTATATTGAATTTAATAAACATTTTGTAACAAATTTAATGATGGTAAAGTCTTCATGAATGAGAAATAAGTAAAATACTTTTATATGTCTAAACTAACTAACACAGCTAACACAGTGAGGTGCATACTAGAAAACCTTTTTTTTATACAGAAATAATCATCACTTACTTATAAAGTACGAAAATAACTCATAAAATAAACTATTATTCATTTTATATTTTGTTTTTGTGTTCCATATTTGATAAATTGTATTAAAAACCATATCGCTTTACTTGATTAAGAAATTTATTCATTTTCTCATGGTAAACAAAATATTGCTAAACCAAATCAGTTCTGTTTAATTAAAAGTTAAAGTTTTTTTTTCTGAATTTAATTTCAGTTTTAATGTTTATCACAGAAAACTGCATAACACATTTTTATAGTTCTATAAGAATAGTCAAGTGATAGACTTTGATAGAGATTGAGATTGAAACCATCTTATGGGGAGATCGTACGGGTGTAGCCTTTTTAGTCTATGCCTCGTAGAGCAGTGGGTGAGTGTGGACGCTACCGGTTTAGGAAGAGCCAGAAGTCTTGTGTGATGGTAACTGCTATATTAATTGATCACTTCTATAACTGTTGGGTTCTTGAGATCTATGTGTAGCGTGGTATTTTAAACGAACCAAGAGGCGCCCGTGATTCTACGGAGTACCTTGTATTGACACACCAGAAATTTGGTAATGCTATAGGCAGCTGCAGTGCCCCATAATTGAATGGCATAGAGCCACCACATGTGAATATATTAATCTTTTGTTTGATAACGAAAGTTTATTGGAAGTGATTTAAAATACTTAGTAAAAAATGAAAAATCAGATAAAACTAAATTAAAAAAATAATCAATCAATCAATGAAAGGGAACTTCCATTATAAATACATATGTAAATACACTAAGGTAGAGATAAGAATTTAATATTTTATTCAGAGTGTTGTAAAGAAATTTAGATTATTTGAGTTAGGGAACAAATTTTGATTTTTTCAACTATAGTTCACTATATCGTATTCCAGACAAGACAATCGATTCGATCAAAAGAAGTGATACCCGAAATGGGAGATGCATCGCAATATCTAGTAAATATATTGCATTTCTATCCGATAACATTGCAATGCAAAACGATATCTTTCTGTATAATTGAAGTAGCATTTCAGAGTAATTAAAATTATGTTTTGTATAGACAAAAGTTGATATTTTCGAATATATTCTAAAATTCCGTAACATAAATTAATACGTACATAGATACAAAATTGTTAACCATGCAATTTAATACTAATGAAGAAATTATTAAAATACGTACTATTATAATCCACTCGGGATATAGTATAAGATTACCGAAGGGTACACAAATGTTATATATGCTACTATGTATATGTTTGTGACTCCCTCGCTTGCTTGATCACACGCAAACGCACTAAAACAGTTGTAGAGCGTCACTCATAATTGCCGCCTGTAGTCATCATGACTCCGGTTCAAGTGCAACAACAGGGCATGCCCCAGCCATAGAACCAACTCTATCATTTTACAGTTGAATTGAGTTAAGGTTTGGGGTCATGAACTTAAAATGACTGCAACTTGGGCACACGACGCCGTCGACAACAACAACAACAACAACATTGATTACAACAACCGACCAAACAACATGCGTTTTGTGGCAGCAATTATGTGCATATAGTAAAAGCAATTGGTGTCGATTAGTTGCTACTGCTATATAATTGTTGCACTAACCTATGAACGTAAGGATGTATGGATTCATTTGTATAAGAGAGAGTGAGTGTGCGTGTATCTATGTGTTCTGCTATTGTGTGTGTGTGTGTATTTCAAGGGGGCGTTGTCAATGACAACGTGCCAGTTGCTATGCTTAAATGCTTCTTATGTGCTTTGACTTTGAATGTTTGATATAATTGCAGCAGCAACATACTGCATGCGTCAAGCAACAATATTTTATAGTACACAGTGTGCATGCGGAATGAATCAGGAACATGCCGCATGATTATGCGTTTTAACACCACCAACAATCAACATCAATAGCAAAAATAATAAAAATAATGCTAACAAACAACAAAAGATTCCAAATGCAACGAGGGAAAAGCTTATTAATGTATGCATTTTGTTGTTGCTGTCGCCAATGTGGGGATTGTTGTGTTGGTCTTGTTTTGTTTTTTACTTTTTTTCTCTTCATTTTCCATTTAAGTATTTTTCTTTTGTTTATACAAGTGTCGATTATGGAGCAGCAGCAGCAGCAGCAGTTCCATTCATTGTTGTTACTGTTAGTGCTACTGTCGTTCCCATTGTGGTTGCTACACTTATCTACCATATGCCTCATTCCCCCCTCATTTTGCTGATTAAGCAATGATTTCACTAACTGCACGCCTTGTTTGAGGTTTTTCATTTATTTTAATTTTTGTTTTTTTTCTAAAGAAAAAAGAAAAACATTTTACTAGTATTCAAGTTTTTTTAGGAGCAAACAATGTTTGGATTTGAACAAAACTTGAATACTAGTTCAATTTTACAAGGTAAAATGTTTTTTCTTTTTCTTGTTCAATATTTTATGAGGTGTTACATGCCATTGAACCATTGAACTGTGGTGTTGCACTTAAAATTGAACTAAAGAAGTGTGAAATGTGTAAACAAATCGAATGGTTTCGTTTTAAATGGAAGGGTGTAGGACTATGAGTGTTAAAACTACAATAAAAATTTATTTTTCTGATAAACATATATGATCAATCGGGTGGCCGAACTCTACACATATAAAGAGTAGAAGACTGAAGTTTAAAGACTTTCAAATGATCTATCGGGTGGTCGAACTAAAGACTTTCAAATAAGATACGAAGAAAGCAAGTTAAATATAATCCGATTTATGTAAATTTTGGGTACAAACTTATTATACTAATATTGCAATTTATTAAGGTTAAAAAACAAATGATTTAATGAAATTACGAGGGAAATTTCAACTTTTTACTTATCAAAATAAGCTGTTATGTGAATCGATGCAAGTATGTTAAGTATGAAGATGTAAGTCTTTCATAACTTATAAATTTTCAACATAACCTTCCTTTCGGTCGATAATCTTTGCCAAACGCTTCTCAAGTAATAAGATTTGTCAAAATTCTAAGCAAATCTTTGATAATAATTCTCTCATTCTAAGTATATTTCAAAATAGAAAATTATATCAAGGGTTGAAATGCTTAATTAACATAAAGTAGAAATTTTCTAAAATCGACACGCCTTTGTCAAGTTTCTTCTGTTAGTTTATATGAAAGATGTTATGATTGTTTGTTTGATGTTTGTTATTAGAGGTTTTACTGTACATAATTGAGGAGTTTGTCTCTATCTAATTAGATATTCCTTAGCTATATGTACATACTTATTTCCAACCAGTATCTTTTGAGCTACTGTCTTCACTTTATCACCAACGTACTTAGTCACCCACTCATGATATGCCTTTCCTTTCCTTTCTTTTCTTTTCATTTGATTTTCCTTCTTTTCTTTTTTCTTTTTTGTTTTTTGTTTTTTGTTTTACTTCTTTACTATATTAATCTAGAGATACCATAATATCGTATGTTGTTCATATGTAAGAATTATTGTGGGTCTTATCAATTCATAGCTCATTGCTTTTAAAGTGCATTAAGTTTTTATTATTGTTTCTCAATTGATAAAATGCATAATTCAATTTATTTGAATATGTGTTTAGTATCTACGAGTATAATAATACAATATGACTCAAAACTCACGCTGTGGTTTCTGTGGTCAGTCACTTAAATTTTTACTGTGAAACAGAATAAGACATTGATACAAATAAAATGATGAGCACTTGAGAACATTCATAGAGATTTTTTTTCTAAATTCTCCATCCACTGAATGGTATATTATGGATTTTTTAAGCGCAATGGGCGCCATGCTGATAATGGTGATCATTATAGTGATGATGATGGTGATGATGATGATGGTAGCTACTGTTGCATTTTGTTATCTGCTTATTTTGCGCTGACATGTGCCACACACCATCATAAAGACATTACGATTCCCTTTTTGCTAAAATAGAATATTTAGAGCAATTGAGAACATTTCAATCATAGGCACACACCATCACTTCCACTCACTAATAGATTGATATGATTGAATGCATTAAACTTTGTGGAGTTTGTTTAATTAAGCTAATGATCTGCTGTAGATGTCATCCGGTAGTTGTTATGTAGTTGATATATGTAATTCTATTAGTCCATTGTCATATCATACTGGGTTTATCATTATCATCTCACACTCTCTAAAACTAATTTTCTATGTTTGTATGTAGTAAGTACTATGAGGGCTACTTACAACACAGTTACAGACACAGTAAGTGTGTGCATATCAGTGACATCAGTGTATCTGATACATTTTTATTGAGTTTATTGTCATTTTGTATTCTGTTTTCTTTTTTATAATTGTACTTATACTATACTATACATTTTTGAGGTAGGTTCGATTGTGTACACAAAAATGACTACATTCTCTTTTATCTCTACTGATCTTGTGTGTTCTTTTCATGGTTGATAAGGCGCAAAGCATTGCCAACAGAAACAATAACAAGCAAACATTCACAGTGCAAGTTCAATGACAGTTTCAGTTAAACAAATTGTTTCCGTATTATCATCGATAACCATTACTTCTTATGTATTTTCACTACATATCGTATATAGTATATATGTACATACATAATTATGTATATTTTATTGATTTATGTGTATGGATTTGTCTGATGAATTTTGTATTTTTCCCTGTTTTTATACTTCCACGAATTTAATACTATCAAGAGAGGAAGGAGAAGAAGAATGAGTTCAAGGCAAAAAGTCAATTTTTTTGGTGGAATTGATTTAATAAGAAATGAAAAACGAAACATGTGTGTATGTATAAATACAGAAATAAAAAGAGTTGAAATTTAATTCTTCGGAATTCTGATTTTGTTATCTTCATTGCAGTTGGTTCTTTGTCTGTCTCTTGTCTCTTTACAAATTTCTTACATATATAGTTTGATTTTGAAATTTCAATTTCTAATGTTCATTCAAATCATTTAATTATGCACAATTAAATTCAAATACATTCAATAATAATAATGTAAAAAAAAACTGTAGCTTGAACAGGATTAAAACAAAGAATTCTTATATATATGTATTCACTTATGTATGCATAATGGTTTCTTCAATTTGTACTCGTATTATTTCAGTGTGCATTTGTATCTAAAAGAAACGCAATACTCACACATCCTAATTCCATGCACATTACGCTTGTGTACATACACAATTAAATATGTATGTAGATTTACAAATGCACATGTGTTTGTATATGCGCGGGTGTGTTTTAAAGAAAATGAAAATAAATAAGTAAATACACATAAATACGAATCAAATCGCTTTTACTGTTCATACAATGATCATTAAGAGCTCATTTTGGAATGGGTAAGGCAGGGGAGAACGAGGATTTGATTGATGAGAGCTGCTAGAGGTGGTGGAGGAGGTTTAAGTTAAGTATGAATATCAGTGACAACAACAATTATACGACAAATAAGCAACAGCAACTATTCAATTGTATTAAGACAAGATAGAACATGATGATGGCGACGACGATGATGATGACGACAACGACATGCGGACGACCGCCGACATAAAGCACAACTGCAACAACAAAATTAAAGCATAATCACAATACAAAAGAGTAGCCAGATTAAAAAAAAAAATATTACTTATATACTAGTAGAACATATTTTGTAAATATTTTCTTTAATAAGAAGTTGATTTATATATGAATTCCACCACGAAGAACTACATAAAACAAAAAGTACTGATAATTTTTTTTTTATTTATTACTGGATACCCAGATAGAAGTTGTCCAGTCTCTCCTTCCTAAATAATTAGTGGATACTGATTGGTTGAACTTATAAGATTGATTTTAAAATATGTCACCAAGCTTTATATGCATCTCACTTGCACGCCTTACCATTTTTCGATTATTTTTGATTTTACGGATGTTCCTTTCGGCTTTTCTTTTTTCATAAACTTTCCTCAAGAATCAATGCGTCCATTGGTGAAAACCGTATGCAAATCCCTTCAGTAGTTATTGAGTTTATCACTAGCAAAGCTCTAGGGTTTATTTTTGGTTCCCAAAACCCATCCCATCTTTTAAAAACTCCCTCACCGTTAAACATTTCCAACCTATATAGTTACATTAAGTAATCCCACATAAAAATTTAGACCACCGATGTAATTAAATCACGAGTCAAAGGCCCCAGCAGCTAGTCACTTGTTTAAGTATTAAGTTTAGTATTGTATATTAGATTTAATCATGTTAAAATAAAATAAATAGACAAATACAATACAAAAATTTTCAATTTTCAAGAATTTCAATATCAATAAAAAAAAAATGCATAGGGTGGCAACGCTGAGCGAGCTATGCTCAGCAGAATGAACGCAAGCGGAACAAGAGCCAATACATTTATTTTTATTTCGAATGCCGGTGCGTGAAGTCACATTGCCGCTAATCCGTTGTTAAATCGCCTAAAGAAAAATAGAGAAGAATATATTTCGAAAAATACTATTTATTTAAATAATATTTAAGAAAAATACAAAAATAAAAAATATTAATTATACAAGTGATTAGGCAATTACATATTATTGAGTACATAGAATATGAAATAGTGAAGACAAAGTGGTGCCGAAAGTGAAAAGTGAAAAGAATCAGACAAATTTCATGATAACCGGCAAAATTCAAAAAACTTGATTCAATTAAAATGAATTTACTGAAAGTGTCATGCCATCATCATCATCATCATCAGCAGCAGCAGCATCAGTATCACCACATATTCTTACTATAAACATCAAAGGGAAATATAAATATGTACAAATAAATAGAGAAGTGTAAGCAAAAGTGAACCAGAGACCAGACAAAAGTCACTACTATCATTGTCACTATTCGAACAATCGGACGACTAACCAAACTCAAGCAACCAAACAACATAATTTAAACGCAAACTGAAGCTCAATTAATTTTAATAAACTCATATTAAATATAATAAGAATATTTCTTACTACATACTATTATATTTTCATTCATATGGAACTACATGCAAATTCCCTTCAATAGTATCTGAGTATCTGTGTATCTTTATATTAACTGTGTGTGTGTGTGTGTGTGTGTTAAATAATTGTGATTTATTAGTTTAATAAAAAAAGTTAAATTGCATTATAAAAAGTGAAATGAATTACTAAAATAACTTAACTTAAATGAATGTGTGTTTATTTATTTGATTAAATAAATTAATAAAATTCAATTCAATTAAAAACAACAAATTTTTTATAATTTTATAAATTAGTGATAAAAATGCATCAACAACTACAAATTACCAAAGTGATTAAAATTAAATCAAAAATATGGAAACGTTACCTCAAATTGTTGGCACATTTGTGTTGCCTATTGCAATTCCTAAATCCTTTACCGAGTGAAGCTTTCAATTATCAACCACAACCAAGTTACGTCATACAAACGCCAAAACATTTAAAAATATTTAAACCGCAGGTGCGAAGCTCATATTTTGGGTTGACACTCGTCATACGTGAGACAAGGTGAGTTTTAGTATTTAAAAACATGTAGTATAAATGAAATTGTACACATATTTTTGGGGTTTGAAGTCTTAATTTTATCAACAAACAAATGTATCTAGATACATTTTTGAAACTTACTACTACTGCACCTTCTTTTTATTTTTTTTTTTTTTTTTTGAAGTCAGTTTGCTTTGTGTGTCAATACTTTGCAGCTGTGTTTATTTTAGATTAAAAAAAAAAAAAAAATATTTGTTTATTTTCGAATTGAGCCATCAAAGAAGTGAATTCATTTGTCGTCGTTCCCCAATTGTACTTATGTATATACAAAAAAAGAGTTTTCTTCGTTGAAGTTTATTTATTTAAATCAATTATCGTAGTTGTTTCTTTTTGTGCGTTTTTTAAAGTTTCAACAAAATATCTCTCAACAAATCTTAACTACAAATCAAGTCATTCATCCATTCATTCATTCATTACTTCATTTAGTCAATTATTGTACAAATCTTTTATTTTGCTTTCAAATTAGATTTCGCGCTAATTATTTTTACACTCAATAAGGAGGAATCTGCTGTGTAATGATTTTTATTTTTATTTTTTATTAAATTTATAATAGCTTTTTAACTTAAATTGAATAAGAAAAAGAACCCGGAATATAATCCGAAAAAGAAATGAACTCAAAAGAGTCAAATAATAAAATTTGGCATTAACACAGTTTCAACTTTAAGCCACGTTAGTAGTAGCTTATGGTCTCTGGTCAAGTCAAGTCAAACAATAAGAAGTGACGAGTAAAGTCAATTGGCAAATTTTAATCTTAAGTGTCATCTCGACCTAAATAAAACTGCTGTTCATTCCTAATCTCTGCATGACATCACCACCACCACAATCACACCTTGATCGAGTCATACACACAATTTTTATACTTCATTGCAAATTTCTTTTCTATTTTGGATTTCAGTTTGCAAAATTAAGAACAAAAATTAATATATTCATAAGTCAAAGATTTAATTTATTTTATATTAAATGAGCAGAGATTAAGAAGTTTATAATTCGATTCAAATCAATTATCGTAATATGTAGTAGTGTATATAAATGGCATAAATAAAAGAAGAAGATGAAGGGTAGAAATGGTCAGTTAACATTTTTAATTTAAAAAATTCTAATAAAATCGATATTGAAGCAAATTTTTCATAACACTTATGTAGATATTACGAGTTCCTTTACTTCCCATTCGGAAGTCGGAATTCGAACTTCTAGTAATTATACTGGGTACTGTTTGAAAATAATTTTTAATACGATACATGTATTCATAAAATGCTATAATTTATGATTTCCTTTTTTATCGTGGCGATCTTGAGTTCTCTGTGGATGACAAAGTTGCTCAAGTATCATGAAGTTCAAACAAATTAGCGCAATGTTATAAATTAAATCTTTGTAGTATTGACACAATTGAAATCGAGACAATCTCCTAAAGTTAAATGCTTATGAGTCCATGATTTGTGAATAGTTTTTCAAGCAGAAGTTTATTTTTAAAGCTTAGCTGAGAATTATGTCATCTTTCAATTTAGTTAGATTAAAATAGTCCAAAGAAACATCCAATGGGATTCTGAAATTTTGCTGAGAGAGACTGATGGGCGGGAAGCCGTAAATATGATAGATTTGTCAGATATTCAATAAGGTTTTATTCCATTAAACTGAGCTGAAACGCATAGTCAGTAGCTTGGGACAAGAGAACTCAGTCTTCCAGGTAGAAATACATTACATGCTATAAAGCTATGTATTAGACAAGAATTAGTGTGATAAGGCTAATTCACTCAGACTTACTGTACACAGGCGCTCAACGCTTTTGAGTTCAAATCAAAAATTGTCTGTCAATCTTATTTGGATACCTGGACATATTGGGTACCTTGGTAACGAAGAGGCAGATGAGCTCGCGAGAAAAGGAGCTGCTGACGTCCTCATTGGACCAGAACCATTATGCGGGCTGCCATGGAATTCTACAAGGGCTAATTTCGAAAAATGGCTTGCTGATAAATTGCATCAATATTGGGTTAATACTGAAAATATTAGAGTAACAAGAGAACACGGGAAATACTGGGCTAACACGGAAAGGCATACGGTTAGTATCGGGCTTCATAACTGGTCATTGCAGAGTGTTAAAACATCTACGCAGTATGTGTATCAGTCACAACGATCAATGTAGATCGGAAACATGAGAGCATGTGCTATACTACTGTGTGGGTCTAATCTGGAGCAGACTTCGCTATCTAGGTTTCCAGTACCAGGAAACAAATGTAATTTCAGGTTTGTCTCCGAAAAGGATTCTGGAATTCTTGATGAATACCAGGATATCGGAGGAACTGTGATTACGAGGGTTGTCGCAATAGGTCCACTATTAGTCGCGGTAACGAGGTGAACTTAACTCCTGCCCTATTGTTTAATCTAATCTAATCTAATCTAATCTAATCTAACTGAGCTTTTAGCATAGCCTAATGCTGCGACTATTATATGTAGTTCAACTTCATCAAACACCAGTGCAGCTTTCTGTTTTGTTCTTTATATTTGACTTCTAATAGGTTGCCATAATTCAATTCCAATTGCTACAATATTTATGGTATACAAGTATATTTACCTTTTCATAAAGTCTATTATACTATTTTAGTACGATCTATGTAACTACATATGTTATTCTATTTTAGTATTTATGCATGTACTTTGTTTTTATTTGCAATTTTGTAATTACGCATGCGTGCCGCAATTAGTTCAAATACACGCAATTGTAAAGAGGAAATTGGGCAGAAAATCACGTCAAATAGCAATTAACTCACATAAATTTGTTGTTTTTTTTTTATTGTTTATTGTATTTTCTTTTCTTTACAATTTGTTTTTTGTTTGGATGAATGAATGAATGAAAATTTCATGTTTTGAATAAAAGAGAAACAATATTTTAATTGATTTATATGCTCTTTATTTAAAAATTATTAAAATCTTCAATTTTGTGTTGAAATTTATGAATAGTAAACAAAAAACTAGAAGTACGACAACATCAAATCTAAGGTATCATTAATCTTGACGCTATATTTTGTTTTTTTTTTTTATTATGTTTTCTTTCTTATGTGTTTGTTTTTTTTTTTTTTTTTTGCTAGCAAAATTGTTTATCATTTGTCATAATATTTCAACTGAAGTTTAAATTTTGAATGTTTACAAGAAGAAATTTTGAATTTTATTTATTGGCACACTTTCACTCTTATATTTTAATTGGTTTGTCTGTCTTGCCCACATTTGTGTTTTATTTATCTATGTACAATAGTATTTTTCTGTCATAAATTGATAAAATATTTAGTAAGGAAAGACCATTGGAAAGGAAATCTATTTGGTCTATTTGTCACTATCTAAAACATAAAAACAATAGGAACAATTTAGAAAATATATTCAGGAAAGAAAAGCTTTAACAACTTTTTTGTATGAACAACTTATGTATTCATAGATATTATAAAATGATCGAAGCTTTTTAGTAAGACATACCCATTATTTTTGATATATTGTACCAGTAATATGTATGACCCCATTACAATAGACCAATCGGACCAATGTACACGTACTTATGATAAAACTGTCTTATAAATTTATGTTTTGAAGCCTTTTTAAATGTTTTTATTTAATTTGCTTTGTATGTTAGTTTACTATATTTGTTTGTTTGTTTAGGTCAAATCTTGCAAGCTGATTTAGAACCATTTCGTAGCATCCGATAGAGTTGAAATTTGGCAACCACCTTTAGTTCTGATGACAATACATTGTGAAAAATCTACCGGAAAAGTCAAAATTCGTGGATCAAATTCTGCATAGAGTCATATTTTAAAATCAGTCTAGTCGTCTTTTTATCTATCATAGACAATTTTATAATTTATATGAAAACTTATTTATTCCAATTTGTATAGAACCGAATTTATTATTCCATCTTGTTTTTAGATTTTTAGTTAATTAAATTATTTAATGATAATTTTTTTTGTAAATAAACAAAAATAGCAATATTAAATACAATAAAACTTTTGCAAAAATTAATTTAACCTTCAACTTGAGTTGCGGAGAATGCAAAAGATCTTTATGGGAATGTTGTTATTATTGTTATTCGTATAAGGTAAGGAGTCTTAACACTAGTAATACTTGAAAGAACAATAAAATGAGTCATCTTTAATTTAATGTTTCTTTGTTTTAACAAATTCAAAACTTTGGATTGTTTTGAGCAACTTCAACTTAAATAATTTTAAATGAAATCATAAACAACTCATTGATTTCTTAAATTTGTATATTATTTCAGTTAATATTTATTTTTTTTTTTTTGTACAAATTTGTTTCTTAAAATTAGAATTTTTAGGAAATTTGTAGAGACTTGAAGATTTTATTATTTTCTCATAATTGATGATGCTACTCGGCTAACACCATGGAACGATTTTTTTAGGTGATAATTGAGTTTCAAAACTATTTTTATTTTCCATTCAAAATGTGAACTTATCTGTTATGAGAGATTTTCAAATGGTTTATCCACATTTGGTTTATGACAATTAATATTCAATAATATTCTTCTTATCCTTTCAAATTGAGGGATTTTTAAAATGGTCTTCGTAGCTGTGGCATTAGAATTCATTAATATTACTTTTTGTGCATTAAAATTTTGAATTTATGTTGTACTAGATACCCGGGGAGACATTGTCCTACCTTTCCTTCCCAAAAAATTAATAGATACTGATTGGTTAACCTAGTGAGATGTTTCACAAACTTTATATGGATCTTACTTGTACATCTCACTCTTCGTTTTTTTTTTTCGATTTTTCGGCTCTTCCGTTGTAGTTTTTTTAATTCAATTTTTTCCTAAACGTTCCTTGTGATTCACTCAGTCCATTAATGAAAATGTTGTGAAAATCCGTTTGGTAGTTTTTGAGTTCATCACGTTCAGACAGACTGAATATGTATAAGATTATGAGGCTTTAATTGTATTTACATATGTGAGAAAATGGTTATGAATCTGTTCAGTTTATCTTCAATTTAATTTTTATAGTATCAAAATTACTGTAATTGTTCTGTTGATTTAATTTGTTTTTATTAAAGAACTAAACTTTAAGTGATTCTAATTTTAAGACCATTAATTTTACTGATGTATTTATTTTTTAATTAAATTAAACATTAGAGAACATGAAAAACAAAAGAAAAAGAGACAAAATTAAGTAAGAAAACAGATGTGTTTTACAGTTATTCATTCCGTTAAGTTGTTTTCTTATTGTTGATGGCACAAAAGTTCATTTAACTTGAGAAATCAAATATAAATCACAAAAGACGCAGTTATTCATGGGTTTGGTCACTACTGATTTCTTCATCTTATTGTCTTTTTGTTCTTCATTTTTTTATGTTATTTTATTTTTATTTTTGTTGTTGTTGACTGTATTTGTCTGTCTGTTGCATTTTGTTATAAGAAAGACAAAAGCAAAGTTAAATGCATAAATATTTTATCTGTGGATGTCCGTTCTCACTCTTAGTCTGTCCCCCAATCTGTCTGTCTGTCTGCTGTCTATCTTTCTACTTGTATGTTCGTCTGTCTTTATGTCTGTTTATGTGTTTCATTGTCTTATTCCATGAAAACCATATTTCAGTTCTAAATGCAGTTCACGCTATTGCCTTTGTCATTGTTGTTGTTGTTGGTGGCGTTGTCACATGCAAGAGCGATGAGTCAGAGAAAATACAATATAAAAAAATCTCTGGAATCCAATTCAATCCAAGACGAAGAAAGAGTAACAAAGTAGTAAGAGGTCGGGGGAGAATAGTTCGAAACTTGAATGCTTTTGGGTATTAAACTTGAAAATGTTGCTGCCATTGTTGTTATTGCTATTGTTATTGTTGTCTTTTCTTGTTGTTTATATCTCTCACACTGACCGAATAATAAAAGCTTGTGTGATTTGTTATTGTATTTGTGGAGAGAATGTGGTGAGGTGTGTTGTGATGTATTTAGTTGAAGGTGATGGTGATGGTGACGGTGACGGCGCTTGAATCACTTGTGTGGTCAACCCGACCACATTCATTGTCTTTTTACCGCAAAATTTTATATTGAACTTTAAGTTCACGCATGAACCGTTCCTACAATTTATCGTTCATTGATTGTTCAGACAATTGTACATATACACATATTTATATTGTATATACATATGTTTAAGTATATTTGGATAGACAGGAAAAATGTTAGTAACCACAACTGAATGAATGTGCACACAAAAAACATCATCATCATCCACAAGAAATGATGTTGGAAAATACGAAGAAAATGTTTTGAGTCATTGTTTGTATTTGTTACGGTTGTTTTCGTTTCTCTTTGCACTTTGTTACATTTATTTATTTATTTTTTTACATTATTTTGGGAAATACACTAAGTTTTCTTCTGTTGTTGTTATTGTTGATGGTAATATATTTGCTGCTGCACTTCAGTTTTGAGTATCGTGCGAATGAGCGGCTTAACCATGTTAACATGTGAAGACACACATACAAACAGACAAAAAGAAAGACTGACAAACATGCAGAAAGACAGTCATATTGTCAGAGAGATTACGTATGTGCATTGTTAATGCTTTGTTTATTTTTTTTTTTCGGAAGTGTTAAGTAATAATAAATATTTGTTAATATTTGCATAAAACAACTTTGACGCAGACGAGTCAAGTAGCCGCTCGTGGATCACGTGTGCATGTTAACAATTTCCAAAAAAGGTAATAAATTTAAATGAATAAAAAATTAATAGCTAATAAAAAATTGGCACAATTGTGTTAACTCTTTTTTAAAGAAATTTAGTCTTTTGCACTTCGATGGAAAATAGTCAAAAATAACCAAACCAAATTTAGAAGAAAATTTGTATTTCTTTCTTTATTATTTTTTTGTTTTCTATAAAGTTTTAAAGAGCAAATTTTTAAAAGGCCCCAACATTTGACAAATTCTAGAAAATATCTTTTATCCAGTTCAGTTTCTTATACCATTTCCCACAGACTAATTTTTTGATAAATTAATAAATGAAATAAATATTATTGTAATTGGTATTTTGTTTTTGAAGATTATATCTGCAGACTTGATACGAAAAATTTGGCACAATTTTAATAAAGATAAATTGTTAGCTTCTTACTTACCAAAACATGATAATAAAATTCAATTTTCTTTGGATGTATTCGCAACGAGTCAGTATTTTTTTTTTTTTTAAATTACATTCATCATTTTCTGATCACTATATTTCTGATAAAAATATTTGTATAATTTAAATAGATCATTCATTATTGAATTAAGAATGATAGAACTCGGTCATATAAAAATTTACTTTGTGTGCAAAGGGTTAAATTATGTAAATTTTTCTTTATAAATTAAACCTCAGTCAGAATGACTCATATAATTTTTACAATAAAATCGAAAAAATACGCACAAAATCAGCTTAGCTTAAGAAATGCACATTAAGCAAAAAACCGGCTTCAAACGCGTAAAATACAAATTTATCGCATGCTATAGAAATTGTGAGCATAAGCAAATGAGAGCATAGTACTATGATTGTAGAGACGTTAGATTAAATGAGTTTGATATTTTTTCCATTGTCCAAAAATGAGAGTAAGAGAGTGTGGAGTATGAACTCTGAGACTGAGTCTGAGTTTGAGTGAGTAAGGACAGTCAATCAATCAGCAGCTTTTTGACCATGTTGTAATGCTGATTGCTTGCTGTACGTCTGTACGGTATCTTGTGTGAGAAAGTGGGTGCGAGCAGGCGTATGAGTAATCAACAACAAATGTTGACTTGTTATTGAGTAGAGTAGTGTTGACTGACTCTAGTTGACTGTAGTAGCAGCAACAAGTTATTGTATAAATGTTCTCTCTCACTCTCTTGCTCTCTTGGTTATGATTACTATTATTTATTTAATTTTTTTTTATTTGTTCGTTTCATTTATCGTATGTCTTTAAGGTGTTTCGTGTAGAGTTTGTCGTTGTTGCCGAACATTAATGTCGAAAAGTTGAATCAGTTGAGCGGTAACAGTCGTCGATGTGAGTTGATTTGTCGGTTAAAACTATAATTTGAGAACAAAGTAAAGCAAATTGAAATAATAATAATAATTTATTGAATAAACTTCAAACAGGTGCCAATACAAGTGTTTTATAGTGAATAATTATTTATTTAAGATGGCCATATTGAGATGGTCTAAATGTTTAATGGCGCTATTACTAGCGTTCATAGTGCTCAATATGGATTGGTGTAGTGTTAATGCTTATAATTTATCACCAAAACCGAATCAGATAATCAGAGATCCTCAGCTTGTGACAGCACTGCCAAAGGTGCGTGCGTCATATTTTGGTTTCACGATGAGTTTGCGCAGCAAGGGGTAAGTTTATGTGGCAAGGGAAATATTATAGAAACATATATATTATAGATGATGATGATGATTTGTTGAGAATCTGTGGAGTTTTGTTGAGACTGCCGGCAACTAGTAAGGAGATAATAATTGTCATTATGATGATGATGATGATGATGACAATGAAGTTGATGATTCATCTGAAGTTGCTTTTAATATGAATGAATGAAAATGCCTGCCTGCCTGCCTGCCTGCCTTCGTCTTGACTTAAATGGCAAACATAATTTATATTAACAATAACAACTACAAAAAAAAAAAAAAAAAAGAATAAATAATAAAAAAATATAAGAAAATAAAATTAAAAAAAAAATTAAGAATTAATAAGACAACTAAACTAAACGATGAAGTCATACTACAATATTTTGTACCACATATTACCATCGTTTATTGAAGTTTTATCATTTCGAGGAGAAGGAAGAGGCAAAGAAACAAAAATAATAAAATGAAATAAAATAAAATGAAGAAATTTTTAAAAATAATAAAAACGACACGTTCCAATCGTCTGAATTCTCTCTCTTACTTACTCAGTCAGTAAGTCACACAGTTACTCTGTTTTTTTTTTTTTTGCTTTCTTTAATTTGATTAATTTTTTATAGGGTTTCATAAAATTCTTAATTAAAAAAAATGAAATAAAATGAAATAAAGAAAAATTGAATTGAATTTTGTACTGAAGTGAATCAAATTTATATTTGTACTAATGTGTAGAAACAAAGCTAATGTTGTTCTAGTTTTTTTTTATCAATAACACCTTCATTTTAGTCGATTTCATTTTGATAAGATTACAAATTGTTTATTTTCCTAAATATTATATACATAAGTCTATTTATCTATCTATATATCTATGTATGTATGTATGTATGTATCTTTGTATATGTTACGATTGCAAAAAATAACGTTTATTTCTGACAAATACAAATGAATGAGTACAAATTTGATATTGATATATAAATTTCTAAGAATTTGTATATAAATCATTGTTATTCAAATGAAAATTGTCTCTGTGAAAAATATCTTAATTTCTTCATAAACTAACAATTATTATTATTAGTTCTCCTCATTCAATGTAACATTCAACAAGATTTATTAACATTGAATGTCATTTTGATCAATCAAAGGGTCATCTTATATATTTAGTATTATGTATGTACTCGTATGTGTTTCTTCATCTAATTGTGACCTTATCTTTTGTATATTGTATTATCATTATAGCATCATTGTGGGTGCCCCGCGAGCACAATCAACGTTGGAAGCGCAACGAAATGTCAACGAAACAGGTGCCATATACAAATGTTCCTTAATAAATGGGGCCTGCATGCCTTATGTGTTCGATCGTCATGGGAATCTTAATATCGAATTGTCTGAATATACACTCGACTCTGAGAAACGCGATTATCAATGGCTTGGAGCAGCTATGGATGGTGGCATCAAAGATACCGATAAACTATTGGTTTGTGCACCAAGATTTATAGCACCAACAACCAGTGATTATCATTTGCATGGGGTTTGCTATTGGATAAAGGATACGCTGGGTGATAGCCCGGTTAATGTTACTAAAATATCACCACTGCGACTTAAGCAGGAGCAAGTGAAGGAAGAGAACGATCATAGATATTATAATTATATACTTGCTGAGCAGGGTCTTAGTGCTCATGTTTCAGATGATAATGAAGAATTTTTAATTGGTGCACCCGGCATACATACATGGAAGGGTTCAGCAATACGTTATCGCAAGAAGAACTTGATCGATGATCCAATCGCCAGTAGACGTGATACTACGAGTAAACGTCGCAAAATACGTGATGCGGATACTATTGACTACACGCCACCTGTAACCTATGAAAGTGATGTTTTGAGACCAGAACTTTGGGGTCAACCAGATGATTCATATTTCGGTTATTCCGTTGGCTCGGGATACTTTGATAGTGCAAATCCAAAGAAACTGTTGTATGTTGCCACAGCACCACAAGCGAATGAACAACAAGGCGAAGCCTACATCTTTGATATTCGCAGTAAATCTATAACAAAGCATTTCGTATTTCGAGGTACTCAATTTGGTGAATATTTTGGTTATGCCGTTTTGGCTGAAGATCTTAATGGTGATGGCTTGTCGGATGTGATTGTATCTGCTCCACAATACAGTTTCGAGGACTCGCATGACAATGGTGCAATTTATGTGTTCATTAATCGTGGCAATGTAAGTTTTTGCTATTGAAATGACTCATTCACTCGATTAATCAATCACTCACTCACTCACTCACTTAATGGTACCAAATATAATGCAACTTACTCACTATTTTTTATGGTATTGATTACAGTTTAATTTTGAACGGATACGAATCGAGTCACCAGTGATCGATAGCGGACGTTTCGGCACCACATTGACGCGTTTGGGTGACATTAATCATGATGGTTTCAATGGTGAGTGTTTCTCAAGTACTCATTGCTTCATTTACATTGTGTTTCATTGCCTTGTTTACTTTTTTCTAGATATTGCTGTGGGCGCACCTTTCCTTAAGAATGGTGCGGTCTTTATCTATATGGGTGATGAGAAGGGCATTCGTCAGCGACATAGTCAACGCCTCGATTCACCACTCAGCGCGACGCAATCGCAATATGGTACACATATGTTTGGACATGGTCTTTCTAAGGGTTCCGATATTGATGCAAATGGTTTCAATGATCTTGCTGTGGGTGCACCAAATGCTGAAAGTGTTTTTGTATATCGTGCATATCCGGTTGTCAAAATTGTTGCTACAGTTCGACCCAGGACTCGTGAAATAAGACCAGAACAGTCGAGATTTACAGTGACCGCCTGCTATGGCATTGAAACGACTTCGTCTCAGATCAGACAACAAGATTTAGCCATACGTTTAGTAATTGATCCACAAGTAAAACGAGCTAAATTTACACAATCGAAAACAAATGAATTATCCTTTAATGCTCCTGCTGGCACCACTCAACAATGCCGAGAATTTGAGTGTGAAGTACGTTACAGTGTTGAGGATATCTTCAAACCAATAGAACTAGAAATGCATTATGATCTAATCAAAAAAGTGCCTAACTCTGAAGGTGAGTTTATCAGATAGATATTTTTCTATTTTATTAACTATTTTGCATATAATTATATTTATAGATTTCTGTGATACTTGCGCTGCTATTGATCCTGCAGAGCCCAAAGTTTATACCGAGAAAATTATATTCAGTACAGGCTGCGCATCAGTTTGTGTAGCAGATCTAATGCTCAAGAGCAGTGGTTTTACGTAAGTACCCAACTTAAGTGGTTAATCATCAAGATCATTTTGTCATTTTGTAATATGAGTTCCTCTTTGTAGATCGGATTACATTATGGGTAGCAGCAACACTCTCAAGATTAACTATGAAATCGTTAATAATGGTGAACCAGCTTATCTGCCTCAGATAAACATAACCTCATCGAATCGCATGAATTTTGCCAAAATACCTTCGAACTGTCGAGTGGCGAATGTTATTGTTTTGGTTTGTGATCTCAATCGTGGTCAACCCATGGCCAGAGGTTCTAAGGATTCAATAAGCGTAATCTTTGATGTCAGCAGTATAAGGGGTGAGAATATGGTCATTACCGCTGAGGTCTTCAGCACTGGTGAGGAAAAATATATGGCAGATAATATACTGCGTGATGTTATATTACTTAAAGAGCACACAGAAGTCGAAGCAACTGGGTAAGTTTCTATTTTGATGAAAAGTATAGTCAATATTTGATCTGTTGAAACTAAAAATGAAAATATTATTTTTAGTGCTCAAACAAATGCTCAAATTGATTTGGAGCATTACAAGAACTATGCTGGAATCATAAACAATTACGAAATTAAAAGCAATGGTCCGAGTACAGTTGGTGCTTTGGAAGTAGTATTCTATATACCAGTTGCCTATAAAGTTGGTGGTATTACTGTGCCAATTATTGATGTCACTAATCTAACAATGCAATCGGTCTATGATGGGCAACTGGTTGGAATTGATCTACTTGATCAGAACAATACACAGATACTTATGGAGACCATTGAGATCTCAACAACGACAGGTGTCAATCATGCCCAAAAGACTGTGATCACGCACAGCAGCCAACAGTATGATGCGATCAAAAGTGGTCATGTGCATGAAATGACATCTTTTGAATCAGATTCCGTTGCTTCGTCATCGATGACAAGACGTCGTAGTCGTCGCGAGTTGGCCGCACTAACTGCCTCACGTGATCACTATGCTCGTATATCCAATGCAAGGGCCCATGATCTGCTGAGTGAAGACTTTAAAGGGAAACTACCCGTCAATCGAACTATTGTATTTAATTGTCGGGATCACGAGATGACAACTTGTGTACGTGCTGTTATGCGTGTACATAACTTCAAACCAGAAAAACCGATTACGGTTCGCATGCACTACAATGTCAATTTGAATGAGGTTAATGAGGTACTCATTGAACCATGGGAATTCTTTGTGATACTCATCGATTTGGGTGTTACAAGAATTGGAGCGACCGCCGCTCAATCATTGGTCGTTGTTAGTAAAATCGAACCTAACATTATATCGAAACATCAAATGTATAGTACACCCATCTGGGTAATAATACTTGCCATTCTTGGGGGTCTCTTGCTGCTGGCAGCTATTACCTATGCCATGTATAAGGTATAGACATTCAATTTGAATAGAATTTTATTCAAGAAATAACAATGTTTATTTCATTAATTTCAGCTTGGATTCTTTAAACGTGCCACAAAAGAGGAAATGGACAAGTTAGTGCATCAAGGACAGGTTGAACCTGAAGCTGAAAATCTTAACAGTGGTAGTAATTAATAATAATTTAAATAAACTCTATTTTAACTATGTAGAAATTAATGTGATCTTATTGTAAATTTAATATGGAATTGAAGCAGTGCTTTTTTGTTTAGTATGACGCACATCACAGTCGAAATGTTGTTCATTATTTTAATTTTAAATTGTAATTTGTTTAGTTTATTTATAATTTTTTTTAATTTAATAATTTTGTATTTCAAGCAATTTAAAGACGATACCAAATGTTACCTTTACCTTTTAGAAATTAACAGAAAAAAACAAAAATATACAATATATTGTAATTTGCATTTAATCGTAAATGCCACTAATATTAATCAAATCTAATCAAAAGAATTTTTGATTAAAATTTATATTAAATAGGAAAAACAAGAAAACATTAAATGTTTTTTTTTTTTTTGTTTTATGTTTAATATTTTTCCATAGTTTTATAATTACAAAAAGAAGTGTCATTGCCATGAAAATATATATACGATATACATATATATATATATACAATATAAAAATATGTATATATTATGTAATTATATTTGTTTTAGTTTGTAAAGCGGCAATTTTTCTGTAAAATAATTCAAAAGACTTTTAGAGCTTTTAGAGATGGAAATGATGATGAGATGTTTATTTTTTAAAAAACGTATATTTTTAAGAATTTAATAAGATTTTTGTTGTACACTGTACAGTTTATTTAGTTAAAAGTATTAAATTATATGAATGTAAATAAATAAATTATAAAAAAAAAAATATATACATTTTAAAAATCTTTTAGGACATTCGGTTAGTGGAAAATCCAAGTTAATAGAGGTAGAACATTAACCACTCAGAATCACGGTTAACCAATTTTCCCGGTTTTTAAAGGTCGGGAAATCTTTTCGGATTAATATTCAGTTGAACGTTGATAAAAAGAGATTGCATATTGAAAAATAACAATTAATAGAGGTATGAAATAAACCACATAACATTCCGGTTAATAGAAGTCAGGAAAATGAGGTTCTATTGTACCTTTTTATCAACATAAAAAAAAAAAAAAAAAAAAAAGTTTCTAATAAACGCAATAATTGCATATAAAATTGAATTCCACACATATTTAGGGAAAAAGTTTGTTCCACGATTTATTGCGCAAATGTTTATTTTTATACTCCTCCTTTTTATTTTGCCACAATTCTGCCTTATTTTGGAAGCTTTCGATAAATGCGAGAAGAAATCTTTTCTCACTTTGGCACGTTTTCACTCTACATGGTACGAATGATGTTCGTGCCATCGTTGCCATCGTTGCCATCAACGTTCGAACATGTTGCAATGAACACACACATAATAGAAACATTTCTATTCTGTGCGAACAAAACGACGAACACTAAATTCTGTTGCGAACACCCCCACTTGAGACACCGGCACCGGAAACATATAGACTTTTGACAGAATCTATACAAAGTCAAAACAAAGGATTCCAGCTTGTTACTTTGAAATCTGAGATTTACCCTTTTTCACTTTATTTTACTGGGCTGTATTGAGTTACAACAATTTACTGCGAATTTCTTCTTAGAAATCACAAATTTTTAGTGTAAATTTTACATATTCAGAAGCAGCGTTGATAGCAGCAGACGGACAGCAATAAAAATTAAATAAATAAACCATTTTTCAATGTCATATTTGTTTTTATTGTATAAACAGATTATGTATTTATTGATAAAGTGATATGGTACATTTTCACTGTACTCTTATGTATATACGATTTCTTTATTAAATTTTTAAAATGTTTTAACATATAAAATCACATTTAATATGTCACATCTGTGCATTCTAAATTCTTCAATGAAGTCATCCAATCCAAGGCCATGAGCTGCAGTAGTTTACGTTTTTCCCTTCGGGTTTTTATAAATAATTCTAGTCAGTCTATTTCTGTCATTCCTAAGTATGTAATAGTTTCCCAGGTATTGAAATCTGCTATATCCATGGGATCGTATTCATGGATATTTTAGTAGACCTTTCAGAAAAATCTTAGCCATTTGAATATGTTATTTTGGAACATCTTCTATGAATCTTGTTGGCATTCACAAGAATTCGGACTATAATATGTATCTAGATAATCCTATTTATGTTTTTACTCGACACTTACAGGAACTCGCATGACTTATAGTACATACCCTGGGATTCATACAATTTTTAACATTCTAGATGAGTCTAATTTAAGAATTAACTAACTATTTTAAGATTTTAAAACAGTCCTCGTACTTATACTCGCTAAAACGTATCAAAGGGAGGACACCATCTGATCTCACTAATATTATTATATGTACGTATATATTATTTATATGTACTCGTATATTGTATATTGTATAAAAAATGCATTTTCTCAGATAATCTTACTTGGTAAATACGATACGTGTAAGTATTATTAACTTCGCTTCGTGACACATTGTACTTATAAATTGATAAGGGTTTAATTTTCAGAGAAAAAGTAAGACTTACTGACGAAACAACTAACACATAAGGAATGTGATAAATTCGATAAATGCGAAATCTTGTGGTAAAATTGTTTAAAAAATTTCTAATTTTGTTTGCTTTTTAATTCAGTCTTTGTATTTCATCCGAGTTGAAAGCAGTGAAAAATCCATAATAATGCGAGCTAATAAAATTTATATAATATTTTTAATCCATGTATATGTTACAATTCGAATAATATTTGGATTTAATATATCTCCAGTACCAAATAAAGAATTTAAATATCCAGAAACAAAAACATTGGAAAATACATATTTTGGTTACTCTTTGGTATTGCGGGAAAATAGTGTCATTATTGGGGCACCACGTGCCAATGACAGTATTAATAGTCGTGTCAAAAGTCCTGGGGCTGTGTTCAAGTGTTCACTAATAATAACTGCAATAAATAAAAGATGTAAGCGTCTTGTTGTGGATGAACGTAGAAATATTTTTAGTGATGAGGTCTGTTTTTCATCTCAAATCTAAGATTCATGAGTACTCATGAAATTTTTTTTGATGTTCTTTAGCTTATTTTTCAACAAAGTGAACACTGGGTGGAAGATAAGTCTCATTATATACAAAGTGTAAATCGGAATAATTCATATTTGGGTGCTACAATGGACGGTGGTCCTGGTGAAAAGGATCCATTGATGATTTGTGCGCCGGGTTTTAGTGCTTGTAAGAGAAGTTTCTCGTGCATGCAAGGCCTTTGTTATTGGATACCGAGTTTCAATCTGTCGGATTTAAAAATAAAATATTTTCTAATGAACAATTACAGTAAGTTGTGTTATTTGAAAAATCAGGAATAGATTTTTAATTGGATACTTTCATTCCATTAACAGAAAATCATATATTTGGAAGACCAGAAAGAGAAAAGAGAGATAAAAATCTAACATTTTTTCATGATATTGCACAAATGGGTTTCAGCTTAGAGGTTATCAATAATCATACTGCTATTATGGGAGCACCCGGGTACGATGAGTGGAAAGGTGACTTACTATTGCTATTGGCTATTTCTTAATTTATTAATATGTGAAATTATATATCTTACGATTCAGGTACATCGGTACTCTACAATAATAGACTTCAACTAAGTAACGGGGCGATTCCAGATTATAGTTATACCGGTTATGCTGTTTCTGCAGGACATTTAAATGGTAACAATCTTGAGGAAATATTTTTTGTATCTTCTGCTCCTCGTGGCAAATCTCACAAAAATAAAGATGTTTATGGAGTGGTAAGGAAATTGTCCTTAACAGAAGTTAATAGATTTCTGTACATATAATATATTTGCAGGTTTTTATCTTTGATAAAAACAGAGCTTCTAAGTACTTGATTGAATCAGAAAGTGAAGATTTTGGTGAATATTTCGGTTATGCTGTTCAAGTTGAAGATGTGGATAATGACCAATGGGATGACATTCTAGTGGGGGCACCTCTTCATGTTGGTGTTCATAGTAATTGCACCGATTGTTCAGATGTCGGAGTAGTATATTTGTATAAAAATACAGCCAAAGACAATGGTGATGGTAGATTATCTTTTGAGAAACATGTCATTAAATCACCTTTTGGTTCGGGGGCACGATTTGGTTCAAGTATTGCTAAACTTGGGGATATCAATTTGGATGGCTACAATGGTGAGTAGTAACAATACTCAAACTGAATTCTTTATATGTGAAACATTTAAAGATATCGCCATTGGTGCACCATTTGCTTATGGAACTGGAGCTGTTGCTATATATTTTGGGAGTGAAAATGGTCTGAAGACCGATCCTTCTACCATTCAAATACTGAAACCAACAGAACAATATCACAAAAGCATGTTTGGATTTGTGATCTCACGAGGTGTAGACACCGATCGAAATGGTTATAATGATCTTGCTATTGGGGCACCTCTAAGCGAATCAGTTTTCTATTATCAAGCATATCCAGTCGTGGAACTTGTAGCCACAATTAATACTACGAAACTATTGATTCCATTGGACTCGAAAGAATTTATAATAAATGTTTGTTATAAATTTAAAACCAAATCGAAACGTGTTACGACGGTGAACATCTTCCTGGATATAATTTTGGATCAACATTATAAACGATTCAGTTTCCTATCATCAAAATCTTCTACATTACGAATTCAGAAAATTTCTACCACCAAAATTCAATGTCATATGTTGACCGTTCGTAATAGTAGCAGTCAAGTGAGTGAGATCTTTCAGGAGATTCCAATGAACGTGAAAATAAGTTTGGTTAATGATGCCAAGAATGCTGGAAAAAGTATGGATAAAATTATATATATACGAGTATCTGATATTTTAATAAAATGAACAAATTTACCCAGATTTTTGTAGAAAATGTGTAGCTGCCTCATCCGATCTACATCCTCAACAAATGAATCCATCTCATAAAGTTTATTATGATCACAAATGTAATGGAGTCTGTCGACCGGTTGATCTCTCGATAAGACATACTATAGTACCGTAAGTTTATAATAACACTATGTACATCTTTACTGATAAGATATGATTTGATAAATTGTCTCTAATTTCAGGGAAAATATCACATTTGGTTTAAACAAAACCATCACTGTACATTATGAGATAATGAACAAAGGTGGTCGTGCTTATCAGCCTCAGCTCAAAATTGAGACTAATCCGATACTCAATTTTAAAAAATCTCAGTTATGTTCACCATTTGGATCAGCAGTCACATGTGATTTAATAAAATTTGAAAATGAGACAAGTGAAATTGTATTTGTTGATGTCACTTATGAAGTAAGTGATTTGATAGATTTTGATGAGATCTTGATAACAGCAAATGTTGAAAGTATTACTTTGGATGGATATCCAGAAGATAATAATGTAGAGAATCGCATTCGTGTATATCGACATTCAGTTTTAGAGTTGTTGGGGTAAGTAATACATTAGATCTTCTTGTTTTTCTATGATCTCATGCAACAAATATTTGATATGTGGATTTCTTTCAGAAATTCCGAAGTGAATACAATTGAATTAAATGATACCAACCTTATATATGATTTGGAATATAAATTAGAAGTAAGTCCTTTCTTCTATTATACTCGTATAGCTTTCCAATTTCTAGATCATATACCTTTTCTATATTTCTATTTCTTTTGCAGTTCTCCAACTTGGGACCCAGCAAGTTAAGAAATTCAACTTTAACCATAATGATGCCTTATCAATTTAATGGAAACAGTTTTATTCAACTTAAGAAAACCAATATAGAAATAGACCATCAGATTAATGATTTTATACCAATGACACAAGATTTGTTTGTACATCATAATGAAACTGATGAACATTTCTTAACTGAAAGGAATAATTCACTGATATCTGAATATAAACTAAATCCTGAGGGTTTAAAAATATGGGATTGTTACACCATTGATGGGATAAGTTGTATACAGAGTAATATTTTATTTGGTGTCATTAATCCAGGTGATCATAAAATAATAAATTTGAAATTGAGATTATCTTCAAAGGATATTAAGAAGTCTAACACTGAAACATGGTTATTGCAATTAAATGCAAATCTTACAGTGACTAAAAGGTATGTAATTCTTTTGCATTTAACAGATAAGAATTGTACCAAAATTATTGTATATATTTTTTATTTTGTGACACAGAAACTATTGTGATATCAATATCAAAATTAAACTACAACCTATCATAATACACAATTATCAAAGACCAAAAGTTTCTATATGGATTTGGATTATATCGGGAGTTATTGGACTTTTTTTGTTGTCTTTATTAACTTGGTATCTAGTGAAGAAAGGTTTCTTTAAACGTCAAACAAAGAAAGAGATGGAAAAACTTATAGACAAACAAATGGAACAAGAATATATAAATGCTGAAATTCAACGAAATATTCGGGAATCTTTTAGAAAGGACGCAACAGATATAGAAGAAAAAGAAATTGAATTTCTTGACTGAAAATCAGTTCTGTACTGAAGCAATTAAAATATATACTTGTGTACATACAACATATTTGATAAAAACTTTCCAATATCTTGAATATAGTATTGTGGTTATGTCTACATATTTCATTCGGAAAATACTAAGAATATTTTATATATATTTATAAATCCACATACTCGGTATACATTCATACAAATATAGTACATATTATTCTTAAAGAATCGAAAGTGTTTTAATTTTTTTGATAAAAAGTTGATTCACATTTACTATATTAGATTGTGACGTCATATATTTATATATTGTACTCGTACTATGTAGTAAGTATATGCGATATGAAATTATATGTAATTTTGTTTTAAAATTTTTATGTTTAATTTGTGGTAATCTGAATGAAAAATATTATTAAGATTTTAGTATTTCATCTCGCTTCAGTTCAAGTACAAACGTATAGTATAACGAAATCCGTAAAATGTTTTATTGGAATTTAGTTTTATATATATTTATGTGTCAATTGAATAAAAATTTATTTGCATTTAATTTATCACCACAACCAAATTCAATATTTCAAATTCCAAATAAAACAACGGAAAGTTCTTATTTCGGATATTCAATTGTTTTACGTGAGGATAGGTGAGAAATTCTGTAATACATTTCATCTGAAATCAAATAATATTAATAATTTGTATTTTTTATATTTTTATAATTTGACTTGCAGTATTTTTGTAGGTGCACCAAGAGCCAACGATAGCGAAACTGCATCAGCCAAAAATCCTGGCGCGATCTTTAATTGCCCTTTAAAAACTGATCACAGTGAAATATGTCGGCATTTTTCTCTTGATTATAAGGAAATTTATACCAAAAAATTTGTAAGTATTAAAATCAGCGGCTCTTCAACTAGTGTACTATATGTTTAAACAACACACTATGGCTTAATAATCGCATAGGTAGGATACATAACATAAAGCGAACCTCTATTGATCTACAAGCTCCACATTCTCAATACAAATATTTATTAAATTCAAATGAATTTTTTCCTTTGATATTTTTTACAATGAATATTTGGGTGATTTGGTGAGACCTCTTCAACCAAAGCACAGAAGTGCGAGAAGTTACCAATATCGAGCGGATTAATTGATTTTTAACGTTTTTATTTTTTCGATAAGCAATACACCATCGATATTTCTAATGATTTTTGTTTTGTTTTCCTAATGATAATCATATAACTATGAGCTTTCAAACTTAGCAAACTTATGTAGTAGCACGTCAAAAATTTGCTCGCCTTTTTCTAAGCGATAAATTGAAATTCTTAAATTACACAGCACAACAAAATCAAACTTTTTTATTTTTGCATGAAATATTTTATTTGTTGTTTGCTAATTCGAGGTCATTGATTTCAAATCTGCTCTCGGTTTTTTTTTTTTTTTTTTTTTTTGTATCAGCTCTAGTTTTTGAGATGCAGCTACTTCCTTCGTTCTTACCTGAGTGCCGGTATCTTCAAAACTAAAGCTTCTAGAAAACTGAGGGTAGAATCGAAATCAGGAACTTCGAATTGGTAGATAACCATCAGATATTTCTTGAAAAAAGAAACCGTATTGTTGCCCTGTAAATAAACTCCACATGAACCTAAGAACATATGAAGTTGTTGTTCCTGAGGGCAGATTTAAAATCAGTGACCTCGAATTAGTAAACAACCATTAAAATATTGCATGCAAAAACAAAAAAAAAAAAAAGATTTTGTTGGCCTCTATAATGTAAACGAACTCCATATGAAGGTAAGAACAAAGGAAGTACCTGTATCTCAAAAACTAGAACAGGTGGATATTAGGTGAGGGCAAATTCGAAGTCAGTGACTTCAAATTAGTGGTTATCAAATATTTCTTGGAAAAAAATCGATATTGCTTGCTGTTTTCCTGTATAATGTAACAAACTCCATATGAAGTACCTATATCTCAAAAACTAGAGCTGCTGGGAAAAAAAAACTAATGACATATTTGGAATTAGCTTAGAATGATGTAAAATTCTCTATGCAAAAAAAAAAAAAAAATCCTGAAGTCCAGTGCTATTTGTTAGAAGGGCTGTTCAACATGCGTCCCAATGCGACCCAGACACTTTCAAAGTGGTGATCGTTTTGTTTTTTGCAAGCCACGGTTGATTTTTTTTTTTGTTTTCGCCAAAATAATTTTCCATCTGCAAATAGTGGTAAGTAGAAGTTAAAATTTGTGTCAAAGTGTTTTCATAAACGTACTCACAATTTCCATGAAGTAGAACTTGTGATGCCCGCCAACACAGAGGCAGTTCTTACTTTATTTGTTAATATAGTCTATTATGATTGTCCAATGTACAAAATTAGTTCCGACTTTTTGCTAGCCTTTCTTTTTCATGCACTTTCAAGGCTAAATGTTTGGTAGTTATTAGTACCAACCAAGACATTTTATAAATTATAAAATTTTGGGATTAATATACTATGGAGGACTTGGTGCACATTTCGTCGTCAAAATCTAAAAGTACTCCAAAGTATTCTTCGAATTACATTAAAATAGATTATCAGGTCTACTGGCTCGTTGGCTTATTGGTTAGTGCGCCAAGCTGACATCCTAGAGTCGCGGATTCGATATCCGCTCAAGTCTGGTCGTGTATTTTTCTAATTTCATCCAATACATCCTAAACACTCCCCCTCAGCTTGAAGGCCTTTGTCGCTATTTGTAATTATAATCTTATTTCTAAATACATACATAGATTATCAGGTTAAATAACTTCTCTCGGATGTCACTAAGCTAAGCTGGCTTTCGACCGAGTTTTTTTTTTAAATAATTTACAAAATTTTTTTTAAAATTTTTTATATATTGTATTGTACGTACAGCAATTGATAAAATTATTTCTCGGACTCAATAATGAAACCGTGGAACTCTATGGGATTGGATCGCTAACTTAAATCAAATGTCTAATAATTTTTAAACCATTTTACCATGATAATTTCATTTTTAGTCACAAAGCCGGGAACAAAAGTGGTTGACTAAATCTTCGTTTTATATTGAAAGTAAATCAATCAACAATTCTTATTTGGGTGCAACAATGGATGGTGGACCCAAGAGAACAGATCCCTTAATTATATGTGCTCCTCTCTTTGGCACTGGCGAACAAAAGAGCATTTTGAGTTCTCAGGGAACTTGCTTTTGGATGAAAAAATCTTCTGAAGTATTTGAAAAACCTTTTATTTTGAATGATTTCGGTAGGATTGAATCTCAAAGACTTCATAATTCTTTGTATTTATAAAGAATATTACTTTCACCAGATCAACAAGTTAAGATCATAACCGAAGATGAATCACTTTTTATACATATCTTAGCAGAAATGGGTTTCAGTGCAAAAATAATTAATGACCGAAATCTTATAATGGGCGCTCCAGGCGTGTATCATTGGTCTGGTAAAAAATAAGTATAATAAAATTATTTTGCCTTATCAGTATTCATTGTACGAATTTCATTTCAGGTGCAACTGTTGTTCTAGACACAAATCGTCTGAAAGTTCTAAATGACATTTATACGAAAGAATGGAATATCAATAAAAAGGAGAGTCTAGAATATAGTTACACTGGTTATGATATATCAGGCGGACATTTAAATGGCAGCAATTATGATGAAATATTTTATGTGGCAACTGCACCACATGGTAAAACGAAACGGGACTCAGTTGGCATAGTATATATTTTTGATATGCAAGATCATCTAAGACATGTGTTGGAAGCCAATAATAGAGATTTTGGTGAATATTTCGGTTATGCTGTTCAAGTTGAAGATGTGGATAATGACCAATGGGATGACATTCTAGTGGGGGCACCTCTTCATGTTGGAGTTCATAGTAATTGCACCGATTGTTCAGATGTCGGAGTAGTATATTTGTATAAAAATACAGCCAAAGACAATGGTGATGGTAGATTATCTTTTGAGAAACATGTCATTAAATCACCTTTTGGTTCGGGGGCACGATTTGGTTCAAGTATTGCTAAACTTGGGGATATCAATTTGGATGGCTACAAAGGTGAGTAGTAACAATACTCAAACTGAATTCTTTATATATGAAACATTTAAAGATATCGCCATTGGTGCACCATTTGCTTATGGAACTGGAGCTGTTGCTATATATTTTGGGAGTGAAAATGGTCTGAAGACCGATCCTTCTACCATTCAAATACTGAAACCAACAGAACAATATCACAAAAGCATGTTTGGATTTGTGATCTCACGAGGTGTAGACACCGATCGAAATGGTTATAATGATCTTGCTATTGGGGCACCTCTAAGCGAATCAGTTTTCTATTATCAAGCATATCCAGTCGTGGAACTTGTAGCCACAATTAATACTACGAAACTATTGATTCCATTGGACTCGAAAGAATTTATAATAAATGTTTGTTATAAATTTAAAACCAAATCGAAATATGTTACGAGAGTGAACATCTTCCTGGATATAACTTTGGATAAACATTATAAACGATTCAGTTTCCTATCATCAAAATCTTCTACATTACGAATTCAGAAAATTTCTACCACCAAAATTCAATGTCATATGTTGACCGTTCGTAATAGTAGCAGTCAAGTGAGTGAGATCTTTCAGGAGATTCCAATGAACGTGAAAATAAGTTTGGTTAATGATGCCAAGAATGCTGGAAAAAGTATGGATAAAATTATATATATACGAGTATATGATATTTTAATAAAATGAACAAATTTACCCAGATTTCTGTAGAAAATGTGTAACTGCCTCATCCGATCTACATCCTCAACAAATGAATCCATCTCATAAAGTTTATTATGATCACAAATGTAATGGAGTCTGTCGACCGGTTGATCTCTCGATAAGACATACTATAGTACCGTAAGTTTATAATAACACTATGTACATCTTTACTGATAAGATATGATTTGATAAATTGTCTCTAATTTCAGGGAAAATATCACATTTGGTTTAAACAAAACCATCACTGTACATTATGAGATAATGAACAAAGGTGGTCGTGCTTATCAGCCTCAGCTCAAAATTGAGACTAATCCGATACTCAATTTTAAAAAATCTCAGTTATGTTCACCATTTGGATCAGCAGTCACATGTGATTTAATAAAATTTGAAAATGAGACAAGTGAAATTGTATTTGTTGATGTCACTTATGAAGTAAGTGATTTGATAGATTTTGATGAGATCTTGATAACAGCAAATGTTGAAAGTATTACTTTGGATGCATATCCAGAAGATAATAATGTAGAGAATCGTATTCGTGTATATCGACATTCAGTTTTAGAGTTGTTGGGGTAAGTACTACATTAGATTTTCTTGTTTTTCTATGATCTCATGCAACAAATATTTGATATGTGGATTTCTTTCAGAAAATCCAAAGTGAATACAATTGAATTAAATGATACCAACCTAATATATGATTTGGAATACAAATTAGATGTACGTACAATATTTGGTTTAGCTTCCAAGGTTACAGACTTCTAGTTCATACAAAATGTTCCATTTTCTCTTACAGTTTACAAATTTGGGACCCAGCAAATTAAAAAATGCAAATTTAGTCATAGCATTGCCTTATCAATTAAATGGAAACCATTTTATTGAACTCAATGAAACCAATATAGAAATAGAACATCATATTATTGATTTTCTACCATTTACAAAAAATTTAGTTAAATATCAAAGTAATTCTGATGAAAAGAGTTTATTGATATCTGAATATAAACTCAATTCTGAAAATTCAAAAATATGGGATTGTTACACAACTGACGGGATAAGCTGCCTACAAAGCAATATATTATTTGGTGTCATTAATCCAGGTGATCATAAAATAATAAATTTGAATATAAGGTTATCTTCAATACATATTAAGATGTTGAATACTGAAACTTGGTTGTTAAGGTTAAACGCAAGTATGATAGTGGCTAAAAGGTATGTAATTCTTTCACATTTAATAAATTATTGTAGAATAGATACAAGTTCGTATGTGTGTAGATTAAAACAAAACTACAATATCTTATTTTGTGACACAGGAACTACAGTGATATCATGACCGAAATTAAGCTACAACCTATAATAATACATAATTATCAAAGGTCAATATGTCCTCTTTGGATTTGGATCATATCGATAGTGATTGGACTTTTCCTGTTGTCTATAATGACTTGGTATCTAGTGAGGAGAGGTTTCTTCAAGCGTCAGTCAATGGAGGAGATAAGAAAACAAAAAGCCAAACAAATGGAACAAAATTATACAAATGCCGAAATTCAACGCAACATTCGGGAATCTTTTAGAAAGGAGGCTACGGATGAAGAAGAAGAAAAAGATATTGTGACACATCTCTAGATATTGTATTTGATAAAAATTTCAAATATTTTGCATAACAATTTAAAAGATTATTTTTAGAGGATCAAATTTTGCTATTTAATATGTAAAATTTGAGATATGTGTTTGTTTTCAAAAATTTCAAATTTCTAAATAAAAAAAAATATTCCAAGCCAATTTTTTTTAAATATTTTTCAATTTAATTTTACTATTTTATATTTTTTTTTATTATTTTAAATGCGTATATACTTACGAAGAAAATTTAATTTCTTGGCAATTATTAAAAAGTAGTAGATTTTAAAAGTAGTAGATTAAAAAAAAGTAGTGTTGTTCTTTAAACCTCGAAACTCAGCATCAAAATGGTCTGGGTACCAGGCGAACAGAAATACGAAATGCACAACAAGCAAACGCAAAAATATAAAAAAAAAGTGTAGCATACTTAGAAGAGTAACATTTTATGGTCCATAATGAAATGAGCTACATAAACCAAAATAGCCATAGAAACATAAAGTAAGTCAATATTAAAACAAAACTACAAACAGAGTTTTGCTCCTAATTTCGAGTTTTAAATGGAATACTACGATTTTCCTACTACTTTTTAAAAATAAATAAATAACCAATTTTAAATAAATAAAGAAGATAATAAAATTAAAATAAAAACAGGAGAGAAATAATTTGAATGATATCCAACATTATTCTCATTAAATCAATGTGATGAATTTTTAGAGGAAATTCATACATTTTTTAAGATCTTAAGACTTTTAAAAAATGAAACGAACTTAAGCGCCACAGTGGAATGAATCTAAGAATCTACAGGATACCATTGAACATTTTAAGAATTCTTTAAATTCACTTCTATAGAAGAAAGAAAAAATACCACAATACTTTACTATAATACAATTAAAATTTATATTTTCTTTTACTTTTGTTTCTGATTTTTGATTTTCATAGATGAATTACATTTTTTCTTTTTGAAATATTGCTAAATCTTTAACTTTAAGTAAAATGCATAGATAGTATTAACATTATGTAAACATATGGGGACAGGAGAGACAATCATAATCAATAAACATTACGTAATAAATAAAAATACAATAATTTTAAATTTATATAATTTTCCTCTAAATGCTTTAACTAAAAGAAAAGGAGACAAGAAGATATATATTTTACTAATTGTTTCTTATAAAATATTTATATTGTACTTAGTATTCTATAGTTATAGTATATACAAATTAGATAGTTTTGATAGAGTTCACTTTTCTTTTCACATGACAAATATATAGTAAGTATATAAGTAGGTATAATAATAAATTAATTATAATCTTTATCATTGAAAACACACAGATATTTTTGGTTTTGGTTTTGGGCTTTTCACAATCACACACAAAAACATTTAAGTACATTTGAGTTTTATATATTGTATTTCTTATCAAAGATATATGTGTGTATCTTATTGTTTACAGTTTTAGATGCATTTCAATTGAGATAGGAAGGGTGGTAGATACATTAACGAAGATATGTGAAGTGTTTTTCTTTACTTTAAGTAGTAGATTATATATTGAATACATATATTGGAGAATTTTAAAATACATATGTGCGAATGGTATTTTGTAGTTAGTTTAGTGTAGTGTACGAGTATGTTGATACATAAAATATAAATATAAAGATTTAAAGGATTTTTAACACATATATGCAGTGTTTTTTCTACATTTTTCTTATATCTAACTACAAATTTGTATGCTTTGTATTGGTTTTTTTTTTTTTTTTTTTTTTTTTTGTATGTTAATTAATAAGAATAAATACATAATATTTTTTTTTGTTTTTTTTTTAATAAATAAATACAAATATACAGATCTCTATAAAAATACAGAATAATTGTATTGTCAAAATCATCATCATCATTTTATTAATTTCATTTATATCTTTAAATCTTTTTTTATCTTCTATCTTTTTGTTTATTTTTGTGTTGAAATTAGTTAGATACATATGTATTTGTTTGCATATTTGATATGATGCCAGTTTAAGATTAATTACATCAATAGAATTAACATCCAAAATGAATTGAATTCAATAATTGAAAATAAGATTTAAAGTTTCTTTTTTTTTTTTCTTTGTATATTTTTATCGAATTATCTTTGTGTATCTTGTAGTATCAACATTCTTTGTCTGTCTATTTGTGAATAAAGTATCTTAAGTCATAAAAGTAAATAAGATAATAATAAAAATAATAAAAGAAGAATAATGGTGATAAAAAGCATTTGACTAGTTTTTCATCAATTTGATAATAATAAAATATGATGAGCTGGAGGAATTGGGATTATATGACAATATGTGTCATTTATACTTTTCTTTGGAGGAGGACATACCATTCTCCTTCTTCTTACTTAAACTAATCATATGTAACCGGTGAGAATCTGTAAGTACAAAAACTATAGTAGTGTAACCGGGGGAGGATTAGCACATTGTCTCATTATATGGTGGATCTTTTTCCGATTCAGTGCTGCTCTTTATGTTCGATGATAGCTTAGCAATTTCATCTTGTACAAGATGCGTACTAATCTGTGGTATTGCCAATGTGGATGTGCCGACAGCATCACCGTCTTTGGATTCCTCTGTGCTGGAACTGCTCTCTTTGAGTATGTTCATCCCGAGTCTACTAGTGTAGGGTGGTTTGAGCGTCGAAATCAGTTTGGTAGAAACCGTTGAGGGCAAATCCGCTGCCGTTTCAGTTGTTCTAGTTGCGCCTTCTGCTGTCTCAATGACATCGATGACGGTTGGCTGCGGTTTGCCTTGGTCCAAACTAAACTGTTTCTTAAGCTGCATGGGTCGCGATGGCAGTACTGGCAGGGCCTGCGTCATTACCGGCGCTGTTGCTGTGCTAAAGTCCAGTGAACTGGTGCTTTCGTCACGCAAGCGTCTCAAATCTGCAGCTCCAACAGAAACTGTTCGCATGGGCTGGTAACGCGCGGTAGCACTGCTGCCAACACCGCCAAGGCTCATACTGATGCCGCCAGCCGATTCAAGTGTACTGGGCATTGCTGTGGCTTGGGTCAGCGATTGTGTATCACCGGCATCGAGTGATGGCTCCGCAGTCAGTGAAGGTGTGTCCACATTATATGAACCGGTCATCGAGGTGGTTGTTTCATTGGAACTTTGCTTAATAAAACGATATGGATGCGGTGAGTAGTCAGTGTCGGTGCTTGAGTTCTTTTGTAGACTTTCACTGGATTTCTTAAAAAGCCGACCAGAGCCATCAAATGGTGCATTTAGAAACTCACTGGTAGCACGTGTTGGCACCACAGGCGATTGAAATGATTGTTGTTGTTCCATGGATGAGTTCCTTTGCCATGGTCGTTCATTTTTTAAAGTAAAGTTTCCAGCACCAACACCAATAGAATCAGTGACTGCTAGTGGTCCGCTTGTGTCGCTACTATCACCACAACCAAGGAGGCCACCACCGGCAGGTGGTTTTGAAGGCGATAACTCAATAGCAGTTTCACGACGCAATGGGTAACGATGACTATAATCCACCGATGTTCCAATCTGAAAAAGTATCTTTGTTAGTAAATACGTTTAAATATTTATACGTTTAATTCATATCATCTTACATCAAATGAACTATTTTCAGCTGTATCATCGACAGAACCGCGTGCCTGAAATAGACCTTCAAGTATCATATAATCATTCTCTTCGCATTCCTTTAAATGTTGCTTCTCCAGCATGGCAGCGAACTCTGCCCGTGACATTTCCGTCTTTGGTCGATCTAAGGAGGCTGTGAAAAATGTACATGGTGTTTGAAAAAATAAATCAATCTTTGCTTAAGTTAAGTTAAGAGATGCAACAGCATCCGATGAAGACGACGCAGCTAAGCGGCGCATTGGTGGCACGTGAGGCATATATTTTACAGCTTTCATATATGTAAGTAGTATGTAGATGAATTTACATTTGTATGTACTGTGTTGCTATGCTTAATTCTGATTATACTAAGTGTATGTATGTAGGTAGGTATATGTTGGTTGGTTGGATGTATTTATATGATTTTTTTACAATGGATTTTTGGATTAGATTTTGGTAAGAAATTTAAAATGATAATTTATGATTATGTAAGCCAATTTTTTTTGTTTTTTACAGAATTTCAATTGAAATATACAAAATACACTCGGAATAGAGACAAACAAATGTACATACATATATTATGTATTACATCACCCATGTACAAATAATATTTATGATTATTGTTATCATTTTGTCGTGAGATTTATAATAAGTACAATGCGATTGGGGGTTGGTGTCCGTCCGTAAGTTTCCATACTAAACTCTTTGTTTTGAACTATCGACCTGACGATACCTAGATATTTTACTCGTACACTCAGCACAGTACAAAGATATGTTGGAACCTGAGATCCCCGATTACTAGACAAGTAAAACCCCATTCAAAAACAAGCAACCTAACCTCAGTTTCCAAAATGCGTAATTACACCTTTGTTTATTCATAACATTTAAATATTTTATTTCAGTTTGCTGAAGTTTGATAAATTTATTTAAGAGATTCGACTTAGATCAATCGGATCAATGTTATGGTAGCAAAAATGATATTTTATGAGTTTTTGGTAACAAAATCTTTTGCATTTCCTTAATACAAAAATAAAACTTCTCAAATTGATTTAAAAGTATCATAAATTCCAAAAATTGGATAAATCAGACAAATAATTGATATAGCTGAATCTAATGAATTTCTTAAAGGATCCAAATAAAACTTTATAAATTAATTTCGAATTTGTTATTCACAAAATATGAAAAATTTACACTGATCGGACAAATCTAACATATGCATATAATAAAATTATAGACTTAGTCTGTCTGTCTGTCTGTTTGTACGCGTATCATGTAAAATCAACTCATTGGACTCAAAATTGAATTACTAAAAAATAAGAAGCTTAATTGTGATTAACATATATTACTTATTTCATCAAAATCTACAGACAGAATCGGACAAAATTCGTAGATCAAAATTTTGTATATAAACCTTAGAAACATATTTTATATTTATCAAAATAGTAATCTTTGCCAAACATCTATTTTTTTTTAGTTATATTATAAGTCATCAACAATATAAAATAAATATCATTCATTCATTCTATCATTCCTGTGCAAATTCGGGTCGGGTATATTCAAAACCGGGACCAATCAGGCAAATAATTTATAAAGTTCCCGTATAAACCTTCAACTTTTTATGATTTTTAGTATGAACAACTGTTTCAATTCTTAACACATTCAAACAAAACTTCATAAACCAATTTACTCAAAACTTTCCAAATTCTAATCGGACAAATATAATTGATATACTCGTATGTAGTAGAAATCTTTAACTTTCTATCAGTTTTTTGTGTGGAAATTACATGAAAATTCTTTGAATATTCAAACTGAAATAACAATTAACATATTACTTATATCAAAAATTAGATCGATCGGACAAATAACTGAGGAAGTTCATCAGCTGTTTAGGGGCATGAGGCAAATACAATTGAACAATTCGAATTTCGAAATTGTGTTTGGCTCTCAAAATTGTTGTTTCGCTCACAATATTGCTGAATATCTCAACATTCCAACAACAATTTCGTAGGATTTTGTTGTTGGAAACCCGTACAAACTTTTCGTAATTGGGAACGCTGAGGT
The DNA here is from genome assembly GCA_035041805.1 of Amiota mariae. Taxonomy (NCBI): domain Eukaryota; kingdom Metazoa; phylum Arthropoda; class Insecta; order Diptera; family Drosophilidae; genus Amiota; species Amiota mariae. The sequence continues at coordinate 5,008,749 of JAWNKV010000550.1, forward strand.
TTTAGTTCGAATTGTCATGTCTATGGTATACTATATGGTAATTGGTTGATGTTGTTGGTTAATGTTCTGTCTTGTATCATTTAATTTTTGTTTGATTGTTTTGATTGTTTTTCATTTTTTAAGAAACCACTCCATCCACCGCAATACGCCAAAACCATCATCGGTCAACTATTGAGTACTTACTCACCTTTGTTGCTGTGCAGCGAGACAGTTGGCGAGGCAATCATCGTGTGGCACACATTCTCCAATTCGTCTGTTATGGATGTGTACTCGCTGTGCAGTTTCAGCAATATATTTCTGGAGGGTTTCGCATGCAAGAGTGATTTACCTAGATTCCAGGGGTGTTTGTTTAGGTTTCGATATGTCAAAAGAATCAAAAATTATACGCGAATTAAAAAAAAAAAAAAAAACAACAGAAACAAAAACCAAATCGAAAACGAAAAACAAGAAGATCAACAAAACTCACGAAATATGCATTCTTAAGAAAAGAAATTCTTGAGAATATTGATTTCAGAGTTCAGTGTTTTAATATTGCATAGACGTGAGTAATTTGGAATCATCAATACAACAATACAACAACATGACACTCAATACACAACAACAATGGATACGAATTTTGATTTAGATTAAGGATCAATTGATTGCTTAATTGGATTAGGAATTAGTGGGAATGGAAGTGGGACGCGGCATTAAAGGAATTCAATTTCAAAATATTGTTATAAAGGATTTTGGATGTGGGGCAGAGATTAGTTAGAGCAATTGATGTTGCATGTATGTATCTGGTTCGTTTATTACTCCGACTCAGTTGGCTTGGCTACATACCAATATTGGTAGTTGTTGGCTCCTTGCCACCTTCGCTGTCGGGTTCCGACTGTGTGAGACTCAGTTGCCGGCGTGTGAGCGGTAATATATTCAGACTAATGTGCGAACGATTGATGTCCGCACCGGTGACAGAGGTTGACTCGGAATTGCGGCGACACAATGAGACAGTGCGTTGACGCATCGCACGATGCCTGGCAGCTGTTGGCAGGGAATATACACAATACATATATAAGAAAGTAGCTGCAGAAGTAGCGTAGTAGTAGTAGTATTACAATAGTAGTAGTAGACAATACAATAGGAGTAGGAGTAGTAGTAGTAGAAGCAGTTGATGCTGCAACACTTGGCAACATTACAACACACATTTTTAAATTAAATTTCAATAAAAATTGATAAAACGCAACAAAATCAAGCCAACAAACCAAACGATACAAAAACAAAGAAAACGTATTAACACCGGGCACGTAACGAAGAACAGAACGAAGTGGTTCTCGCTCTACGCTCGCTCACATTTATGTAAGCAAATTACCCTCAAAGTTAATATCCGGTGTCGTTTCATCTGAATTTTCACCCCCAACAAGCGTTTGATCATCATCATTGTTGCCTAGCGGCGTCAGGGTATCTTTACTTTCAGTGCTGGCTCCAGTATCCTGTCGCACCGTGACATATGGGGTCCGCTTTACAGTCTCACATGTCGATGGCCGTTGTGATAAGGGCAAATAGATATCCGAATCAGATTCAGACTGCATGGATACTTTACGAACTACCTGCTCGTTAAGTGCCTCGCGTGACTTAACAACTTCATCGGGTTCTTCAGGCACGGGCAATACCTCAAAGTGTGTGCCATCATCAAAGATATAAGCATCGGGACGTACTTCGGTAAGTGAGCGATTAAAACGGCGTCGGTTATTCACCTGTAATTGGTCATAAGTGCGAGCTTATGAATAATTCCATTCATGAAGGATGCTTATCAATATTTACTTACCTGTAAGCTATTCATGTTAAATCCTACAACAGCACCTCCACCACCACCGGCACCGCCGCCTCCACCACCACCTCCTCCACCACTGCCACCACTACTGCCAACGCCACCCGCTTCATTGTCTGACATTGATATGGTACGTATACGAAGCAAATCAGCAGGAATATTTGCATTTGACATGTGTAAATCATCTTGACCTGCTGTATGTGTAGACATGAAGCGATGTATGACGGCCAAGTGTGAAAGTAATTGCTCTAAGGATTCTTCCATTTTGCGTAAACGAAAATCGATACTCTGAAATTGTAGTAAAAATAACATTAAAAAAAAAAAAAAAAAAAAAACACATTCATCATTCAATGCGTATACATATATTACGAGTATATACCGTTCACACCCAATTAATTATTTCATATTTTTTGTCTGTTAATGATCAAGATAAGTAGAAGCTTAACAAAGTTTACCTACATATCTATTCTTTTAATCTTCTTATATATAAAAAACAATATTTGTTTGTTTGTACATATACTATGCGCTGCTATATCATGTATCTAATTGCAATTAAATTTGGTAAATGTGTATGGTTGGATCCCGCCTGAAACATAGGATAGTGGGTGCAACCCAATACTTGTCGTTGTTGCCGAGAAATTGGTGGAACAAATTTTGAATACAAATAAATACATAACAAAAATATACGAGTAGAAGCTACATCTTCCAATAATTGGAGAACTTTGGTATTGTTATATTAGCAGCAATTGATACTAAAAATTTTAGCTCCATCAAAATCTAGATATAGATCTAAAATAGATTAAATGAAGATTTTATGGGGATTATCTCTTTCATTAATCGAAGAACTCTGATTTTGATATAGCAGCTGTGTATGACGCTAAATCTGTACTAAATCTAAAATAATAAATACTGACATGTAGGTGGACACATCTTAATTTACACGTATCAATGAGGCCCTTGCGACCAAGATTTTATGCTTTACAGACATCAAGACAAAATATTCTTACTAGTTTGAAAGGAATAATATGAATGTCGGTTTAAAAATGAATTTTATATGAACAAATTTTTTTATACATTGAGTTTCAGATACCAAATTGCCCCATAGCTAAAAATTGGAGAACATTCTATGATGGACAGAATGGCATGACCATTTCCAGTCATACTGATCATTTTCATATATTCTTTCTGATATACGATTCTGTGCATTACAAGCATCATGGTTATTACATACGCATACATAATAATTCTTACGGTCCCGTACCCAAAGGGTGAAAAGGGGACCCTATTACTAAGCCTAAGCTGTCCGTCCGTTTGTCATAGAGCGCTATCTCAAGAGCCGTAATAGAAAGATAGTTGAAATTTTTGCAGAGTGAGTAATTCAATTTAAAGTTTTTTTTTCATATTTTTGTTTCTTCACACACTTATATATTTCTAAAAATCAACATCTACAAGATATGAAATGACTTTAAATGTAGTAGGCTATGGGAAAATAAAACTTAATATAAATTGCATTAAATTTTGTATCCAGTAATTGGAGAACACAGACTTTGACAAGCCCAAAGGGTTTGACAATTAAATGAATCTTTCGGTTCGATAGCTCAAAATCTTAGAGCGTAACAATTGTTAGATTGTCAGATGAACATAGACATAGTTTTATCAATTCTTTTCGTAACACTAATCATTTTCATATATTGTATATACTTAGAATTGATGGGGTCTCCAGCACATGTCTTTATACGTTACAAATGTGTATGTTCTTTATAAGATCTCTGATTCTCATGATTCTATGCATTAAAAAAAGTAAGAATAAAAAATTTAATTTGTTTGAATTTTTGTTTTTTTGTTTGATTCTTCACATATTTTTCTACGAAAGTATTATATATAGAAACGTGTACTTTCGTAATATGCAATTGTCCTTATTTTAGTAGAAATGTCATACTTTTGCATTTGAATTTGCATATGAAACGTGCTAAATTAAACTGCAGAACTGAAGTTTAGAAATGGAAATGGAAAAATGCTTAAATTCAATTTTCTTAAAACAATTTAATAGAAGCAAAATACAATATAATAATACGAGCAAAGTGTGCTTTTGCATATGTACGAGTATGAAGCTATGAGTATTTGCTGTCAAATTGTCAGTACCCATATCAGATTCTGACGTCATACCGTCTACTGGCATTAAAGTATCTCATTGTCGTCAGAGCATAGTCTAAGCTGACAGTTTATTTTTTTGATTAAAAATACCTTAATACAATAATATTGTTATAGTATTGTTAAATATAGTATTGCACTCACCTGTACGGTTGCTGTTTGTAGATTCTCTTTTTGATTGATGTCTTCGATTTTCTGTGACATTATCTCAACACGATCTGCTGTGTTCTTGACACGTTCTTCGGTCGATTGATTGAGTATAATTTCTTGTTCATGAAAGAAACCCTCAACACATTCTTCCTCAAAATCATACAAACGTTCCAAATCGTCTTTCTCCAAAAATAGCTTCAGACCATTGTCACGTTGCACCTCCAATCCTGTGTTTTTATTTATATTTTCACATATAAAAACAACAATCAAAATATTAGGGGAAAAAAAAATATATATAAAAAAATTACATTAATAAAAGTATTTAAGTAAAGTGTAGAAGTATTTATTTTTTGTAGTATTTAGATTGAGAATTTTAAATTGGCACGCGTCGGAATTAACCACAAAAATATATAATAATCATTTTGGGAGAGAGCATTAAGCGCAGAGTAATCAAAAATATAATAACAATAACAACAACCATAACGATGAAACCAACGATGAAGACGACATCAATAGATACAAAAATTGCCATCATCAGAATCATTAACATCCGATACGCATACAATATTATTATTATTATTTGCAGAGTTGAGTTGCGTAATCGATACAAAAATAGAAGAAAAAAAAATCAAGAAAAACAATATAATACAAGAATACAATGAAGTATTTTCAGGTAATAAATATACAGTATAGTATAATAAGTAGTTATAATGTAGTAGAGCAGATGACGACAACAGATATGACGAGATCAAGGGCAGACAGGCGGGCGGGCAGGCAGGCAAGCACACAAAAGAAAAAGATATTTTACATTATAATTTTCTTTAAGATTTTCAACTAGTGACTCAAAAACGATAACTCACAGGGAATAAAGCTAAATCTTCTCATTCCTCTCTCACCTTTCGCCTTGCGTATGCAATACTTGAGCAGCGAATAGAAATGACAGAGTGCGATAAATGGTGGCGGTAATACAGGTTTCTGTTGATATTCCATGACGACAGTGAAACGTTGAAACATCCACACCTAGACGATGGATAATAGAAGCATACATTTCTTTATTAAAAAAAAAAACTTACTTTATAATATACTATTTCTAAGCTCACCTGATGCGAAACCGAATTGACTTCATTAAAAATATTGTTGAAAACAGCAATGAGTAGATTGATTAATAAAATGTTAGCTATCAACAAGTACATTGACATTGTTATCGGTGTCACCCAATGACCTGCAGATTGTCAAATTCATCAAAGGATATCATCATCAGCATCAGCAACAAAAGAATTTAATTAATTATAATGCAGCAGTAGCAGCAGCAGCAGCAGCAGCAGCAGCACAGCATGAAATGCAAATAAACAAATAGGAAATTATAGAAAATCTGATAAAAACAAATCTGATAAATGACACTTACCTGTAACACAGGCGGGTTGTCTGGGATCCTCACCGCAGGGTGGATCAATGTCATCGGCAAATACCTCACCATACAACATGAAGTAAGGTTGATAGGTAACCTGTGGGAATGAGAATTGTCATTATTCAATTAAAATTATCATTATCCATCATCATCCACATAGCTTGGAAGATGAACAAGGAGCAAAGTTTGAGAAACACAAATTGTCGGGCACACACAGATACACACACACAAACTGACAAAGATACAGAGACACCAAGATAAGATATAGATAAGAAGTTTATTGCGAGTGAGCGAGCGAAGAGAGAGTACAAGCAAACACAATAAACACGATGAGTTATAATAAATTTTACGATGCGATGCGATGCGATGACTTTTATAATATTTTGTAATGATGACACTTTGACTTTATAACTCAAATTCGTGAGATTTAACTGTTTTCGTTTTCAGCAGCATGCAATTACATCACACAGATACAGATTTGTATTGTATCTGTGTGTCTGCTTTATTTCTGTACTACTTATATTCACTGTTCCGGCGGATAATTACACTTCATTAATAAACGATTTATAAGCAACAGCAGCAGCAAAAAGCAATGAAGTGAATCTTTTAATAGATTCAATTCAAATGATAAAAGATATAATAAATGACTAACTATCACTACTCACGGTTATTCTTAAGTTTAATTTTATAGCAAATCATTTTCATAATGAAATGCAAAGTTAACTCTTTAGAAAATTTACACAAAATATTTAAGTTATTCACCAATTGTGAATTTATGTAATTTTATAAGATTAAGTTTTCATTTAAAATTTGATTTAAATTTATTTTGAAAATATTTTAAGTTTAAAATGAATTTAAATTTCGTTTATTTCTTCATTAAATAAATTTATAAAATTTATTGAAAATCTTTTTTAAAATATTTTATGCTTAAAATGCATACAATTTATTTACACCTTTCCGATTCATCATCATCTTCATCACCACACCACTTGATATCCTTAGATGATGTTATGATGCTTTCAAGTACTTTGAGTAGAGTATGATACAAATATTGGATAAACAATGAAAGTTTTTATATCATGCAAAAAATTATATATAAAAACTTAATATAAACAAAATATTCTGGCATCATCAATATAAAAATGAAAAGGTGAAAGATAAAAGAAAAAAAAACTATAAGAATAAAAATTCATAAATATTCATAATCAAAGTGAGTACACACATTTACTTGGATAAGTACACACACGGATATATGGATATCGGCATGCAACAGATTTGTTTTTTTTTTTGTTTCTAAGTATATATCAGAGATTATAAAGAAAGAAAGAAAAAAAAAATGGGAACAAAGTGTGGAGGGAAATATATCGTAGAACGAACGAAAAAATAGAAAAGAACACAATGGACGTCGTAAGCAGGAAACTTAAGCTCAAAGTCATTATCAAAAAGGCTCTCAATAGAGTGTCGTTTCAGTATAGAAGAGAAAAGAATAGACAGCAAGAGAAGAGAAGGTGATAGAGTAAAAGAAAAGTAGTCAAAATATAGATAGAGATTGGGACAGATAGTAGAATATAGTCAGTCAGGTAATAGAACCTAAATTAATAAATAAAATTGTAGGTACTCCTCAAGTTAAAAGAAGAGATGTTTTATAGACAGCAGGAAAAGAAGAAAAACATATATAGAGTTTGGGTCACATGGAGTGTATATAGGGTTTATAGAATTTAAAATTAAAAAAATAAGTACACAGTATTGGAGAAAAGAATCTTATAGATAGCAATATATTTGAAATAGTACAATTAATTTATAATAGTATAAGAAAAATAAAATTCTATATACAAATTATAGTATTATTTGTTTCATAAATAATGACAACATCAATATTATTTAGCTATATAAGGTATACACATATATATATACATCATAGGCAGCATATAGAGTAGAAGATAGATTATGTATCATTATTTTATACCTTTCACACTAGTCTAAACCAAACATAATCTATATCTAACTATTTAGTTCAATTGGGATATAAACTCGCAATGTCAATTTATAACAGAATTATTCAATTACTGGAAGAGGTAGTCCCCATTGAAAATCAAATTTAAAGCCACCCATAGTATACTAGAATTTAAATCTTTTGTTTTTAAAATCAATTTGAAAGGACAATTAACTCAATACAACTTAATTTATAGAAACATTAGAGTGTGAAAGGTTTATAAGCTTCGATGAACCGAAGTTAATAAGTAAGTATTTTAATTTATTTTTGTTTAGATTGTATTTCAGGTATTGTTGGTAGGTAAGGTATTATTATTATTGTTCTGGTTGCAGTTGTTTTGTTGTATGCGACACTATGATATATAGTTATGTTGAACTATTTTACTACATTTGTCTAATTGGCATATCAAACCGTTGATTGTTACTTATAATAATTTCAGGGTTTACATTTGTTAAATTTCCGCTCAATAAATTGTATAAGCCTGAATCGGTTTTTGGTGTAATTCCATCACTTGATAGATTTGAAGCTGATGTTGTTGTTTCTGCCGTTCCTGCTGCCATTGTCGATACTGTTGGCGATGGAGTAGTTGTAGTCGTAGCTGTACGATGATAATAGCCACCACTACCACTTGATCCAAAACTGTTGACGCGAGCATTGTGTGAGCGCGAGTTATGGCCAAGTGCTCCCAGGAATCCAGGTGCTACTATAGAACCAGCAATAACCTGCCATCACCATCGCCATCATCATTGTCGCCATTATCAAATAGAACGATGAAGTATGCATACCAAAAACAAAAATCGAGCGATTCAACGAACGACGAACAAATAAGTGAATAATACATTGATTGAGTGAACAAATGAATGAATGAATGGAACGAAACGGACCAAGCGTAAATGATTCAATGAGCGCGTGATGAATACGTTAAAGTGTATGAAAGAACCGGAAGTGAGGACGTGAGATTGTGAGTCATGTTTAAGTGTATTTTGTTGTTAAAATTCGTTCCAACATTGATTGTTGATGTTACATGTTTATTCATTCATTTATTTATTTGTTGATTTATTTTAAAATTTTTTTTTTTAAATTTATTATTTATTTTGTTTTTAATTTTTAAATTAATTTTCATTTTATTTAGTTTCAATTTAAATTGGAGTTGTTGGAGTTTTGTTAAATGTTTTGTGAGAGAAAATTTTGAGATGACAAAAGAACAAAAGAGAAAAGAATACACATATAGTAAATAGTATAATTTTAATTTTAGTACTTAGTATATAAAATTAGATATATGAAGTATTATTGTAGTACAAAGTTTTTAGATTTTAAAAGAAATATAATGCATAAGAAAAAGAAATCTAGAAGTAAGATACTTATATTATTTCTTTACGACAGACAATGTTGTGGGGAGCATGAAAGTTGAACTACCTAAAGACTTTATTTTTTTTTTTTGCAAATTATTAAAAATAAATAGTGATGAAAAAAAGGGGTGGTTGAGAAACACTGTAGTACAATAAAAGTATTAAGTATTATCATTTTAGTTATTTACTAAAATACAAGTTAAATATACAATAAATTCAAATTCATTTTGAAAATGTTAACTAAAAGAGAGCGACGAAACAAAGGGAGCGCAATAGAGAAATAAATGGAAAGAATTTGCATGTGAAAAATTATTTCTGAAATATTTAAGTAAATGTATGTACTCGACTTTTGATTACAAAGAATGAATATATATTTTTTTTTCTTATTTGTTTAGCTGAAATAAAAATTTTAAAATAATTCTCTAAATATACTTATTAAAGATTTTAAGTTTATTTTTTGATTTCGAGACCACGGCAGCCTCAATTCACAAAACTCGCACGCACACTTAACATTTCTTCTATGCCATTTACAGTTTTTTATGGTTCTTATATAGAATATGTTCGTTGAACAGAAGTTAATCAGTTTGAATCAGTTTTGTAATCGTAAAAATGCAGTAACGAAATATCACGTGTTTGGAAATATCTTATTTATCTACTCCATTTTTAAAATAATATTTTTAGTGATTTTCTTTTCAATGAAAAATTTTAGTTGAAAGTCACCATAAGTTTCATTTATTGAATCGTTTTCGATATCAGGCAACTATAGAATGCAAAGTGTTCACTCAGAAGTCTTACGCCCAATTGTGGTGCCTGATATTAACGTGAGTATCAGAGTTGGCATTTAGTTACCGTCAGTTGATCTTAATAATTGCTTTACGCCTTTGAAATCAGCCTCCAGAATAGGAAATAAAAAGTCCCCTAGTGATAAATTTTCTACTCTAAGACTTCGAAGAAAGGCTTCTCAAGTAAATAGGTTCGGTTTTTAGAAGTACTGGGCAGTCACATAGGAAGTTATGGAAGAGTTTTCTGACACTTCTCCATCTCCCCAACTATGACAAAAGTTTTGGCGGGGAACATGATTTTATGAGTCTTTGATTCAGTGCTCTATTAAAAATATCGGACAACTATAGTTCATGTTTATTTAAACGAAATGCAAGGCCAGAACCTTTAATAACTGTGAATAAGTTTATGTCACTGTGAAAAAGTAAACGTTCAATTCATTTAACTAGAAAGAGTTTTGTGGAATGTGCCCTTGTGTTGTCAATTGACAATTGAATTCATTGTGTAAATTATCATCATGATGATCATCATTATTATCAAATCAAAGAAATTCTTAAATAAATAAAATATGTATATCGATTATTATTTTGCATATGTGAATCAATAATCTACTACTATAGAGTAAATCAAAACCTAGTTAAAAAGACATTAAGTTGTTTTGTTTGGTTGGTTGGTTAGTTGGTCTATGGCAAGAACATAGTTAGTGCAAATAACTAAGACAATTGTTCATTCACACACACATACACTCATAGTATATAGTATATACATATATATATACAATCACACACCTTCACAGATACATACTTTACATATACAAACATATGTATAATGACTTATTAACTAATAAAATTATATAGTAATAAAAACAAGCGATTTATTGACTTCTGATAGATTGATAGTTCGATAAACTTATGATGAAGTCCATTCAAAAATCATTAAATAGTAGTATTTCCTCACTTACCTCACGAATTAAACGCCATGTCGGTTCATTATTTGGATATAAAATGGCTTGACGACTAACGCCGAAACTCATTAAGACCACAGCCAAGAGGACAACAAAGTAAATCATGTTTTTCACCATTTTACCCATCATTGTCACAAGAGGACCTACACACAAACATATTTATAAATTTTATTAGATTATAAATTTTGATATGAATTCACAAAACAAAGCAAAGCAACACATACCCAAATATTTATTTACACCAAGGATATTCAGAATGCGTAGGTACCAATAAATACTGTCGACACAGTAAATAACACGACCAATGTCCATGGTATTTATACGAAAACGAAATGCTAAGCCAATGAGGAATAATATAATGGCGGCCCCATCACATGGGTTCCACATGTTCCATGCCCAAACAGAGAATTTATGACTGCGGCAACACACACATAATAACAATTCCATAAAATGAATGAGCAGCGTGTGAAGGATACACGGATACACGTACGTATACAGTAAGAACAAAAATCGAAAACATTAAATCAAGTGTAAAAGGAAAGAATAATACATACTACGACTATATATGTATAAACCAAAATAAAGGCATAAAAAACAATCATTAAATGCGGTTGAGAACAGAACCAGAGAAGCGTAAATAATGACTCTTAATGAGTTTAATCAAGTATCCACTTATTTGGATAAAATGAAAAGATACTCATTTATTTCGTATTTTGGTGTTGTTTTTTATGAAGTCAGAACTACTTACGTTATGGCAACCGGTTCAGATGATATAATCTCTCGTACTTTTTCAAAACCCAAAGCTGTGATATACGCAATTGAATACCATTCCTGCCAACGTGGTAAATGCTCCATTCGAACCAAAACCGTAAACGAAAACATTACCAAAAAGAACATATAGGCAATCTGTCAATAGAGATTTCAAAGAATTAATAAACTGTTTGTGTAATAAAGACAATGACTTTATAATGAGAATGAGTTATGATATGAAGGAAATTAAAAAAGTTCATAAAAGAGGTGTGCTTCGATAGTATTCGACTTGCGTTGGGGTTAGTATTCATTATCCGTGGTATATTTCTCTATATTCCCCAATTGACTGATGACTGATAAGTGCTTTCCCCTCCTGAATGATTTTTTTTTTTTTTTGTTATATTTTATTAAGCCGGTAAAATACAAAAGTACCCTTAAGACATATGAATCATATGTTAACTGCGAAAAAATAAAAGTTTAATCACTCAAATTATTAAAATTTAGAAATCGTCAAATATGGTGATAGATGCGACCACGACGGAGATCACCAGGGTGAAGACTCTTAAGACGTCTACGACAATAGTGGTTTAGCAGTTCAGCAGCAAGTGGATTTTTGTGAGAGTTCAGCCGATCGTTGTATCTACTACTTAGTATGTCTGTTGATTTCTTCCCAACCTGAAGGCATCTGCCGATCATTGTACATATATTTGAATACATTGAATTTGCAACTAAGATGCCAGACTCCAGAGCTATTTACCATATGTCCAAGACGGTTTGATGATTTACTTGTAGATTGTAAGTTTAACATCTTACATTGATGGCATAGGGGATGTCAAGTCCACACATGTTAACTGTAGGGCACCTGTCGCGACATAACGTAAAACAACATTGTTGAGACTTAGCAGAGTTTAACCCTATTTTCCAACGTTACCCCATCTATGAAAATTGTCTAGGTAGTTCTCGGTATAAGTCGCAACTTGAACGTTGCAGTTCTTTCTTGATACACATTTTCATCATGAGTAAAGTCGAAGTTTTTTCTGATCAATTTTCAAGTTTAAACACAGTTAAACGACAAACGCTTAAGTCGCATATGCTCAATATATTGTGATATTTTTGTGCTCAGATGTTGGTCAGAAAGCAGTTCATTTTCGACAGACAGGTCGCTAAATGGAATACTGTTGTATACCACCTAAGTCACTGTAATATTTTGTCACGGAATTATAAACGCTGGTCGTATACTTTGGGGACACTCCTCATGTCCCCGTCAATGAACGGAAAAGCTTGGAGGATTTAAATGAAATATGTACACTTACCGAATCTGCCCAAAATTTTGTAATTGGCGCTGTATAAAATTCATAGAATTTCTTTTTCAAACGCAAAGGTTGATGCTGCTTCACTTCATTATATTCTGAACCATGAAAGAATTCACGATATTGTGATGGATCGGAGTCGGTCAATGAAACCTGTTGCGAATAATAACAATTTATATGTTAGAATTTTCCCATTTATAAAAGAAATTCATTATTATGATATATGTTTATATATTAAAAAGAGAGATTGATACACACACAATAGAGAGAAAGTAGTAAGTAAATGTGCAATGAAACAAAAATAGCAACACATAAAACGAGTATTGAGTTAATTAAAGAAAAAAAAGGACGAGACGACAACACGCACATAATAAAATGACAAAAATGAAAGCATGTGAAAGTGAAGTGAGCAAATTAAGTTAAGATATTGTATAAGAAGAGAAAAATTTAATGCTGAATTTACTCAAAAATATTCTGGCAATTTGTAAATTTATTATTATTGAGAATTTATTTATGATTCATGCTTTTAAAATGTTTGTAGATTGCATATTCATTGAAGCATTTAGAGTGAATACAAAGTACATAATTGTAAATGAATAAATAAAGAAAAATATCACATCACTCAAAAGTCTCAATTCTAACTACTAACTAAGTCAGTTTGTTTCAAAATTTTACTTCATTCAGATTGGACTTTAATTTGAAGATTGTTGTGGCTATGATTGTAACATTAATGGAGAAGCAATCAGAACTTCTATGTCTGCCATTTCGTCATTGCTGCCAACAACTCAAAGACACGATGCATTCTCTAGGTGAAGAAGTGGTTTTATCGTTTGTCTTTGGGACCGCAAACATTTGCGGTTTCGGTCGCTTTCGACAGCTTTCACTTCCTGCTGTGAGTTGTCCGACAATGTGCTTCCGGAGTGTAGTGAAGGTTCGATGTTTCATTCCTCGCACATATACAGCTTCATCATGAAGAATAGTATATACACAGCCTTTAGATATCTTTAAGCTTTCAGCTATGTCGTGTAACAGCAGTAAATGGTCTTCCAAAACGATTTTGCATACTTTTCATGTATTCTTGAAGAACTGGCATCGGTGCTTGTATGCTCATTTTTAAACTCAGTTAACTAATTTACAAGTTTTGTCAATTCATTGATTTGCTTAAAATCCATTGCTTTTTTGTTTTCATTGTTTTAAAAATTACAAAAGTATGATCATTTAAACCATTATAATTTGTATACAAATCCTTGGATTCACATTTTGTTAATTTCAAAACTTATTGAGTGATGTGACATTTAAAAAATATTGTAATAAAATATTATTCAAAATTATTTTGTGATTAATTTTTGGAAAACAAATTGAGTGTTAGTTTTGAATAATAAACAAATCCTTTATACGATTGGGAAATAGTGTAACAAATATCTGATTATTTAAATAAAATATGATAATGGTGCTTAAATAATTTTTTAAATAAAATAATTTGAAATAAAAAAAAAAGATATGGAATTTCAATTGGTGTCTCTTTACTTTCGTGTGATAAATAATATAAACTTCTGCATAAAGTGTTGCATACTTTTTAATTAGCAATTCGTATTTTTATTTTGCTTGCACTTAAACTCTACACTAAAGTTTATTTCTAAATACATTTTTTCAATTAATCTGTGATTAAGCGAAAATAAGTAATAAAAAGATTATAAGAAATGAAAAAGAAAATTATTTTCAAACTACCGAAGAAGTAAGTGAAAAATTAAAAATTACTGTGATATAGAGAAACTTTGTTACGTGTTATTTTTTTTATTTTTGTTTTAAGTTGAAACTAACTTTGGAGGGTGGTTCTTCCGCTCCAGCAGTGAGATTAACCTGAAATTAATTATTGTAATTGGTTTCATCTCATCATATTAATTGGATTGGCATTTGGTTACGGTTTTGAGGGTTTATGTGTTTGGTGGAATTTTAAATGAAATTTCTCTAAATTCTACTAAGAACTTATTTTCTCAATCAATGCTCAATAAGATTGCTTATGGTATTTAGTTGTTATTTGGTGAATTGAATTTTGTATAAATAAAAGGAAAAAATTACATATTAATAAATAAGGGAATAAAATTATTGTAGTAGTAGTAGTATTAATTATTTATCTTTCTTTTGTTTTTTATAAGAATTTGCTTTTGCTTGTGAATTTAATTTTCTTTTTTCTACCAAAAAAAAAAAAAAAATTCATATTAATTCGTGATTTAATTTGCTTAAACATATAAAGGATTTCTACTATGTGGAATTAATATTATTATTATTATTATTCTTATAACTTTCTATTGTTTTTTGAAACTCTTTCTGATTATATATGAATATATATATATATATATATATATATGTGTATGTGTGTGACAGAGAGAGAGAGAGAGAGAGACAGTGTGTGTGTTTGCTACCGAAATTGACCAAATACAATGTAGGAAAATAATAATGAATTATGATTAAATGAAATTAAATAATTCGTACATAAACAAAATAACAAAATATTAGATATTTATAAGTATGTGTATTATGTATGAATATGTATCATGTACACTCATGGTCAAAATAATAGGTACACCTTTTATATCTTCTGCTCTAAGTTCATGATTTGTATGGGAGATATCCCTCCTAGTTATCCGAGGATCTTGAAAATCAGTTCCTAAGTATAAAAAACAAAAAAGTTCTACTAATAAAATGAAAAACAAAAAAGTTTGGTTCAGGGTTTAAATGGGAAGCACCGCCCTATTGGTCCCATTCAACTCATTCCGACAAATGTAATGCGTATGGTGAAAAGTAAGCTCCGTGCAATATTTCAGTTCTCTAGCTTAAAAACTAGTTGCATATATATAAACGGACAGACGGACATTGCTTTATATTCATATTCTTTATGGGGACTTCGATATAATCTTCTGTGTGTTAAAAACTTCATGACAAACTTATAATACTATTCCCTGAGTAAAGAAAAAAAAACCTATAATTATTAATTTATAAAATTTTTTTATAAAATAAAAATATGGAAATAAATACTAATTTTCAACTACATTAAATGAAAACCCAAATACATTTTAAGGATGATGTATTTATAAATAGTACATTATTTTAACCATGACTATCATTTGATGAGATGAATGTTATTTGTTAACATAAAAATATTTATTTACGATATTTTCATTGTTGTTATTGAAAATAAGTGTTTCTATTGTTGTTCTAGTATTTAGTTGTTGGTATAGTTATAGTGTTTAGTGTTGTTTTTGTTGTTGTTGATGACGTATTTGTAGTTGTAATTTTTCACAAATATTTTATTTATGTGTCAATAAATAAAAAAAACCTTGTGTGATTTTACTCACTTTGCCGTTCTCGTGTACTTTTGTATCGCGCACTGAATATGTATCCGCCAAAAGAGCCTGGAATATTTACGATGCGAATTTTCATATTTCAACAAAATTTATTTTTATTATTTTTTTTATTTATTTATTTTTTTGTTTTTGGTTAAAATTAATTATACAAAATTTAAAAATATTTATTATGCAATTGTCACTAGATGATGCATTCTACAAAACAAATACTATTGTGTACTAAATTAAGTGATTAATTTATCGCTCATTTATTTATTAATTATTAAATTATTATTTACTCGTTTTATTTAATTTTTTTTTTTTTTTTTTTTTTTTTGTAGAAAATTCAATAAAATTAATAAATGTGAAAACATACAAAACATGTTTATTATTTAAGTAAATATAAATTAATAATTTTATCAAGTCAATGAATTAATTGATATCATTTTTTATACCTTTCACACATGTATAGACGAAGGAAAGGGTCTTAATACACTAAATTGTGATGTTTGAAAGTAGAATCATCATTGAGTAAACTCAAAGCATGAAATTGGAATTTTATGGGATTGTATATTTATAAAGAAATGTTTGATCGATTAAGGTTATATATACATATTTAATTCAATGTGCTGATAATATGTATATTTCAATCAGAGTTCTTCGATTACTAGTCTCTACTAGGGTCAAAAAGGGATGTTGTGAGAAGACTTCCCTATTTTGAGTAATAGAGTCTTCATAAAAATTAAATGAAAGTTATAAAATAACTGATTAGACAAATTTGTCCATATAATGGTATTGTATTTACTAAACAATATAAACTGTGTTAACATAAAGGATCCACAAATTGGATAAATCGAATCAAATAATAAATAACTTAATCAAATACATGGTAGAAAATTGAGCCTTTTTTTTTTTGGAAACCTTCAAATTGTTTAAGAAAGATACACAAACCCTTATTCTTAACTAATTTTTTGTATAAAAAACTGTCACATTACTCAGAAAATTTAAACTGAACTTTTTAGAGAATGATACTCCCTTGTTGGATTGTCACCTTGTAGTGGTAAGGGGGACTCAGTAAGTGTAAAGAGCCTGAGAGCGTTACCAGTGCAAGAGCAAACACTGAAGATAAGAGCAATCCAAATAGGGCATCTATTATCAGTCAGTCCTATCTCATTCTATCCTTACCTATCAGATCCTATTAAAAATCTTCATTCAACTGTGTGTAGGTTGGAAAAAGAGTTGAGAGATGATGCTGGTTCTCATCACCGTCTATTATTTTTAACTAACATAACATTTCTTTAATAATGATATATTATGTACAAAAAACAGAACATCTTCTGCTTGTGTTAATTCTTTAATTCATCAGGTAGGGTGTGAAAGGTATATGTATAAGATTCGATGAAACAGAACATAATATTCTGTCTGATATACTATATATTTTTTTGGTTGTCCTTAACATTAGTCATGTATGAAAATCTCTTTGAGCCATAAGATATTTTTTTTTTAAATTATTTGTCAATGTCAATGATTTAATATTTACAATTCATTTCAATGGAAAATGATTCTATAGCATTCAAACAAGTGATTAACAAAAAAACTCACTCATCTATAACATAACATTTCCAACTTTTTTAAATGCTGCCTTTCAAACTAATATGGTACAATGTCATGTGTTCTTCACTTAAGCGATCATATTTCAAAAACACACTCGCCTCAAAATACTATTATATCATGTGGAGGACTTTTGTTTGATTTTGATATTGAAGCACGCTTTCGAGAAATGCATATGCAACACATACACACACTTAAAAACACACACACAAACACACACACATATATATTTATATACATAGAGATAAATACAGATATAGATAGTAGATACACATATATAAAAACATTGATACGCTTAGTCCTCTTATATTTTAGTCCTCACTCTTTGGCACTTTGTTTGCATTTTTGATTAAGTGATTTTATGTAATCAAACAAAATATTTGCACAACTCGTGTTGCTTCAACAAGGAATAGAATAAAGATGATGATGCGGAGGTGGTTATAATGTTTAAACTATGGGAAACTATAATACTATATAGAAGGCTGTATTAGCTTAGTTGGTCCGAAGCCTTTACTGACTGCTCGACTGCCTGTTAACTTGTTTTAGTTCACTATAAAATAAATGGACTGGCAAACCATAAAAGTTATTACTTAATTGAACTTTAAATGAAGCTTTTAAGTTTTAGAATCAATCTACTATACTATACATATATGTACATGTGTCAGTGTGTGTATGTTCATGTATTATGTGTCTAGGTATGTATTAAATTTGTAATAGCATTTTGCACTTAGCTAAGCATCATCAACAAAGGCTCAACTCAACTTGAATTCAACTAAACTCAACTTAAATATGCTTTAAAGGACTGCAAGGATTTGCTGTGAAAATACATCGAAAGAAAGCACATATAAAAAGCATTTAACTATATTTTAGCCACTTAGTGAGACTTACTATTTTATTTTATTTATTTATTTTTTTATTTTATTTTTTTTTTTTATTTGGTGTGAAAGAATTTTGGTTTCAAGTGTGCAGATTCTGTGGATTGTTTGTATTGTAGTTTGAGCCAAGTTAGTTTGTAACTTACATTTGTCGATTGTGTTAGGCTGTTATAAGATGGCGAAGTTTTCTCGATTTGTATTAATTTGCACTTAAGAGCGCGATAGAAGTTTTTTTTAGTATATATGAGAAATTATTAGTTACTAGTTTACATACAAAATTATTATCATTTATATAACTAACCTAAAATGTTCTAATAGAAATTTAATAGAAAAACAAAAACTAAACGAAAAATAAAAAACTTTAAAGGACTAAATAAATTAAATGAAATTAATATGACAACAGCAATTCATGTTAAATTAATAGACACTTTTATATATTAAATATTTAACAATCATAACTTGGATAATATTGAGTTGTTGACAACAAAAAAACAAAACTAAGTAGTACAATAATTGACACAAAAATCAATAAATCGATGCTACACCAAAAAACAAAATCCAAAGAACATATGTATGTATGTCATACTTATGTATAGACAATTATTTTGTACGATATAATAAATTGTTTTAAGTTAAAAAACAAAACTGAATAAATTGCAAAACAAACTCAATAGTAAGTAGTACGGGAAACATTTGAATTTTTTTTTTTTATCGTAATACAGAGAGAGACAGACAGATATAATAGATACAGAAATACAAAGAGTATATAGAAAGTGGTATAAATTAGCAGAGTTAGTTTATTTTTTTTTTTTTTTTTTTTTTTTTGAAAGATACAATACAATATGCTGTATTAGTAGTAAGTAAATATGGTACATTTAGACACAGACAAAATGTCACTTTTTTTTTTTTAAGATATCAAAAATATACATTTATAAAATATTACATTTATATTATATAGATTATATATATTTGAGAGCAATAAGCAAAAAAAACGATCTGGCATTGCCATACTACCTTATTTGGCTTATCATTTTTATTGCCCATCCTACATTTCAGAGAAATTGATCTTTTGGCTTTTGTCAGCGCATTCTATTTTGTACATAAATATTCGAGTCAATAATTTTGCATTGTAGCGTAGTAGTAGAATAGTAGTAGTAGTAGTAGTTGGTAGTAGTGGTAGAGAAGTAGTAGCAGAGTTGGTGGGTAGTAGCACAATTACATAAGTAATTAGGGATGAGAATAGTACCATATACATTATACATATATGTAAATTGTAGTACCGAAATAATACCGAAAAAATGTCAATTATAAACAAATCATTTTATCATTATTATTATTATTACTTATTTTAAAAATAAATCTATATATTTTAAAATTAAGCAAAAATACTTTGTTCTGTTGAACGCGACGCGCAAATTTTAAAAAAATTAAAAAAAATAAAATTGTAAATAAAATTATTATTATATTTTTACACATTAAGTAAAAGTTGGGTAAAACTGTTTAAAGTGAGGGAGGGTTAAAGTTACTGTATTTTGCATTTAAATAAAATTAAAAAATTAACCAATTATAAATTCAAATATAAAAAAAGAAATGAACTCACCTCGGCATCTGCTTGTGAACGATCTGAATCGTCGTTGTCTAGATTTTGATTTTCCAAATGTTCTTCTTCAGTTTGTGGCATTTGTTGCAATTCCTCTTTGGACTTGAAATCCAATTGCCTAATATAGAATGGTAATACTAAGCCCAATATGACCTGTGGACAATAAATAATATATAGTAATCAAGCATCAT
Source organism: Amiota mariae (assembly GCA_035041805.1). Classification (NCBI taxonomy): domain Eukaryota; kingdom Metazoa; phylum Arthropoda; class Insecta; order Diptera; family Drosophilidae; genus Amiota; species Amiota mariae. The sequence goes on from JAWNKV010000550.1 coordinate 5,029,032, forward strand.
GTGAAAGGAATCTAATGTGTCTCTTAACTTACAAAGAAAGCAATCAAATTTTTAAAGAAAACTAATTTAATTTTTCAAAATCCAAATATAAATAGGCAAGATAAAACAATTCTACACCATTTTCTGCTCTGTTTGTCAACCGGTTTTTTTTTTTTTTTTATCTACCAATTTTATATGCATTGAAAATATTCAAGCAATTTCAAACAAACCCATGTTTCCTATTCCGCTTCCTCGCCTGATTTCAATATTTCATCTGTAAGTCATTTCTTCATCTTAATTTCTAAAACGAAATTATAGTTCCAAATGGTCGAATCTGTATAACAACGCCAATGATAGGGCAATTCAATTGATCCATATTTCATTAATGTTTATGAATTGATGTAGAAATTCTTTTGGATTAACCCGAAACATGCTACGAAGTGTTCAAACGCCTAAATTTTTGCTTCAATGTGAATGGCACCCAACTGGGTGACAACTTCTTCATACCCAGATTTTCATGCATTGTGTGTCCCACACGTTTTGTTGAGATGTTCTTGTCAGTTTTATTGAGCACTCTTATACTTTGCTCATTCTTAACGACGATGGCATATCTTTTTTCATGATTTAATCTTTGTGAAGCTACGAGCACGTTTTATTTGCCCTAAAACCAAGCAATGGGTAATAATGATGCCGTTGTGGCATGTACATCATCCAAGTACTCGTTAATATCTTTAGGGATTTATCTTTTCATAAGAAGGAATGAAATATATTTTCTGATAGTGACAAAGTTTATGTAGTAATGTCGCCACTAAATGGTCAATTAAGAGACTAATTAGACATCCCTCGTAGTAATACTGACAGACACATTTAGTCAGTCAGGTATAGTTACCTTAAAATTTGTATTTTTACGCGTACGTAAACCACCCATCCAAAGATCAGCAAGGATAACTTGACTGCAAGGATGCGCCAGTAATGCACGATGATTTGCTGCCACGGCCAATGAGAGACAACTTTGGTTTGACCATGAATGCAATTCGCATGTAAGTAACCGCTGGGCTTTTTCGGCATCCTGTCGATAGCTAAAATCCAATAGTTTGTTGCCTATGATACGCAAAAAGAAAAACCAAAATAAGAAAGGATTAAAATGGGGGAAAGGAAATGATAAACCAAAATGGCAAACGGAAACGGAAGTTATTTAATTGGCTTTTAAATGCCACACTGCCGAGATTGTTCTATTCTACTTATATTGTACAAAATATGTAGGCTGGTGGGATGAGTTAAGCCGATTTATTTGCCTTTGGTTAGTTTTATTAATTAACTGGAACATGTGATTGGTATGACATTTAACCGGAATGGGCAATGTGTTTTTCTTTTAAGCTATTTTCGTTTAATTAATTCCAAATTGCATTTGACAGGTTTTCCTATCATCAGCATTACACCCCATCAACTCAACCCATTCAACATTCATTCAGTATTACATACCTTTGCTTTCGAATTCCTTTGCATAAGAGCGTAATTCCTCATAGATTTCTGTATCCAGATCATCTTCAGCTGCCTCATGTGCCATTGCTTTATATAACTTACAAGCAACAAGTGATTTGGCCAAGGCCTCCTCGCCATGTGTCCACATTAGTAAAGCCATTTGCTGGCGTTTCGTTAGAACGGCCCAAATCTGCACAGTACGACAAAATTTATTAGCATTTTTTATTGTTTTTACTTCCAAAATTTTTTTCTTTTTATTCATTCATTTATTTCTTCTTTGTTTTGTCTTTCTTCGTAGTAATAAGTCAGTGGCATACTGAGAAATAGACAGACAGACAGACAGATAGACAGAAAGATGGAGAAACTCACTCACCAATAGCTCATTAAATGGGAACTCAAAGAGTGCCATCTCAGTGGTAAAAGGCAGAAGACCGGTAACTAAACTCAAGGAGTTTGCACCAGCATAGCGTTGATAAGTTGATGACTTTCGGCAGGCATTTGCATAACTGTTCATAACCTTTGCGTAAATGGGACGAAATTTCCGTCGAGTATAATAGGATCTGCGATGAAAGAATACACAATAAATAAAATCCAATTTAAGTCCAAATAAATTCAATGTTCAACAGGGAATAAGATAAAAACAAAACACTATAAAACACACAAAATAAAGAAAAACCAATTTAATCTATGCAAAGCACTGCTTTAGATGCCACAAAACATTTGTTGCATATCTTCTATCTACATCTCCCTAAAATGTATGTATATTTATTCCATTTGAAGTTTGAGCAAGATTTAATCATCGTTTTAGGGATTGGTTAGGTTTTCATCATTCCATTTAATGATGGACATAGACATAGAAGACATCATAACGTTGCGGTAATTGTGAACTATGCAAAATGATTTACTTTAATAAAAATTTAATTCAATGTGGATTTAGTGTGAATTTTAACGAGAGGGTAGTACTAGAAGTATCTAACTTATCCTGGCCCTGAAACATTCTTTGAAATATAACTACATACATATTTTATTGGACAAACAAAGACAAAAGAAAATATTCATATTCATAAAGCTTTTTCCCAAAAATTTAAATAGGCAAACCTTCTAATTAGTGAATTCAAGCACAGTGTCTGCAATTCATTTAAAAATCAGCTACACTAACTACAGGTTTATACACGGGGGACTGTCTGCATAAAACTCATCTTAGGAAAATGAAAATATCCCCAACAAGCATCTATAGATTTTGAAACTAAATAGAGAAAATCTCAGAGTATATACAAGCAGCAGAAATAAGTATCTAGGACACTACTGGGCTGTGCCAGTGAACTCACCCAGTGTAATCATGTTAACTAGTTGCGAGAAGAATGTAAATAATCCACCAAGAAAAGTTGAAAGCCGTCATACTTTACTTGCTACTCGCTGCTTGTTCGTACTGCCACACACACTCTCTCTTATTTTCAAAGTGAATCAGTATTGATACGTGTCAGTTCACGTGGTTTCTCTTGACTACTGAACGGGTTGAAAGTTTTGTGTGTCATCGTTACTAGCGCACACGCCTACTTGTAAACTTTTTACTTTGCAGCTCGCTAACTCGCCAAATGTAAATAAGGCTTAAAACTCCATTTTGTTCTGGGAATGTTCTTGAGAATGATGGGACTGCAATACATCATCCCTTTAATTGAGTTGAGTTTGGTAGTTGAATTCATTAAAAGGCTCAATGCTCCTTATGTTAAACAAAGTATATTGAAACTAATGAATATTATTTATTTATTTATTTGTTGCTACCATATAATTATTAAATTACAAGCTAACAAAATGTATGGGACACTAGCATCTATGGCTATCAGCTCACTAATCTAATATTACTTAAATAAGTGTATCGAACTAAAAGGAATCTTCTCTTAGAAATGCAGTTAACATTTTCTCAACTAATTATACTCAATTCTCTTTGTTAGATCGAATACTTTTGAATCTACCCTGGTGCTTTACTTTTAAATATAATAGAGAAAAGATTTTCATTTCTTGTAGTATGTATTATATTTTAAATTCATAAATATAATTCCGATGGTAGCTTAAGTATTTTATTGCCAATCTTTGTACTCTGAGTAATTGCGGAGTTTATTTTTCAATTTAGATTTCATTTTTGATTTTGATTTATTCAGTGGATGGGATTCTACTGCCATCATTTATTGTATTTTTAGTCATAAAATATTTATTGTTTTTGCTTTTATACTTATTTTGAACAAATTCTCACATGCACATTTTCATTGAAAATTGATATTGACATTGATATTGTGACAAGCGTTTGAAGTTTATATAAATACAAACAAATGCAACAAATTTTATGACTTTTTATTTCAATATTTTATTTTTATTTTCAACTTTTATTTTTTGTTTGTAAAGAATTTTATTATTTTATTTACCTTGCAGTCAAGAGTAAATGCTGCAAAATCAGTTTAAATTCTCTAAATGGATACATAAAAAATATTCATTGAATATCTTTAAATTTTATTAGAATTTCTTTTTGTCTTCTAAATTTTGTTTACTTTTTCCATTTGTAAAGAACAATTGAATAAAAAAGAAAGGTTAAAAAGGAGCAAACATATAAAATTTTATGATTTTGACATCAAATAACATTTAAGAAAGCAACCAAAAGGAGACGAGTTACAATTAACAAAAAGTATCTCACTTTTCCTTATTTTCCGTTTAAATAGATACGCGCGTCAAACATTTGAATCAATTATTAGTCCTTTTTTCCCACATTCAAACAGGATGAGTTGAATGTGAAAGAAAAAGTGAATGTAATTTGATTTCAATACTTTGAAATACGATACACTTCACAGGGTAAAAACATGGAGCACATCATACTGAGATCCTGTCTCAATTTAAAACAAAAGGAAAACCTCTTTTCAAAAGAAAAAAAAAAAGAATAAAGAAAATAGAAAAAAGTAAATACAAATACAAATGACAAGGCAGACAAACAAGCCACATCAAATCCAATCCTATGCAAGAACGTTTCCTATGTACATGTTGTGTATCTATGACACCATCTTAAGCATTTAAGATCGGCATTTGTCAGATAACTTTCTGACATTTGATTAGTGTATTAAGAGCATGACAGAAGATGGCTTACATCTGAAACAAACAGAAAAAAAAGGAAATAGACACGCACAACAGCAGAAAGAAATGAAAATGTTCAAATTAGTTTGTCTATTGTGACTACTCGGTGCAAGACCCCTTGATTTAAAGTTAAACTATCAGTAGAAAATGTGAAGTGAAATTAGAAACCTAAGGAAAAAAGGCACAAAGAAAGATATCAAATGTAAAAGAGCAGAAAACAATAGAAAAAATAGAAGAAAAACTTTAATGAAATTCTACTATAATTATTTTTATTCCTTTGCAGCTGCTAAAACTTTAAATTAATCAATTACTTTGTTTGAATTTTTTATATAGAATTTTCCTCCCTTCTTTCGCAAATAAATAAAGTACTAAATACAGAAGAAAAAAATAGGAAGAAAGAAAATCAATTTAAAAACCTTCAACCAATTCCCTGGTCTCCCTCAACAAAAATTAAAAGCGATGAAAAAACCGCAAGCCAAAATAATTTAAGCCACAAAATTTTCGCATTGTTAGCTAAACAAAAAAAAACTCTCGTTAATGTGTCATAATTGGCCAAAGTTGGCATAACTTCTTAAGCCACCACAGCCGCGCAAACATTAACCTGTTTTTAACCACAATCCAGGACAGCACAGGATTCAGGATATTGGTTTGGTAATGTTTTATGCCATTTTATCAAAAGTCAACAAAAAAAGAGACCGAAAAAAGACGTCAAAGGATCAAGTGTGCAGCTGCTAATACCTTAGCCTAAAGCGAGTTATTAAATTTTCATAGGAAAAAGCAACAGAAAATGTAAGTAAAGTAAGTTAAGCCAAGCAAAACGAACAACAACCAACTCAATCCAACAAAGTTCAAAAAACGATGCAATGAAGTCAAAGAGTAACAAAAATTCTTTGTAAAGATATTTCTGTTGCCATAACAGAGTAATTTGTTATATCTGGTTGGGCTTTAACGAACAAAAGATTGAAACCAAAGTACGAATTATAAAAGGAGAAGAAGAGAAGTGAAAGAGCAAAAAAAAAACATGTTTACCCAGTGCTCTTGACATGTGTTGCATACTTTCGTGCGTTAAGGTTCTTTTCACTTTTGAATTTTGTTTTTTTCCCAATTCTCTTCTTTGTTTTTTTATGTGTCAGTTGCTCGTTATTCTTTAGTCAAAAGAAACGATATGCGTTGAAATTTCATTTTTGTGACTGACATTTGGAAATATATATGTATTTGCTTTTCTTTTCATTTTCTTTTTCATTTTCAATTCAAACAAAAGCTGACTCAGCATAAAGAGAAGACTAGGGAAGATAAACCGATGAGAAGGACACTTACCTGTATGCACCACCCATGAGTTTATTGATCACAAGTCCAATATCATGCAGCGTGTAAACATATCCTTTGGGTATATGAGGACGAACATCGCGCAGTATGTAACTGTTTAAATGAGACAAAAGTAAACCACAACAACTCATAGTAGGAGAAGAGGCAGGGCAGTTAAAGTTGATTAAGAATAACAAGGACTCACCCTAATGTATTCGCTGGACCATGTTTTGTATTGTACAATTCCTCAAGGCGCGGTATTGTCAGAAACTTCTTCATTGAAACGCCATTCTCCAAAAGTAATTTAACAAAATCGATTCTATCATGTTCGAGGGCCTGCATCATGGCTTCATCCAAAGCGCCTGTGGTTAGGCAAAACATGAAAATGGAAATGGAAGAAATGGAAAAGTCGAAAAGAATGAAGTCAAGTAAAATTGAATAAATTTTCATATGAAACAAGTTGAAGTCTCGTTTCGTGTCGGCTCACTACTTGATGATGAGTGTCTTGATTGAGAAATAATGAAAATTATGCACGAAAATATACTTATAAAATTAAATAAGCTTAAGAGATGCGGCTTCTGCTTTTACTGTCAGCACCCTATTTTATATAAAATCTACTCTACGCACCATTGGGCCATTCCTGGCCATAGACAAATATTTCGCTACGCGCAATATCCACACGATTCCATGTCAATGCAAGACTCAATTGTTCTGGTGGACTGAGATGTTGGGATTTGAATAATGCCGTTAATATCGTCTGATCCAGTTCTTGTGCTTCACCATCAGCCTTCTCCTGTATACGAAAGACTGTTATCTGTAATCAAAAAGAAAAGAAAAGAGCACAAGAATAGGGAGTTAGTAACAAAATCAATGGCTGGAAAGAAAAAGAAACGAACGAAGAGGAACATTTTAAAGTTGCCCCAAATTTTTGGGTTCATATACTACAAGACAAAATCAGTGTGGTTGACTGCCTTCAAGCGTTCTTAGCTTTATACTGTAGCACTGTCGTTGATGCCTTTTGCAAAAGGAAAAAAAAAAAACCAATTAAAATCTTAATAACGCGCTATAGCTTTATTTGAAGTTAAACAACTTTTGGTTATTCCAATATGCTTTACCGTCATTGTCGTCGTCCTTGTTTACATTTTCCTTCTGGAGACCTCGTCTAGTCAGAGTCATTGAAATGAACTAAACTAAGCTAAGGTCTAATCTATCTCAGCGTTAATTGAAAATTCATTACGCATTCAATTGGGGCTTTCCTTTTTTGTCTGCACATGATTTTCTTGAATTTATTTAGCTACAAGTACATTGGAATAAATTCTAACGTCTTGCCTCATTAGAATATGAGCTTCCTTTGTAAAATTAAAATAAAATATTAATAATGCGGTGATTTATTTTGAAATACTTAAATATTATATCATTAAACACAAGATAATGAAAATGAAATGTTATTTCAAAAAGATTCATTAAGGTGCCCTTTCTAAGTTGATACAATTTGAAGAAAATAAATAATAATAACTTAAAGGAAATAATAAATAAAAGAAAATAATAAATTTCCTTGAATATAAAAGATGAAAAATAAATATATACAATAAAGCAATGAAAATCTTTTATGGAATTCACTTAGGGCTAATGATGGCAAAAAATAAATTAATTAATCGGTTAATCGATTAATTGAATCGAGCGATTATTAATTGTTGACAAATTAACCGTTTAATCAGTATAACAAAAAGGTCCTCCACCTTCCAACTTATCGAAATTAACCGATTAAATTTACATTTTATTCGATTAATTTTAAATTTTAAAATTTTTAAAGAAGTGATGAGCGATGATAAAAGGTTTTCTAGTGATTTTTTAATTACCCTAATAACATTAACCGATTAATCGAAAGGGAATTTTTCGATTTATTTTAATCAGTACTTTAACCGAATGAATGATTAATCCTACTTTTTCGATTAATCGTGTCATCACTACTTAAGACCAAAGATTCATTGTTATATCTTCAGGTAATTAATAAAAACTCTTATCTATAATCTATAAACTAATCACATTTATCAATATACAATCCTCAAAGCCAGCAAAGAGCTCCCCAACATCACAGACTGATTGCCTAATTTGGCAGAAAAGTTCTTAAGAAATCTGTAGGTCAGTAAATTTGGTATAGCACTTATGTCAGTCACAGAGGAGATGCTAAAAACTCTCTGATTCTTCTTCATTTTCACAGCTTCGACAGAAATCTTGGTATGGAACACGCATCCTGTGGGTCATCAACCCAATTGCGTAGTGCCCAGTTAAGATTCCAGTCATCATTCGAATCGTTTTTTTATGAAAGTGTAGGAGCTCGGAGGTCTGTTTTGGTTGGTAGCAAGGCCAGAGTGTCCTAGCAACAGTACAACCACGGTTCACCTTCTGTCTGTTAGCTTCATTGTACTAGCTTTCAGACTGTTGATGGATGTCTTGTATCAGTGTATGAATATCAGCAACTGCTAGGCATTGGCGAAACCATCTAGCAATGCATTGTCAAAGGCAATTTAAGGAGCTCAAAAACCCAATTGGAATTATTTGAAACATCTTACTATAAATCGGAGCGATTTCAGTACTCTTATTTTCATTCAATTTATTAAAAATTCACTCTTCTAAATAATATCGTAGTCCTAGATGAACCAAACCCCTATCACAAAGAAAAGCCTCTTTGTCTGGTCACAGCAGACATACAGATGCTAAAGCGGTACACTTAGTCTGGGAAGTGAAAGTGACAATAAATTCATTTGAAATGTAGTGAAGGATTTCTTTTATTAATTTTTTTTACTTTCCATTTCTTTGACACAACATTTTCACAATTCAAAAGAACAATTTAGAAAATTATAATCAACACAATTTTCTATTGAAAACTCAGTTTATTCACCGTTATCAGCATCAGCATCCACAACAGCAACAATGCAATAAGAAAAGTATCAACGATTGTCAACCATAAAAAAGGAAAGTGAAAATAAGATGAAAATGAAATATAGCCAAAGGAATCAAAACCTGCTACTGAACCTTAAGTAATTTATTTAAATTTAAAAATGTCGCTAAGCGTAAAACGAGATTTCTTTTTGCTTTTTCTGTTTTTTTTTTTTTGTTTTGTTTAGGCATTTCTCCACTTTTAATACATTTTTTTCTTGGCATAAATTTAAATAAGACAATTAACTTTTTTTTTTTTTTTTTTTTTACTTGTAGGCATATGAAAAATTTCATAAATATTCAACTAAGCCAACCATTAATAATATGGGTCTTTTTTATTAAATATTTTCTCATCTTCTTTTCATACATAATTTTCTTTTCCTGATTTTTTTTTTTTGTGTTAGTCTTAGTCTCAGAATTTTTGTACTTACCAAATTCTTATTACGCGTACATTGCATCAATTCTTGGTAGAGTTTCTCGGCTTGGTCGATTCCAACTTCAAAGGTTTTTTGTATTGTGCCAATTAGATAATCCCGCATGGACTCTAGTACAGTTTGTTCTTCACCATCGGATGCGTATCTAAAATACAATTATAAATAAAAGAAATATATATATATACAAATAAAATATATGAAGAAACATGAAGAAAGTAAAAGAATTTGTGGTAAAATGTTTCTTTTATTTAGTTATGTAAATGACGGTATGATGGTACAAGACCAACAATAACAGTAACAGCAATAACAATCCACATAAACAACACAATTACAACAAATTGTTGTTTTTCAGACGAAATGAAAACGAGAGAATAACATTGATGCTGACACATGCACAGGCACACGCACGGGTACAGTACAAGTGAAGATTAATTAAAAACATTAAAATAAATGTTGCATACAATAAGGCGCGCGCACGCAAGGTGAACTTAAGAGCGAGCGAATTTTTACTTTACTTGGGCAAAAAGGTTGTCGAATTCTTTGTCCCTTTGTCTGTCTGTTTGTCGGTCGGGCACAAGTAAATGAATGAGTAAAAACAATTACTTATGTAAACAAAAGGGTTCACAACAGTTGCTTATGCGTTACTTTTTTGAAGACTGACTGAATCCTGTAAGCATCAGCATCTCCCAGTCTCGAGTCATAGCGGGTACGTGTGAGCTTAAACTAACAAATGTCTAGGGATGTATTTATTTTAGCAAATGTCGCGTATGTAATGAAGTTTTACAATAGAATAGACTAGAATAGAATAAGAATGACAACCGCTTGGGAGATTCGCGCGCCTAATTGAAGCTGTTGAGGCGTAAAGCAAAAATCATCAACCGCAATTTACCACATTCCCTTATACTTATGTATAAACAAATAAATGATGTTGATCACAATAAGGATAAAAACAACAACAACAATAGGAACAACAAGAAGATTCAGAATATATAACGAGCATAAACAAGGAGAATGAATGCTTCTAATTAAATTTTCTTTGGCTTGCGGTTAAAGTATGTAATTTTAATGAAAAGTTCTGAAATACTTTTAGTTTCATAAAATAAAATAGGTTTCCTTTTTCTTTTTTTTTTTCGTTTGCTCATTCATTTTCCAACTTTAAGTTACAAAAGCATTTAACACTTTGGAATTCATTTCTTTTTATTTTGTTTTTTTTTTTTTTACTTCTGTTTCAAATCCTCTTAAAACCAAACTGAAAATACTTGTCGAACATGGACATGCATGACCACATATTAAAACACATAGAAACATACATACACTTACATAGGTATTCATGGACTCCCACTTGGAATACTCGTACAACATATTTAAAGAGATTGTATTTTAATATGACTTACTTGTGTACAAAGGCGATTAGATCAGCCGCACGCCCGGAACCGTCGCACACCACAACCGGTACTGGCGGTGAGTCCGTCACGTACTCAAGCACCGCACGTATCGTATTTGTACCGCCCTCGATAACAAGGCACACCACCGGAGTACTGGAATGTGTAACTGAAAAATAAGAATAGAATTTAAATATAGAAGAAAAAAAAAAAAAGGAAAAATTATAAAGAAGAATGTGATAAACATTCAAGTAAACATAGAAGCAGAAAATGTATGTAAATGTGTGCAATTGTAAATAGTAGAGTAATAGGTAAAGGAAATCATATAAAATTCACAAGAAGAAGCATTAAATAAAATCAGAAAGATACTATACAATATATATATCCTTCCTTAAGCCTTTACATAAGAATTTATTTAATTTGTGAAAATGTATGTAACAATCAGATGATGGAGATCTCACAAAGTGTATTTAATATTCTTCATCTATAATCAATTCGTCATTTTTATCCATCCGAACGCATCACAGCAGAGGCGTGTTCTCCTATGGACAACTTGATCAAAAAGCCCGAGTTCAATTCGACGTTTACCATTCTATCTCTAGCAATAGGATATGGAGTGACAAGCAAGCATATTGTCCTCATTCATATATATTTATTTACTTGTCAAAACGCCCCAATACATCACAATATAAAACAAACCTTTCATAGGTTTAGAGACATCACTCTTATTAAGCATTGAAATTTATGACAATGGGCCCAATTTAGGATGCAGTGATGAGTGATGAATATTTCTTCACTCTTCCTCCATATCTAAAACTTTGAAATTATTGTGAGTTACAGGATATTCAATAGTCGAATTCATCTTTTGTTCTTTAAGAAGTTTCACTTTTCTCTGTAACTGACAGCAATTTCTTAAGATTTATTTTTCAAAAGTTCATTTGACGTCAATGCGTGGGTATTTTTGCAATGAATTGAACAACATTTCATCCCACGCAAGTTTTAAAATAAAAAATTGTATTGGATTCAGCTAATTGAAAGCAAAATAATAACTTTGAACATAATGGGAATGTTACTATAACATAATAAGACATCCTTGACTTTTATTTAGGTATCAATTTTAATTGTTTTTTTTTACAACAAAATAGTTTAAAATTTCATTTTAAACTGAGCATCATTGCTTATATAACTATAACATTATCTCCTGACAATTCATACTTGAATAACAAAAAATAAAAGCTACAGTGCATTCAGTATAATAAATGAAATTAGATATCCTGGTAGTCAGATAGACAGACAGTCAGAGAGATAGGCATGCTAACTTACGGTTAATGCAGCCACAAATCGAACCCAATCAAATAATAATAGTTGCATAGGGATTACATTGACTGCACAATTTATAAAACACATTGAGATCTCTTATTCGCAATAGCAAAAGGCATGGATAAACTTTGTTAAAGTTCTTCTTCAGACTTTCCAATGCAATTGTTGCAAATTTCATTTGTAAAGCCACACCAAAGCAGGTGTACTTTTTCCTAAGGAAATTGAACAAATCGAAAAGAAAATGAAAAGAAAGGAAAGGAACAACATTGACAGTGCGGTGGCAGATTGTCATTTATTTGGTCTAGTAAATCGTCATTTGAAAAGCCTTAAACTCAAGCAGAGCATATCAAATCATCAATTTCCCCGAGTGACAGTTGAACAACAATAACAAATCTTACACAAATGGCCATTGAAGTGCAATCATGGCTCTTTTGCTTTGTTGCAATCATTTACTCATTCATTCATGCAAACAAATATTCATTCAGTCAATCAGTTAGTCAGTCAATCATTTGTTCATGCATGGTGACTTTCATGCATGCATTCATTCATTCACTGGTTCAACAATTGAAAGCAAAGTATACGATATATAATAATCGTCAGTCAGTCATCAATGTTGAATTGTTGCTCATATTCATGGGTTTCCTACTACTACTACTACTACTACTACTACTACTACTATCAAATGAGTAATCCTTTCTTCAATGCTCATGGTTTCCTTATTTATTTGACCTGATTTCATCGTTATTATTTCTTTGCTTTTCTGTTTCTGTTTGTTTTATTTTTTGCAACTTACATGGATGTAATTTTAAATTGGAAATGAACTTTTCCAACTTTCGTCGCAATATCAGTTCAGCTCCATATTTTGCTTGTGTTCCATTGTCAACGAGTAAAAAGTATGCATGACGATTGTTCAGCACAGCTAATTTTGATCTGCAAATGAAAAGAATAAAATCATAATAGTAAAGGGAAATGACAAAGAGTAAATATGAGTCAAATCATATAGTAATTTACAATATAAACGGAGATTTATAATTGTTTTGGGATTACAATTATAATTTGTTTTTAGTTTAGAATTTTTGTAAAGAAAATGTAATAATTTGTATCATAAATTTCTTCTTGTAACATACAATTTTAATATAAATTGTTGTATTTCTACCTGCGTATATGTAATTTACTTTAAAAATTTAAGTTTATTAGAAATGTTATAGTTTAACAATAAAGAAAGAAAGAAAGAAAGACATGGAGGAGCCTCTCATTATAACTCAACTCACGCACCTTGGTGAACTTATACTATGGCAGGGCACCTCACGATTATGGCCCAACAACTCGTGATTGCGCTCAACAATGCCCCAGGGTGCAATGCCAATGCTGACGACGCGCCCTGTACGCTGTTGACCCTCGAGTAGTAAGGCATCACCAACTTGTTTTGTCACGCCTAAAAGTAGACAATAGTAAAGTAAATATATACTTTTCGCTTAAAAGAATAAAATAAAATTTAATAATAAGTCCACAGGAGTATGGACTACTATCTATCTATCTGCACAATATATAGAGAGGCATTCAATTGGGAACAAATCCTGTTATAATCTGTAGAAAAATGTGAGTACAAAAGTGTCAATGACAAATAAAAGGACACCTTTCTTATTTACGCTTGCCCTATGAATGAACAATCACTGGCAGTGTGATTTCCGCTTGATACTTTTCTTTATTTTTTCATTTAATTTTTATTTTTTCTTTGCTTCCTTTGTATTCTTTTTTCATTACATTACATTGAAACATCACTTCAGACCTTCCACACAGTTAGCTCCATTTGCTCAATTGTTGCACGTTCTCTTGAATGGTCATGTGCACGGAAAAACAAAATTATAGGGAAAATAGTTGAGAGTTCTAACATTACTAGGCACACTCACCTGTATTTGTACCACCAGTAAAGATCCAAGCACCTGTCGTCTTGGCTGCCTTCAATAGTCCTTTGCGGATTTCCTAAAAAGTTTAACAAACAAATTATAAGTTTCCTTCATTCATTCATTCATTCATTTATTTAGTCAAGGTTGATCACATGAAGAATGTTATCAGTGGTTTCAGTAACTAAGTAACTACTAACTTCTTCACTTCTCCATTCAAGTTGAAGTCATGAACAGAGTTTATTGAAGTGTTACTATTACTGAGTATTAAGTGTTACACTAACCTTCTTTAACTTGGGTTGTAATTCGAAATTGGCCTTACCACCTTGCACGGTTATTAAAAGTTTTGGCAATTCCAGATTCCATTCCTTTGTGAATAGTTGTACCAAAAGTTCTGGACGCGTGTCAAATGATAAACGCACATACTAAAGAAAGAAGAAAGATGTAAAACAAAATTGTGTGTCAAATGATATTTGAGCATAGGGTATCCTGATAAGTGACAAATATTCAATCATTTCTTGTTGTTCATGTTGATGATGTTGATGTTATTTATTAGATACACCTGCATAACTGTCAATATTAAAAATATCAACATATATCGACATTTTGATGATAAGCTTGGATGGAAGGATGCCAATGACAATTGAATAAAAGAAAATCTGAAAAAATCGATGTCTACAAACAACAACAACAACAACAATGACGGCTCACAACAAAATAAAAAAGAAAAATAACCATTGAAATTTGATTGGAATACTTGATAAAAGTTAAATTTGACATTGTTGTTATTTCGTTTTTGTTTGGAATTTTTTGAAAAATTGTTTTCAATGAAAATGTTTTACAACATCCGACAATTGGCTCAACAATTTGTATGCGTATATGTGTTCTGTTTTGAGCTCCCTAACACGTGATATGTTTTATTTAACGCATGGCAATTAGTCACATTTGTCGCTCTATGAAATATTCCTATTGTTGGGGTTCCATATTGTCGTACAACAACATCAATCCAATATTTGTATTGTACTTACTTGTGCCTTTGTGGGATGAGCGCCACCTTGAAACTCAATTGTGCCATAGGCATCAGTGGGTTGTGGACGTGTATGTTTTGTTGGCAACCAATTGTCACCGGGTGAACCACTTTCGATGCCAGGTATAGTTTGATGTGTCACTTGCACCTGGCCACAGCAACATCTGCAAAAATAACACAAAAGAAGAAGAGGTAGAGAGAGTTCATAATTTAAAATGGATTGTCATTACAAACTAAATTCTGAAAAGTTACACACAAAACTCTCATATTTAAAATTCATTAACCACACAATTTAATAATCATTTTTATTTGCAATTTACAAACGAATTCAATAGATGGGAATTCAATATGTCTCACATGTCGTATGTGTAATAATTACAAAAGAACATAGTATGTGTAATAACATGTTTGGTTTTTTGTATGGTCAATGATTCCCACACATGTTTTCATTGTACATTGTGGTACTGATGACCTTGTTTATCTTCATTATGTATCGAAATTGGTATGCAATAAACAAATATGTACGTATGTCCAATAATCTAATTTTTGTAGAGATACCGAAAACAGAGATATCTGTTGCAAACTGAAAATTGTAATGTATGCGAGGGAAGTCAGACTAGTTTCGTAGCTGACCCCTAGAACAACATTCTTTTATATGACAGCTGAAGGGTTTGGCATAGATTCAATGCGCTATTCCTTTGTTGTAGTTGTTTTAAGGAACCCACTTTTGATTTACTTTTAAATACAGTTCATATCTACTCTCACTCATTCCTCATTGCTTGTTTTTAGGTAAGCACAACGAATGACTCTCATCGAGGGTATCACAAAAAACAAATGTCTTTAGAAATCTATAAATCGTTCCATCATAACCCTCATTCTCGAGATTTATCTCTCAGTTATTATTATCTATCGACAAATGATGAATTTGAATAGTAAAACAATGCCGACTTTAAGAAAGATTATTTTTCGGAAGCCATTAAAAAATTGGAATTTAATTCGGCTGTGTGTATCGAATATTAGTTAAGAAACTTATTGTATTCCACTAGTAAGTCTATTTTCTATTTATCAAAATATTCATTTCCATGCATACAATTTGATTGTATGCATGGAAATTTATTCCAAGAACAGATCAAGTCAATTATGTTGCATGTCTTTTACTGACAAATATTCATAGTAGAATAAATAAGTAGATACAAAGCTACTTTTGTGTAATATCAAACTCACGTGTGTTTTGCGTTAGTTATGCATGTGTGAATTCATTTTAATACCAATGACTTTATATAAAAATATACATATGTGTGTAATGCCCTTCAATTATTCTGCTTTCGTGACTTCATTTACGAATTCGTTACTCCAACAACCGCAGATTAAACCTTCGCACCAACCTAAGGCATTTATTTGCCAATAATTTAGGGCTTTAGGAACTTACACACCCATCTAATTTAAATGACAAGCTTTCTTCTTTATTTTCACAATTGGTTTAATGAATAAATTAACTGAAATTCAAAGACATAAAAGTTTCATAAGAAACTCAAATATTGTTGCACGCAATAAGATGAAGACAACAACAATGTTACCATCGTTGCCAAAATCTTGAATAATGTGTTAATAAAGCAATTAATTCTGTCAACAAATTATCAGAGACTACTATGTATATCTTGCGGATGCGGATGTTTCGTTGTTCGTTATGTGTCAAGGAGATCTGGGTGTCGAAGTTCATCTCATATTGTCAGTCATTTGTTAAATGTTATTTCTTAATTTTATATTGTATTTATGGGGAAGAGTATATTTTCTGTGAATATTTCAGCAGCAGCAGCAGCAGGAATACGTAAAGAAATGAAAATTAACTATGTATTCTTTATTTATTTATTTATACTATTTATTAAGTTTCTTTGTTCATATGTAATATATTACCTTAAATAAATGAAAGGAAACTATTCTTGAAAATATGGTTATGTGGCAGTTGCTAAAGCGGTTAAGAGATCCATCTTCTTCTCCTAGCAGTTATCAATAAAGTTGGTAAGATTTTATCACTACTAAGTTAGACAAAGATCGAAGAATCTCTTCTGTTGAGACTCGAAGTTGTTTCGGTTTATGTTTGCGAATTGCCTTTTCTATTAATTGTATATATGAGAGATCGCATAGTTCTATATGTTACAACACGACAAAACGATCTTTGAAAGGCATACAAAATGTGTAAACATTATAATGTTTAATACATCTGTAGCAACAATTGTTACAAATTTCTTACTAAGTCGTGTGGACTGCATATTGGATAAGTGCGAAACCTCGTGCTTTGTTTGAAGATATGATTATGATTAACTTTATTTACATATACAATATAAAGAGATTTAAGTACACAAAATAATTACTTAATCTAACTGAACGCGCTCTTCAGCTTAAAAGAAAGCGTGAACATTCTCCCCGCCGTTAGGAAATCTCCTTAACGATCAATATTTTATGGGATGCTTGACAAGTTTGTTGACTGACTGGACGCTTTATGTCTCCGCAGCGGTTTTTGATATCAGCTACACGAACCAATTTATCACGACGTGTATGCACTTCAATTGTACGGCCCTCATCAACCACGTTGATGGAGGTGCACGTTCGTTGTACTCAAGGAGCACATCGCCAACTTTTCAGTTTTTTTTTCTCTGATGCGCACTTAGTCTTTTGTTGCAGTTTCAATAGATAGCCTCGTTGCCATTGACACTAAAAGTCTTGTAAATGTGTACCCAACTGTCATCGGGATAGCCAATTGATCGGCAAATGACTACAGTATGGATATGGCACTTGGACCAGTGGTTGATCGATCAAAAATAACCTGGTGTGAGTACATTCTAAATTTCAATATCATTGTTATGTATGACAGTTAAAGGACGAGAGTTAACTTGAGCTTCAAACTCACACATAAGCGTAGTGTTCGGCTACATAGCTTCCGACGTTCTTGTCTTTAGATAAAAGCATTAACATTCTTACTAATTCACGCGTAACGCCGATAAAATTGGTGCCATTGTCGCTATGAATATTAGATGGAATCTCCTCGCAAACAACCATTTTGAGACTAGGAACATTCATATGTAGTCTGATACTACATCAATATACATTGCCCGAATAGCAAGACATATGTGTTTTGGACAAGGCTGTTCTCCTTCAACTGTGTGCCTTTATATTCAATGTTCCTGCCTGCTGAACGCGTCTGGGATGAAGATCCGCCATTTACTGGCAATTGGAGAGTGCGTAAACAACATCCGTAATTAAAGACAATATGTCCACATAGTTTTCATAAGCTAATTGGATAGTTTTTTACTACACACCATGCATATGCTCGTGATTTTAAACTACATGATATTATCGTTAGTATTCTTAAATATTTTCAGTTAATTGGCACAGGAATTTTGTTTAAAACGCAAAACTGAAGGCACAACACTTTTTGTTCAACTAGTAATTTTTGCATAGTAAAATCGCACAGCACTCACAGATCAAATTATAAAATGAACCGCTGTAATAACACTAAGTGACAGATACCGTACATATTGTAATTCAATACAATACTAGTCCAATTATAAAGGAAAACACTGAGTTCGTTATGTTAAAGATGCGCGTTCTTAGAATTATGAATTCCCGGTATGCATTAAAAAACAATCTTAAACAAAATGTTCATGATTCTATCTAAGGTATCCAATTGTCTAACGCAATTTATTCTGATTCATTGTTATTATTATTATTATTATAAACCCAAAAGTCAACAATTAAAAAATGTCGCACATTAAAACACAGACAAAATAGAACGCAACTGAAAAACATTATAAAAAAAAACGTTTATATGAAGTATGTATATTGTATTTATTTATTTAAACTTTCATAAATTATGGGATCAGAAAGACAAATATTAAGTCAAGTTAAAGTTTACTTATTTTTGAAATCATAAAACCATCATCATAATAACACAAAAAACTGAACTTTCACCGCATATCACCACAGAGAGACACTGAATGTATACAATATTTATGTAGTACATATTTACTAACAGAGTAGTAGTTTCCTCTTCTAGAAAGTAACTTTATTGCGTGTATTTATCTTTATAAGTGACAACAAAGTCAAATAGACTGCCGACGGAAGGAGAAGATGCTCGGTAAGTTGGTTAGTGGGTATAAAAATTGTTGCAATAAACAATAAAAAAAAATAATACAATACCAAACAGTTGCAGATATTGTATTGTAGATAGATACTAGAAAGATACTAAAGAAAGAAAAATTGGGTCGTTGATGGCGAAGTTGATGGGCATAAAGTCATACACCGTTTTGAAATTAGGTCAAGTTGTCTTAACTCGTTCACCAGTAAGTTTGTTTGCTAGATACACTTACACCAAAGATAGTGAATCTTCTATATATTATTTTTGCTCTTTTTCATAAAATGTATTAACATAATAGATACTTTCTTTCTCACTTACCTTGATTCTTCCTTTGGACATGGTATAAATTTAATGCATTCACGTTTCTGAAAATTTGTTTCGATCCAACTGCGCGGCTGATGCTATATTTATGAAAATATTTTGGGTAAAGAAATAAATAATAAAAAAAATAAGAAGAAATAAATTAGTAAATTTTATAAAAATTCTTAAAATAAAAATTTAACATAATAATAAAATAAAAACAATAATTAAAATGCAATATTATTACATACATATATTTAATTAATAAATATTTATATATACATATATTCTTCTTTATAACTACATATTTATATTTATATATTTTGAAGTAAAATTTACATCATTTGTATTTTTTGGTCTCTTAAAAATCATAAAAAGTTTTTACCTTTATAGATTAAAAATATCAGTCAAAACTTATGAAAATTAATATACAAAACAAATATATAACAAAAAAAAAAAAAAATAAGATAAGAAGGGAGAGAAGAGAGAGATCTAGATAATAAATATAAAGAGAGTGTAAGACGAGAGTAGAATAAAATGAAAATACTAAAAAACATTGGAAAATATTGTAGTGATAGATATGTGTAAAAAATTAATTAATAATTATTACAAAAATAAAGTTACAAATTTATAAAAGAAATACAGAAAAAAAATCCGAAAGTGGAAATTTTGAATTTAAAGAATTTTTTATACGAGTAGGTGATGGGGAATTTCATTCCATTTTACATACAACAACTTTATACAGGATACAATGTCAATGCACAAGTATATTCAACAAGAATTTTTTACAGAAATTAATTAAAGTTTATTTGTTTGGACATATTAATACAAAAAATAAATATACATTGATGCATTTGTCTGAAATACAAAACGGGTTCTACTTTGTAAAATCTTATATGTTTTATATTTATGTTTGGTTTATTAAAATTGTATTTAAATGAAGTTACTCATCTCTCTACTAGTTAATAGTCAACTGGTAATTTGTATTCTTAATCGTGTATGGAATTCATGATATAGTACAATAAAAGCTATAAAGTGAAATAAAAGTACACATCCCTTTTGATTTAGAAGCAAAGTAAGGTTAGATTAGACTGGTAGCATATGAGATAATTTAGGCTAAGAAGTTTGACTTATTGTGTTACTTCAGTGATTATCAAACACTATCATTATAACACACTTCGTTTTTTTTTAAATATCTTGTTAACCTCTGTATTAATGTAAGTTATTATAGTAAAAATCAAAGATGGTGAGGTTAAACATTTGTATATATGAGAGCCAAAGTGTCTCACACTAAATTCTTTTTCCCGGATTAAATAAGGTCTAGATTACCCCAGTTATCCCACATTTTGGTCCATTTGGCTTTTGTTTGCCAATTGTGCATTTGCGTACTTGACAGATGTGAGAAGAATGTCGACAGTTTCTGAGATAATCGTTTGAGAGATACAAATGTCCTCAATGGCAATATAACATAACCAGCAGCTATTCCACATTTACAATATTTATATCCCCATGACCATCACAGTGATTAACAAGCAAAAATATTAAGCTCAATTTTCTCTTAGTTTCGCAGCTCACAATATTTTGTAGTTTTGAAAATTTAAACTATTGCGAATGGATCGAATAATTTGAAGAAAATACTTTTTCATATTTATTAAATCTTAATTGATTAAAATTGCAAATTATGAAATTTCGATAAAAAATTTAACAGGCTCACATCAGTTCTTCAATTTTAGATAGATAAATACATTTTCGTAATCATCTTTGTGAGCTAATTGTCACCTTTAATTGATGCTAATTGAATACTAATTAGTTTCATTGGAACAATGGACCAAAATGCTTTCAGCAAAACATTGTGAAATACGTGGAAAAACTACTTATTTCAAATAATTCGCAATGCAACAAAATAGTATTAATGCATAAAGTTTAAGTGAAAACTGCAAACTCATACCGATATACTATAAACATATGTATTATATGTATCTAGATACAGAAATACGAAATTAATGAAAATAAATTACTATGATACAAAAGTTTGCAGATGGAGGAATAAACATAACAACCAACCAACTAACGAACGAAGGAAAGTAAAAATAAACGAACAGAAATTGGTTACCATGTGAACACGTAAACTTTATGCTGTTATCATGGATACACCTATTTGCAGTATAAGGTATCTATGATTGTTCATGGATACTGGATGCAAGTACAAGATTGCATGAAGCATTTTATCATACCTCATTCTGTTGTTCATTGGCTGCATGAACCTTCAATAAATCGCGTACATTTAATATTAAAACTTTTGTTAGTGTGGATGAAACTGAAGAACGCTTGCGTGGTCGGTCCCGCCGACGTATGCCACGCAATGAACCACTCTTTCTCAATTGGCACATTTCATTGGATACTCTTTCTACTCCAACGCCTGCCACTGGAGTGCTTGGTGTGCTTATTGTCATTATATCACCGGGCGTTGAGCTAAAACGACGCACGGTCGAGAAATCTTTAGAGATACGTCGTAAATATCTTTGCGGAGCTTGCGGTGAGTCTGTAATGACCATTTTTCTGAACTTCCGATGCACTTTTATTACTTTTTAAATACTATAACATACAATGTTGTGATCTTTTCTTTGTCTCCCGTTTAATGCACTTATTTTTTTTTTACTTTCACATAGATTAATGGGATTTACTACTTTTGCAAAAAATATATAAAAAAAAAATCTAAATGAAATAAAACAATTTCACTGTAAATTCAATCTAAGTAGAATCTTTTTCACTTTAACATCTTTGCGTGTGCAGCACATTCGCTTGCTAAAAGGCAACTGTTGCACCTGCCATATTTGTCAAAGATGCTGTTGAGGAAGCAGCTACTTGCTGACATGCGCTCCCGTGCCTTACTGATAAACTTAGAAATGTATCTAGATAGCTAGCTATCTACCTATCTACTATATAGATATACGAATATGTACGTATCTATGTTTGAGTATGTCTATGAGTGAGTCTATTTACACTGTGAGAGTTTGTGTTTAACGCCTAAAGTCAAGATAAGTTCATCGTCGTAATTATAGAGTAGATGCTCGAAATCATCCCAATAACAAATACATTTCATAAATCTCCCTAATCTCTTATCTCTCATCGTCGTCAAAAAAAAAAAACAATGCATTTGAATGAATTTTGTTCAGTGTAAACTGGTTGGTTGCTGTTGATGATGTTGTTGATAAGAAGTCCGACCGCATTTTTGTGCTTTCAGTTTTCGTTAAACGGACAGCTACTGAGTAACTGACTGACTTACGGTTTTCTCATTGTGGTATACATGATACCTTTGCGTTTATGTATCTATGTATGTGGTTATGCTATGCTATCATCTGTTTTGGTTCGGTTTGTTTACGGCTATTGCTTGTGACAAGCTACAATTTCCTCGAATGCAAGGAATCAACTTGAATTGCATAGCATGACAGGGATGTCATGTCCATAAGTAATTGTTCCGGTGAACAAGACACAAATTTCATGTCACCTCCTACGTCCGTTATTAAGTTATGTATTGCAATAAAGTAGTCAACAAGATGATGATACATATAACTTATTACTATCCTCTACTCTCCGTTGGTTGGTGATGCATAAGATAGTGACAAGGTACTTTCACCTCACATTTGTGCCTTAATATAATTATGCATGTTGTATGCGTTTTGTAGTTGTGCAGCCAATAAGTTACAAGAACAGCAACAAGAACAAAATTGTCTTCAAGACACATAGATAGACAAACACACATACAAATATTATATATATAAATGTATGCATTCGACGTGCCACAACAACCACAACACTTTATTACATGAAGTATCTAAGCCACCTGAAGTGTTTTAAGGTGTAGAAAGTAATGGCGGCTTTTGCGTCTTGGTGTTGGTCAAAGGGATTTTCTTGTAGGCGACAAAAGTAAGAAGGCAGGAAATGGTAGTCAGCTTCAAGATGAAACTTAAGTTAAATTAAGATATTTTAGTGTTTCTTCTACAATTTTGCTCACTAAAAAGTTACTTTGCTTTTGCACAGAAGTTAATGCTTCAATAAGGAAAATAAATAATTTTGTTGCTGCAGGCAACTAATTAGTTTAGTATGTAGTAGAAAGTTGTTGCCAAGCAACACAGCAAGGACATAATTAGAGTGCGTCAGCCTCAGTGAGCTCAGTGCACATATTACAAATCATTGAAGCATTAAAATGTATATAATTACTAAACACATACTTGTGGACCACACTACAACAATACTAACAAAGTTGAGCAACAAATACCATTTAAATTTATATTTTCTATTCATTCTTTAAATGAATCCCTGAAAATTTATTGTTTTTTTCATTTATTCCCAATCTTTAAATGAATTCAATTTGATTTGATTTGATTTGATTTGTAACTTGAACAATGCAGTCAGTCTACCATTAAATAGTCTTGATTGATGGTTATTCTAGCAAGGATTCTCTGTAAACAATTGGGATAATTAAAGGTTAAAACGAGCAAGCAGACCAAACCTGACCTGACTGAGTTAGCCTCTGTAGAAATGAAGCTAATTAATTGTTTGCTATTGGAGGATGTTCTAGTGAATGAGTTGGTGAATTACATTGAAAAAGCAACGACAAAGATGTCAGTGGGTGTTGATGGCCAACCTACGGAATGATGTCGGTTGGTCGGTCGGTCTTCAGTGTAGTAAGTTGACTATAATTAATATTGTAGTTGGAGTAAATATCTGGGGCATTTTTCAGCTTATCAAAACTTTTCTTGAATATTCAATTTCAATTAGGTAAAGAATACTACTCTAGTATATCTGTTAAATGGATATTAAATTATCTTAACTTAATTTGAGGAAAAGATTTTTACAATGTCCATTACAATTTCATTAAAATTAGGTTAATTTGGAACACAATGATTTTGCAAAAAAAAGGGATGTGCATATAATTGAGATTCTTTTTGTTTTACTAGAGGGGTTCAACACTAACAAATCTTATTGATACTAATACTATAAATAATTAATTTTCTATATATATTTGATTATTATAGTAATTTACAGAAAACTGTGCAGTAGTACTAAGAGGCCAATCTTTTGTTTTGGTTTAAAAGAGAGCAAATTAAATTTAAAAACATAATTACAAGGGAAAAATATACAAAATATACTAACTTTGGCTATGCCAAAGTTGAAATACTCTTCACGGCCCTGCTAGTAGTCCGAATTTCAAGTCGATAGTACAAAACACAAAAAAGTTATGGTAAAAAGAGGTAAAAGGTCTCTATATACGGATATCCTAACTTCAAAATACTGCCATTCGGTAACCCTATAACCTATGTGTGGTGCGGACTGTGGTCGACGGTATTATTGATCTTAATTTTTCGAGAATGTTGATGGCCAGGCATTGCCGATCAATGGAGAGCGATATCAATAGATTTTTTTTAGTCTGGCCGGCATCGATACGGAATACATATTTTTCCAACAAGACGGTGCAACATGTCGCACAAGTCACGAAAAAATCGATCTATTACTCGAACACTGTCCGGATCAATTGATCTCAGCGAGATCGTGTGATTTAATGCCGTATGACTTTTTCCTTTCCAAATATTTGAATTTACTCGTCTACGCCAATCATCCAGTGACCTCTTGAATGGAACCATATTAGCGCCGAAATTCAGATCGTGACGCTGGAATTATGCGCCCGAGTCAGCCAAAATTAGTGAATTCGTATGAAAGCCTGCCAGCGCAGCCGTTGTGGCCATTTGATCGATATCATATTCCATTACTAATTGAATCAATTGTACTTTCAGTTCATAATAAAATTTTGGTAAAAAAAATGCCGTTGTCTTTTTATTTATCATCTCATTATATGTTGTTGTATAGTTGCTTTTGTTTCATCAACTGTAAGTATGCGCTGTATAATGATGATTTTACTCTTTATAGAACTTTTAATGAAACGTGGTGATTTAAATATAATTTCTTTGAAATATTAATTTAATGAAAAATAAGACTTTGATGATTTTCAAGTCGTTATCTTGACAAATAATTTTTAAAATTGTCTTGTTATGCAAAATGAGAATGCATAAACTGTACATCAACTAAATAGAACATTACAACATATTTTATTGCAGCACAATATTTAAATAACAAGAGACTTGACATTTATTTTTTTTTTTTTCTTTAGTTTTAAGCTATTTTCTATATTTTTTAATTGAATACAGCAAAACTCCTTTTAATAGAAAATGACAGTGACAGATAAACTAAGTTCATTTTTAGGGGAAATACAGAACTAAATTTAAGTATGTTATTGAAAAAGTGAGATTTGTTAACCCTTTTACACATTTTAGAGATCGTGAAAAGTAATAAAAAATAAACAATTAAAAGTTTAAATCATTATTCTTCTTAACTGTTTATAATAAAATTAAAATTGTAGATATGTAATATAAAAAAAATAAATTAAAATTCCTATATATAAATAAATCCTATAAAAAATATAATTTAATTAATTATCTACAGAAAATATAAATAATAATAATAAATAAAATACAAAACTTTTTTTTCTTTTTGAAAAGAAAAAAAGAAACCATAAAAAAAAAATGAAATTGTATGAATAAAAAACTTATACTAAAATGTACAAACAACAACGAGAACAATAACAACAATTAAACAATTAATTATTATTATTATAAATAACTTTACATATACAAAACGAAAAAATAAATAAAATATATAGTAAAATCAAGAAGACAACATAATTTATGGAAACAGAAACGAAAATATTGTTTTGTGATTTTTGTATAAAAGAAAAACACCAAAATAGAGGAAGTAGAACATTAAAAAGGAAAACAAACACAGAAATAAAGACAGACAATGTTTTTTTTTTTTTGTATTTAATATTGATAGCTTACCCTGGGCACAGTTATATTTATGAGACCCCAACAGATTTTTTTCAGTCCCCATGGTATCTATTTATTTATTGTATTTTTTTTTTTATGTATTTTATTTTTTATAAAATATTTTGCCGTGGGGATTTGGTTTTGTGTGATTTTTTATTGGTTTTTGTTCATATGATAATTGGTAATTTGTGTGAGAATTTGCCGCATTTTGTGTTCCACACTCACATAAACACCACACAAACACACAGATACACACGTAAACACAAGTGCATTTATATGCAAATTGTGATTCATTTTTTTTTTACATGTGTCCACATTTTTTTTTTTTTTATTTTATTTTATTTTATTTTTTTTTTAACAAAATTTTAAACGATTTTTGTGTGGTTCAAATTTTTTTGTTGTTGAGAAATGTGAATAAAAAAAATTATTAAATTAAAAAATTGTGTTAAATTAATTAATAATAATTTTTATGGAAATAAATACTCAAATTAAAAGAAAATAATCAATAAAAGATATAAATAATGAATTAAGAATTAATTAATAAATAGAAAAGTGTTGTATGTATTTTCATTTGTTTTGTTTAAAAGGAGAAAGTGTTTTTATTTTTTTGTGTGAGTGTAGAGAAAAGTGTGCAAAAGCAAATTGTTTTGAAAGTATAGAAGAAATAGAAGAGAGAGAGTAAAATTTAAAAACAATAACAAAAATTAGTTAAAATTTTATTGATCAACAAGTAATTGATAGATATTTTTTTAAATTTTTTAAAATTAAAATGAAAGCAAAAGAAGGAAGGAAGGATAATATGTTACAAGCTGGAATATTGTTATTATTTTATTAACTTGATAACTGACTACCAAACCACTTTATCTAGAAGAATTGTTAATGTAAAATTAATTTTTAATTTAATCATAATATTATCTTTTTATTTAAGCCAAATGGGTTTTTATCTAACAACATCAGGCAGAGAAGTTGTGCTCTTTGATTGTTGAATGACGTCTAATACCATATAATTTCATTACGCCTTAAAGTATGCTACAAAAAAATAAAATATTTCCACACATTCACTCAATGTTATAAAAACAATACATCTACCACATAATCAACTTGAAAGGCATCATCATCATTCAGTGAGTGTATCACCATAGAGAATAAGATAAATCCAAACATATGGAAAGCAAAAATATTTCAAAATTGCACAAGTAATCTCAAAACAACTTCATTTCCTGCAAAGATTTAACAAACTCACTTAAAGAAACAACAAGAATATTTTAGTAAATTTTTGTTTTCTAAATTGAAATGAAATTTTCCATAAAAACCAAATTTATTTTTTATCAGTTCAAGTGGCACAAAATCATTTGTTTCCATAATGTTTTATAGAATATGAATAATTTTAATTGTTGAATATCCCCACTGACAAGTTAAATTAAATAATATCAATGTGAAAAATATCGAAAATTTCCTCATTGATTTTATATTATTGAAAATGAACAAAATTTAATCAAATTAAAACTGAAATCCAATCAGTGTTCAAAATAGTTTTAATTACTTAATTATGTGTATATTGTAGTTCATTAAATAGAGTTCAAAATATAATCCAAAAGTGACTATGTATCTGACAGCAACCACAATAGCATCAACATCAACATGAATGTGTAACCAAAATTTGATAATATTCTATATATAATTTGCCTAATCATAGTCATTATACATATGTATATATATTTATATATATTTTATTCATATAAAAGTTCACAGATGCACTGAAATTGCAAAATGAGTGGGTATCTATATATACGCAGTATATATATATAAAAACATATAATGCAACGAACATCAATACTCTTGAAACGTGCGTGGACTAAGTTTTTCACAATTTGATGTTTCATTTTATTATTTGCTTTCATTTCAAAATGAACATTTAATTTAAATTTTTTTTTTTTGTTTTTTTTTGTTTTTAATAAAATGAAATGTAAAATTTCAGAAAAAGCAAATTCATTTAATTAAGAAAATTAAATTTGGAAAATTAACAGCAGATTCTCTTCTTCTTATTTAAGTTCTTAACAAATTTTATGAATTATGCAAACTGGGAAATGGGAAAGAAAAAGAAGTTTATTTCATACTAAAGAAAAAACATTTTTTTTTTATAAAATATGCTACCCTATGCATGTTGCATGCAGATAAGAACCACCATCATCACCACCACCATAACCACAATTGGAATTTTAGTCCTCATGTATCACTTGCAACCTGTTGTTGAAGTAACTGACAGCTTTAGAAATTGATGAAGCAACAAATATTTAAGAAAAAGTGCTGAGGCAATCAAAGTTGCATTATATGGGGGACTGATTGAACAGTGATGGAGGGATAAAATTGTTGTATTTATACTTCAGAAAGTCAACAAAAAGCGAGAAAAATTTTGCATTTTATAAAGTCAAAAAGAAAACGATGCATAAAAATTGCATAACAAAGTTATGCGCCAAAGGATCCTTTAAAAAAAAAAGCGTTACGCAGAGTATTAAGTGGCAAATTGATATTGATGCCATAGCTTTTGAGGTTGTTGATGTTGATACCAGTAGTGTTGTTATTCTTTGGGTACATTTTGATGTTGAAATTGATGAAGTATGTAAAAGTAAGTTGAAGTAGTTCTTCTTCTACAGTAAGTATAATGCATATAGTGTAGTTAGTACACCTAATTTAGTCATGAGTCACTTTATTGAAGTTTATGTTGATGGATATGGAAAATATAAAACCACATTAAGTGCAGCTTATAAAAAGACGATAATAAATGATTATGTTGAATGTATTGTACATACACATATGGTCAAAATAATGGGTCCATAATTTTTTTATTTTAGAGAAAATTTTAATTAAGTATTGTAAAAATGAGCAAAAATTCGCAAAAGTACATTTCTTCTGGTAATAAATACATTCCTCCTATTTCAGAAATATTGAATGAATATTGTTTTAAATATGGGATTTATATGAAAGACAGATTTTGATATCTAGGAGTGTAAAAAGTGTTGGCAAAGTTGTACAAAATACAATGATGGATGCATATTGCTAGGGTACGAGGGTTGCTATTTATATTTTTGGACTTGTCAAATGGAATTGACTAGTGAACATGTTCGTTCGATTATATTTCGTAACTTTCGACTTTATTAAGTCAAGAGTGCTTCGATGAACTTAACCAATACATGTATGTATCATATACATAGTATATACGAGTATATAAAAGGAAATTGTGTTAATGTACAATATGTCTCAATAACCGCTCATTGCCACCCACTCATGGTTACTGTGGTAAATAGCCCTTGGTCTGCACTTGCGAGCAAGGGAGTTTATTTACGGTAGGTGGATGAGTGTGGTAAGAATGTGTGATGGGATACTGATATCCTTTTCTAACACATGCTACGGCTCATATAAACTCGAGGTTGTGCTGAATGGCGTTAAGTTCGTTTGTGAGTGACAATATTGAGAACTTTTCTTGAATAATAACGTACTAGGATCGCCCAGTGGTCGATATTCGTTGCCTGTTTCTTCGGTATTATCGGTCATGTGGCGTTAAAGCAACGCAGGGCGGTCAATTCTGAATGTCAAATCTTAAAAGATTTAAAATATTAGTAGGCATATGTCAAAAAAAAAAGCTGCAGATATTCACTGCCATTTTGAGTGGTCACTGTAGTAGATGCAGGTACCACATGAGTAAGCTTGGCGTTACTTGTGAATTCAATTTCAGATTCTGCAAGGAAAATGATGAAATTTTATTTTACCCAATAACAGAACGTGAAGTGCTAACAAACAATAATAAGTGAGATTTCACATTTGAATACTTCTGAAATTTGTGATGAATTTCTTTGTGATGCAGCTCACACAGAGGATAATAGGACCTAAACATTGGCATCACAACAACTTTCTTCTTCTGTGAAAGGTTCAACCTTGATTTTAATAAATGCACTTATTATACTGATAGTCAAATAGTTATTAGTTATTATTTTTAAATTTATGTCTCTTATTGAAAAGAATGATTGAGTTAATAAATAGATTTTATTATTAATATGAATAGCAAACCACTGAATAAACTGCAATATATTTATGAGGGTGTATTTATTATTCTGACGTTGTGTGTACGAGTACATTAAATCAGAAGTTTAAGAAATTGAAATTATTCAATTACCTTAGAGGACTTATTTTTATTGTTTGTTTGTTTGTTTGTTTGTTTGTTTTTTTAACTCAACGTCAATCTTGATATTGCTCATGAATCATTTATGAAGAAAAAACACATTTTAATAATTTTTTTCACATTAAAAATTCTATAAATAATATATATGCAATTATTATGGTTCAGTTCTTTTCAAACACGTGTGACAGAACAACAAAAATCAGCTGTTCTTTCTTTAAAGAGTACGGAATCATATACATTAATAATAAGATGATGATACAAAACATTGTTTACCAAAGAGAACTTCAAGAGCTTGCACGCAATACTCGTCGTACTATGTGCTAAAAAGCATTCAGTATTATTAATAATTCAAAAAAACTTCTCAGAAAAAGAGAAGCGAGAGAGAGAAAGAGTAAATAAAGCACAAAGTTAATAACAATGAACACGAATACAAATTAACAAAATAAATGAGAACAAGAATGAGAACGACACAACAAACAGTAAAAACTCTTGTTTGTTTTTTATTGCGGAGAAGAGAAACAGCGGCAACGACTTATAGGAACAAAAAAACAATGATATTTTCACATTGAACTTACTTAAATGAAATGAAATTTATTGTTTGTTGTCTATCTTGACATTACTTCAATATAAATACTTAGCATTATTATCATTTAGGAATTTATTATCTTATTGGTAGTATGTGAAATACTTACGAAAACCCAATTGGTTTGAAAAAACATAGCAGAAGCCAAATGTGGTCAAAATTGACTTGATGGTTCATCAATGGAAAATTTCACATGAATCGAAAAACAAAAACAATAAATTTGGTTAAATGATCACTTGATATATTTCACTATACTCTAACGAAGGAAAATAAGACAATTTATAATAAAATTTTGTTACACGATTCACATTGAGCACATAGCACGTGAGTAATTAATGTTGACATAAAAATTTAACAGATCAAAACTGCTTTTAATTATAAAAGACTTTTGAATTTATATGTTTGTACATATGTATTTATTTTTGAATTAAAATTTTTCCCTTTTTTCTTTCTTTTCTTTGGGTATTTTGATTGAAAATTCACTTGAATGCGACACGAGAACTTGCAATTATTTTAGTAGCATTTTTATTTCTTGCGTTAATGAACTCGCGAAGCATACTGAGTGAGGAGGCTTTGAATTTCTATGGGGAGATTTTAATCAAGTGCATGACGACAACGACGACGACTACAGAAATAAAAAAGAACTTAAATATATTGAACTGTAATAACGACAAAAAAAAGCACAAATGTAAAAATTAGTGAGCGCAATTGAGTAGTGAGTGTGTCAATTAGAGTTGCCAATATAATTGAATATCGCACCAAGTAGAAGAAGAACATTGACAAAAAAAAAAATTAAAAATCGATTTGAATCCCAAGATAAGAAGAGAGCAAATGTGGGGCCTTGGCGAAATAGAGAGTGAGACACAGATAGCGAAAAATACATTCCAATATGTGAAGCTCTTTTCAGAACTTAAAAGCTTTCAGTTAGAAGTGTTCTCTTTTGATCACTTCTTATCAATATGTATAAGAGAGTGAGGGTATTTCTTATAATCACCCAATGCGACTCTGTAATACGCTATATAATCAAAATTTCGGTTTGATCCACCACTGTATATTCATTCTTTTAAGGTAGTTACATACTTAGATCAGTTTTTTCTCAGTCTGATTATCCGAAATTTGACTCAACCTCATATTCTTGAATTTGATATCAATCATACTTCCTATAGACATAGTTAACAAAAAAAAAAAATATGTGGTGAGAAATTATAATTCTTGCATAGAATGAAATACAAAAATAAAAAAAAAAAATATATGTGAATCCCCCAATTTTAAATGCATGTTCATTTTACAAAATGAAAAAAATTAAACAAACCACCATATATAGAGTTGTTCTTCAAGGAAAATAGTGGTAAATCATGGTTAATAGAGAAAATAAAAGAAATAACGGATAATAGAAATAAATAAACATTCACACATACGAGATTAGATTAAGGGAATGCCTGGAGGTATTCAGCTTATCACAGTGGCCTCGTTTGGGACTGTTGTACCAAAAACCCATAATAACAGTTCCTCCTATATTCTCGAATTCATTAGGAAATTCATTACGAGCATGTAATTCCTGTTGCTTCTAGGTAACAGTTGCCTAGATATTGGAGTGTAGGTAAATATTTTCACATAATCAAGATTCAACTGTTTTTAATTTCCATATTAAAGTCTCATTGATGGTTCAGAACAAAAAAAAAAAATACAATTAAAGAAAAACTCATTAAAACAATTTAATATAGATCATAAAATCATAGAAACTCATTTAATTGCGCAATGTTTCACAAAAAAAAAAAAAAGACATACCAAAGCAAAAAATTTTAAATTAGTTTTTCCTCAAATGGAATGAAATTTCAAAGTTAAACGAAAAAGGAAACAAATATCTTTGGCTTCAAGTCATGACATACATACTTACATATAAAATAGAAAGAGTGGTGTCAATAAAGTTTATCTCAAACTATGTACTTAGTACAGTAGTAACTATGACCAAACAAACAAAACTTTATCAAAGTCTAAGTAGAAGCCATATAAAAACTCAATTAAATTAAATTTTATATTCCATAAGTTTAGTATTAAGTTGAAATTAGTAAGTGAAATTTATCAAAACCAAGGAAAACTTATGCGAAAATTGAAAGAACTAACGAAGATAATGAAATACATAGACCAGGGGTGTCCAACCATTTTGGTTCCCTGAGCCGCAATGTTTATCCATTCAACTTGAATTGCATCATGTATAGAGTGGTAAAAGTTAAAGTAACAAATTTATAGTATATTATATATGTATAATTTGGTCGGTTTTCTGCAGATCGTATATATCGTAAAAAATAAAATCTAATATCACAATTTCTTATTTCAATTATATATCCCATATCCCTTAGACTTCACCTTCATCTTCTACAAAAAGATATTATTTGAGTAAATCGCAAATCAAAATTGCAATTATAGAACTTAAGAGTGATAAAAAGATTAATTTCTATTCAACTGTATAACAATTTTCTTATTTACACTTTTGCAGTTTTTAAAAAACATGTTTTTTTTTTTGCAAATTGTTACAAACATCCACACGCAACATGGTATCATGGTATAAAATCGTAGTAACCTGCTCTACTAGTATATTTACATGAGTACTATGTTTTGAAATCACTCAATTTTTCAACAAAAACTCTCATGAATGTTGGAGTCTGTTTGAGACAACATGCAACCGTTTTTGAACTGTGAGAGTACTGTCCAGTCTATTCAATATTCATAGCCTTTGTAAAAAGAGTGCGCATGATTGTTCTACTACATACTATTTGGTTGTTTTATTGCTTTCCATTGTCGTCGTTATATTCAAATCAATTGTAATGCCTTGATGTGTGTGAAGGAATATCTATGGAAGTTAGTGTCGATTATTTACTCAATTGGACAATCTATATTAAGAAAATGTGTAGGTTTCTAATCATTAATGGAACAGGTGAATGGCAATGTTACAAAGAAAATGCCATGAACTTGCATTCTTTCATCAATTCGATACTTGTGGGTGACTAGGTTATAACAATACACGAGTATTGAAGACATTTCACTCTCAATTATGTAGATACTGAGAAACATAGATACTTTCATACAAAAATAGACAAACCAGCAAATGTTCTGTTGCATTGCTTCCCTTCTAATGTCTGACGTTTTTTAATCTAACAAATAGGTAATTGAATTTACTAAGACAACGAGGCTGCTGTGATGGTGATGCTGGGCCCTGTGTATCAACAACAAATCTTCTTCTGCGCGCTGGATTATTTTATTATTTTATTTTTCATTTTTTAATTATTCATTTATTTATATTTATTTTTGTCGTCGTTATGTCCAAATCAAGTGCTTTGATTTGATTACACAGAGAAGTATCTATACACGTTAGTGTCCATTGTTTACTCAAATGCTGTTAGGCATTGTATACCAAGAAAATGTGTGTTTTTCTCATCAGTATGATATATAAATGATACCATACACTTGAATTCTACTAAAACTATGCTCCACCAATGACTATAATATATGCATATACATACATGCATACATAGATGTAAACAAACACCTAACTCATAATCAATAGATGACTTTTTCATAGATAAATTTAGTTAAAAGCTAACAGTGTCTACTTTTAGGCTGCCAACTAAACTGATACACAACCACATTAACTATGAAGAAAGAAACCCTGTGACATTTAATGAGATTCAAAGCAAGTATAGAACATACAGATACACACACATTTACACATTCACACGCATATGTTGCTTTAATGTCATTAAGCACATTTTAATGTTTATAAATTTGTAATATGATAAACGTTTAAATTTATAAACAGAATTGCTAAACTTACTTTACAATACTTTTAATTGTCGTTTGTCTCTTGAAAATCTTGTAATATTTTTAATGCCTTGAAAAATAAGTATGAGAATTGTAGTAACAACTTTCTACCATATGAAGTGTGAACAACTTTCATTTAAAATAAAATAAACAAGAAAAAAACAAGAAATAAAAACTAAGAAAAACTAAAGTTAAATTGTCAAAAATCTCAAATGAACAGAGATCGTTCGTAGAGATAATAGAGAAGAATAAGAGCAAACTACTACCATTACTATATATATATACATACTACTATATATAGAGAAGTGAAATGTTATAGCTACTACCATGAATGAAAGTAGTAACCATCAAACAAGTACAACTACAATTCATACGGCAAAATAGAACTTGAGTAACGTTCATCAACTTCATCAGCACCACCATCATCATCAAAAAAGTTTTACTTTTAAATAGCGTCAAAAACTTTGACAACTTTCAAGCAAATAAGAACAAAACAGAAAAGAAAAGAAAGAAAATGTATCTAGACAACAAACGGTGAAAGCGAGTAGTAAGAACGAGTTCTACTTGTAGTATAGAGAATAAAAATAAGGAAAATATTCTGAAATAATTTAATATCATACTAGAGAAGATAAATAGTTTGATTAAAGCAGTTTGGTAGTTAGTCAAGGTAAAATCAAGAATAAAAATAAAAAGAAACACAGAATTTGTTATTCATTTTTAATTGGAAATGAATTTTCTTCGGCAGAAATTTTATTATTTATAAAGAAATGAATAAGAAAGAAATGCCAAACACGTCGAACGCAGCACAGAAGTATTTAAGTGTAGGCGGCGACGTGTGTAGCAGAACAAAGGAGGAGAAAACTAGAAAAAGGATTAAAATTATAAAAAATAATAAAATATAATAGGAAAGAATGCAAGCAAGAAGATTTTGCTCAAAGTCAAAAAGTTAAAGTGTTTTTTTTTACGTATTTTCTTTTAATAATTTGAAAAATCGGTAAATTTATTTATCTTACCGGCTTCGCTTTAGGTTTTTGCTTCGCCTGACGTTTTGGCTTCAACATAGTCCGACGTTCTTATGTGGTGATTTAATTTTGAATTTATTATTATATTTTTATTGATTTTTATTATTATATTTAATGAAGGTTCCAGTTTTTTTTTTTTTTCTATTTCTACTTTCGGTGATTTTTGCTTCCGGTTTTTTTAAAGGATTCTTTCGTCGTTACGCAATTATATTTATTGCTGCATTTGTGGCTATAAAAAAAATAAAGAAAAATATGTCGCCGTCTTTGGGTTTTTACATTCACTTTTTTGCCTTTTTTTCTAAACATTTTTACTTTAGAAGATTTTAAGCTTTTGTTGTTGGTTTTTTGGGTTTTTAATGCTGTGGAAGCTTTTGTAATTATATCGCCTCGTTTAAGGGCGACAAAAGAAAATCGAATTTAATCGGTAAAAAGGATTTTATATTCCATTGTACAAAGAAAATAAAGGAAAAAAAAGTAATAAATATTAAATGAAATTTAATAGAAATAAACAATTTCTGTTTATCAATTAAATTGAATCTCAATTTGAACTCAATTCGTCGAACGAACTACATACAATAAAAGGATTCTTTTGTATACACGAAAAAAATAACTAAAGCATACTTTTAAGCATTAATGCCTTGCGTGTTTGACAATAACAATAGAAAAAATTATTGTAAAAAAAAAAAAAAAAAATAACAAAAAAAAAAATATAACAAAATAATAAAAAAAAATTATAAACACATAAAATAAAGGTCACAAAAATAAAAATGAAAATAAAATACAATATAAATCAAAGACAAAACAAACATTAAATCCTTTTTACCTTTCACCAATTAGAACGACAACAACAGCACTTTGAATGATAATCTTCATGATATTAATGATAAATTTATACATTTTATTTGTAATCTTATGTATATGTGATGTAGACAAAGAAAAAATACAAATGTATAAATTTAGATTTATAAAAGAAAAAAGAAAAAAAAACATGAATGAAAGTTTACTGTAAAACTTTTAACATTTTGCATACATATTAAATGTATTTGTTTAGGAGTAAAATAAATAAAACAATATGAGGTGATTGAAATCTTTATGTCTGTGTATGGTTATGGTATACCATATTTTATGTATCTTTTCGCCACTTACCTTTTTTGGTTTCTTTACTGAAATGGTGCGCGTGTATTGATGATAAACTTGCACATGATTTGATGTGAATTTGCCCAACATGAATGTGCCGTCTCGTGATGTGATGTGGCGAACCTTACAGAACTAAACTGAACCGTGCCTTATGGGTCCTCAATCAAATAAAATCCCAAGATGAAAATTACAAATGAATCAACAATCACTGGCGGATCGATCTTTTCTCTTTTAAATCTGTAAAAGGAAGAAAACATTAAATTAATTAAATTGAATATTTGCTCAGAAAAACAATTTAAATAGATATAAACAAGCAAAATGTTGTTAGTCAGTCAGTCAGTTAGTCAGTTTGTACTACTTAGGCAATAAATACTATTCTATTCTCTTTTCTATTCATTTTTTATTGAAGCGAAATTTTACGGCTCATTGGGTAGAATCATTAAAATCACAATAAAATACTATTGACTTAATGTTTTATCGATGGCTTGCTTCATGTTGATGTTTGGTTGGTATTCAACATTCAATTGGATTTCATTTGATTTGATTTCATGTGACTTTAATTTAATTGTATTTTATGCGGTAGAATTTTTTATTTTTACATTGTTATACAATAAAATGAACTTTTTCATTGGTAAGTAGAATAAAAATAAAACAATGCAGATATAAGAGCAACATTTAATATACATAAATTGTATTTGCTTGGAAAGAGGAAAAACAATTATTGAAGAAAAATATTGTGACTTATCAACAGCCAATATCTAAAGGATTCTGATATCAGAATTATTACAGAATATTTATGAGGGTCATCGAATTTCGACCACTTGTCAATACTAGTAATATATACTTACATATATGTATTATTTATACAAAAATTTCAATGAACTTCATTTTCAACATTATTTTCATTGTTTACATTGGGTTTCGTAGAGTGAGGACTCAACTTGTGGAAGGCAGCTTGAGAAAGAATAAGCGGCAAAAATTCACAAACTCATAACTCAACAGGTCTTAGATTATTTGTAAGTACTTTCAAACATTCCATTATATTCTAAACAGGCTACATTACGTTTTGCTAACTAAAGTAGGAAATAAAAATATTTGATTAGAATTTCTGTATATATTGTATTCATTTTTGAATCGATCGTCGTTTTGTAGTACTGACTATTCGATTATTGAGGATAGTCAAACATAATGCTTCATTCAAAAAATTAATTAATGGTATATTTAATTACCTCCCTGTGGTTTACGGATAGTCATTGCCAAAACAGGAAAAGCGAAAAAAATTTTCGTTATTTCATAGTTTTGTTTTCAATTCGGTTAGCAGTTCTTATGTTTTCTTATCCTATTCACGCAGTGAATAGAATTATAAGTTTATTATGAAGTTTGTAGCTCACAGAAGGAGACATCGGAGACCCCATAAAGTATACACATTTATTCTTGATCAGCGTGACGAGGCAAGTTGATTTAGTTAGTCCTTCTGCCCATCTATCCGTCTGTCTGTCATACAGACAATGCAAACTAGTCCCACAGTTCTTAATCTTGGGAGCTGAAATTGCGCTAAGCTTTCTTTTTATCATACGCATTTGTCGGAATAAGCCGAATCGGAATACTAGGGGAGGTACCTTCCATACAGACCCAGATCCAAATTTATGTTTTTATTAGAAAAACTTTTTTTTATTTCGTACTAAGGAACACAATAAGTATCTGACTCATATCCACCAACAATGCCAATTTCAAGACCCTCGGACTACTAGGAGGGGTACCTCCATACTAATTCAGATTCAAATTCAGGATCTTATTAGAAAAACTTGAAACGTGAA
Organism: Amiota mariae; assembly: GCA_035041805.1. Taxonomy (NCBI): domain Eukaryota; kingdom Metazoa; phylum Arthropoda; class Insecta; order Diptera; family Drosophilidae; genus Amiota; species Amiota mariae. The sequence goes on from JAWNKV010000550.1 coordinate 5,067,793, forward strand.
ATATCCATCTGAAATTTTGATATTAAGTACTCTGACCCATATCCACAAACCTGGTAAATTTCAAGACCCTATAAAAGATGAGTGAAGAGTATTATAACTTCGGCATAGCCAAAGTTAATCTTCTTTTTACTGTTTTTTTTTTCTAGGCTCAATATATGTATATTGAATGTATCTCCTATATTTATGTAAATGAGGAGGAAGTTTATGAATTTAAATTGAAACTTATTTACATACATGAGTAGGCAGGCACATGTTTATATACTACAGTATTGATAAATACATTTCTAGATATCCTTGTCATATACTCGTATATATTAACATAAAAATAAATAATAATTATATAGAGATTTTTAACAAATGTATCTCTGATTTACAGATGTTGTTTTTCACACAGAACGAATTCCACCTATAAGAGGTTGGAACTCTTTTTAAGCGTGAAATTATTCATTGACATGTTTTTCTAAGTTTCTTTTTTCTATCACATATTGTGTACACACATATTTGAATTAGGCTGACAATAAGATTTCATTGGATTTACTTCTATGTATTTTGGAGTGAAAGCAAAATCATTTGTTAAAAAACAAAATATGTAATATCAAGTTGAAGAGGGACTCTAAATTTATTTGTTTAGCCTTAAAATATGCAACAGTTTTGTTATTTAATGTGCATAAATATCTTTCACTTTGACCGTTTGCTCTAAAAAACACAAATGCCACAAGCGTAAACAATGCACATACCACAACAGTCATGACTCGCTTATTCAAACAATCAAATGTCAACCGCGTCTATGTCAAAAAAAATATTACAGCAAAGTAAGATAAACAGCAGAGTCTTTCATCATCAACGCGATAAGAACAAGTTGCAGGGCCTGAAGTATGTACTACAATAAGTAATTGTGAATGAAGAGCGTTATAGCATGGTATAGCATTCAAGATGTATGCAGACAGATAGACAGACCGACAAATAGAAAGATAGATAGACAAGACAAGCAAATAAACAACAAACGCACAATCATGTACACAGTTCAGTCAGTCCACCATTCAGTCAGTCATTCAGTCAGGATCTGTTGATTTTATTGTCTATCTGTCTGACTGACTTCCCATTTCTAAAAGAAAAAAAGAAAGAAAGACTTAAGACCCCATGGCATTACTTGCAGTAGCAGGATTCATGCCGGAAGTACGCATAATTCTGCAGAGCAAAAAAATATATACAACAAGAATGGCATGGAAGACATACTACTGTTTAAACAAAGCAGAAGGAAAAGGAAACGCGCAGCGGAAGAACAGAGTAAAAAGTCGTAGACAACATGACGCAGCTTAATTTGCTGAAATATTTATAACACTTAACGGCGAAAGGGCGCCTCCAAAGAAGCACAAGGACAAGAAACAGCAAGGCCAAGGAAAAGGTTGCCGTCATAGCCACCAAGTAAGTTACGGCTTTGCGCGGGTGTAATAATTGAAATAAAAGATATTTGCAATGATACTCGTCGTTACTCGTTACTCATGGCAGATTCCCCCCATTGTTGGTCCTTCAGTGCACCGCTCTCTCTCTGCACAAGATATGCATGTTATTTCAAGTATGCGCACGCACAACGATTTCTTTCTCATGCTACAATGACTTTCTCAGAAGGTATGCCTTCGATATCTGACAATGATGACGATGACGATGATGATAATGGTGATGGTAATGATGGGTTATGCTAGCAAGCGTTTCTATTTGTGGAATTCGAAACATTTGCTTTCTTCATTGCGCATTATAATCTCGCAGAGGCACAGGCAAACTCTTAATGCTGTTAACTTATAACATCATCGACAGCAACACGAACAGAACAGAACAAAACAGAATAGAATAGAAGAAAAAGTATCTTAAGAATATTCATTAGCACTCAACACTCAATGAAATAAAAATCGATTTTTATTATATTTACAGCTCAAAAGGCAAAACAGTTAAAGCGTTAATAATAGCATATCCCGCATGCTTCACTTACTAAGGGAAATAAATAAAGTAAAGCGAACATAAATTAACTAAACTACTTAAGCAATAAAAACCTTTAAGGCAGCAACAATTACCTGAATTTGTCTAAAGATTGAATTGGCCAAACTTAATGGGTAGAAACCCTACATATCACAAAGGATCATGTGTGTGTGTGTGCATAGGAGTGTTCAAGTATCACGTTCAAATGTCGCATCAGCTGCAAACGCTCAAGTACTTAAAAGAAGAGAACACCAAACTCTTCATTTAAAAAAATAAAGAAAATTTCAAAGAAATCTCTTACACCAAATACGAGGAGTATTTCAAAAGTATCTGACTTGCTTTCAGAACTCGGCGTTTGCACATTCTTCGGAATACTATTCCATCGACTGTACAATGTGCTCTCATCATTACATTATCTGTGTTTTGTCAAAGGCTTGTACAATTTCAATAGTTTCCACACTGTTTTTTTTTTTAGCTTAAAGCAAAACTTGTAGCAAACTCGTTCAAACTTGAACCGAACTAACACTACTGATCGTTAAGTGCATGGGGAGTCACTGGTTATACTCCCACTTCTATCCCACAGAGGTTGTCTTTTTAAAATTTTGGTGCGGAGGTAGAATACTATTAGGTCACTCCTGGTATAAGCACAGATAAACTTAAGCTGTTCCTAACAGTTTGAAATTCGTTACTTTTTGGACCTCATCGCTTTCGTTATCGTCATCATTGCCATCATCATCTTCATGAACGTCATCAGCATTAACCGCGTGGGCGGCGTTGGTTGATTGCTTAGCTTCAATGGGAACACAATAACTTAAGGATTTTTTTTACGTTTCCTTCTACAGAAGAAGAGTGTCAAAAAACTTACTCAACATACACACACACACACACACACTCACACACAAAGATACTTTCACTTATATCAGTCAGTCAGTCCGTTATTCATTCAATCATCTGTGTCTCTGTTGTCTCATGCTTTCATAAAACGCATCTTCGTCAACTGTCAAGTGTGCTCAACTGTCTGTATGAATGAAATCCTAATTGTGATAAGATAGCGAGCAGTAACAACATTAAACAGAATAGTAGGGAGGAAGATAGAGAGAGAGAGGATGGAAGAGCATAATAAAAGATGAAGTATGTTGGTTGAAGATTTCCAGTTTAGGGCGCACATAAGAATTAAGTAGCACATTTATCCTTTTGCCAAATCGCAGAAGCAGTCGGACGCAAATGTGCTTCCTTTGAACAGTTTTTCATACTCCTCTTTTATTTTTCCCCCCATTTTTCTTCACTTTTTCTTTCTATTACAATGAAAACCAGACAAGAAGTCAAAAAAAATTTTATTTTCTCAACTTGTTTGTTGGTTTAAAGTAAAAAATAAAACCTTTAAAATATAAAAAAAAAGAAACTATTATAATAAATTTTCTTCAATTTTCTTTCTTTCTTTCTTTAGTATGCATGCAGATATTATTTTCATTACTCACAGTTGGGGAACATAAAAAATAGTGAAATCAAATTTGGTTAATCGCATAAAAATGAACCAATCTAATGACCCCAGAAGCCCCTTAAGCCTTGAAATATGAGAAAAACAATAAAGAAAAACATAGACAAGAAATACAAAAAAAAAATAAAAAAAAATGAGTCTTGTAATTCAAAATGATGTCCTTCATCCTTCATATCTAAGCAAGATGAGTTACTACTATTGTCTGCTGTAAGTTTGCCTATTTGCGGTATGGTGCAGATGGTGGTGGTGGTGGTGATGTTGAATATTTCGGTAATCATTCATGCGAATAACTGTTAAAGTGACAAATGTCTGTATATGAGTCTATAAGGCTGAATGTTTCAGTGTAGATGATATTCTCAAACTGTATAGATATCCATCCATTTTCACTTGATTTCTCTTCAATTTTTTTGTTTTTCGCTTTGTTCTTGTTGCGTTGCCATTCACTCAAGCATTCATGCAGAATGTCCTTCATCGACACACGGACAGAACACAGTGACAGAAGAAAAACATGTTGTTTAACTAACAGCAACAACACCATCTACACAATCTCCAATACAACCAGTAACTAAATAACAAACATTGGTTAGTTTTTCATTCATTCTGGTTTTTGGATCTAAAACAATTTCATTTTCAGCAGGACTGCTTACATTCGTTTTGATTTTCTCTCTCTCTCCTTTATTTTTTTTTTTCATTTTGCTGTTTAATAAAATACGCCGGAAGCAACAGTTTTTCCTATATTTTGTTTACCTGCCTGTGGTTATAACCACTACCACCAACACCATCCCCACTACAACGTCGTTGCTTGTCACAATTTAACATTCAACTGTCCAATATAAAACAACAGCAACAATGAACTACTTACTATAATATATACTATAATAACAACAACATCTGCACCAAGAAAATTCAAAAGTAAAAACATTTTCAAAACACATGGACAGGTGTAAATAATCAATATTATCCTATATAATATATTTGTATACCTGGTAGTAGTAGTAGTAGTTCAACTTTATTGCTTTGCTGTGAGTATCTATGTAAATTTGAATTTATCTGTAAGTTTCTAAGTAAATATTCATCCATGTGTGTGGTACGAAGTCTATATGACAGTCAATATTTATCAAATTGAAATAATTTGTGGCATATTATTATGTCAAAATAATATTGAATAAAAACCATTGACAATAACTGACACAAACACAATCATCGATAATGATGATGAGAGTTTATAGAAATAAGTATTGAAAAATTCATCAAATGCAGATACTAAATACTATATACTCGTATGTGTAGTAAATATTCTTATTTTCAATTTCAATAATTAATTTCAATGAAATTTCTTCACAACAATCAATTGCAGTCATTTCTGCGATTATGGTTTACACTTGGTTAAAGGTAGAATTGTCTGTCAGATACTAGTTTTTAACTTCTAGATCAAGAAGAAAGTTGAAGGATGACTCTTATAACTTAAGGTTGATCAAAAAAAGCCTCCACATTTTCCATCAACTGCAGTCAATGTCTGAAAAGTAACTGATGTCATATTGCATAGTGTACAGTATACACATGGTGCAGTATATTTATTAAATGAAAAAAAAAAAAAAACCCATTAAATTTAAATTGATGGGGTCACTTAAGGAAAATCTTATTGTTGTGCTTATTAATTTGGTTTTCTCGTTTACTATGAAATTTGGCTTTATGCTAGGTGCCCTTGTAAGACTTTGGACTTTCATATATCCTGTTGAGCGATCCTGTGATGACTTTAAAATATGCATATTACATAAAAATATATAATAAGAAGAAATGAATAATTATAACTCAATAATCCCTAAAGCTTAAAAAAAAAAAATAGGTATAAAACATTTTTAAGTTCATTGATTTTATTTTTTTTAAAGTATCATAATAATGATGCAGATAAAGAACTAAAAGCTAAAAAAAATAATTAGGTAGGCACAAGATGCCACTATCCTCATCAATCTCGAACACTGATCAGACTAAAATAAAATCATAGGGCAAGTATATAGTATATATTATCTATTATTACAGTCAGTCGTTCATATCATTATAGGTATGCTTTGGATGCATCTTCTCAATAGACAACTTATGCAAACACACATTTTGTATAATGATATTGCAATATGCATATTGTATTGTCTTCAGAAATTAAGGTGTATGCAACATTTCAGCTCAATCGGATGTCAAGAATTGGTCCTAATTCAGCTTGCAAGATTTGACCCAGCGACGACAGAAGATTGTGACTTAAATAAAACCATTTAAAAACATTCTGTTTCTAATGCTACTTGCTATCAGCCTCGGCAGTTATTGAGTAATAAATAAAATAAGAAACAAAAAAATCATACAGACTGAGGTCTTATAAAGAGACCTCCCTTTTAAAGTATAAATCTACTATCTGATCGTATTTATTTATAGCCACCTTACTATACACTTATAGTTATGTTTTATTATATTTTATGAAGAAATGGGGGAAAACCTTAAGGGTAGTGGAACAAACACAATACAATTTTAGGAATTTAATTTAATTTATTATTCTATAGATTGATTTTTTTTTTTTAAATTAAATGAATTTATTTTTCATTTCAAACAATTTTCACTATAATTTATACCTTCATTAAACATGAAAATCTTGTTTATTTGCTGATGTGATTTTGTCTATGGAAAGTAAATCTCTGGTAATTTAAAACAAAAGACATTGTCGTAAGAAACAAATAGCACAAAATGGTATTGTACATGAATGGAAATGTGAATGTGAAAATGTGAAAATGAGAAAATGGGAAAATGAGAAAAATAAAAGTGAAATTTATTGGGAAATGAACAAATTTTGTTTGGGATTACATGCAACGACGAATTGAGCAAGCACCATATAACAAACAATATGTGCTGCGCTTCAACTTCTGCTTCCTTTCAATATTACAACAATAATTTACACAAATAGTATTGTAGTAGTAATAGAGAAAAAGATACTGAATCCTTTGCCCAACACATAAACACACGTGCAAAATGATCACTTCCCTGTATGCATGTATGAGTATTTTTATTGTATATGTGTTAAACATATGACGCAGTGCGGCAACATGTGCGTATGAGGATTTTTATTTAAGAATTTCTGTGAGTTGTGTTGGTCTCTGTCATTTTTCACACACAAGAATTCACATTCTCAGAACTCGTTAGGTTATTGTATCTGTATCATGTCCCCATAGTATTGGTTGCTTGTTGGTGTCGTCTACAATATATGTACATACAAATGTCTGCCACTCTGTCTGTCTGTCTGTTTATAAACGTTTTGGAGCAACTCATTTAATTTATGCAAGCAAACTGACAAAGGTTCTTTCTTTCTGTTCACCTCGTAAAGGGAGCAATTGTCTGTAATAAAAATGAAGCATGTTGTGTATTGTGATGTAGGAGACATAATGATGATGAGGTGGTGGAGATTGGTAGATTATTTATGGAAGTGTTGCACGACCAGCATGACAAAATGCTTGTTGCTGACAGCATGACGTTACTTGACATTCACATACGCACAAACTGTTACACATACTACAAACAATTCTATACTACAAAACATTTTATTTTACTTGAGGCTTTCATTATTTTGGTTTGGTTTGGTTCAGGTTTTCTACCTTTTTCATGCAAACTCCTTCCTCAGATTCAAAATTCATTTCATTTTTCTTGATGTTGTTGTTGTTGTTATCCTTCTTGTTGCTTTTGTTATTATTGTTGAATATTGTTCAAGCTGAAACAATTAGTCGCACATTGTTGTTGCGCTCATTCATTAAAATTAAATTGCGTCAACGAGAAAAGAATAAAATGCAAAGTGATTTCGATAGAACAACGAAACTCATTTGTAATTTCCATGAAAAACATTTAAAAACTAAAATTGTGATTAAAAACTTTTGCCTAATAGGAAATTATATATGTAATATATAATTTACAGGGTTATTGAAAAGAACTTTAACAAAATTCAAAACAGCATTAGCAGAGCAATGGACCGAAACGTTAAAATTACTTAAACTCAATTATCAAATCTGGATGGTCTTTTGGAGCCTTGGGAACTTAACCTTTCAGTCGCAAAAAGCATTGACGTTCCAACTGTGGTCTTCGCACTGTCTTTCTTTTTTTTCGATACAATTTATCTTCCCTAGATGGTTGGCTTTCTCTATTAGGTGACATTTTAAAGAGAAAAAATATAAAAATAATGATGCACTGAACTTAGAACTTTTTCCGAAATGTCAGTGCAATCTGAAGGCACACATTTGTACAGTGCTAAGATAATACAAAAATCAACAAACTCTACAAAAAAATAGGCTTCTAACAAAGACTTTCAATTTATGTATATAGACTAGACAATTCGGACAATGAGTTTAAATGATTGGGATTTCAACAATTATTTAACAACAATAATTTAAACGGTTTCCGACAAAATTTTGTTTCCTTTTACGTTGTTGATGACTTTTCCAGCGACTCTGTATTATTATCACATATTTACTATTACTCAAGTTCTTCACTTTCGTGCAAAAACAAAACAAAAAATAATCATACAAACATGAATCATTATTAGTTTATACTACATGCTTCCTAATTAGATTCAATGTTTATTTAAAATTAGTATAACAGATCTTTTTTCATTGCATTTAATATATAATGATACCTTTTACTTAGATATTAGTTGCATGCAACACTAGTTTTCGCATACATAAACACATACACATTGAGTTAGCTGTGCTTTTACAGCCTTCACGCATTTACAGCTAATTAGTCCTTTTGCCTCCATTAGCTTAAAGCAATTTTTACTGAATATGCTCTTATGTTCGTCAGATATTCAAGGATTAGTATCTATCAAGGCTATCGAGGCAGATATGCGTTCAATACAATGGCGTGCAAGTTGCACATTAACAAATAAAATACCAACATATTCATAATATCCTTTTGCAGTTTTTTGCTTCCTTTCTTCTTTTGGAACTATTATATTTAATGCTTACAAAATTTTTCTATAAATATCTTTCTTTCATCACCTACTACTACTAAAAACTACTACTACTACTACTACTACTACTACTAGTTTCTCTATCGACTATCGATGAAATTTTATAATAAGTAGGTCGGTCGGTCTGTTGGTTGGACGGTTGCTTTTGTCATTTCTATAAATAAAAAACACCCCAATGTACAATAATTTTGTCTTACTAACAAAAAACACCATTAAAATTTTCATCCTGGCTTTGCTCAACACACACACACACACACACACACACACGAGCACAAACACACACACACACACACACACACTAGAAGCGGGGGTGCAACTGCAAGGTAATGTTGTTGATTGGCTTTAACCTGGCGAAGTCCAGCACTATCCTTGTGGGTACACCCCAAGTAGCTCGCAGCCTCCACGTGGCGCTTCTGGACGATGACCAATCTGACATCCGTCAGTTGGTTAGCTGATGCGAGAAGGCGAAAAAATCCAGGCGCGACGGTTCCCAGAATGGGCGGCTTCCTGGTCAGCGTCTGTTCCCATGTCAGGGGCGGCTGTATTAGACCTGGCTGAAGGTAAACGGCTATGGGTAGGATCCCAGACAGAAAAACAAAAATGGAAGTACCAAAAAGTGCGACTATTACGGTGCAAGGTGTCGGAAGCCTAGTACCGGCGGCTATGGTGGGTGAGAAAGCGGGCCCCCAGTCGTCGAGATCCTATGACCGCAGTGATGCAGGAGTGGCCAACTTGGCTCCTGTATCATCGAATGCTACAAGTTCAGACTTTTTGACTGTCACGGACCCTTTTAGGAAGAGCACGAAGACACCGCGCTCCCCTATGGAGACAGAGCAGGCAACGGGTCGAACGGCGGTACCGCCAACAGTGGAAGAAGAGAGTGGCGATGTAGATCCCAGCACTCCATTTCTACTTAGCCCCCAATCCAACAGGCGAAACGTAACCGAGGGTGGAGCTGACTCCTTTAAAAAGCTCGGTGGGAAAATCGAAGAGTTGGTCGCAATGCTGGAAAATGGCAAAAGAAGATCTGTCCACCAGCCAATGAGAGATACAATCGATAGTATTAGTCGACTGTATCTCTTGGCAGCACAGGAGATAGCGGATTATGGCGAAACTGCTCCAGGGGAAAAAACAAGAGAGAGTTTTGCGCAGACAACGCCCAGCTTATGCGGAGCTAGCGCTCATACGTCGTCGCTGGCTTCGGGCGAACCATCCCAAAAACGCCATCCTGGCAAAACAGGGCTCCCATCAGGTCCTCGTGTAAAGGATAAACCACCGAAGGTGCAACCCAATCGACAAACGGGAGGAGATAACATCGGCGTGGGGAAAAAGCAACCCACTTCAAAAGGAGGGCAAAGCGCACCTAAAGCACCGCAGCTTGATCAATGGCAAACGGTTGGAAAACCAAAGAAGAAAAGTGTGCAGATTGCTGGTTTCAGGAAGCATATAAAACCAGATGCTTTGGTTATCCATCGACATGAGGAGGGTACTTATGCTGATATCCTGAAAAGGATGAAAACCGACCCGAATTGTGGTGGCCTTACAGAGTCGGTGCATAGGGTTCGCAGAACGCAAAATGGTGACCTTCTGCTAGAGCTAAAGACGAAAGGCGCGGAGACAGAAGAGCTGAGGGTTATGGTCAGTGGCACCCTAGGGCAAGATGCGTCGGTCAGATCTTTGAGCCAAAAAACGACGATAGAGGTCAGGGACATCGACGAAATCACCACCAAGGACGAAGTACGTGATTGTATATTGGAGCGGTTTAGACAAGCTGATGTTCAGAGTTTGGACGTCACTAGTCTAAGACGGTCGTATGCTGGCACCCAAACTGCAACGATCTCTTTGCAGACAAAGGCGGCGAATATACTCCTCAAGGCTGGTAAGGTGAAGATTGGCTGGGTTACCTGCCGTATAAGATCAAACGTGGCATTGAAGAAGTGCTTCAAATGCTTAGAGTACGGTCATATATCTCGATCATGTAAGAATGAGGATAGGTCAAGGTGCTGCATAAGGTGTGGCGTGGAGGGACACATAGCAAAAAATTGCAGTAGTAGCCCGAGATGCATGTTGTGTGCCAAAAAAGATCCGACGATAGCAAATCACGTGGCGGGATGCAAAACCTGCCCGGTATTTAAAGAGGCATTGCAAACCAGGAAGGTATGAAGGTAATTCAAATCAACCTGAATCACTGTCAAGCAGCGCAGGACCTTCTGCAAAGAACCATAGCGGAAGAGAAGGCAGACGTAGTTCTGGTAAGTGAGCCTTACACGAAGCGCAATGAGTCAGTTTGGTTTGAAGATACCGAAGGTGTTGCTGCAATATGGGCGTGTGGGTCATACGCATTCGAGGACGATGGTACCCGTGCTGCTAACTTTGTTCGCACGAAAATCGGGGGCATTCACTTCTTCAGCTGTTACGCACGCCCAAGCATGACAGCTTCAGACTTCGAACACTTTCTCCACGAACTAGTGACGGAAGCCCGAGGTAGATCTCCAGTGATAATCGCAGGAGACTTCAATGCCTGGTCAACGGAGTGGGGAAGCAGATCTACCAACGCAAGGGGCCAAACGCTTCTGGAAGCTGTGGCAAGCCTCGATATAGTTCTGCTCAACAAAGGTTCTACGGCCACGTATAGGAAAGCGGGCAGAGAGTCAGTCATAGACATTACCTTTGCAACTAGCAGCGTAGAAACAAACGCGAAGTGGGTGGTGAGTGAAGGATACACCCATAGCGATCATCAGGCCATTCTGATCGACATAGGACGAGGTTCTAGAGTTGTGCAGCAACCTATAACTGGGCCTAGGTGGAAAGACTCATTGTGTGACGAGGAAATGTTCCTGGAAGTATTCCGAACACAAGAACTCGGCGTGGGCTCTTCCGATCAATTGGCGGACAGATTGTCAAACTTGCTGTCCATAGCCTGTGATGCCGCTATGCCTAGGAGAATCCAGGTCAGACGCAGACCAGCATGCCACTGGTGGAATGGCGAACTAGGGGAGCTAAGATCGGCTTGTCTTCGCGCACGACGACTCATGCAGCGTTCGAGAAGCTGTGATAATTTCCAACAGCGGCTAGATGAGTTCAGAACGGCCAGACTTGCCTTCCAAAAGGCAGTCAAGTCCAGCAAGCGGTCATGCCTTAAACAGCTTCTCGAGGAGTCTGACATAAATCCTTGGGGCACGGCGTACAGGATGGTGATGTCGAGAGTGAAAGGTTGTAGAGTACCACAACCCACTTGTCCAGCAATGCTCGAGAACATTGTCAGAACACTGTTCCCGACAGCGACCTCAATACTTGATGATAGGTCTGAGCAACGATCTCTGGATGGTATCCCCAGTGTTAGTTCTGAGGAACTGTCCCGAGCTTGCGATAAAATTAAGGATAGGAAGACTCCGGGTCCTGATGGAGTGCCGAATAAAGTCCTGAAAGCAGCTATTTCGAGTGCTCCAAGTGTATTTATGCAGGTTTTCAACCAATGCCTTCACGACGGAGTATTCCCCAGAAGATGGCGGCATCAGAAACTGGTCCTCATACCAAAGGCTGGTAAGCCACCCAACGAGGCGTCGTCGTATAGGCCGATTTGTTTGTTGGATACTGTGGGCAAAGTCTTGGAAAAGATTGTCTGCAACAGGCTTGAACGAATCGTGAACGAGAGTGGCACTCTCTCCGAAAACCAGTTTGGCTTTCGAAAGGGTCGCTCGACAGTTGACGCGATAAATAAAGTGGTTGGTATAGCAAGACAGGCAATACAGGGCGAAAGGTGGCTCTATGGTGATAAGGAATACTGCGCAATCATCACGCTGGACGTTAAGAACGCTTTTAACTCTGCTAACTGGATGCACATCAAAGGGTCCGTACGTAGAACGGGAGCGCCAATGTACCTCCAAAACATGATCAAGTCCTACTTGTCAGAGAGGTACTTGCACTATGACAGCGAAGATGGAAGTAAAACCTACAGAGTTACTGCGGGGGTTCCTCAGGGTTCGGTGCTGGGCCCACTCCTATGGAACCTTATGTATGACCAGGTCCTGCGGCTGCAGCTTCCCAAAAACTGCACTTCGGTAGGTTTTGCGGATGATCTGTGTCTGATAGTAACGGGCAAGGAGATAAGGAATATAGAGCAATCGGCAAACTCCGCTATTCTCGCGGTTACTGCATGGCTCAGGTCTTCGAAACTGTCCTTAGCAGAGCAGAAGACAGAGTTGGTTCTGACCACCAGTAGGAAGCGTATAGAGTTCTGCTCCGTACGAGTTGGTGATCACGAGGTACGGTCCAAGAGGGCTATACGGTACCTAGGTGTTATGCTGGATAGCAGGCTATCGTACAAAGAGCACCTGCTGTACGTGAAGAATAAAGCTGCGAGGGTCCAGAATGCCTTATCATGGATGCTGCCAAATATCGGTGGCCCTAAGGCGGACAAGCGCCGGATATTGTCAAGGGTGGTGACATCCGTCATGCTGTACGCTGCCCCTGTTTGGGCAGAGTCGCTGAGAGCTACTACCTACTCGAAAATCCTTTCGAGTACATATAGGCTGGCAGCGCTGAGAACAGTGTCGGGTTTTCGAACAATCTCAGATGATGCGGCATTGGTACTAGCGGACATGATTCCCATTGACATATTGGCTGATGAAATGCGCAGACTCTATGAGACGTGTCATGGGCGTCCAGACAACGACGCTAGAAGGCGTGAGCGGCAAGCTTCAACATTGCTTTGGCAGCGGAGATGGCAGAACGCTGAGAATGGTAGATGGACTTTCAGGCTCATCCCGGACATTGAAAAATGGCTGAGCAGGAAGAGCGGGGAAACCAACTACCATTTAACCCAGTTCTTGTCAGGACATGGTGGATACAGGTGGTACCTATACAGGTTTGGGCACGACAACACACCAAGGTGCCCACTGTGTGACGAACCGGAGGACGCTGAGCACGTTATGTTCCAATGTGCTCGGTTTCCTGTTCCAGAAGGATATCCGCAGGAGCCAGCAAGCGCATTACAGTTCATGTTAGCAAATCCGGTCAACTGGGACCGGATCTGTGAGCGTGTGACAGCTATCCAGCTAGAGCTACGTCGTCTAGAGAGGGCTAGGCGAAATATGCAGTCGTTGCAGATGGTGCCGGACGGGGGATTGTAGAATACTGAGGAGTAGCCACGACCCACGTACGAACACAACACAACACAATAGGTGACCTACTAAACTAGGACCGCTTGACTTTTGAGCAGCAATGCTCCACCTTCCTCCCGACGTACTATCTAATGACAGTTCCGGGAGGACGATAGGACGAGGGGCGGGAGTGTTTAGCGGGTTAAAGTCCCGCACTCCGGTTGTAGACCGGGTAGGTTTTCGATGCTTCACTTCCGATACAAAAAAAAAAAAAAAAAAACACACACACACTCAAATGCAATACTACTACTACTCGGATAACTTTATCCCTTTATAGTTTATCTGCAACTAAATGTAATAAAATAAAAAACTAAAAACTTCTTACAAACTGCAAACGTTTAGAATCAAACTTATTTCTGTGGAATTCAACAAGGATTTACCATAGATTATTTACTCTTATTTACTGATTCAAAAGAATATAAAAAATCCTTACGGATACATTTCAAAAGCTTATTCCTATAATCCAGTAACTCAAGACCAATTTTTACTAGATAAGCAAGTAAAGCTTTATAGAGAGAGAACATAAATACAAATACAATCATATGATATACTAAAAATATAGAAACACGAAAGAAATTATTATATTTGGTTTACCGAAGCGTTTATACCTTTCACACCAAAATTTTTATACATTTTTAATGAGAAGAGAAACTAAAATATTTCCAGTTTTTAATGAATTTTGTATGGAGACTATTTCTGCTAGTAATTTGAGAACTGATTTTAACATTCGACAATAAAATAAGACTGCACTGCAATTTTAACTCATAAGCAGGGATGATTCACGAACAGAAATAGCGTAAACGATTTTCTTTGTCATGCTGATTATATTCATATGCACAATGTGTAGTCTCCGAAGCTTTTATGCCCTTTGAAGGAGATAATATTTGTTTACACTATTATAAAAGGTAAAGAATAGGAATGACTTCACTGAAGTTTTCATACAATTCATGAAATGTTTCGAAATAACTTATGACCAAATTAAGTGTTTTCAGTCACATTACTAGCATTATATATCTCATCATTCATCTCCAACACTACTCTTTATGGGATCTCAGAGGTCTGATTCCTTTAACCTTTAAATCGAATATGCCACTCACTTTGTGAAAGTTATAAAAACACATGGACACCATAAATTTGTAAGATTTCTGTGTTTCTCTTATATATGTTGGTCAACTAGATTTTAAAGTCATTTCTGCAGTGTTTAGTGCTTCTAGAATTTTCAAAAATATTTTCTTGTTGATTTATTTTTATTATCATATACACAAACTAAATGGATTGGTTGAGTTTATATACAATAAACCCACCCAAGAGGTTCAATAAATTTGATTTATTTATATATCCTTATTAACAAGAAATTAACTTTTTCTCCCTTTCAATGTATTCATTTTTATGACTAAAAATATAAATTTAAATTAAATTGTGCAATAATTGCAAATGTTCAACTGTTAAAAGAAGACAACAACAAGTTTTCATCAAGAATATTTTTTCAAATAAATCAAATTATCTAAGAACATTTTCCCTATGTCTCACATGAAAAATACACACAACAAGTTATGTAATCTAAAGTTTATTTCTTTTTGTTTTCTTTGAAATCTAATTAATTTCATTTCTTTATTGTGCTCAATAAAAATATAATTAATTTAATTATCTTAAGTATTTCCTTTATGAAGTGTTAAATATTTTCATTCTATTAACATACAACAATATTTATTATTGTAATTGTCGATATTATCTATGTATGTATCTGGATGTGAAACAATGCACATAAGCTATTGTTGTTTTTGATTTTGTACTCATCATTTTTATGTTTCTATTAAAAAAATCATTTTATTTCTTGTTGTTTGCCCCATTTAAATATTTTCCTTCTTTTTTTAATGCCAAAATTTGTTTGTTGTTTTTTCCTTCATTTTATTTTGTTATTTTTGTTGTTAAAGCAAAGAAATTAATTGATGCGTATGAGTGATTTTTATTTATTCACACTCTCTTTTGTATATTTTCAATGTAAAAGAGATTTTATGTTAAGTTCAGTAAACAAAATTTCAAAAAAAAATTAAATTAAATGTGGCCGAGGGATTAATTTCTTGAAATATGAAAATATTAAATTTTCTAAAAACTAAGTTTTTGATATTCTCATTCACAAACTTGTGAATTTTTAACTCAAAATAATAGGAAATTTCCTTTTTCTCAAATACTAAAATTTGTTTAGCAATAGATTTAATTTGATGCGTTTAATAGAGTTCCAAGTTCGCTTTTGTCATATTTCATAAGAAATTTAACCAATATTAGTATAATCTACAAAATTTCCTTAATTTGTTTGTCAAGGAACACTCAAATACACGAAAGCAGCTGCAGTCATAACAATACAAAAGCACAAATAAAATTTTCTGCAAAATTTTGTTAAAATCAAAAGAGAACAAATACAATTTAAAAAAATAAAAATAAATGAAATAAATTCATATTATGTTGTGTAGAAATGCTTATGCCAAAATTGCAATGACATTTGGAAAAGTTTTGAAATGACCACGGAAAAGAATAGAATCTGATGTTCTCAGAGTTGGTTGGGTTGAGTTGGGTTGTACTAAATATTGTGATGCTAATATTTGTGCTTTACTCTGCATACGAAATTGTGAAAATAAGTTGAGCACGTGTTGCAGAACTCATTGACAGCACACATTACACAATTTGTGTGGATGCCATGTGAGATGCCATTGCCATTGCCTTGGATAAAGGATAAATAAGCGCGCAAGGATCTTTTCTTCTTTCTCTCGCATTCAATGTGTTGACTTAAATGCATTTTCTACCACTTGTTTGTCTGTCTGTCTGTCTGTGTGACTGTGGCTTGTAGTTTTTATTTATTACTGGTTTGCTGTCGTCATTGCCTTAACCACAAAAAAAAAACACTTTGTTTTATGCAAACTTATATACGATAGTATTTATAATGCATTCAGTATACTAAGTACATAATCGTTGTGTATTATTGCCTGGTTGGATGACCGACCACATGTATGTAAACCTTAGGGCATTTACGAACCTCCATCGTGATGTATGCACCTACATATGTGGTATGAATATGAGAATGTGAAAACAAAATGACAACAACTGCAAGGGATACACGTAAGTTTAAAATGCACAGTAGGTGCCATATATTTCAATCAATATTCTTAGTCGCTGCTTATACTCACTTATTTGCTCATTCTAGCATATGAAGTCAAGGTCACATACAGTAAATGTGTTAAAAAGCTAATTCGCTTACAAACACAGTAACACAAACACATACACAGATATACATACATACATACATAGATGTATAAAAAGGCAAATAGGCTGAGACTGTTAACTGTGTTAACAGCATACGTTTATATTAACAGCATTTCCTGGAAGGTGCATTTACTTACTTTCTAACTAACTAACACAAATGTGTCGCATATTAGCCAGACTCACACTCACTCTAACTCACATAGATACTTGTTAACATACACAAATACTATACTTACAAACATGGTAACATTTACTACATAGACACTTAACTCTGAAATAAATGGCAATTTCCGTTTTTGCATACAAACTATAACAACAACAAGGGCAGCACTTTCACCATCATCATCGTCGTCATCATCATTACAACACTCATAGCCTTTGGCATGGAGAAAATGACAGACAGAGAAGAAGTGAAAGGTTGTGTTAAAGTGGGAAGAAAGAGAATGAAGGATATATAGTTACTATTCTACTTAAAATAGATACTTTGCTTCTGTTATCGTCATACATTTTTGCTCATACTTTCACTTCTTAACTCTTTCCCCACATCTCTCTCATTGATTGCTTCCTTTCCCCTTACATTCTCCTTTCATTATTATCCCTTAGTTGCATTTAATTTAACTGCTCTTGGAACAACTGTTGCATTGTGTTTTGTGGCATTATTGTGTTCCTGAAGTGTCCACCACCAACACCAACAACATAACATCCTCCTACCGATTATAGTATTATCGCATTCTGAAACACTTTTTTCTATTCTTTGTGTGTGTGTGTGTGTGTGTGTTGTGTGTATTTATTATTATTCGCACTTTGTTGTTAACATTTTCATTTTCTTTCTTTTCTTCTTGTGTTTTTCATACTGTTGGTGTTAAAACGCCACTTAACTATGAAATATTTCTTTTGTTTCATTTATACTTGAAGCTCGAACTTAAATTTATTTTTATATTTAGCAAAATGGAGATGGATTTCCATGTAATTAAGCAAGAATGACAAGAGTAAAACTTTAATGGAAAATGTGAATAAAAAAAAGTTTGGACAAGAAAAGAAAAATGGATCTTAAAACGAAAGATAGCGAAAGTGAAAATTTCCAACATCATTAAATAATCCTTTTAAGATAAGTAAGCAAATGATTATCATCATCTTACTAAAGAAAGCACAACGCAGTGCAGTGGTGACTGCCAATCATTTTGAAAAATTAGCTAAAGCAATAATTAAGACAATGAAACATAAGAAAGGAAAAGTTGTACAATACATAATACTGTTATCAAGTATAGCAGCTGTTCTTAAACTAGTGTAAATTGTGGGAATACCGGGGGTGTGAAAATACTTATAATGTGACGACATTAACTTTTTATCCCAACCATTTCAACCAATTTTGATTATATTTACCAATAAGTATTTATAAAATATAATAAAGGATATAAGGAATTTTCAAAAGAAAAGGAGAGTTATTTCCGCCTATTGAAGAAGAGTCACCCTTCCAGACCAAAATTCTTAAAGTTCTTTCAAAGATTCATTAAAAAAAATAATATCATACAAAAATTGACTCAATTAGGACATCAATACGTCATAGTCACCTTACACCTATTGAGCCTCTTACAACAGCAAGGTGACCTTAAAAAACTGTTTTTGGGCAAATAAGGATTGTAGATCAATTTGGGTTGGCCATCCTAGGGTTGGGTGTCTGCGAAAAAATTCTATTTATGAAGGATTTGTAAAAATACAAAAATATTGCTTAAGAAAGGGCAACAACATTAGTTTAAGAACCACTGCTTAATATGTATATATTTCACAAAATTTCCATTTTTGTAGCATAGTTTTCTGAGAAGCATAAAAACAAAGAAAGGGAATATAAAAATTGCATAAAAAACCAATTTGTTTATGTAGTAACAAAGCAAACAAACCCATGAACCTCAGGCACAAACTATGTTCGCTCGATTGGTCAATGGGTCAACCTTATACAAAGGAAAGGAAAACAGAAGAAAAATGTTGCTTTAAGTAACGAAAAAAAAAGGGTACAAAATCACACACATGCCTTTAACTATAAACATAATTTTAATCTGAGAGTCAGAAAGTGAATGGTAAAATGAAAACAAGGAAAGAAATATTAAGGTAGCACAAACCGAAGCAGCAACAGCAGCAGGTGAAAAGCATATAATTTACATTTAAGTAACAAATGAAAAAATATATAAAATATTTTACCAAAAAAAAAAATTATGAAAAAAACCCAACGCACACACAGAAACAATGAAAAAATATAAACATTTTCAACATGCAAACACGCGGCGGACAAACATGGTCACTTTCACAAATATAATACACATACATATATAAGCACACACTTGAATAAGCCATATGCACATATGCATGTATTACATATGTATTTGGGTGTGTGTGTGTGTGTGTGAGCAACAAATCCAACTTTAAACACCCAAAAGGCAGCGCAGCGTAGCGAACCAAGCTTAATCTCGTAGCGCATGAAAAGTCACGCATTTCTTCTGTGCTTCGGACGAATATGTACAGAAGCTAAAAAAGGTGGCAATAAAAAACCATTACCAAATATTCTACATTGAAAACCCAGAAAGAATATTAATTGTGGTCCCACCGATGGGTAAATGCCTTTCACACAAATGGAAACATTAAGAAATATTAACATAATAAAAGGTTTGCCATACAAAAAACCTACATTCTCATGATTTGTTTTTATGGGAGGAGTTACTTATACGATATACTATAATTACCTATATCCATCCAGTTATCTAAATGTTACGATTTTAGAATTACGTTTATTAGGCTTTATTGTCCTCAAACAATAACTGTACCATTTAGAGTGGTTCATATAATATTGGTACGATCCATGGATAACTGAAGATGGTCCCCGGTGATGAAGAACAACTCAATTAGGCAATATTACACTCATTATCATGCCACACACACAATGCGTCCTACTCCTTAGAGAAACAAATCCGACTGTTTAGCAACAATACTAAGACTTAGTTAATTTCCACAGATAATGCGAAAGTCGATCGCAAATGCATACTCCCAATCTGATGGCATAAATCTAAATCTAAGACAACATAGGAATATATATTAATACATATATGGATCTGATCAATTCGAATCAAACTGTAGAAGGCAGAAAATCTTGAAAGATATAAATCACACATCAAAAGATATTACTTTCGACTTAAGGATTTCACTGTGGTTTCTTAAGGCACCTCCGGAACATTTCTCCATAGAGTGGGATTACAGTTTATCTAGTTGCCTTTGTTGTTGTTAAATGGTTTATTACTACGTGACAGTGATTGAGCCACTGGAAGAAATTTTGATCCTCGATGCCTTACAATATCCTGTGAACTGCCAGAGAGCACATGGTCCAAGTTTTATGCTTGACTTGGTTAATTCTATCCTTATTGAATTATATATTATAAAATAATTAAAGAATTGTATGGGAATTGTTTCCGATTTAAGAATATTATTACCATATATGCATTCTAAAATACTATTGTGTAGAATGATTATTCTACTTTGATGCAGATCACTTTGTGGGTTCATGTTAAATTCGTTACAAACACTACAACAAAGTGATGAGACTATTTACAACCTTCATGAAAGGCATAACAAGAATAAAACAAAGAATACATAGAAAGAAAAACATGCAAATAAAAATCTAATAGAGCCCAACAAAAGTACAAAACAACCCATAAAGATGAGGGGGACTGAGAAAAAATGTTGCAAAATATTAAATGTATGACTGAGGACGCAAGGGAAAACTACCATCAAAATGAAGTTTTGTTGTTTTGAAGGTTATAGTACTTCTACATAACTACTACTACTACTAAAACTACTACTTTCACTTCCACTAAAACACGTACATTAATACTACATGTGTACTAATATAATACTCACATAGACATATTTCAAATAAAACTTCATTTTGACCCCATTTGTTTGCGCAGGACTTCACTATTCTACGTGGTTTGAGCACCAATAAAAATAAGAAAACAAAAACAGAAGGAAAAACTTTACATTTTCGGTACCGATGTCTTTATTGCTTTTGTACTTGTTGTTCCTGTTTTATGCAGTCATTGTTGTTGTACCAAAACATAAGTTTTTGTTGTATTTGTTGGGAAAAATCTTTCTTTAAGTAATAGTTAGTAGTACAGTAGAGTGACTTACGTTTTCATCATGGCTACTACACTACACTGAATCTCAAATTTAACGAGACCGAGGAAGTGACCATGTGAATCTTAGTAAGATAATAAAACTTTTCATTTTTGGTCAGCAAGAAGTTTAAATCTTTTATAATTACTCTTTTTAAGGTTACATCATTTCAACGAACATTTAGCATACAACATTTTAAAAATGAAAATTTGTTTAACTTACATAAAGGATACTCACTCGTAAAATTCATAACAATAAATGTATAGCTTTAATGGATTAAAGTAGAAACATTTTTACTATCAAAAGAAACAAATTCATTATTTTTTCTAACTGTTAATTTTACAATTTTATTTATTTGCCCTGATGAACATTTTGAATTTTGATATTTTTTTAATGTATCATTTAACATTCTCGTCAGAGGTCAAACGCATGACAATAATACTTTAGATCTTGCTACTCTTCTGAGAAATATCTTTTATAATATCTGCACAGCAGGTCTGCCTATTGTTAGTCACATGTTTGCCAATCAGTAAGGTTATACTCGTAGGAGTCCAAATACCAGTGGCTAAACCTAAGTAGAAAAAGGTTTTAAAAACACTGACAACTTATTTGATTGTCATCCTCCCGAACAGTTTGCAAATAAGCATAAGACATATTATATAAACAATATTTCTGGTTTAAAGTTATCAGAGAACTCTGACATACCAACTCCGTACGTTTTTGTACCAGAGGTCTGTAAGAATGCAATGCAATCAAAACGGCATATTAGGTACTCATGGTCAAATGAATACATTTGACATGCAATTAGTTTTAATGAATTGAAATGAATGTGTGTAGATGAGTGAATGTATTATGCAATCATTCAAAAGAAGCGGCGCCGAATTGAAATTGAGTACTCGTGTGTTATTTTGTGCGGTAAGAAGAAGACTTTTCTCATTTCTCCTCTAAGTAAACAAACAAAACAACCAAATTAATGCAAAATAATACAATGAATTTATTCTATTATTATAAGAAAATTCGTACTCATTGTTTGTGTGTTTGGTTGCCGATAGTGAGTAAAATTCAATCGTACACAATTAAGTAAGGGAATGCATTCGTACAGACCTCTAGTGTGTACCCAATTTCAGCTAAACCGAAAAAATGAAAATATAGGTTGCATGGCAAAAGAGAGACAGATAGACAGACTTACTGATCATTTCTTTATGGGGGTCTCCTATGAACGGTTCTACACTAATGGGATAATCCCTATTGGCAACACTAACTAACATTGTACTCGTAGTATGTAATGAAAAAGATCTTTTTTGATATTTTCATGGGTTATTAAACTGAAATAAAAGAGATTTTTCGAACAATAGAAGTAACAAAGCAATGCAATGTATCGCAATTGGATATTTGCAGTACTGTTCTACAATAGTATTATTGTTGCTATTGACTATGACACGCATTCCATTCTATTCATGTACACGTCCATGTAACAAGGCACCTAACCTACAAAATGCTTAACAAATGCATTGGCCAATTTCAATATTTGGATTCAACTGTTGTTATAGAGTAGCTTTAGTTAGTGTTAGTACACATGTATCTACAATAGATATATGTGTGAATATGTGTATATGAGATTGTTGTAGATTAATGCATATTTACAAAATCACGATAAGTTATTTTCTGTTTGTGTTGTTGTTAGCTTAAATTACGGTAAATATGAATAAACACAGATACAACAAACTGCATAAATATAGCAATAATGGACTAAGGGTATATTCACATGGGCATAGCTTTATAAAGAGAAGTTGGATAATATTAATAAAGGTCGACTTTTTAACAAATATACAAAACAAAAAAAAAAACACACACACGCACATTGAGACAGTCTGCCTCTGTCTTCCTCTATCCTCTTTTACTGCGCTCATTTTTATATTTCATAAATTTTTTTTTTTTATACGGGAGAAAGTTATAAAAAAAACCCAGATATACTCGTAAAAGTAAATAAAAACCAGTAAAAAGAAGAAAACTATGGTTATACCGAACTTGTAAAACTCTTCACTCCCCTCCTAGTGGTCCATGGTTGGTGGATAAGGGTCAGAGACGTATAGTGTCTTAATTTCAAGTCAATAGTAAATTATGGGGGTACTCCCACTAGTGAGCCGATTCGGTTGATTCCGACAAATGTACTGCGTATAGTGAGCTCCGTGCAAAATTTCAGCTCTCTATCTCAAAAACTGACTAGTTTGCATGCATACACACAGACAGGCGAACAGACGGACAAGGCTAAATCAACTCGTCTCATTGCGCTGATCAAGAATATATATATACTTTATAAGGGGTCCCCGATGTTTCCTTCTGTGTGTTACAAACTTCATGACAAACTTATAATACTATTTACTGCGTGAAGAGTATAAAATTTATCAGGGAGGAAAAAAGAATCAGGAAATGAAGTCGTGAAACAAGTTTATGTTGCTTGCGGTCATTATAAGAAAAATATGAAAAAAATGTCAGTACATGTATATAATGTATTTATAAATAAGAATGTACTTCGATGTTTATCACTAATTCACTATACTTACATACATACATAATTTGTGGAGATACATACTTATAGCTCAGTATAAATATTTTGTATAGCATACTTTTTTTTGTTGTTGAGCTGTAATCATAATTTGTAGTGGTCAAATAGCATATTGCTGTTGGTATTACGTAAATAAATATATATCTATTCAACATCTTTTTGCCTTGTGACTGTCATCCACATGTGTGAAATGCATTCAGTGTATGAGTGCATAAAAATCAACAACTTGGCGAACATTCAAAATCAATACTATAGTACAATCTGGGCCTAATGGCGGCGACATTGAATGTGCCACGAATGAAATATGGAAATTAAGTATATGCAAGCGGGCGTAAAAATTCAAATAAATTTTAATTTAACTTTCAGTTTGTTTTTTTTTTTTTTTCTTTGGCAACCTACCTACTACATATTTACTATGTAAAGCCCATGGACTGAAAGACAAAAAAAATCAATGCATACTTCTAGGTAATAATTAAAATTCCATGCCTAATTGACTGCTGAAGACAGCAACAACAGCAACTAGAAAAAAGGACACATGCCGACTTGTTTGTTTGCACAAAAAAGCACAACGAATCCTCTTCAAGTTGAAAACGAAAATAATGATGAAGCAACCTAACAAATGAGAAATTCACTCATAACTCGTTTAACATAAACCAAGATACGAGTACACTGTCAACGAAGGACACACAGCAGTAGAGAAAGAAAGGTATTATGAAAGGAAAGTAAAATACTAAGGACACACGCTACTGCATAACATCATTAAGCTCAAGTGTTTCTGGTCTGTCCAGTCCGGATGGGTTCGGTTCGGTTCGATTCGGTCCCATTTGATGCCGGATCATTTGTGAACTGTCAAATGAGTTATGCGCCATGCAGATCGATGTCACTGCCGATGATGGTGATGTGATGGTCTGACAAAATGTCAACGACAATTTGTCTTTGTTGCTAGTCAACGCTAGGAAAAGAAAGGAATGGCAAAGTTTGTTTACATGAAAATCGGCCCAATTTTTTTTGTGTATGTTTGGTCTTAAGCAGCAACACAAAACGAGAGTCAAGTTTACACACATCATCATCAACAACAGCAATATGATGCTCATATCGTTATCAACAGAAGCAGTAACAATAATGGCAGTGGCACCATCAGAAATAACTGGAAGCTCTTTCACCATTCCATGTCAAAACCATTTACCAATGAAAGCATTAATAAATAGATTTATTTATATTTATGTTTATTATTATGAAATTCGATACTATTGTACTTATCACACACACAGAACATGGCAACCGACCACGCGACAATGATAATTTTCAAGAGCTAATGTTGCCCAAGATACTACTATTAAGGACATGTGTTGCCATTTATGTACATAAGTATATATATCGTATATAGAAGCTTATCTATTCTTATTTGAGTACGAAAATATACAAATTTACTGATTCATTTTATTCACAAATTTTGCCAAAAAAAAAAAAAAAACGTTTCCGAAACCACCACACATCTACTTTTACAATACACTACAATACAATAATTACTAAACAAGAAACCACACCACAAATGAAGAAGTAAACGTCAGCATAATGTGACGTGGCGTCTGACAATTAAAATGATTATCTTTGCGCCACGTGTTGCAAACGAAACTAAGTGTATCTCAGATTTAATGTGCTAAGCATTATTTTCTTTATATCAGTTCAGAAGCGCGATGATGTTTGAGGTTACTTTATTAGTTTGTCAAATAAAAACAAATCTCAATTGCTTCAAATTTCATCGCAGTAATCATTTTCACTTTGGTGATAGTCATTGTGTTCAACATAATTAACGCTGAGTACTTCATTTTAATACATACTTCACAACTTAAAGTATGTAAAGCAGCGGTTATTAAATTTATTTAGTCTGCAGACGCCCTCTATTTCCCAAACATAAACATTTAACGAAGTACGACTACTCGGTTACCACAGTTTATGATCCATCCGCTTGTGTAGAGTACAATATGTTATCACATTACTCTGTTGTTTGTAATAATTAGGCGACTGAAAAGTTCCATGTGTTAGATCTTCCACATCGATTATAGGTTAAATTAGACTTGAAGTTATTTTTTTAGATTAGATATAGATTGAGCTCACTGGAGCCTCCCTCACCAATGATGTGTTGTTTGATGGCTTTGTTTTGTTGACTGTCTAAAAACTGATTGCAAATAAAATTATATTTTTTTCATTTTAAAAGAAAAAAAATTGAAAGCTCTGAAAAATGACCAAAATTTTTAAATTATCAAACAATAAATAATTATAAGGCCCAAATATACGTCAGTCATTCATTTTTAACCCAATAAATAATTTCCGTTTTGTTTGTTTTCCGACGGCAATGTACATTCGTTTTGCGTTTCTTTATTTGTTCGCAGCCAATAAACAAGTCTATTCGCAACGAAAACAATGAAAATGTGAATACAAATGTGATGAAGGCGCCATACATGCATCACATCACATCGTGGAAGAAGAAGCAATGTGACGAAAATCAAAAATTTTAAATTTAATTCGCACATGTGATCTCACCGTCGAACACCGAAATACACGCGTCGAATCGCTCTCACATCACCGATTTGATCACATGTGTGAAACGTGTTTTTTGGGGCTTATGTGAAGTGCATATAAGTTTCGTTGAATAATTTTTTTGAACTCTAAGCGAATTGTATAACAATTTAAATCTACAAATTTTTTTTTCTTCACTTGGAATGAGGCCAACTTTTTTTATAATATAAATATTTGCATTTACAACAAACAAACTACTTGCATATTAAGCAGTTTATGAAAGTCTATCTGACAGATGCAAGACAACTAATCTTTTTATTTACATAAAGTTTCACTCTTATCAAGAAGGCTTATGACATTTCTACAATTTTTTTTTTTTTTTTAGGTATGACATTATTTTGTTTGTACCCTAATAGAAGGTATAACGAGATCTTTGTGCTGTTACCTATCAAGGAAAATAGCTTTAGTTAGGACAGTTTTAATAATTACTCAATTAATAGTCATTTAATTATATCTTATTATTTCTAGGTTAGATTAGAGTTAGCATTTTGAATCTAAAATTTAAAGAAAAAGAGTCTAATTTTTTATAACAGTGTTAGAATTTAGAATTTAAAATTAAATTAAAATTTGTAAAATCATTTAATGAAATGTGAAGTAAAAATATCAATATATCTTTATTACACAATATTTGATTACTGGTGTTTCTTTATGAGATCCGCCCCAAGAAAAGAACATTGATATGATGAACTTTACGATAATGGAATACGAATCTAATTCAGTTTAGTTCAGTTGATTTAAATGAATATTTTATATACCTAATTGCAAAGCAAATATTAAAAAGTTTAAAATAAATAAGGAAAGAAAAGTTTGAATTGTTTCAATGTATCATACAGCTGATGATGATACTTTTTGATTTGTTTTCATTTTTTGTTTATTTTTTTTATGTGTCAACATAAATAAATAATTTAGTATATAAAACTTTAATTGAAAATAATTGAAAAAGTAAAACCCACAAAAAACATCAGAAAATGAAAAATAACATGAGGTCTTCCATGATTTCATATAAGAATCAACTGAAATTATTTGTTTTTAACCATGATGATGATGATGATGATGATGAGATTTGTGCTGAGTTCTAATTGAAGTAAAAGGTGCCATTTATACTGCAAATTTTTTGTGAAATTTAAACAAAAACTCAAAGTTTCTAAAGGCACAACAAACAAAAAAGTTTTTAATTTATTGTATATTTGGTATCTTCATCATCCTAAGTACAAAAGAAAGGTGAAATGATACCAATTCATGATTTACCACCAAACCAACCCAGACAGAAACTTTTACAAATACATACGACTACTACATATTTCATTAGAATTTTCCTAAAAGTTTTCCCTTAGAAAGAAATGTAATTCATATGAGTGTTTGTCTGTCTGTCTATCTGTCTCCCAAATGTAAATTGTGTTATATAATTCATTTAGATACTTTTTGAATGATCTTCTCATATTTGTTTTCTTTTATTCATTGGCATTGCTCACTTGATATTGACATGAGAAATGAAAAGCCTCTTCTCTTTAAGTTCAAATTCTATTGAACAAGGATTAAATGCAGTCGCGTATTATTTCTTTACTAAACAATAAATCAAATCAAAAATCCCCCATAAGAAAAAATATTATTGTAATTCATAAATACGAGTGAATATGTGTATGTATTTCATTGATTTCTGACACTGAATTGAGAAATAAGAAATTGGTATGAAGAGAAAATACACATTTGATTGAGCATATAAAAGTAGTTTCAATGACACAAAAATCTAAGGATGTGGCTGTGGCAGCTAAAAGAAAAATCAAAGAAATGTCTGCTAGAGAAGCTTAAGAAAGCTACTAACATCACATTTAATCCATTCGAGCGAAAAATCAACCAACTTAATACATTAAACTCAAAGTAGGAAATGAACATAATGAACATCATCATCAACATCATCATCAGCAGCAGCAGCAACAGCAGCAGCATCAATATTCTCCAGATTTCAACATAAGGACGAAACTTGAACTTCTATTTTGCGTAGATTTGCGGCTTATATTCTTACTATATATTCTTGTAAGTATTAAGTGTTTGTATTAGTATTGGTGAGTACATATCTGTGTGTGCGTGTCCTGAAGTTTATGAAAGCGCTTAAAATGAACACTAAACGTCATCTTTGTTGTTGTTCTTGTTGTGTTAGTGTTATTGGTGTGTTGTTAAAAACAAAAAAAAAAAAAAAAAAAAAACAAGTGAAAGTAAAAGTAAAGTATCTAAACATAAAAAACATAAAAATCTATGACAAGTAAGAAAATGAAAGTCTTAAAAATCAGAAATGAAAACATGTCACCCATGAAGAGCAAACATAAAAGAGCAAATTGAATGAATGAATGAAATGATACTTTATGTAGCACCAATAGGTAGATAGACCCTTTATTCTTGTTTTATTCAAGTTGAAATTGATTCGCAGGTAAATGGAAACTTTTCAACTTCATGAGCATGAGACATGTACATAAGCATATTGTTGGAAACAAACAAAACACAAACTTGAAAATGACAATACATTTCTATAAATCCAAAGATTTCATCATGCAACTCATTCAATTCAATTCAATACCAATATTGATGAATTCCAATCGAAGACCATTCAAACGACAAATCAATCAGGCCAAGTTAACAAGAATAAACACTAAGCTTTAGCAACCTACAACACATGTTTGGAAAAATATAAAAAGATACATGCATCATGTCCTTTTAACATTTGAAAACGATTACCTAAGGTTATGTTGACATCTCCCATTTCATCCTACATATTCCGATAGATTCATGCGACGAAGAGGGAAAAACATGAATATGAAATACACAAGAAAAAACGAAAAAAAACTTTTTCTCATTCACATGAATCGATGATGATGTGTTCAAGTTTTAAATTAAAAAAAAAAAAACAAAAAATTTAAACATGTCAGCATATGTTACTTTAATGTATTCTATTCTATTTTTCTTTCGAATATTAAAAAAGAAAAATATCACATAATTTTATGTTTGTCATAAGTATCTCAAGAGTATTCGCCAAGATTGTATTACATAAAATTGCAATTTCATTAATTTTCATTAGATTTTGTTTGTAAAATATACAGAAATATTAAAATCTCTTCAAATCCTAGGAGTTTTTATAATTTCAATCATTGTTAGAAAATATGTTATGTTTATCAAATTTCTTTCTTTTTATATATTTATACTCTCCCTTTACACTAATTTAAATTATATTTACAAAGCAGTGTTGATGATGTTCGAAACATCTACATGGAAGGATTCAACAAAATATCTATAACACGGAAGACATCGAATATCAAATTCTTGTAGTAAAATGAAGCCAAATTATCAGTCATTCAAATGCTTTATCATCCGCATTTTTCTATATATGTATATTTCGTCATTTTATAAAAAAAAGTCCCTTTGCTTTCAGCAACCTCTGTCTGTCTGAACGCGATAATCTCAAAAACTACTGAATGGATTTTCATACAGTATTCGCCAATGGAAAGAATGATTAATCAGGAAGGTTATAGGTATATAATTTATTAAGGTTTTGATATTGGATATTGGCTGAAATATGACGATCAGTTTCAACTTTTTCTAAAATCAAAGTAATGAACTCTGTTAACCACATATCCAAAGTGTTGATAACGTCATAGACAACAGAAAGCAGTGTGACTGATAAAGCAGTGTGATGTGGTGAAGCAGTTCTAATATTGAAACGGTTAAGAAATCTTTTGTTGAAATGCTACAAACAAAATTCAATTTTAGCTCAAAGTTAACGAAAAATTGAATTTATTTTCCTAAAATATATATCTATTTAATTAGAAACAAAACATTTCAGAGAAAGTGGAAAATAATAATGCTATGTGTCGACATTGTGGAGTGAAAATAAAAACCATGTGCTTAAACAAGCAATTAAAAATTGGTCTGAAGAGACCAGTACAGCCGATAACTGCTAAAAACAAAAAAGAAAAACTACCTAACAGTTTTTCTTCGTCAATTGCAGTGAAAGTGAGTTAACCTCTGATTAACCTTTGTCAGTAGTTGATATTTCCCGTTCTTTGAAAATGACGATTAATTGATCAATCGATTTATAAAGCAAAAATAATTTGTGTATCGATTAATTAGCAAAAAATTATAGTCGATGTTATTAATCGATATTTTGGTGGTCGATACCCATCCCTAGTATTACAGTCCTTCGACGCGTCTGTCTGTCTGATCGCGATAATCTCAAAAGCTCATTTGTGTTATTATATCTCCAGGCTTCCAAACTTATTTATTTTCGACAAAAATTCAAAATAAAATAATTTAATATTATAGTAAGATTGCTCCAGTTTTGTTATAATCTGGACAATATGAAGTGACACTTGTCACTTGATTCAATCCAATTAAAAAATCATTTAGTCAAGTCATAACTATATGAAAGATTTTTTTAAATTGTTTGGTAAACATTTTATTTATAAATTGATATAATTTGATGTTTTTTAATTCAATTTACCATTTTTATAAGTTTTAAAAATCTCGCATCCAACAAAATCTCAGCAAAGTCAACCAAAAAGTTATTATCAACCACTTTCATAACTCAAAGTCAAACAAACAGAGTCAAACTGTTGAATATTTCAATTTGTTTCAAAATATGTTACCCACAAATACAAGTATCTTTACATCAGAGCAGCAATCGAATGATAGTTGATTGATTAGTTATGTGTTTCTCCAAACTGTTTTTGTTGCTTTTTTGTATGAAGGATATTAAGTTATTGCTCTTATTATTAATAGACCATAATTTTGCGTAACTACAATAAAAAAATAAAGTTTCTTATCTTTTGTAAAAGGTAAAAGATTAAAAGAAAAAAAAAAAAGAAACAGTAGCAGCAGCAGCAGCAGCAAATAAATAGAGAACTAAAATAAATATGGATATATAATTTCAAGGTGTTCAGATAATAAATGTGTTTGAGATTTCTAAATTAGTTTAACAACAAAACAAAATAAAAACCCTGAAAAAACGAAACAGAACCCAAAACAAATATAGCAAATGACATCTTTCAGTTAGTAGTAGTTTGTCTTTATCTTTTAACGATTTTATTGTCAAGACGTTAACGTTACGTTTACAAATTGCGTCAACGACATTTTACTGTTCAAACATTAGATCCTCTTCTTCTACGCAAAACACAAACTTAACTCAACATTTCAGATAACAAAAGATGCTTACCAAACTGTAGACAGATACTGATGGTATAGTAAAAGTATATAGAGAAAATGGCATGGTTTAATAAATGAAATCAAATGAAGCTAATAACAAAAGCAATTGTCTTTAAATGTCAAAAGTTAAAGAGGAGATTCTTAACAGGATCCCAAAGACATGGGAACGAACTGCAGACAACAATATGTATTTGAAAAGAGCAAATAATACTTAAGATGAAGATAATAATTTGTTGAAAGGATTTTTGTTTAGAAATTAAATGACATACGATTTAATTAGTTTAGAAAGTTCTTGATTCTTCTTTGTGTTGATATCTGGTGAAATACTTTATCATATCTAAAGGTATGTTAATTTTATCCATCCATCACCAGGTTGAATGTCAATTAAAGGTGCACTACTATTTCTATCCCTTTGAAATATGAAACATTCTTCAATTGTTGTCTTCTGCCTCTATGATACTTAATATTTTTCCTTATATTGTACATAATTTTTCTATTAAGTGAATTTTCTATTAAGTTAAATAATAACTTTGATTTTATTTATCTTCATGAAGTAATGAAAAATCTGTAATAAACATAAAATTTTGTAGACAATTTTGTTATACAATTTATTGAGTCATATATATTTACTGTGAAATTGTACTGAGTTTTTCAATTAAATTCCCTCCAGATGTCTGACTAATTTTTTAAGATTTAATAATGATTCAAATGATGAATCAATTCACTTTCAACTTTTGTAAGACGACGATTGTCAAGCACCATAGATTTCAATGTCGAAGACGGCTATGGATGAATGGAATAAAATATAGCTTCAGCCACTTTTTTAGAGTCTTAAATAATAAATAAGATTAATAAATTGTACACCCCTGTTTTTAACAAAAAATAAATATAATTTGAAATTATTTTATAAGCTCCGCTTAAAATCTTTCATTCAAACCACAAACAAGAAAAATGAAGCACTTCATTAAGTAATACTTCAGATAGATCATAACTAAAGTCCACGTAAAGTTCAGTGTATGTAGTATATATGAAATTATTAAATATAAGATCAATTATTTGACCACTCTATACATCTGAACGCGATAAACTCAAACACTACTGAACGGAATTTCATACGGTTTTCATCAATGGACGGAGTGATTCATGAGGAAGTATTAGGAAAAAAAGAATTCGAAAAACCCAAAGGAACAACGGAGAAATCCTAAGAAAAACAAAAAGTGGGATGTGCATGTGAGATGCATATACAATAAAACTTAATTTAAAAATATTTTAAAATAAATTTAGTCATGCTTATAAAATATTTCATTTGGTCAACCAATCGGTATCCACTAATTTTTTTTAAAGGATAGGCAGGACAATGTCTGCTAGGGTATTTAGTACTTAGTATTATCAACAATAAGCCTACCAAAATCTTATTTTTAATCTATACATACACATAATAAAATAGTACACAGACTTCGTCTGTCAGTTTCTTTGTTTGTGTGCGCATCACGTAAAATCTACTATTTAGATTCAAAATCGATTTACTTAAAGATAAGAAGCTTTATTGTGAGTAACATATAACGGTTATTTCATCAAAATCGACCAACGAAACGGCCGAAATTGATGGATGAAATTTTTCTTATAAAACTTAGAAACATATTTTAAAATCACTTAAGTAGTCTTGGTCAAACATAATTTTTTTAATTATGAGTCATCAACAAAATAAAATAGATATCATTCTTCTTAAAATTCCCGTACAAAGACAGGCCGGGTGCGCTAGTAATTAATGTTAAGTAGTTTAATATTTCCAATTTTAATTTTTTAAATGACAAATAACTACTTCTCATTTCATTGACTGACTCAATGTACAATGTAAGCTCTATAAACCTAATTGGAATATGTACTCTTAAATATCATCAAATATAATGATAAGCTTCATGTTTGATTTTATATTTGACTAAAATTATTTCGGAGGCGACTTGGCCGACCTAATATGATATCTGACAGTTAAATTTTGTTTCCATTCATCCATCCATCCATTTATACATTCATTCATTTATCTGTTATAACATGCGTGTATGATGTTTTGTGATATTTACATGGCTTAACTTTTAATGAAGTCTTCATAATTTTGGGATTTATTAACTTACTCACTTACTTTCATTTTTCTTCTTTGACTCTCGAATCTCTTCTCTTTTATTCTTATGTTCTGTTAACTTTTTTGGCAGAATTTACCAGTAAATGAAAACACAGGGGAAGTTGTGGTTAGATAATTTTTTCCTTTTATTTTTATTTTATTTTTTTTTTTTTTTGTTTTGTTTTGTGCTTATGAGTGATTAAGTTTGTTTTATTAATGTTAATTACTTGTATAATCTGTTTAGTCTTTAGGCCCAACAAAGTAAGTGTACTCCTTTTTATTGGTAGGGTAACTACTAATTCTGTGGACAAAGTTTCTTTCTTTTTACTTCTTTTCACTTAAATCGTCTTTCTTTTTCTTTGCATTTTTACTAAATTGCGCCATATTAAGAAACTTTCCTTACTTTTACTTTTACTTTAACTTTTATTTTAGTTTCTTTTCTTTTTGTACGCCTAATTGTATGCTTTAGTAATTTATGTTTTTTAGTGAATTTAAGCACATTTTTGTAATTCAAGTTTTTTTGCAAAATATTTACAGCGAAAGAATAAATCGTTGGGCCCTTATTAGAAAATTCCACAAATGAAATTTATTACGCAACTGGGCACACCAAATGCTCAACCTGATAAAAGGTATTACAAAAACAATGTCCTAATATTATAAAGGAGAAATTGTAAAAACTATTGAAAATTTTATGAAATTCAAAATAATAAGGTAAAACCCAAAACTCTGTCCTAACTTTTCTCATGCATTAAAAATTAAATAAACGATTTTATTTTATTGTAATAAAGATTTTAAAATAAAGTAATGGGGAAAGGAAACTAAAAACTCAATTTTAAACTCACCTTGAACAATTAACGTAAAGCAATAATAATTATTAAAGTACTTTGCATAAAATACTTGTAGTATTTAATTGATTCTCCTTGTTGCTGTTCAGCTCGTTGCTATTGTTGTTTTACACTTAATTGCGTGTTGTGTAAAAATTAATTTTTTTTTTGAGTTTTTCTTTTAATAGAAACAATTTTCATGGTAAACTTTGGCCAATTTTAGCGAGTGAGTGTATGGTGTTGTATTGTAAATCCAAATCCAGATGGTGTATTTACATAGTTATAAATTTATTTTATTTATTCTGGACACAAAGAGAACTTTGCTTTTATTACATTTATAAGTTGTTTTCATAAGTACACAAACACACGCGCACACATACACGTAAATAGAGAGATAGTCATAGATACATTTACATATACGTACTCGTATTTTATTGTAGATTACCAACAGATTAACAACAAAGATCTTCCATATATGTTTATGAGAACTTTTAATTTCAATTAAATGTTTTTAAAATACTAAAATTAAAAAATAATAAATAAATAAATTAGAAAAAAAAAAAAGAAAATACTTTTGGCGCACTTTCAACGTCTTTTCAATATCAAAATGTGTATTGTATATTTTCCTTTCTGTTTTTTATTTGAATTCAATGAAAAATCATTGATTTCCGTTATCAATTAAAAAACATGAAATAAAAACAAACGCTTTCAATCGCTTGCAGATAATTTTTATTTGTACCCCTTACATAGTTGGGGCATTACAACTATGCCGAGATAACGCATTTCCTCAATGTGAAAATGATCAGCAGCGAAATAATTGGATCGAAAAATTGGTCCCAAGGCACCAAGAAAATATATTTGGGTAACGAAAACCTTCATTACACAAAACTCTCGCAAAAGAGTTCCACTCGGATCTATAAAGTATTACGTTAGTTACTGGACATTGCATCTTAATAAAAAATCTGCATAAAATGCCAATAAGACATAATGTCTTCCGTAGGCTATGAGATGATGCAAAGGATTTTGCAGAATTAGGTGTATGGTCAAAGACCACATATACAATACGATAGACATGACAATACGAATACTTCGATATTGTGTTTCGCTCTCAAAATTGCAACATTCCAATAACAATCGCTCACAAGTATTGCTTTCAACAACAATTTCATGGGATCGTGTTGTTGGAAACCAGTACAAACTTATTGAAACTGCCAGAAAGAGAACAATGAGAACCCTTAGGTTTTAGTTCGAATTGTCTAGTCTAAATAGTTAATAGTCTTTGGTATGGTAGACCATACGGAAATCTTTGATCCTTTCTGACCCGCTCCTTGAAGCCTTTAAAATTATATAGTATGTTACAATAGGTCTAGCTAAGGCTTCAATGATGAGGTGTCTAGTGCTCATACTTCTCTTATCTTTACTAATCAAATCCTTGTTGTAATATAGAGAAATCGAGCTAAAATATTAAGAAGAATCAGAGTAAGTTAGCCAATTACTGGAAGAAATAGTCTTCACTTAAAGAAAGCTAAGGAAACTTAGTTTTTATAAGAAAAAAGTTTCCTTTTCTAAAAATTACACATGGAAAATAGAAATAAAACGAATGATAAACAAATTTTGGAACTTATGGACCAATAATACCCATATTATATATTTCTAGGGCAGAAAAACAAGAACTGTTTGCACTTTTCAATTAATTCAAGCAAAACTTTACAAAACTTGAGCAAAACCGCAAATTAAACCTACCCTAAAATATTCTTCAATCAGTCAGCTAGAGAACACTCCTTTCTACACTTCAATATACAACAGATTTACACTAGTTTACAATTAAAAAATGATAAAATGCAACCGACATGGCTATAGATTAATCGTTAACTTTGATGGTTCCTAATTTTGCATTAGTTTTGAATCCACCACATATAGATTTCGAGTTACCTTAGAATAAAGTTTTTGAAAAAATTTGCGAAAATACAAAAGCTTTACATATATGCAAAATTTGATTCACTAATTTCGACCGATTCAGTAGATCAATTTTTATGAAATAAACGCTATATGTTACTCACAGTAAAGCTTCTTATCCATTAGTAATTCAATTTTGAATCAAATGTGTGACTTTTACGTGATGCGCGCATAAACAATCAAACAGACAGACAGACAAAGTTTTTATCAAAAATTTTACTGGGAATTATATTGATATTTATTTAATACCAATAGCCACTCTGTTGCATATTGGCTGTAGACTAGTATTATTTTACAACAACTCCTCGAAACAAGTCATTTAAATTCAGGTATTAACGTGAAAAACTTTTAATAATCTAAATTTATATCTACTATGTTTATGTGAAAGGTGTTTAATTTTCATTGAAACCGACGTTTATTATATTTTCTTATATTCTTTTCGTTTATTTTATTTGCGCTTCTCTTTTTAATTTGGAGCAATTAAACAATTTAAACATTCATGAAATACCAAAAATAAAAAACAATTTGAAAAGAACAAATTTGTTTATTGAAAAAATAAAAAAAATGAAATAATTTTAATTTGATGAAAGAATCTTCTTCATTTCTCAACTTATCAAAGATTCAAAAAGACATAAAGATAAATAGAAGGAAAATTTTTTACTTGTGCCAATGACCGACCTAAGTACCTACTACCCACCCGGAAGTTTTGGAATTTTGTTATCTGTTTTCAATCTGAAAAACATTCATCATTTCCCCTCTAGGCCCTTTCAAAATTTTCTGTATTCACTCACTTGTTTTTTATAGACACGTTTTTTTGATTTGTTTGCTTCAAAAGTCTTCTTAAAAATAAACAAATCAAAATTTTATTTTTGCAATTAATTTTTTTGTTTTTTGTAAATTTACACAAAACCTAAAGAAGGAAAATTTTAAAATGTTTTATCTTTTTTATAATTCTGCTGCTTCTATTTAATGTTTAATTGTTTTTCAAGTGCACAATAAGATATGTAAATTAAAATTTATTTATTGTTATTAATTTTTACATGCAATAAATTTGAATAAGAAAACAATCAAGAATACATCAGTAAAATAATTCTCAGGGTGAGTTCATAAAAAAAAATTCATTTCACATTTTCAGGTAATCGAAATGAATTAACAAAAGTCACTCTCTCAGTCAATCACTAAGTCACTCACACAGTTAGACAGGCAGTCAATTGTAATAACAAATAAACCGATCAAAATTATTGTAAAGCGCATTTACCAAAACACATTTCAAATTCCCCTGGATGGAAGTATGTTTTTATGCATATTAAATATTATTAAAATAGATAAATTTGTAAACAAACTGTAAATTGCAATAAATGCAGCAACAATAATAATAACAATTCCTCACTGTATTTAAGAAATAATTAAAGCAAATAAAGAAAACTAAAGATCAAACAAATCATAGCGGCAACAAAAACAAGTCAAAAGGTAGACAGACAAATAGAATGAAAGATAGAATATTGAACAGATTCGTTTACTTATGAAGGAATTAAAAAGAACAAAACCAAACCAAATTAAACTGAAATAAAACAGAAACAGAGAACCAGAACCCAAAAAATGACATAAGAGAAGAAAGAGGGAGTGCGATATATTCGAAAGAAATTCAGAAGAAAACAAAATGATAATTGAAAATTTGGAAGTCTATAAAAATGAAACGCAAGAACTGATGCAAAAAAAGAATTAATTTTAAAAATAATATTTAGAAATGTTTAAATGTTTCTGTATCTCATGATTTTCTTTAAATTTTATTATTTGTATTTTTTTTTTTTTTTGTGTTTTTTGCAAGAATCATATTAGAGGAGAACAAGAAAAACAATAATAAGAAAATACAATAAAAATATCGGCAAAACAGTGGGAGAGCTAAACTGAACAGAACAGAACCGATCGTCGGGATTCCTTGGATAAAACGACAAACAGACAGACAGACAGAGAAAACTGACATGCAAGCAGTCAAGAAGGCAGAGGGCAAGCGGGAAGAGACAATTTGACGATCACATCAGGGTGGTGCGAGAGAGCGTGAGTTCTTGAACTTTGTTGAGGTTCATTTTTTTTTTTTTGTGTTTTGTTCTTGCAAAAAAGAAAAATGCCAACGCTCAGTATTTTGTTTCTTTAATTTCATTATTATTAATTTTATTTATTATTTAGTTTGCTCCGTTTGATAAAATTTTATTCTATTTTAATTATTCATTTTAATTAATATTTATTGCTTGCATAATTTGCAATTCTTTTGTATTTCATTTTAATTGTTTTCTTTTTCTATTTTACTTATTTTTTATATTTTGCACACACATTTTCATGTTTTATTAATGAGCAATAACACAATATTTATTTTGTTTTTATTTTAAAATTGTTTTATTTCACTTGACACTTGCAATTAGTAAATAAGTAAGTATATTACAAATTATAATTGCAATATTTATTAAATACAATTCATATTTGTTATCAATAATTTTAGATGAATAAATACTCTTTCGTTTGTAGTCTGTTGCGTTATTAGTTTAGCATCTCATGCACTTTTTTATTTCATTTCATTTATTATAAATTTTTACTAAAATGTGCTTAGAATCTTGCGTTCTTTACGCGCGCAGTTCACACATTCTCAGACACTACAACAACAAAGCAAAAAAGAATTCTAAATTTTTACATCCGACCACACAACAACACAACAAAAACCTCATTGAGAGATTGAAATAATAAGATGTGTTATTTCCAACAACAAAAGATACAAAGAGCGACGAAAAGTATCTCACAAATACAATCTTACAGTTTTGTATCCATTGTGAAAAATCAATCCATTAAATTGCGTTGAGTCCGAATTTGCGGTACATGCGTTGAGGAGTTTTGATTCGTATGAATCATACAACGAAATTAAAAAATTTTATAAAAATAGTTTAAAAAATTAATAAATGCATTAAATGCAGTTTATTGTAACAAATCATGATCTTAACACTATTATTTATTATTTAAAAACTTATTTTTTTGAAAAGATTTCTGTTATTAGCTTTGTCTGTACTTATCTTTTTATAAATTAATTAATTTATTATATTAATTTTGAAATTTAGAGCGTCTTTCTTTACAAGGATCTTCTTCGAAAATCATCTCTATAATTGTTTTGTCAAGGCATTTTTGCAGTTTTTGTAATGAAAGTTTTGTATATATCAGAGTTTTTTTTGCAATTAGCGCCATACGTCATACTCTCTAATACTATTTTCGGTCCAAAATGGTCAATTTATTTCTCTAAAATTGCAAGGTACTTATATCAAAAGGCAAACGAATTTGTCACTTTATTTGTTGCTTTACTGTACGACTGCGAATGATTTAATTAAATAGCCTTTTTTTTTTTGTTTGATCATGTCTTTGGTTTAAGGCGGTTATAGTTTTGACTTAAACCAAAGACCAAATTTATCTATAGTATTTCAATCGCGTTATTCATAATCTTTCAATTTGAAAAATAACATAGATTTAATGATCATTACGTTTTATTAAACAAACAGAAACAAAAACATTTGTTTTCTTTGTGAAAACCCTAAAAGATTAGTTAACATCAAACTGTGGCAACGCGCAAAATGAAGCTGCAAATAAAAAAAAACAAAACATTTGAGAACGAAAATATGTATGAACGAAACTGAAAGAGTAAAATGCCGCAACCGCTCTCTACTATTTATCGTTCCAAGAGCAAAGTACAGTCGGTGTCAATTAGATTTTAAGAGAGCAGATGTGTGTGTGTGTTTTATTTATTTTTTTGCAAGAGAGTTGAGAGTTAAAAATCAGCTGTTTTTGCAACAATTTAAATTTACATTTATTCAAATAAATTTGATAAATTTATTTAGAAAAAAATTTAAGATTTTCAATTATTAATGCTAATCAAGAAATAAAGCAAAATAACAAAATTTTCATATGAAAAAGATTAATAAAATATAATATCAATATCAATACATTTATGAACAAAAAAGATCTTAAGAGAATATGAGAATGATAATATGTAGTTTTTTTCGTCACTCTCTTTACATTTTAAGAATAAAATGAAGAGAGAAATTGTAAGAACAAAATAGCAATACAATAAGAATGAAATGGCAATAAGAAATCACTGATCAATGGTGTTGCCAGATTAGAAAAGTTCATTAATTATGTATATGAATTTCTTAAATATTTTATATATGATTTAATTCACTAATAATTTTATATTGAAATTTTAAAATATTAATAAGTTCTAGTCATTTTATATACATATATATTTTATATTTTTTTTTTATTATTGCATTGTATGTTGTATTATTTCTTAAATATTACTTGATTTAATTCAGTAATAATTTTATATTGAAATTTTATAATATTAATAAGTTCTAGTCATTTTATATATATATATATATTCTATTTTTCTTTATTATTATTGCATAATATGTATTTTATAAATGGGTTTTCTTATCGAACTTAGTTTTATTTAACAAATTGTTTATTAAATTAATTTTGATATGTTAATGTGTGTTTCATTGAAAGGACACTTTTCACTGTTTTAAGAATTATTTGGCACTTAATCAAATTCACTTTCACAATGAGGCGAAACACATTAAGCAATAAGAAGAACAACAAAAAACAAACTTGCTACGCTAAGTAGAACAGGAAAATTAACTCCGTTGTCATTATCCTTTCTTTGCCACAATAAGGTAAACTGGAGTAAAGTCCGAATGAGACTGAATATCGAAATTCGAAAATGTGGATTTATATAAAGGTCTCAGAAGAATTGTTTCACAATTTAACAGTAAAACGCACTTGCTAATAAGGCAAGTGTTAAGTTAAAATTGAAGAGAAACTCTGGAATAAGGCGCAGGCGCAAAACTAACAGCGGCAACTGTTTCGAAAAACCGAAAGTAAAGGAATAACAAAACAAATAAGCGAATAAACAAAGGAGCAACAGTCAGTGTGTGCATGTTCCATAGCAATTTTAATAATATTTTCTATTTCATAAATTCTATAAATTCTAACTTTAGGAGTTTCAAAATAAATCAATGAAAATAATCTTAGTTTTTGTATGAAAATAAAAAGGGGTAAGAGACTTAAATACTCGGCCTTCGTCATTATGTTTATGGATAGTTTATGTACATAGATGCGCTATATGTTTGTTTATTCGTATGGACATACATAAGTTGTTGATATGTTTACATATTTACTCTCATTCAGGCACATGGCTCGCCGAGCACGTGCTTTCATTGCGCATTTACATAAAGACAACTCGGCACAGCAGAGCATTTTCTATGTAAGTATGTACGTCATCATCATCATCGTCATCATGACCTATCTCAACAACAGACAAATTGTGGGTGTCCGCTAGTCTCTATGGTATTTGCCGCATCAATAAATTTCAAAGCATTTGATTTTGTTAAAATAAAAAAATTAATTTACAAAATTAAAAAAAAAAACTCATTTAGTCATTACATTTGTAATGATTAAAAAAATACATAAACAAACAAAAAACACAACAAAAAAAAAAAAACACAAAAAATAAATGAAAAATTAAAAATATTAACATGAAAAATTATACATATAATAAATTAATGAAATATTGTGTAAATCTATATAAATAAATTAATTTAGAAAAAATGTTCATGAGCCTGCACAGATTTTTTTTCCTATAGAATTCTGTTTTTGTGTATTTGTTTGTTAGAGTGTCAATTATTTAAATATGTATGTATGTATATATAAGATAAATTCATTTGTTTCTATATCATAAGAATCATGCATCTTTATGTTCCATCCGATTTAACAAAGCAATAAAAGCAAAGCATGCTGCATATTAATAAAATTAAAACCAATTTACATTTACATATGAAGGATCACAACAAACTTACCATTATGATTCTTAGATATTTTCTTTTCCTATTTTGTGTTTGTTTGTTAAAATAAGAAACACATCAACACACATCAAATCAATCAACATCCATGTGATTTAGCATGCGACTTAACATTGACATATCATGCTGTTTAAGTCGCTTACTATATACTCTAGTTGAACTAACTATAATACATAAATAAATACAAATATTAATAGAAAGATTTGAACTGATTTATATATTGTAACTCACCTATACGATCCTTCGAGATTCTTCCATTCTTATGCGCGTTTATGAAGCTTCTGTGCAGTGATTTATTTAAGCGAAATGATCCGCAAGCACCTCTTCCACTCACTTGCTTAAACTTACCAGTTTCGATACACTCACGCACATATAAACGCACCTTATTCTGGCCTAAATATACCAATACATACATATAATGAAACAAAAATACATACAGAAACCTTACATCTCTTTGGATCGTAACCACATTCCTTGATAAAATTTCGAACACCAAACAACGATAGACCTTTAGTAGTCTTATAGGTTTTTGAAAATATCGCCTCATCTACCGCACTAAATATATTGCGTTCATAATTCGACAAATTAGCTCCTGTTGTTGGTGCATAATCGCCTTCATTATCATTCGATGTCCATGAATTAAATATTCCACTGTCATTTCTAATGAGGGCATTGTCTACTCTGGTGGACGTGAGAAAATTTGATGTCAATCGTCTTGGTGTGGAAGAAATACCAATATTTCGATGAGGCGTTTCATCAGGTGGATCGGAAAATTTTAGAATTTCGCCCAGAAGGGACTCCGATGGTGTATAGACCAAAGGAGTCGATTGGTCTGCCAGTTCTAGTACTGCAGAATGCGGTCTCTCACGTTTTTTATTAGCAACAACAAAATGTTGACGACCATTTGTGCCTCTCAATTTATCAGATGTTCCACAAACGTTACGCGACCGAAGATTATGAACCATTTTACAATTTTGCATTTATTTATTTCAATGTGAAAATGTGAAAATATGACAAGCTAGAAACTAACGGTTGTTGCCGAGTTAAGTTGCTTGGGGCTTGGAGCAATAGCAAAAACAAAATGACTTCAACTTCCGGTTGGTAATTTTACAGGGCAGCAATAACCAGACTTGTTCATTGAGTTGTGCATTCAAATCCAATTAATGCATGAGATTTTGAATTCAACACAAATCAAAATAAACGTATTAGAATATTAATCTTCATAAATTAAAGAAATCTTTCTATTGATTGAAATGTCTCTGTTAATGAAAATATCTCATATTAAATGAAAATTGATTTCTATTTGTGGCCGCCGTTATATCAGCTGTTTTTGTTTTATACAAAATTAGTGTTAGTCATTTCAATTACAATGACTGGTTTTGCAGCACTGGTAAAAAAATAAAAAAAAATATGTCGCAAATGCAAAACATTGAGAATAAGAACAATACCAGTTAGTCCAAGCAAAAACAAAAATTCAGTAATTGGAATTGAAAAGTAAATGGAAAAGATAATAAATTAACAATGAATGAAAACATTTAAGGATATGTAAGGAAATTCTGCAAACGACCAACAACTGGAGGAGCCCGGTGGTGCCTTTGTCAACATGGCAGCTAGAGTCTACACAAAGGAGGCAGCAGTCCGTGTTAAAGTCAAGGTAAGTTGGGGAGAGAGACAGAGACATAAAATCATGTGGCTTAAGCAACATTGAATAACGTGGGGGCAAATATGCGTTTCGTTGTTGTCTGCTGTGCTTGCCAAACATATGTCTGCATCAATTTACTTATTATGATCATATATCTTTCAGAAATGTGAGTCGAATTTACCAGCAGAATGGCGTAAGTTTAGTGTGGATCCACAAATCACTACGTTAGAAGTTTTATACTCCCTGCTGGCAAAGGCCTTCGATATTAAATCAGACTTTTCCATTAAATACAAAGCCTTTGATCCCGCGGGAAATGAAATCTATTTGGCTGTATTATCAGATTGGGACTTAGATGCAGCCTTCTTGCGTATACACAATATATCAATACAAACAGCGACAGAACCATGTTTGTCTTTGCAAATCGATGTAAAGCCATTTACCGTGATGAAAGAATGGGAAGTAGAGACTACTACGCCAACAACAACATCAGTAGTCGGAAGCCGACAACAAACTGGTAATGGAAATGCGACTATGCCAGCAGCAGTAGGGACAAGTGGTGCACGTGATCTTATATCGCCATTGCAGTCATTGGGAATGTCGCAAAAGTATGTCCAACAAATGCAAACAAAGTTGCCTGGTCTAATCATGAATCAAATGGA
Organism: Amiota mariae; assembly: GCA_035041805.1. NCBI lineage: Eukaryota > Metazoa > Arthropoda > Insecta > Diptera > Drosophilidae > Amiota > Amiota mariae. Next base: position 5,112,266 of record JAWNKV010000550.1, read on the forward strand.
AAAAACCTTTTCAATTGTCCAAAAAGCATTAAACCTTTCGGAAGAAACTATGGCAGCACTGCCACCGCGTCCACCACTTTCGGACAACGAGTTTCGTCTATTCCTAGATGCTTTAGGGCAAATACACCGAAACGATGAGTTACGCAAAGTGATATTTTTAGGCGGCATCGAGCCTAGTTTGCGTCGTGTGGTATGGAAACATCTACTGAATGTCTATCCGAGTGGAATGAATGGTCATCAACGAATGGAGTTTATGCGCCGCAAGTCCGAACATTATTACAAATTGCGTGAAATATGGAAAGCTGCTGTGAAGCATGGTAGTTCTGCCGGAGAATTGGCTTACGTAACAAGTATGGTAAAGAAAGATGTCCTGCGTACAGATCGTTTGCATCCTTTCTATGCTGGTAGTGATGATAATCAGAATATTGCATCGCTCTTTAACATATTGACTACCTACGCTCTCAATCATCCATCTGTGAGCTATTGTCAGGGCATGTCCGATATTGCATCACCATTGCTGGTTACTATGAATGATGAAGCTCAGGCTTACATATGCTTCTGTGCTATAATGTCACGAGTGCGTGGTAATTTTATGATTGATGGCATTGCTATGACTCAAAGATTTTCACATCTCACCGAAGCTTTAAGTCACTATGATCCAGAATTTTGGGACTACTTAAAATCACAGCAAGCAGATGATTTATTGTTTTGTTATCGTTGGCTGTTATTGGAACTGAAACGAGAGTTTCCATTCGATGATGCTTTACGTATGCTTGAGGTTCAATGGAGTTCCTTAAAATATGAGAATAGCGGTTTCAAAGAGCTGCCATTATACGAAAAGGTGATTATGAAAAAAAAAAAAAAAAAATCAACATAAATTAATAAATCAATATTTTTACTATTTAGGAATTTGTGCCTATTTCTGAATCATCCGTACCGACAAGTGCAAGCACTTTGTCTGGTTCTTACAGTGCAACACCTACGAGTCCTTCATATTTGCTAACAAAGCCTCGTGAAAATCCATATACGAAAGTATGTGCCCTTCGTCGGCAAAGCTCCTCAGCCTCTTTGAGTTCATTAAGCTCATCATTTGGCAATAGTAACAACCATGGCTTACACCCAGCAATGCTCGACAATACAAAACGCCTGAATCATAGTCTTGATGACAATATTTCACGACATGCAAATCGACATAAAAAGCGAGCCTCAGCAAAGGCCCATCAAAGCCTGGACGAATCCAAAATGCTTGCGCTAATCGAAGGCGCTATGGAAAATACAAAGTCATCACATGATTTATCCACAACTGAAGATACAGATGATGATGTATTCGATAGCAAAAACCAACCAGAAGAAGAAGATACACAATTTAGTTTTCATCCAACAAATCCCTTTAAAGATGATGCTCTCGATAACAATATTGATGCTGTAGTAGCAGTTGCAAAAGATTGTGTAAATGATGACGATGTTATTAGCAAAGAAACGCTGGGCATGCGCTCATTTTTTTCTAGTTCAACATCTTCAAATTTGGATCAAGATAATAACACTGAACTCCACAATAATCAAAATGTGCCCGAGAGTATAACTAAATTGCAAAATAAAAATATAATATCGAATTATGAAACCGTAAGCAATATAATCGCCAAACAGTTGGCCAATGCTAGTCAGATGACTGAGAGTGTAAAACGTGTGAGCAGCTCAAGTGGTGGACACTTTAAAGATCTCAAAGAGAAGATCGCGGCAACTAGTCGCATGGGTTTGTCTTTTGATGGCTCTGACAACGAGAACAAAACACCGCCAAAACTGGTGAAAAATTTTAATGAATTCCTTAATTTTGCAAATGCAAACAAAAATCGAATATCTGATCGATTTGTTAACCAACTAATAACAAACGATAAGGAACAACAATTATCACCAATGAAAACACCTTCACCGCAGCAACAAATAGGCAAACCAGTGGTACAACTGACTAAAGGGGCATGTGGAACATCACTCGATGAATCGGACTCATCTTCGTTGCCGGAGAACACATGGAGTGCATCAACAGCAGCTACAGCTATTCAGCAATCACAAAACCCTAGTAGTAATAGTTTGCATTTGGACCTCAATGCTGCGTCGCCAGATAAAACTTCAATGCAAGGGCAAAGGCAAATTATAAATGGTGGCATAAAAGAATGTTTAACGCCAGATGATAGCCAAGAACAGGATCAGGAATATTATCCGATGACAACAGCTATAACAAGGGAATTGCGTTTGGATGCAGAAAACCTAGATCGTCAAGTCTTTGGTGTACCATTTACGGAACATGAAATCCCTGCAGGCTATGACATTGAATATGAGAAGTTAGATAAGGAGGTGCTCGATTTGGTTGAAGATCTCAAAGAGAATGAAATCATAACTTGCCCTGATGTTAGTGAACTGCATATGCGGAGACGTCAACGCATGGCATCTGCCAAATGTAATAGTCTCCAACATACAATGACAACGGCAACGGATGACACAACAAAACTAAATAACCAATTCGAAGTACTAAAGAAAAATCCCTTTATTGACGAAAGTCTATTGGTTGAAGGCAACAATTCTGCAACAATTCATCCGGTTGTAGGTATGCGCAACAGCAACAGTCTACCGGAGGTTGTAATTCCCATTTCTACAGAAACAACACTCAATGTAATACCATCTGTTGTCGAGGTTGGCACCAATGCAGCCGATGCAGATGCCTTTAACAAATCACCGCAAAGGATCAACAATCTAAATGGATTAGCAAATAATATGACACCTGTATTACCGCCACCCAATGAATTTGGTGGCGGAAATGCATTCCTAATGTTCCTTTGTCTAACATTGTTACTTCAACATCGTAATACTATTATGAAGTCGGGCATGGACTATAATGAGATTGCTATGCATTTTGATAAAATGGTGCGTAAACATGATGTTACACGTGTACTGAATCAAGCCAGGCGCATGTATATTGATTATCTAAAAGGACAAACTGCATATAGACAACAGCAGCAACAGCAACAGGAGCAACAATCACAGCAAAAAATGCATAAAGATTTAAGCACACAGCAAACAACGAAAACGCAATCGCAACCTTTAACAACACCAACACCTACTACAACTATAACCCAACAAATAACAACAAAAACAACACAAGTGATCAATTAATTAATTAAATACAATCGATAAAAACTGAAAACTATTGTAAAGTAAAGTAAAGTAAAGTATTCCATTTATTAGGAAAGCAATGCAATGAGCTAGTTGCTTTAAATTCCAATCAAAGAAACTCAAACACTTTTTTTTTTAGCGTTTTTCCTTTATAATGAAAAACCAAAATAATATTTTAATATTTTCACTATTTGAAAATTTATATTTATTCACTAAATTTTGTATTGCTTATAAAATTAATTATTTTTCTAAGTCTGATCAGTTAAATGAGAGAAAAACTGCTTTTGCCAAAAACGTAATTTTTGTTTTTTTTTTTTATTATTTGTAGTTTTATACATTTTACAAAAGCAAAGAATTTAATTTTTAATTCAATTCTTTAAAATGCAACAAACATACATTTTAAATAAAAATAAAAAAAAATGTATCTCTTTTTATCAAAAAATCCCAATTAAAACTTAATATAAAAATTTCACTTTTATTCGATGTTGTGCATTTGAGATAATCTAAATGTGTTAAAATATAAAAAAAAATAAATTGTAAAAAATTTATAAAAATTCGCTTCGATTTAAATTAGAATAACCAATTAAAAAATTTAAATTTATTAATAAAATATACAATTATGAACCAGAAATAACAGTTTAATTTAATTTCATGCATATGTTCATTGAGACATTCTGTTAAAACCATCGTCGGATTTGTTATACTTTTATCGGATTGAGAATTGAGCACAGCAAAGTAAATCATCAACAGCTCCCAGCAGAAACAAACTGTTCACTCTGCCCATTATGCGGCAACAATCACTAGGTTAAACATATTTTGGATGATTGCACAAAACTAGATAACAATAGATCCCAGCTGTTTGTGCATAATCTACCCTCTACCTTTTTCAAAATTCCATCATTGGAAAACATTTATAAAATATCCTCCTCCTTCATTAAATATTGCAATTTATCCAATTTAATCGAATCATCATAAAACACAAAAAAGAAAATTCGACTTGTGGAGTCCTCGAGTTAGAGAATTATTCATAAATCCAAGGAATTTGGCGATATGTTGTACAAATCTAACTTTTTTGAAGTAATTTGCTATTGTCTGACTCTCAACGTCAATATCCAATGCTTTTAATAAGTACAATATATGATTAATAAATAAAATAAATTAAGCAAAATACAAATTAAAATGAATTTTCGGAATGGGAAAAATCTATGGATTCTGCTAATAAACTTGATGATTTTTGTCTTTCCGTTAAGGGGTCCGAAATGTCAATAAATCTGCACAATTATAAAATTTTAAAAATATATTTTTTTTTTTTATTTTTTTTTTTTTTTACTTTCTATCCCACGCCACTTTCCCCCCCAGAGCCTGCACGAGCTGGAACCATTAAAATCCGAACAAGACTGGGTATCGACCATAAGTCCCTTCGGTACTGAACTACTGGAGGTTAGTAACATGCAAAAGAAATTAATTGACTACTATAAGGCTACAGACCTAATGTCATCAGCCATTTATACTAATCATAAAACACTATAAAGATAAATTTAAATAAAGTTAAAATAGTTAAAATAATACTATGTGTTAAGGAGAGTTAAGAGATTAGATTTTTCCTTGCACTATTTCTAAACAAGACACAACTCATCCAATGAAGGCACAATACATCTAATAATCTGGATATGTTGAATACTACGAAAAACTCCCAACGAAATCTGTAAGACAACATTTTAGTGAATCCCTGAAGACTCGGGAAGACTAAAACATCTTGATGACGAAGTTATACACTATACTCTCCAATAAGATGCGAAGAGGTCGTGACAAAGCGAATAATTGTTCAGTGAGATGTTCTCGAATATATTGGCTAACGTATACAATTATATTAAGTCTTAAAATCAGTCAGTGGAAACAATGGTCGTACATATTTTTAACAAAGTTAGTAAAGATTAGAGATTTGTTGTCCTATTTTTACCAAAAAGTAGACTAAGAATAATTTCAAAAATCTTTATTTTAATATACTCATGAAATATATATTTTTTTTTTTTTTGTACTTATTGCTTTTTATCCACTACACAATATGATTTAAAAAATCTGAATCCAAAGTAATTCAATTCAAAGTTGTGATCATTATTGGTGTTATAATTTTTAACCATAATAACCTCTTCCATAGCCATAACCACCGTATCCTCGGCCATAACCGCCATAACCTCTGCCATAACCACCATAGCCTCTGCCATAACCACCATATCCTCGACCATAACCACCGCCAAATCCTCTTCCGTAACCTCCTCGTCCATAACCGAAACCACCAAATTGAGCCCTACGTGCTTCACGTGCACCAGAATTTTCATATTCCGATGTGCTACCATCCACAGCAAGTAATGAATTGATTTGTGCATCATAATCATCTTCGATCGCTAATGATCTACAATTCGTAACTACAACGAATGCAGCCATTACAATAGAAATATAAATGAAAAGCTGCATTTTGTATTTTATTTTGGATTTTGTTCTATTGACTTTCTGTGTTGTAATGCAATCAAATGCAATTTTCGTTCTGAAATGTTTTTAAGGTAAAACAGACTTTTATATACAAATCGATCAATGCGTTATGATATATATAGTTTTGTTTTTTTTTTTTGTTTGCTTTTTCGGCGTATATAGTAGTAAGTGCGATGACAAATCAATTTTCAATTTTCCGGAAATAGCATTTTAATTAATGCATAGGCTTAGAAGGGAACTTCTAGATGATAATTTATTAACATTAAAAAATAAATAGAAATTAAAATTATTTTGTTAACTAAGACATTCAGTCATTGGTATAGCCTAGAAGAAAGCTGAATATTTTTTTTCCTAGCTTAGAATCTTTTAAACGTTTCTAGCTGATTGTCGGATGTAATCAATGATAAAATAAAGATTTTCTTCGTTATAATTTATTTTTTTGCAAATTTTTCTTTTTACCAATAAATAGATTAATAGAATTAAATACACATTTCAATATCTATATTTAGCGACCCCATTTTCCATATGCCGATGCCGAGGCTGAAGCTTGAGCTGAAGAGTGTCCACCTCCGTAACCACCATAGCCGCCAGGATAACCACCGCCGCCAAAGCCGCCACCACCAGGATAACCACCACCGCCAAAGCCGCCACCTCCACGATGTCCACCATAGCCTCCGCCGCCAAAGCCGCCACCACCACGATGTCCACCATAGCCTCCACCTCCATAGCCGCCACCACCAGGATAACCACCGTATCCGCCACCACCAAAACCACCACGTGCTACACGTTGCGAAGCCACATCAGAGTCAATGTTCAGTTGTTCATTGGCATCCTCAAGTGTAATACGCTGCTGGTCCACAGGTTGACCATACACTGCGGCTACAGCTAAGCAGCCCAGTATTGCTGTCACCAATAATAATTTCATCTTCTTAGATTTTCAATTGTTCCTGACTGTACTAAGTCTTGTACAACTCTGATTTCGATTTGCATGAAATGCTGGGATTTTATAGTTGTTGAATTCTTCCAAAAATCATAAAAAATAGAGAAAGAACAAAAAATAAGAAGTTAATTAGCTTTCGCAGTTTACCCCCATCGTGTGGCCAATTATAAGCTATGATGCTATGGGCATTTCATGTTCCATATATATATTATTATTATTTTATGGTTTTTTATAAAAAAATGAGCAAAACAATTGTCTGTTTTGTTTTTTATTATAGTTTATTGTGATCATCTTTTATTCAGTTATACTGAAATCCCATACTTCTCTACCTAAAAAGACTTAGACAATATTGAAAGATGTCTAAAAGAAATAAAATGACTCGTCAAGTTATTGATAGGGTAACAAAAGTTTCCCATTCTTTCAATTAATATATGTCAGACGGTGATTTTTTCAACATCTCCCTCCCTTTGCCAATAAATATTGCCCATTCTATTCATATTCGTCAGTACATAATTTTAATAACAATTCGCAAATTTTAACGATTATTGAAAAGAGTAGAAAAAGAATAATTTGTAATCAAAACAACATCACACACTTTCTATGTTCTCATCAGCTTTTTTTTCAGTTTGTTTTTTTTATTTTTTTTTTAGTTCAATCGTCTTCTTTTTTTGGGGATTTACATCTAAATAAAATCTCTGGTGATTTTTGATTTCAAGTGTTTGCATGATTTGCATTTTTAGACAAATAAATGTAGTACGAGCACATAAACTCTGAATGCGATGAGACTAAATATTATACTAAAATTTTACACTTAATATAAGTTAATTAATCATTTTAGATAAGCGATTCATAAGCTGTGGTCATTAATGTTGTCATTACCGGTGATTCTACCAGAAACCACATCATTTCCAACAGGATCATGAGATTATTGAACTTCAATACAACTTTTAAATAGAATATTATAAAAGTTCTAAGGCTAGAAAAAGGTCTCTAAAATAATATTGTTAAATAGGGGACCACGAACTACTTAAATCTAAGAACCCCTGCTTTAGATAATGATGATATTTTTAATTTTTATAAAGAAAAGTGAAAACCATCACCATCGCAAAGGAAATTGGTCTTACTAGGTCCATCTATCAACTAAGTCAAATACAATAAATATAGTACATATTTATAGAATTTTTTTATGAGAATTTTCAATGTGTGGACAGATAGTTTCATTACATTTAAAATATTGACCAGTTTAATCAATATGTTCCCGTTATATTGAATGCTAGTAAATATGTTTGAATAATTATTAAGACCATAGTTTGCCAATAAAAATGGTGCTTCATTTCTCGTGTGAGTTGTCTATGAAAATTATTTCAGTACACTTAAGCTAAGATTACGTGATTGACGCAAAAGCGTAAATTGTGCCTCTATGGTTTTAGATCCGATTTTCGTATATTTTAAAGGAGCGTAAACCGATTTTGTCGCGGATTTACACGATTAACATAAGCTTTAGTTTCGGCAACGTCATTCAAATTTCGATTGACCCGAATTAAAAAAAACGTAAACCAACAAACCCACAAGCAACCAGTTAACACGAATGGATTGTTTTTATGTCAATTCGATTGAAAAATTTAATGATAATAATATTGTACTTATGCAAAACTTACATGTTTTCTGAAACGAAAACACCAAATCAATGTATGAAACAGGCTCATCAAGAAAACGCAATTATATTTGAAATATTAAATAGTTTATAAATAAATAATATTGTATTATAAAACGTTAATTGGTTTGGTTTTAGGGAGTTTTCTCAGTAATTAAGACTATTTATAATTTATTCTTGAATCAGACTTTTGAAAATACCCCAAAGTTGGCAGTTGACATAAACTGGTGATAATCTGTAAACCAACAAGATTGAAGTATATTGAAGAAAAAAAATTGTGCGTTTAGATGATTGAAGTCGATTGCATACCAAAAAAGCGTAAATATTGACGCAAAACGTCAATCGTGTAACCTTAGTTTTAGATTTGATTTTAAATTAATGTAATTTTATAGAAATTTAAAATAGATTGATAGTTTGTAGAAATTTTTCATAAAAGAATTTATCGTGAATTGAATAAATTCCTGCAATAATTTTTCTAGACCACTTTCGTCTAAACAATTTTATGTTGCAAACAATTTTTGTCCCTTATTCATAGTCTGTAAAGTTTAAGTAGGTAGTACCAAAGTATATAAATTGAAACTATATTATAATACAATAGTAAGTATTATTACTGGGTTGCGACCCTATAATAAATAAAATAACAAGAAAATTTAGTTACTATTTTAGACGCAAGGAAATGTAAAACCAGTTCTCTGCAGATCTTCAGATTTAAATTTGAAACATTGCACTCAAGGAGAAATATTCTGCACTTGAAGAGATGCAAATTAGACACTGATCTTTGACATCATATTACTCACCTAGTTGCTGCTTCTATATTTATTATGGTTTAAGTTTATTATTAAATACATACTTATGTACTATTGTAAATAATTCGAAGCTTGTGTTACAATGCTTCTTTCAACATTTCATTTAATTTAAACACAAAGCATAATAAATTCAGATGTCATATCTACAAGTCTTTCTATATACGAGTATCAAAAATAGACTACCTTCAAACACTACATACAAACATTCATGTTCATTTAAACGTTTTAGAAGTGGAATTCTTAACCATTCCTCAGTGGTTTCTTCGGAAAACCCCTTTTATAATCAATTTCAATTATTTAAATTCAGCGATTTGTGAGACAATAATTAAACATAAACATTCATTTCCATATACCATATGAATACACCAAATAGGTTTTTAAATGAAATCGACCGATAAACAGATAGAAAATTTGTATAATTTTAATAAAAATTGTATAATTAATTTGGTTGAAGAAAATTTCATTATTTGTGAGTCAGAAGTTTAGATTTTTTGTTTGTGATTTTAACACTATTAATCAAATTCATTTGATTGACATGGACCAAAACAATGGAAATATGGTATATATGTATTCAAATGTGAATATTTCGTTGTTTACCAGTAGTAGATATAAGTATATATAAAACCGGTCTTAAAGCCATTGACTTATTATTATTATTAATATAAAAATAGATTAAATCAAGTTGGACGGGGTGGGCTCGACTTGAAAATACCCTGTGCCCCCTCAATTATTTCGAAACTTAATGATGGGTAATAATCAAGCAATATACATAATATATAAGTATATATCTATACGAATTTATACGAAGAAATCTTCGTCTGAAAAATGCAAAATGTTTTTATAATATTTAATGCATATGTATGTTTTGTATTAGGCGCCATAGATGAGTCAGAATTGTTTTGATATTTTTATGCATGAACGAAGATCATTAGAAAAGTATTAAACAAAGAATGATATTGTATTGGGGCTCACTGGAACTCTGGAACTATTTTTTTTTTTTGTATAAACAATTTGAAACGATTAGCTTGATGTCGATAAGACAATTACAAATAAATGTTTATATTTTAAAAAATATTCGTATATCTAAAAAACTGTGAAGAGTGTTAGTTTTTAGTGTTAGTTAGACATTTCTCTACTTTGTAATTTTATAGGCTTACGAGTATATTTCATAGTTTTGTAGAAATTTTTTCTATCATCAAAAGGTGATTTTCCATAAATTGCTTATAAAGTAGGCGCGTAAAATTTAAAGCAAACTTGATTAGATCTGCTTCAACAACTACAAAGTTTTTCCAAGTTTTTATTTTAAACTTTTACATAACGAACATTTTTTTAGGGATCCACTAAGTTCTTTTGCATTCTTTTGGGGGTATTCGGTATTTTTAAGGTATGAACTGTTGTCACTTCGATAGTTGGCACAAGACTGATTCTTATTTTATTTAGTTCTCTTCACTTAACTCTAGGTACCTAATTGCTTATATCGTACTTAGTATTGCTTCCACTAACGATAGAGGTGTGCTAACGATAAGAGAGAGATACTTACAGAACCAATATCTTCAAGACTCTGGGAATTAATGATAGCTTTCTGTTATGGCAGGGGTTTTGGATCTTATTTCACCTGTTTTCTGACTAATTTAATATACCCTTTTATTTGTAGTGTATTGTATAGGTAATAGTAAATTATTGTACAATTTGATAAAATTCAAGCTGTGAGTAAATACATTTAATTATTTTTGTATATTCTTAGATAAAATATCAAAATGATATCTTCATAATTAATGGATTGTTTGTAAGTATATACGAGTGTTATAAAAGTAAGTACACATTTAAAGCTCGTGCAGTCGGTCAAAAACCTTTAATGTGGGTTTTTTCTTTCTTTTATTTTCAATTCTTTCATTCTTATTTATTCTTTAAAAATAAAACCAAAAATAATTTTTGGATTTTTGTGTGAAGATAAATAAAAACAAAAGAATTGTCAAATTGACAGCGGAAGTAAAGCAATTCAGCGGTGCGAAAATATACCTAGATTTGGTCATTTAAACCGTAAAAGTAATGACAAGGTCAATGTCGCCATAAGCGGTAAAAAGCTACCAAAATGAACCGGTGGCGTTGGTGAATCTATTTTATAGAGATAGTAGATACTAGAAACAAATAATAATGATGATTTTGTTGATTTTGTTGAGGTTGGCGCCGATGCGAAACAAGTTGATGACGTCGCAATGTGTGATGTCTCTTTAAGTTTTGTGTTGTTGGTTTCCGCTTGTAGATTTTTTGGCAAAAACAAAAATCGTAAACATCGTTGAATGAATGAAGGTCACTTAGATCGGCTAGCCTAGTTTGGAAATTTTTCTCAAGAACTTCTTTACTGGGAGGCGTCGGCGGTTGTTCATGGTTTTTAAGCGAATATAAAACTAATTTGCACCATTCGCTGCATCTTTAGTTGCGTGCGCAGATAGCGTGCGTAGAGTTGTTCAAATTTGAATTAATACTTATATGTATAATGTCTATCATAGGTAGAATTATTATATTATGCGCTACACTGACGTTCGTCGCAAGTCAGACGCGGTATCGTGGTAATAATCGCGTCGATGGTGAAGGGCGCACACTTGGTCTATTGCGTTTAGGACTCGGTGGCCTTGCTGATCCAGTTGGACTCGGCTTAGCTGATCCTTATTATGGCGCACCGGTACGTCCAGTCAGTGGTGGTGGAGCACAATCTAGTACAGCTCAAGCAGATCCAGTTAATGGTGGACCCAGCAATGCTGGTGCAGCTTATCCAAATTATGGTTATGGTGGCTATGGTGGTGGTGGCTATGGTGGTGGTTATGGTTATAGGCCCTATTATGGCTATGGTTACCCTGGCCTAGGATATTTATATCAAAATTTGTATCGTCCCTTTTATAATTATGGCGGTTATTACCCACGTCCACAGCCTGCATACCGTCCACCTTATCAAGGTGGGGGCTATCGACCTCCCTACAACAACTATGGTGGCTATCAGCGTCCTAACTATGGCACTGGCAGTACCAATTTTGGTAGTTATTCCTCTTCACCAGCGGGCGTGGCAACAGCAAGTACATCAACATCAGTGAGTCCAGGACTTGGTGGCGGCGGTGGCGCATCTGCAGCAAATAATGCTCAAGCTGCTCAATTGGCTGGTCTATTGGGTCAAGCTTTAGGTAGTAGTCTGAGACCGTTGTTGGCAAATGGTGGAGCTGCTGGTACTGCCGATGCAGCGGGTGGTGCCAATGCGAATGCATTAGGTGGCCTTTTGGGCCTCTTGGGCTAGTCAGTATTAGTATTTAATGGTTCTCCTAACAACTATTCTTAAAATATTCGTAAGTCTAATGTAGTTTTTAATTTTTTGTTTTTGTTAAATATTTATTAAAGTTCCATTTTACGATCGAAAAATTATTTGTTTAAATTCTTTAAATATTGTGGGATGCAGAGAAATTATATTGTAGTTCTTATTTGCACATGTAGAAAATGCAAAGCTTTGTAATTTGTAATCTTCATCAGTTCAGTTAGTTTTTGCTATTGTGTGACATACTTTAGTGAGGCTTTGCCTACTTATGATCTAAATTACCAGGAACTAACAAAAGCAGAATCACTGACTCAGCCTATAGATATCGCTGATGTAGACGAAGAACATGCAACAGAAGGAGCACGCGACAAGCACTGACTCTGGGGCTATCACCCTTCTTGGCATCGAAGCGTATGGATTTATCGTCCTTCATGGGGATACCATTCGTGGAATTAATGTCCAACGGATTATCGAATTGTTTGGTGGTAAAGTTTTGAATATAAGTAATTGTTTTATTTTGATTCAATTTAACTTGGAAAACAAGTCTTTAACAGGTAAATACTTATATACGTATATCGGGTGCGGCTTTTGAACTCACTGTAACTTTTGTATTTTATGAATGTTTTTAATAAAATAACAAGTTGAAGTGAGTTGTCAAGATTTTCATTTAATTTAAAAATTTTCCGATGAAGTAACTTCTGATCTTCTTAAAATAAACTCTCAAACATCATATCTATCTGAAGCTAAAAATAGATATCAATCCTTACAAAAGTCCTCTATAATTTATAAATTATTCTCACTGAAGATATTTTGTAACATGAATATCGTATTTCTTTATTTAAAGGTATCATCATTGTCATAATCGTGTTGTGTTTAACATCTTTGACATTGATATTTTTTATCATCAAACTCAAACTCTGCGATATATTGGATCTCCTTGAATACTTTACTTTCATCAAAACAATTACAAATTATTTACCAAAACCCGTTTAGGATTCTTAATACAATTTTCGAAATGCTTGTTTACTTTATATTACTTTGTGGTTCAACTGTCATTGTAAAGGGGGAACTTTTTTGTTTTCAAAACTGAAAGCGTCATTCCTCTGGTTTAAAAGGTTTGTGGCGCTAACTTGTTTGTATCCCAGAGGTGTGAGCAAATCACAGTAATTTAAATAATAATAAAAATGTAATATTCTAGAGTCACCAAAACGCAAACAGTAAAAATAATAAAACACATTCACTTTTGACAATGCTGATTCTGATTCTGATGTAGATCATTTGGTAAACAAATAATTAAAAAGAGAGAAAAATTAAACAAGTTCAATTCAAATGGAACCCGAATTGAATTGAAGCTTGCATTCAAATAAAAGACCGCTGCAGTACGTTAATTGTCATCAGTTGTGAAAGTGAATTTTCGAAGTCACAATCCCATACAAAATACAATCGAATCAAAATGCGTCTAACAATCCTGGCTTTAGTGGTTGTGCTCTTTGTGGCATATGTCTCTGCGAAACCTTTGGAGGAAAATGAAAATGTTGCAGTCAACTTAGCCGATGTTGATGTTGAAACTGGACATGTCAACGAAGGTGAACGTGAAGCACGCAGTGGATGGAACAGCGGCTGGGGTGGTCACCAGGGAGGCGGCTGGGGAGGTAATCATGGCGGCAACTGGGGTGGTCATGGAGGCTGGGGTAACCGTGGCGGATGGGGCGGTCATCAAGGTGGTGGATGGGGCGGTCATGGTGGATGGGGCGGTCGTGGTGGCTGGGGAGGTCATGGTGGCTGGTAAGGTCACAGCAGCTGGGGCAAATAAATATCTAAATAATTTCATTTGTGAAATTTTAATAGAAATGTCGCCCTTCCTTCTACTAATTTTAATTTTAATTAATAAAGAGCAATTATAAAAGAAACTTATATGTGTATTTATTATTCCACTTCGACTTTGATGATTAACATTAATTATTTTTAAAAGGGTCATTGTCGTCTACTTTATAAGAAATCAAACGATAATATTACATATCATAATTACAAGTCACAGGACATTCACTTTGAATGGATTTACGTCTATAAAAGGCAACGCCAAAATGGAAATGTTTCGATATGAAAATACAAGGAACATTCTTTTGACTACATATTTGAGTTGTCTGAAAGGTCGTTGGTTCTGACCCAAGTCACGGCTTCGCTTTTGTCAGCATTTTTCGCTGTTATTAAATTCCAAATTTCATTACATTATAATAAATTAAATAAATTAATAATTATTAGTTTATAGTAAATCAGATGTTGGACAGACAAAGTTTCATTGCTCAATATATATTTTATTTTATTTGAGTTGTTTTTACAACAGAAACATGATTAAGTCATACTTATCCAAGACATTATCAAAATACAAAATCAACAGGAGCAAAATATATGACATATATTTTTGAATGACACTCATCGGTGGGAGTCTCTTTCCCCTTCTCACAATGTTGGTAAAATATTTGCAAACAGGAGATGCCAAAGTGAACAAATTGCCTAATGTAGGTTAACTCCAATGGATTAGAATACTATCTCATCAACACTATCAGCATTATTCAAATTAGTAGTTTGCATGAATCAGAAAATACTGATATGCTAAGAATTCGATTCATGCTTTCAATCTGCTTTTTAGTAGTCAGCTTCCATGTTAGTTATTTTTTTGAAGCCAATATGTCGGATCGGATTTTCTGTGTGAAGTATTCATATAATTGTTTCGAATCTCCCACAGATTGTTCGCACGGCTATGTTATATATCTATAACGTGTTATGTTCATTTTCATAAACATTAAATAGAATTTTAATAAATAAAGCATTTTTAGCATTTTCTTTTTTATAGTAAATTAAAATCGGGAAGTTTTTTCTAGAAATCTGGTATGTATTTTGAACGATAGCTTTATAAGAATACTTATCTTGAGTCGACAGATGCCCATATTAAGAACTAGGGAGAATATGTCAATATCACCCTAACTTCATGTTCTCGGGAAACATTTCCACTCATCTTATATCTTGATAAATGGTAGTATTTTTAATGTAAGTACTTTGGAGCATCAACGAATCTATGTTAGTTTACGAGGCAAACTGTATCTCATATGTCTATGCTGCTCTAAACTCCAACTAGATAATTATCACGATGAACAAAAAAAAAAAAAAAAACAATGGCACATTGCTCTTCTTATAAATTTATGAATCTTTTAGTTTGACTTTGGGGACTTAATGGAAAATGACTGATTCTTAAAATGAAGTTGAAGTGTTGCTATTGCATTATGTAACAATATATAACAATATTTTTTTAATTTGTGGTAGTAATGAGGATTTTCCCATAATAGTAGTACTAGATCGGGTTGTCTTACGATTCTAATCATACACATAAGGACCCTACATTTGTAACAAAACTCGTAAAACTTATTATCGATATTCAGTTTATTCTTTTCCAGTGGGAAGGAGTTGTGTTGATCATATCTAAAATGTGAATAGAAAAGAAAGTTGTTTTACTCGTATATTTTGATAATATCAAATATAAATCCTTAACACATGTGGCGGTATATACACGTATTATCACAAACTCATACCACACAATATTCATTATAGATTCTAAAATTTAGAATTAGAGTTTTTCTTTTTTTTATTTAGTTATTTATATAGAAAAGTGCAGGACCAGACTTGAGCGGGAATCGAACCCTAGGATGTCAGCTTGGCGTATTAACCAGTCGAGTATTTTTTATTTTCGGTGAATGTTGGTAGAAAGAAATTGCCTCAAAAATATGTAACAAACTTGGATTGTCCTATAATTTACAGATTCTACAAAACATACATTCCCGTTTTTCAACTTTTATTATACGTTTATTATTATATGCTTACATGAATTTTCCAGTTCGCCTCATCAATCTGATAAATTCGATATACTTATATTAAACTTTTCTCCTTATCACATATATTTACTCATTCTTTATATAAACTTGTACATAGTAAAAGTAAAGAAAAAAAAACAGGAAGTTAAATTTAGTTCTCATAATACATAAAAAAAAAAACAGTAAGAAGAATTTAAATGTTTTACACAAGAACCTCAAAAATCCAATTGAAATATCTTTATAGGAGATTTAAGCGGTATTAATCAGATCACGCCTTCTTTTAACCTTTCACATGTGGTGGATGTTTTTTTTTTTGGTTTGAAAGATGACCAGCATCCCAAAGGAAATCTATTTATTTGTATGAAAAACTATTCCAGAATCGAAACATTTTGAAAAATTTTACTAAAACCAGATTACTATAACATTGACGATTCAATCTGATTTTTTTTTTTAATGTATTCAATGCTAGAAGCGTCATCCCTCTAATGTGAAAGTTTGGGGCAAAAACTTGTTTAAAACAAAAGGTGTGGGCAAAAGACAATAATTTGAATAATAATAAAATTGTAATATTCTGGAGACGCCACATTGCAAAAAGTAAAAGTAATAAACTACATTCACTTTTGACAATGATGATTCTGATTCTGATGTAGATCATTTGATATTCAAATAATTAAAATGATTAAAATGAGAGTAAAATTAAACAAGTTCTGCTCGAATGGAACCCGAATTGAATTCAAGCTTGCATTCAAATAAAAGGCAGCTGCAGTACGTTAATTGTCATCAGTTGTGAAAGTGAATCTTCGTAGTCACAATCCCATCCTACAATCAAATCAAAATGCGTCTAACAATCCTGGCTTTAGTGGTTGTGCTCTTTGTGGCATATGTCTCTGCGAAACCATTGGAGAAAAATGAAAATGTTGCAGTCAACTTAGCCGATGTTGATGTTGAAACTGGACATGTCAACGAAGGTGAACGTGAAGCACGCAGTGGATGGAACAGCGGCTGGGGTGGTCACCAGGGAGGCGGCTGGGGAGGCAATCATGGCGGCAACTGGGGTGGTCATGGAGGCTGGGGCAACCGTGGTGGATGGGGCGGTGGCAGCTGGGGAGGTCATGGTGGCTGGGGCGGTCATGGTGGCTGGGGAGGTCATGGTGGCTGGTAAGGTCACAGCGGCCTGGCGCAAATAAGAGCCTTAATCACTTCATTTGTTAAATTTTATTAGAAATTTCGCCCTTCCTTCCATAATAATTTTTGTAAATAAAGAGCAATTATAAAAGCAATTTGTGTAGTTTCCTACTTTGACTGTAATAAGTATTGGCATTATATATATTCGCAAAGGTTTCAGCTTTGTCACCTTTGTAAGATATCGAAGGACAATATAACGCTAACTAAAGGTGCACATTATTCGAATTGGTTAGAAGAAGATCGTTAAGAACCATGTTCCAAAGAGAAGGGGATATAACTCAATCGCAGTGCAAAGTTTGGAGATTATCACCCGGCAACGAAGCCACCTAACGTTGTTGAATGCTCCCTCGATGTCAAGGAAAGCCGCCAACACAAACTCTTTCTGTTGCAAGACTTTCTTAACCAATCTACCTTTGAGGTAGATATATCTCATAATCTTTGTCTCATCCAATGTTGCTTTGCTGGTGTTGAGGTTGATACTCTCATCTTCCGTATCCAGGTAAGTGTGCGTCCGTGAGTAACTCTATAGACTCCTCACTGTTAACTATGTATGTGCTCTTCACACTGCAAATTAGGAAACTTGAACATATTACATTTCAAGAAACATGAACACCTGGGAAAACGGTGAAGAAGGATGGTGTGGTGTCATTTTGTGTATTTTTTGCAATTTTGTGTGACACCAAACCGTTGGTTTCAAGGTTTGTAGGCAACTTATTATATTATTTGCAAGTAAAATTATGAGACTATACTAATAATTGTCTTATTGGTAATCAAAACTTCTCTTGTGTTCTGTTTCGAGACGGCAATGTTTGGCATAAGCACAGACTGCGAATATGTCAGGAAAATATGCTTCGTTTCACTTACTTTATGAGTAAATACTTAAATATATAAAATATTTTATTAGAAATTTTAACAAAACAAAAGCACAATAGCAACTTGTATTGATTTCTACTTTGAATACTATAATGATTGGCATCATTAATTCGTAAAGGTGTCAGCGTTGTCACCTTTGCAACACATCAAAGGACAACACAACGCTAATTACAGGTTAGAGGACATCCGATTTGGTTTAATTCTCATATATAAAAGGAGACTCCATAAAGAAAATCCATTGATTTCGAACATAGATATCGTCATGGAGTCACAGAATTTCCTGAAAGTGCAAGGAACTTTCTTTCGACTATTTGGTTTCGAGTTGTCTGAAAAGTCATTGGTATTCAAGCGTCCAGCTGTAACTCTGCTGACCATGGGTCCTTTAAGTATCGTAATATGGCCCATATGCATTTTTGCTTGGCATAATATTAAGGATGTGCATAAACTGACTCAAGCTATGACTTCGATGTTAATTGGATATTTCGTTATTATTAAATTTGGGATGTTTTTATATATACGCAAAGGAGTGGTTCCAATTATCGTTGGCTTAAAGAAAATGTTGGATAGAGGTTGGTTAAATACAATATTATTTCAATGATTAATAATAATAATAATGTATAGTACGTATATGTTGTTTATTTCTACATCAGAATCAAAATTGAATCCAATATATAGAAATATTATCAAAACACAAATTCTACAGGAGCAGCGATATAGCAAAATATATGGAATTTTCTTTTTCCTAACAAATATTAGTGCAAGTCTGCTTCCTCTTCTTAAAATGTCGGTACAATATATGATAACAGGAAACGCTGACGTGGAATTGCAGTACCCGGCTGAGTATGTTGAGAACAGAATATCAGAAGCAAACGGATATTTATTTTTATTCTGCTTTTTTATTTTTTCACTATATTTGACTTATGTAAATATAGACTTCCTTTGGACATTCGTTACCCCCCAAATTATATATTATTTTATACACTGAATTATGCTGCTGGCACTGGCGTTGTCTTATCAAGCCTTTGCATTGATACACTCTTTTCAGCAATTATGTTCAATTTTAGTGCACTACTTCGGATTGCTCAACACAAGGTAACCAATTTGGATTGGAATTCAACGTCAACATTAACATCAGAACTACACGAACTATTTCGTATGCATCAGAATATTCTAAAGATGTGCCAAGAGTTTGATAAAAATTTTGAGCCCTTAATCTTTATACAGTACTTTATGTCGTCAATTCAGATTTGTGTGATTGGTTTTCAAGTGGCTGCTAAACTTAGAGACTTGCAGGTTCTTTCCTTTTCAGTTTTTCTTTTTACCATGTTGTTACAAATATTCATTTACTCATATTGTGGAGAAGTTTTGAAGACGGAAAGCTATAAATTTAGTGTAGCTGTTTATAATAGTCCATGGTATGAGACCTCTATAAGTGTTGCACGATCATTGCACATTGCTTTGGTTCGTGGCCAGCGTCCATTCATCATCAGAGGCTATTTTTTTGAAGCCAATTTCTTCACGTTCTCATCGGTATGGTTTTCTTTATGGATTTTCTATTTGAAATATTCACATAATTGGTTTTTATCTTCCGCAGATTGTTCGCACGGCTATGTCATATATAACTTTGTTACGTTCAATTTCATAAAGATGAAATTGAAATTAAATAAATTATAAAAATGGTAAAAGCTTGGATGCTGCTTTTACATCAGTTTAAACAATTTGAAAAATATGTTAATCAAAGAATTATATTATAAATTATTATTTTTATGCTCACATAATTAAAAAATTATATTATTTATTAAAAATTATTCCACTGTAAATCTAAATAAGGAAAAACAGTTACTGCCGAAACTGATTATGTCAGGTAATATGAAAGGTCAATATGGCAGTTGGAACAACCGTAATTGGCGGGGCGGTGGTAAACACTTATTTTTAATCTTCGAATGGTTGTATTAACTCATGATGCACAACTTGAAAAGTATTTTTTATTCCAGAATTCTTTGGCAAACATGTCTTGAGATAAGATGCGTCGGATAGTTATCACCTTGTCCTAGTAGAGATTCTTCATATTTACTACATAATACATATCAAGAAATCTAACGTGGCCTGATGCCAGACAAACGTCCATTTGTCTGAAAATGTATTTTGTAACCAATTTATTGGTTTTAAGGTCTGTAGGCGATCTTATCATCAATGAATTTACACTTATCAATAGATTCCTTGCAAACTTTTTTTGAGCTGACAATGTTTGGCATAAGTTCGGCTAAAAGTAGATAGAAATGGCTAAAATGATTGAAAGTTTTAATTGATTTCAAAGGCGTTTGTATTCATGACGTTACGCTAAATTACACTGGACAACAGAATGTTTTCATGGAATATTTTACATCATTTTAAGCTAATTTTTCACGCTGGCGTCAAATATTATATAATGTAAACAAACTCCATATGAAGCTGTATCTCAAAATCTAGTGCTGATACAACAAAACTGAGGGCAGATTCGGAATTAATGACCTCGAATTAGTACAGTAACAATATACTAAATAAATATGAAGATACCAAAGCAGGGGGGATAAAAGAAATTGATTTTGTTGCCCAATGTAATTTAAGAAACTCCATATGAGGGTAGGAAACAGGAAGTACCTGTATGTCAAAAAATATTTTTATTTTTTAAATCAGATTAAAATGATGTAAAATATTCCATGCAAAAATAAAAAAAGTTTAATTTTGTTTTGCTGTGTTATTGGTACAAATTTTAGTTGCAAGGAAACTTCAACAATGCACTTTCTTCCCACGGATTTGAATACAGTTATGGGTGCTACTTCTCATAAAGATGAATTTGCCACCCAGTTGGTCATTGTAGCAGTAGTAGTTTAAATGCTTACTAAGTATATAACAACGACTTTGTTTAGTGGGTAGCTAGAAATTTCTACTTTCCTTCTACAATAATTTATGTTAATAGACCAATTATAAAAGCAATTACAAATATGTAAGTATTTCTCAGCTTCGACTAATGATTGGCATTATTTATTTAGTAAAGGTGTCATAGTCGTCACCTTTTTCGGAAATCAAAGGACCACACAACACTAATTACAGGTTAGAGGACATTCATTTGGATTGGATTTACATCTATAAAAGGAGAATGCCAATAGAAAATACTTTGATTTAGAACATAGTACGATATCGTCAAGGTCTCGTAGTATTTTCTTTCGACTGTTTCGTTGAGAACTTTATGGAGAATTTCTGTTCTTCAAGAGACCAATCATAACTTTGTTGACCACGTGTTCCATAAATAGTAGAGTTTGTCTCTATCCTTTTCTCACAATGATAGTTCAATAGAATATTTGCAAACAGGAGATTATTTGTTTTTTTTTTAGTAGGTTTCACAGATTTTTGTGACAAATACGATCATTTTCATTAAAACTTAATGGAACTTCAAAATATCTACATATATAATATAAAAATAATAAGTAATTGTTATTTTTATGCAACATTTTTATTGCTTGGCTGCTTCATACTTCATTTTAAGAAATTCAAAAAAATATATTAAAAGAAGTATTTTTGTTCACATAATTTAAAAATTACATTAAAAACTATAATAATAATTGGGAAATAAACAGAATGCATATTTAAGAAAAGAAAATGAGACTGAAAAATATACATTAAAGATGAATAACAAAGTGGGTAGAAAGAAGTGTGTAGAAAGGTTAAAAGCGTGGAATAATATGTGAGTGTGCTATATAAAAATATTAATGCATACTTTGTATTACATATTAGAAAAAGGATATGTAAATGGGAATAGATGCTTAGGTGGTTATATGATTGATTTGTGAATCGTTGCCATTGGTATTCTTGTTCATAGATATTTCTTATGATTGAAATTGCTGCTGTTGCTGATGTTGTAGTGATTGTTGTCGTTGTTAATGTCGCCATATATTTTAAACGATTGCCAACTATCTTGTATTGTATTGTAATCCCCTGTAAAACTATATTATTTACATGTTTTATACAATTTTCATGTTTTTCACAAAAGATTCAAACATGAAAATGTCACACCTGAAACTGCTCTGCTTGCCTCTGACGCCTTCAAGGCACTTATATTTCTTGTTATTTGTGTTGTTCTGTTATTATTAGCGTTGTCCTGTGTTGTCCTTATTGCCTTATTTATAGTATCGACCGGCACCAGGTGCACGTGCTGGTGGCGGTGTTGGTATATGAGCACCTTCAGCGCGATAACCATTCTCATCGGCAATATAAGTTATGGTATAAACGACGCCATCAGGACCAGTGTAAGAATAAGAACCTTGCATTACCTTTAAAATTCCAAAAATAAAATAATTTTTAAACATTTTAATACAAAATTATAAAAGTATACAATATTTATTTAAATGAAATGCCTAAAAGTAAACTAAGGTCTTTTGAGAAATATAAGAAAATATTGCATACAAACCTGCGCTTCCACCTGCGTACCCGGATTCTTAAGATAACCAGCTTCATCAGCGCGTATTCCATTACTGGTCTCATAACTATAAATTACAATTAAAATGTTAATTACAATTGCATTTGCAAATATTTCTTATTCAATAGTAGTAGTGTGTCTTACTTGTATTGATATGAACCATCTGGGTTCAAATCGAAATTCTGCTTCAATATCACAGCATTTCCATCATAGGTCGAACGTGGCGGTGGTGGTAATCCACGTTGTGGCTGCGCTGATACTGATCCAAAGCAACAGCAGAGGGCAGCAAATGTGGCAATAACAACTGCGGCGGCGTAGATTGGCGTCTTCATGACCTTTTTTTGTTTTTGTTTTTGTAGGTTGTCAATAGAAAGGCAAAAAATTATTAAGATAGAAATATAGTTGTAGTTGCAGTTGTCTTGTCTAGTCATGTTGTGCATAAGTCATAATTGACACTCTAATTATTTTTTATTGGCAAAGTGAACATTGTTGCATGTTTGTGATGCTGCAGGTATTAATTTTAATTCATTTCAATTTTTTTAACAGCAACAAGTTGTTGTTGTTATTGTTCTCATTTTAAAACGATTTATACGCCTCTGGGGCAGCAGTTTAATGTCAAACTCATTTGTTTGTTATTTAAAGATGATGTGTGGCTTCATAGATTTTGCAGTATAGTAAGTTAAAAAATGTATTATAAGAATTGTAGTACAAAAAATTATATTAAATCAAAATCATATTTAGGTTACTATTTGACTGTTAACTGTCCATTTGCTATAAAAAATAATCAAAAACTAAAGTTCTTTAATCGATGTGTGTAAGTGTTAAGTTAAAAAATAAATCCTTAATTTAATTTAATTTTTTTTGATTGATTAACTAATTTTAAAAGCAATACAACATTTTTTAATTCCTTTCTCTATAGATTGAATTGGTTTATCCACTTTGCCTTGACAATTTTAAAGCATAGTGTTTCGGAAATCCCATTATGTATATGTGGAATTTATTATATTCACAAGGAGAATCGATTATACCCTGTTATTCTGTCTGATTGTCTATGTGTATGTATAATTTTCTACAAGTTTTTTTATATATCAAATTGAAGCAAACACTGTTTATTGTCGTACGCAACTGGTACTTCCTTTCCATAGAAAGACCATAATCATGATCCTTGTTACTTTATTTTCTCACAGCTTAGTACAATTCAAATTATTTGGTTTTCAAAGCAATTTGAAATGAAAAATGTGTGTGGAGGGTATGTAAGCTTCGGTGAACCGAAGTTTATGTTTTGACTTGGTTTAGTGAGTCCTTGTAAATATTATTTCACGTTATTATATAATCATTAATTTATTTTTTACTTTTTATTATTATTTCTTTTTTATTATTCACAAAGCACTTAAAAATTGTAATTGGTCCTTAGGATAAGGATATACACTCACTTCGCGTTGAGATTTTGTCGTCGATTAAATTTTATTTAAAGAAACAGAAATGGATAATTTCTGTAAAGAGATCGTCTTCGCTTGGAGGCTCGTCAAAATTGATTTGATGCTTTGCTAAGCAAATCAAACGTTTTTATACCAAAAAGCATCGCATTCGCGAAATGCATTTTATATTTTTTTTTTTCTATTAGATCCACAAAGAAGAAGAAGCTTGTAGCCCTCGATTGCTATGAGCAGAACAACAATAACAAATAACTGCAACGCCACAACAACAACCATAACGACAACAGCATCCGCAATAAGTGCAACAACAAAGTCAATCACAATGGCTACAATAACAACAATTGCAAAGCAAATGAAAATGAAATTATAGTAAAGAATCGGAAGAATCGCTGCATTGAATTGAATCGAATCGCATCGTAACGAAACGAAGTGAATCGAACCGAGCCGAGCCGAGCTGTGACGATCTATCGCTGCTTGCATCGTAGTTGCTTCTTAGCTGATCGTCGGCTCAATGTGGCGTATGCGCAATACTTCAATTCAATTCAATTGCAAATGGGCGTTGCGCATGTGCATGAAACGAAACTCTAAGCTCTAAGGCCTAGACATCTGAGAACAAGATGCTCGCTATCGGCTGACAGACTGTGAACATAACAGCAGAGTCGTCGACTGCGCTGTCATGTGCACGTAGCCGCGTAGTCTAGTAATTTATGAGAATTAGAAAAACGAACTTCATTACTTGATTTGTTTTACTGAGTATTTAACATGCAACAACTACGACAACAACAACAAGTGAGCTTCATATACTATATTTTATGTGATTTAATTTTCAATATGTGCACACTCACTTACACTATACAACAAGGTAAGTCCCATAAGTATTTGACTTGTGTTAATAACTAAGCTGTGAAGTTATTCTCTTTAATTCAGCTTAGTGGTACATTTTAGAGTAATCCTCAATTGACTAAACAGCACACCAGTGTCATTAGTACTTCTACAACCTGTAGCAATTGTGGGAGTTAGTTAATTCGTTGAAATATTCTATCTTGGAAATAGATGCATGATCTTTTGAAGAACAATTTTATCATTAGCGAAAAGTGTGATTGTGTTGGAACTTTGGCTACAACCAGGGTTACCATTCATCAATATCTTTAAACCATTTGAACCATTCTTTTACCTATGATTATCTACCTATACATTTATCCCCAAAGCCCTTCTGTATTATCGTATTTCAATAGTTGTCGCAGGTCGAATACTTTTCAAATACACCACGTTCATTGCATTAACATAGAATAAGATGAGTAATAATTTTTCAACACGAATATTAATTAAAAGATTAAAATATGAAAAAAAGATGAAACTCTTTACTTATTTATTGGCAAATATTACTTATAACTGCATACTTGTGTAGGCTTTGAAAAAACTGACATTTTGCTTGGTTGCCGTATTTACATAGGCGTGTAATCGCAAACAAAGAATACAAAATCTTAAATTTATGAATTGCACTTGTCCTTTTGAAACTTAAATATTTTTCAACTTTAGTAAATTGAGTAGACACAATTGGAATCAAACATATTTTTGAAGTATCGCAAAAACTTAAATATTTCTAAATAGCCCCGACCGCATTCTCTATGTGGAGTAAAATATCGAAAAGATTGGCCAATGCGTACAATTTTCTTATGCCACATACATTTTTATTAGGCATTGTTTGTTGTTAGGATGCTTCAAGTATCGACAGTCAATGTCGCCTTAAGCTTTGATATTTAACAAACTTTTGAAAAGATTTGTTGCTGATTTGTTGAGCAATAAAAGTTATATTGCATCAAAATTTAGACATTTGTCATTAAACTAAAATACAATAAATCGTATTAAGTATAATTAGATACTGAATGCTACCATTTCAGATATAAATGATGATGATCTTCTACATTATGGGAGTCACAAGTAAATAATGCAACAAAAGAATCAACAATAACAACAACAACTACAAAAGCATCAGCATCAAAAACAACAAAATTCCAGACACTCCTTTTCAGTCAGCATCGGCAGCATTTGGACTAGTTTCATGTGCAATCGCATCACATCGAATCGCATTAAAGGTGAAATCCAACATAAAATAGGCGTTTTCTGTACCTTTTGAATGAGCCAGTGACTTAGTGCCTTGAAAAGTTGATAAAAGTACATAGTAGAGGATAGGAGGACGAGTGGCAAGTGGCATAATGGATATACAAGAAATACAAATTCATGCCGGCCGGTGGATGTTGCAAGTTAGTTACTATGATAGTCTCTTTACATTCGATCGAACACAACCGAATCAAACAAGATATTAACATTGTAATTTTCAGCTTAAACTTTAAACTTTTGAGTCTGGGCGACGACGCCAAATCGTAGCAGGCAGTTCAAAATGGATACTACTACTAGTACTACAATAAACAATAAGAGTTAGTAACCGCAGAGGCGAATGGTGAGTAGGAAATGTCAGTTGCTATTCATAAAAATTGCTTAAAACAACAATAAAAAATTTGTATGACCGAAAATGAATCTAAATTGAGTGCAATTGAAATATATTTTAGATGTATTAACATTGGATTGAGGTAAATATTTTAATATTTCCTATTGTACATGCAATCGGCCTAAGGTCGAGGCGAATCTATCCAGGGAGGCCACTAAATCTAAAAAAAAGGGCCTCGATATCTAAAACAAATGACAGAAAAAAAAGGACCGAAATCTATAAGTAAATATGTTTAGTGGAAACTTTGTCTTGTTCCATATTCATTTTAGTTTATAAGTAGTAAAAAGATTTGCGAAATTTCTGATCAGTTCTGCGGCTTCACTTAGTTTTGAAGAGCTTTAGTTTTTACACAATTTCTACTTAGAACTTTTAGTTCACTTCAGATTTTTGTATGTATAATAAATTCACATATACGAGTATTAAGAAGTAAAGATGTTAATACAATAGCAATTATGATGATGATCATCGCCACATCCTCGTCAGAAGAGACAAGACGAGACCAGACCAGACAAGACAAGAGCTCAGAAGGTGAGACTAGACCATCATCACGAACATGATGAACATCGTAGAAGATTAGCCGATTTTATAGCCAAGTTATCACTCTTTTTTATTCATACTAACATTTTAGTCTTTTTGTAATACAATATATAAATAGTGATAGATGTTTGTAACACTTTTTAGGAAAGGGAAAATCAATCTCTAATAAAATATATATAAAAATTAGACTAATTAGTCTAATCAATCTCAAGAATAATCTTCAAAAATTACAGTTTTGTCTTCATACAATAAATTATAAACTTCAAACATCGCAATAAGTAGTATTTCAAAAAGAGCGTGGAATTTATCTATTTATGGGAAAGGTATGTGATCTACGGTGGAACTGAATTTAATGATTTCTTCTTCGTTTTCTTATTTGTGTTTCTTGGTTACTTGGCCAACTTTTGTTTTGTTTTGTTTTGTTTTCATGGCCTTCAAGTAATTTTCATGTTACATGTGTGAGTGTATCTATGTGATTTTGATGTCGTTATTGTTTTGTTGGCGCTTAAAAGCTGTTCCCTGATTTAGATTTTTCGATAATTTTCATCATTTTTAAAGTGCATTTTTAACATTTGACATACAGCAACCAAAAAATTACTGTACTTTATTTTATAATGATTGGCAACTATTGTTACATCAAAAAATATTATGAACATCATTTATTGTAAGTAGTATATTTTTTTATTATTTTTATAGTCTTCTCTTGATTGCAGTGTTTATGTATCACAACACATAACTATTTGTCAAAAAAAAATCACTAACAACATTCCCAACATATTTGAGGTGTCATCTGTGGGTGTCTGTCTACTCGTATTTATCTACAGTCACTGTCACAAACAATGAATGTGCAACGTTTTTCTTAATCTCACTCGATCTACATTAATTAATTCATTGCAATTCAGTGCATTGTACTTGTATTTATTTCCATCTCTTGCTTCTCTTATAATTTTTGTGTATATTTTTAAGGTTCTCAAGTTTAAATTAATGTTTTGCTTTTAGATTGCATTTGATTGTTTTTATTTTATTTTTTTTTTTTTTAAGATCCAAATGCTCATGCAAATGAGCCACTCGTGTACTCATTCAACCAGTATCTAACTCGAATTCGTCACATTAATTTCCTTATACTTACTTACATACATTTACATCAAAAATCAAATCAAATCATTTGTTAGTCTGTTGCATTTGAATTATTCGGTTGCTCTAATGAATTTAATTTATGGTTTTGATTGCGCACTGTTTTTTTGTCCATTTGATGGGAGTCTCATCGCATCGCATCGCATCCCAACCCATTGCATTTTTCATATCATTTGTACTCATTGCATTGTATAACAAACAATGATAATGAGTAATTTGTAAATTAATCTTTAATGAATATGAAAACGATTTTCATAATTTAATTGAGTAAATCATCTAGAGAGGCTTAATAATTCATCTTACAAATAATTACTTATGATGTTATCTCAAATGAAAAACTACAAAAAAATTCATTAAAAATAGTTGTAAAGATATGTATTTATGTACTTACTTATCTTTGGTTTATTATAATTGAAATTTGAAATTACTTCAACTTAAAACACAATATTAATTAAAGAATTATTGCTTTACTAATAAGTAAAATTAATGAAAAATATGAAGAAAAAGCTACAAAAAAAAACAAAAAAAAAAAAATTACTCAATAAATATTGTACGAGTATAACTTAAGAAACAACATAAGTAAATAAAAAATTATGCAAAATATTGGAAGAACCAAAAAAATAACACAAAAGGCGATTAGTTAACACCCAAATCTGTCACTATTACTTAAGATTGAAAATCATTTATACGCACTAGCATATTATTGAATAATATTGTATATATGAGTCGTATGAGCTATTAATAAGTTCCCATATGAATGGAGTCACAAGAGACAAGTTTATGTTTCATTCTAAAGTTATATTTTTAAAATAAAAAGTTATAATAGACATTCTAGTAGATTTTGTTATTATCGAAGTCATTAATTTTTTCACATATAAAATATTTATGGTATTTTTAATAAGTTATGATGTTTGTAACGCATTGAAGAAGGCATTACAGTCTTCATAAAATACTGAGGTGCCATGCTAATAAACAATTGAATTTGAATGGTATTGTAAGTAATTCATACATTTATGTCTTAATATTTTGAGAAATATTGTATTTATTCAAAAATACTTGTATCGTTTAGAAAATGAAAGGGAACAATCCAAAAAGATAAAACAACTTTTGTGGACACGAATTGTTGATGTGTTGTATTTGGTTTGATAATCTTTTTGCTAAATTAAAGATTAGCATCTCCTTAGCATAGATGATATTATATTTTTCTGTTATTCTTTTGTAAATAATTTGTTCCTATTGCCGAAGAAAACAGAACAATTCCACAAAAACTAAATTTAAACAATGAAATCGAACTTTATTGGTTACATACGAAAAACTTTCATGCCATCAAGATCTCGCAAAAGAACTCAAGAATTACTGGGTCTAACACGGAAATGTATTCGTGTAGTCACAGATTTTTTAACAGGACGTTGCAGAGTCATGAAACACCTACATAATATGCATATTATGCGCAATAACCAATGCAGGGTATGTAATGAAGAGAAGGAGATAGCAGAGCATTTAGACTCCGATATTTGGATCAAAATAAAATTGCACTCTTGCCTCGGAAATCATAATGAATAGAAGAATCTCGGAGGAACTGTAGTGTTATTGGGCTATTCGTAGCGGCAGTGACGAGGCGTAGTAGTTTCTCGCCATGTTCTAATCTAATCGAACATTGATCTAACATATAAGTAAAGGATGCAACTCACTTCTTGCTTTGCACTTACTCAAGCAACCATTTATTACTTGTTGCTCGTTTGGTACATTTTTATTACCCAATTATAAAATTAACTGATTTATTTTAAAAATATAAATATGTGTATATAACGAGTTACACTGATTGCGTTTTTATTTCAAACAAGAACAGAACTGCGCTGCATCTCAACAGCCCAGGCTCAATACTCTTTTTCAAAGGTTTGATTGTTTTATAGAAAAATAAAAGTTTCTCTCATAAGTTTATTATAACATTATACTTACAATTAGCATCGAAAAATGTAGCCACATAATTAATAGTTTCAATTTATTTATCAGTTTTTGAAATTTTACTGTAAACGCTTCTTATTCAATTTTCGGTAATAGTTTCCAGTTGACAGTATTTTTCATTTATAATAGAAATTTTAATCTTTACTAGCTCAAAAATTGCAATCAGTTGGTTGGTTAGTTTTAACTTAAATAAAACATATAACATTATTACTAAATAATCAATCTTAATAATTCTACTTAAATGAGAGGTATATTGCCTTCGGTAGAACTAAAGCTTATATTACCTTTTGTTTTTATTTGTTTATCAATTTAATTTAAAACAAGTTTTTAAGACTTTCTTGTTAATTCCCTCTCTTCCTCTATATATATACGTGTATATACTTCTTTTCCTTAATAACATTCATTAATATTTTGACTCAATAGATTTATAGCAACAATTCTGCCCATCGATCTTAAGCAAAGATGCGATATAAATCGTTTTGATATGATATGAGTCGCTTGAGTGAAGTGAGATCTTTATAAGTATATTTTCTACAAATTTCTGAATATTTGACTGAGTCAGAAATATGCAAATTATAATGTTTACTAATGTATTTATTGTTATTGTTCTTTCTATATATTTTTTTACTGATTATTCTTTTATTTATTATATTTTATTAGTTTGTTGTTATTTTTTTTTCTTTTGTTTGGGTTTTCGGTTGGAAAAAGTGTAAGTGACGTTAATTTAGCGAAGATTCTTCAAAACAAAACCTTTCGTATAAAAGTCTCTGTGAAGAAGATCTTAACCCAAGTTTAGTTTGGAACGTTGAATTGTGTAGAACGAAGTTAAGAATTATGTTTAAATTTGTAAGTATAATTTCTCTAACTAAAGAGATAAAAAAATCTAAATAAACTATTATTAATATTATTAGATCTGCTTCCTTACACTTGCCGCATGCGCCTGTGCCGCCAGCATTGGTAGCAGCAGTAGTGGCAACATTGGCGGCAATCGCGTCGAAGCTACCACGGAAAAGAAGGAAATCGTGCCTCTATTGAAATTCGAAACTGATAAACGTCCCGATGGTTCCTTCCGTTTTATGTACGAGGGTGGTGATCAGAGTTTCCGCGAGGAAACTGGTGTAGTTGAAAATGCTGGTACTGATGATGAAGCTCTTGAAGTTTCAGGATCATATCGTTATATCGATGCTGATGGCAATTTAGTTGAGGTCCATTATACCGCAGGCAAGAATGGTTTTGTTCCTGTTGGTACTCATATACTTTCAGAGATCACAGCTTTAGCTAAAGCTGCCGCCAATCTGCCAAATGAGGATCCTGAAGAGCTAGTAAAGCGTCGTGCACGTTCCAAGACTGTTGAGCCAGAGAATATTCCTGTCAAAGTAGTGGAAACCAAGAAAGTTGATGAGAAGAAAGTTGAAGCCAAGAAAGCAGTAGTTGAAGATAAGAAAATTGAAGCCAAGAAAGCAGTAGTTGAAGACAAGAAAGTAGAAGAAAAGAAAGTTGAAGACAAGAAAACCGAGGATAAGAAATCTGAGAAACCAGTTGAGGAAAAGAAACCTGTAAAGGCATAAAATTTTTTTTAAAATAGTGACATATATAAGACTTGTGATATGTTGAATAACGATTTTTGATGTAGGATTACAATATTATTAAAACACATATGGTTATAAATCCATCTAAAGCTATGTACATACATACAACTATACCTATGTAAGATCTGATTAGTTTTATAATTCTTTCTATTGTAATTTTAGCATGAAGTTCTTCAAAAATATTACTTACTAAATAAAATTTATAAGTGTTTTATTTGATTAAATGGAATTGATTTATGTCTTTATTAAGTCATCTATCTCAGTGTCTAGAACAAGTTATTCGTTATATTCTAAATATCTAAGACGTTAAATGAATACAAATTTGTTGAAACAACAATAGAAAAAACAATACAAAATACTTTATAATTATACTTATTTATCACGCAAAGAAATAATCAAACTTCGAGATGAAACGGAAAAAAGCTTATAAAGAAATCAAGAATTTTTTAAATGCTTTAACATCTATAAGGAAATTTGGAGTTGTAGTTTTTAAAATGAAATAATTAATATTAAAAAAAATTATCATACATTAGTTTAGTAATGATATAAAGTGAAATTTAATATAAGAAAATCAAAATTCTTGATTTCTAATAGTCTTGCAATTGTTATATGCAGATTTAAAACTATAATTGCCAGTTAGATATTATTCCTATATTTTGGAATGCCATACATCATAGTTTTATGATGTGTTTAGTTTGTGAATACAAGAAATGATGAAAATATCTGATTTCAGTCTTGCAGTGATATTAAGAGATTTTGAATATAAAATATAGATCTTGATATTTGATAGTCTTATAGTGGATAAGGAGTGATTTTATGCAACAAAATGTACAGCATTGCAGTCAGTGATACCAGCTACGTATCACAAAAATAAGACAAATCGACCCAAAAAAAGCGGGGAAAAATGACAAAAGAAATTTAAAAAAGACAGAAAACGGACAATATTTATTTATTATTATATTAATTTTAATTATATCTCTTTGGGCATGTTTTTTGATGACAAGATAAAGTAATAGTGACAGGCACAACCCGTTATAAGAACGTACGTATGTCGATTATTTCGATTATTTGTGGCTACGATTGACTACAATATCAGTGGTGGTAACACGAAGTCGCAATGTTGAAATTTAATTATATTCACAAAATAAAAAAAAAATAGATACGTGTATTTATATATAAATGCATTAAAACCAAAAAAGGATTTATTTCCGGATAAGGGATGTTTGACATTTTTTTTCCGTGAAAGTCAGTTAAAAATTTAACAGATCTGTACGGAAAAAGGCTGGAACAGCATAATTGATTGCAATCTTCAAAATCATACTTAATATAATATTAAATATGAGATATATGATAGAATATCAGAAGTTATATGTATGAAGTGATATTATATATGAAAAATAATATATTCTAATATACTCTTGTAATGACAAAAATGAATTGATTTTATAAGAAAAATAAAAGAAGTGGTACGAGTATGTTGAAACATTTTTAATGCATTAACTCTTCTTATTCTTAATTTTATTTTTATTTTTATTTACATTATACATGCTTATATTTCTCTGATTCTCTCTCTGAATCTATCCATACTTATGTATTTGAATGTTGAAACGTTTTTTGGCGGATGTGCGCGATTCTTAACGTTCAAAATCTATGCAAATAACAATTGATTTATGTTTTAAAGAAACGTCGTCGTCGTTGTCTTCGTCACTGTTGATTTTGATTTTATTGTTGCTGCCGTTGATGTTATATAATAAATGCGCAAAAAGTGTTAAGTAGTATTTCTTTTTATTTATTTTTTTTTTTTTCTCAAAAAACATATTAGCATCTTATATTTATGTATATATGTATTCATTTTTGTTTTGATAGATGGCTAACAACAAGATATTTGTCTTTAATGATGAGCTTTTGATCATGTAAAATTTTTGGATTTTTTTTTTTCTTTATTGATAGATATATTTATTGTAGATAGATAGTAGATAAAATTGATAAATAGTTTTGATTATTTCGTTAGCAAGTTTTTTTTTTTTTCTCAAAATACTCATACTCAATTCAATTCAATTTCAAGGTCAGTTTTTTTTTTATAAATTTATATTATTTAATAAAAAATATCTTTTATTGTCTTTTTTAATATTTATTTTTATTTGCTGAACAAAGTTGAATGCCCTTGTTGATCTTAAAACAGATATATGCAAATCTTTTACTCATGTGAGATCTTTTTCCATGATTTTTCTATGTCAAATGATTTGCATATAAACATCAAGTAACGGTTATAATGCTTTCTTTGATAAACAAAAATCAAAATCAAAATAAAAAAAATGAAATGCAAATAAAACAAAATATTTGGTCTTATTTTAGCTTATTTATATTAATATATTTATCGGTTTTTTTTTTGTTTTGCGCGCTGTTTCTTCTTAATATTATAAATTACAAAAATGAAATGATCTTATAATAGTAATCTACTACTCTGGTTTAGGATAAATTTGTTGTTTGTTAGTTTAAATACTCATTGATTTATTTATCTATAAAACGAGACGTACATACATATGTGTTTTAATAGATAGACATAGGCATAATCATAAGTTGTACCATATATGCATTATGTACTACCCAAACCACCATAGAAAAATAAATTTTTTATTTATCCCACCACCACTCATTACGCTGACGCAAAACGTTCAGATTTCTTGTCCTCTACAACTTCTTTAGGCAAATCCTTGGCTGCTTCAGCAACAGCAGAAATTTCTGGATTAATTATAGATCCATAGGGTACAAATCCATTTTTGCCGGCTGTATAAAAGACCTCGACTTCTTGACCCTCTTCGTTAATATACTTATAAGAGCCTTTGACTTCGAGTGCCTCATCATCAGTGCCAGCATCAACAACTGTGGCTTGCTCCTGTCGTTGTGTGCCATCACCACTCTCATAGTGAACTTGATAGGAACCATCATCTTCTTTATTGATTTCCGATTTTATAATTGGTATATGTTCTCGTTCCTTTGGAGTTGTAGTTTGTTGTATAGTTGTTTCTGCTGGCTTTGCATTGACATTGATGCCAAGGGCACAGATGCAGCTGAGGAGAACAAGCTAAAATTTTATGAATGGTTTTTTAAATAAAGCACTTTCTTTTCCAAATATTTCAATGCACTTACAAATTTGAACATTTTTACGCGCGTTTTTGAGGTTAAAAAGAAAAATTAAATGTGAAACGGAGTCGCGTTGCAACTTTTGAACACCTTTTAATAATGTGTTGGACCGATTGCGTTCTCACTTGGCTTTTATACCGGACAACAATGTTTATTTTTTAAATCAAATAAAATTAAATAATATGTGAAATATTTTTGGGTTGGTTAAACATGCAAAACATGTTTCTGCATCCCGTTTTATTTCTTAAAATTAGCTATTTCTCTTTTTTCTCCTTCTTATCTCTAAGCCCAATAATCAAGTTACCGATGAATTTATATATACAAATGTCAGGGTTGACAATTTGTGTTGGTTTCGTTCATACATATGCATATATAATTGGATTTGGAGATAATTCCAAATCTGGCGGCGTGCGTTTCATAAATTGTGTCAACAACTTCAAGTCTCAGAGTTAGAAGACAATTTCATTTAGTTTTTGTAGTATGTCATGATGATCGTGTTTCAAATAAAAATCATTCATGGATGAATTCATTTAAATGAGGAGCTTGCTTCCGGTTCTGGTTTCTCTAATTCCTGAGTATTACTCATACTGTTAAGCAAACCAGTTGGTTTGGATAAGATAATTCACAAGTAGATAAGTAGATACAATAAAACATCGAGTAACAAGTTCATTTATCATTAATTTAAACATTAGCTAACATTGTTAATGCCTCGAAATATGTATGTGTGTGTCTATACTCATCAATAAATAATAATAATAATAATAATAATAATCATATTAAAAACGATGCTTTACTCATTTCAAATATTGTAATTCCATGCATTCCATAAAGCCAAACCAAGTCAAATCAAACTTAACCAAGCCTTCGATTACAATTTATTTCAATTCGTTGTTTCAAAATGTCAGACAGTTTCCATTGTACATATTTCAAATAGAACTCTATTATATGAACACTTAATATAATTTATTAACTACATTGAGAACCAATCGGAATACTTTGCATTTAAATGCATTCATTTTTGCATTTTGTATATTTGATTTGTTCGCCGCTTTGTTTGTTGCAGAATCAACCCATTCACGCCATCTTCAAATGACAAATGAGATACTATATAAGATTATGTTTATGCTAATGTATTTCTAATACCCTCCTTCCATACTTATTGTGAGCAGTTATTATCAATCATTCGTGATGTTTGTAACGCATTGTAGGAGGCAACGAAAACTCAAAGATTATGAAATGTGTATAAGTGATCTGTTCTACAAAGATTCAATTACTTCAATTACTTTGTTATTTGTAATGCAGAACCGCATTTATATAATATATCTGTGGCATTAGCTATGTCGAAAATCAATGTTTTGAGATATTGCCCATGTCATTTCATATTTCAAAGTTGCTACACAAAAAAATTTATAAAAAATAAAATACATGCTAAATAAATTTTGAAAAATATTTTTATAAAAATTCCAACCAGTATAAAAATTATTATTATTTTCGACTTAAGCTACATTAACATATTGCCACATACGAGTATATTTCCTGGAATGGCCGTCGCGTTTTGCCACATTCCCGAGTTAAGTTAGTGCGTGATTTTTGTAGTCATTGTTCTTGACAGCGCGTCATTCAAATCTTTTCTTCTATTACAAATAATATAAGAATAAATCATTATCGGTTCTACGGTGTAGACGTGATATCTGCAACGCCAATATTTTATGTGTGGTCATGTTGTTTCTTCCGACAGGCGACAGTTATGTCGCCGGGTATTTTATTTTAACTTTTTACGTGCAATAGATTGCATTGCAAGTCCATTGTTAACAAATGAGCAGCAATTCTATAAGATTTTCTTTTTAATTTTTATTTTTTTTTTTAATTAATTAAGGCAATTTTTATATACTTAGCATGACACAGACATCAACCACACGATCACAAAAATAATATCCAAAATCAATTTAGTGGTTTGCGAGTCCACTGACAACAAATAAACAGTAATACATTTTTATTTATGTATCGGAATTACTCGACAACATTCGAACAAGAAATACACATCTCAGCTGCTAGGTTGTAACCCCTCAGTTATTAGAACAATAAGTGAAGTGTAAACCAAATATTTACTAAGATCGAATAAGTATAATTTAACTCTCCCCCATTGAAATATATTTTTTTGAATGAATGAATGAATTTTTTTTTTTTGTGATATTCGCAAAAAGATGAAATCGAATGAATTAATCATCGATTCAATTCTATTTTATTGAATGATTAAATCTTAAAATAAACTTAAAATGATTTTATCAAATGAAACTTGGCTTTCAGATGCAACTATCGAATTTCTTTAGAAATGTTCAAAATTTATTATATTTATTTGTTTAGCATAAAATTGTCATAAAATCAAGATCAATTCTAAAGACCAAATTTAATGTGTCATAAACAGAGAGACTAAATAAATAAAGAAAAAAATAAATATATATCTTTTTGTATGTAGAATAGTTCAACAAACTTCTATGCAAAAAAGAAAGAATATGTTAAATAAATTTTTTGCGTCGCATAACTTTCGAATGACCTAAATACACTGCAAAAAAAGAAAGCCATCTTGCGTAACATATAATTTGTATTGTTAATAGTATTATATAAGACTATTAGGAACATACGTATGTGGAAGATGTGTGAATTAATCCCTTCTTGTTGCTGATGATGAGTTAATTTCATATTTTTGTTTTTTTTTGATGGAAGAAGATTGTAAGAATTTTGCGTCTATAAAAGCCAACTGACTGGCAAAAAGCAAGCAGTTCTAACTTTGGTCAAGACAAAGAAACAATAAAACAATAGCAAGATGTTCAAATTTGTAAGTCTGAAAGAGTTAAAAATGAAAGCCGAAATCATCATCATTCCTTGAAAGAATAGATTAATTACATGTTTGTTTCTTAATTGAAATCTATTTTTGATTTTAGGTGATTCTCTTGAGCTGTTGCTATCTGAGTTGCTTTGCTGCCAGCATTGAATCTCGCAAATATTTGGTTAAGGAAAATGTTGAGACCGCAGATCCAGTGGAACATCCAATTGTTATTTTGAAATCTGTTGCTGAGAGGAAGTCAGATGGCTCTTATATTTATGCTTTCGAAGGTGCCGACGGCATTTACCGCGAAGAAGTTGGTATTGTGCGTAATGCTGGAACCGATGATGAGGAATTGGAGGTATCAGGCGTCTATCGTTATACAGATGCTTTGGGTGAACTGATCGAAGTCCACTATACTGCTGATAAAAATGGTTTTGTACCTGAGGGCAATAATATACCCAAAGAAATTTCCGAAGCTGCCAAGGATGGTGCCAAATCGGCACAACTCACTTCATAGAGAGAAGTCTTAATATAAAATTTAGTTTATGAAATTATTATTATAAATTTTGTACTTTATAAGTACATGATATAAATTTGTCTTAAAATAAAATAAAGTAATCATAATGAAATGCCAAGCATAAGAAATCCTTTGACCTTTTTACAATTTATTGTCATATTTCAACTTCATCAATATCACCAATACTATTTTCGAAATCAAACTATAACAACTACTAAAACAGAAAAACAACAAAAATTGAATATCAAAGAAATTATTGTTGTTACCACCTTCAACAAACACTTAAGCATTCAGTGAAGTCTGAAATCTTGGACCAAAGTCTCTTTAAATGTTACTTGAACCATTAAATATGATCAACAGCAACCAGCTACAAAAGCAAAGTGCAACAACAGCAACATCATCTGATGATGAGGCAAACACGTTACTTACCCATGTCTCATGTCTCCAGAGACTGTTTTAAATAAATTCAAATCAAATTCTTACAATTTTTTTTTAAGTTTTTTAAATTATTACAACAAAAGTTAAATAGTAAAAAGATTGAAATAAACAACAACATGCTAGCGACAACTCAATACAAAACTATGCCATACAGAGGAGCGCCAACAATTGGCGGTGGCCAACCCCAAGATTAAACCAACTATATACATATATCTATGTATTTACATGTATATATGTATACACTTACATATTCATATAGCTAACACCTTTGTATAATTTTATTTCCTCGGGTCAGATGCGCCATTGACTGACTGCCTTGCTGACTTACTGACTGAGTGAGTGAGTGAGTGAATGCCTGACTAAGTGAACAAGTGACGGAGTCTTGTAGTGCGCGATTTAACCACATTTTTATTATTGCTGCAGTTACTCTTGTTACTATTATTACTAGTAGTCTGCAACATATTGCTGCACACAGTCACCAGCTCAGTTTTTGCTTCATCTGCTTCTGCTTGTATCTGCAACAAGCTGATTTCTTTCAATTCTCTTCTCCTCTTTTTCTCCTTTTTTTTGTGTAAAAAATTAGTTAAGCTGTCAAAATTATAAATTGTTGCAATTTTTATTGTTATTGCTATTGTTTTGTTGTTCAGTTACTATGTAGCAGCAGCAGCAGCAGCAGTAGAATCATCGTTGAAAGTATAAATTGTATAACTAAAGATTGCCATCACTGCAGATCTTCATGAAATTATCGTGTAAGCAACACTTTTCCATGTATTTCATTTGCCTTCAAGCTACTATTGTACTATGCTACCATATTTTTGGGTTTATGAAATAGGTTTATTCCAATTATTTTGAATATCAAATTTAAAGAGTTTCAATTACTTCATAGAAATAAATAGGGAAAAGGATAAAGTTCATTATCATATTATTTGCATAATTCAAATAAACTTTATTTATAAGCTTCAAACAGATCTTAAGACGACTCTTATTATACAAATAGTTGGACAGTTTTGGTTTAACAAAATCTACAAAACAATATTCTATTGTAGTATTAAAAAACTGTTTGATAAAAAAACCTGAAATTTTTGAAATTCTTTGCACATAAGCAAGAATTTATTAATTCTGTTGATGGAATTCATTATCAATCATATAAATATATTAACTTTATACGTGGGTCGATCAATAAATCCTTAGAAAAAGATAGAAAATAACTTTTTTCTTTTTATTCTTCAGTTCTATCTCCAAATAATAGGATTTCGGAAATTCCTCAAAATGGGCGTTTGTTTTAGTGATGACACTGAGGTCTTTTTATTCGCCAAATGGGGTCGTTTTTATTCCAAATCAATGTAGGTTCTATCCAAAAGCTCTGTTTAATAATGACATGTGATTATTTTACATTTTTCATGGTAATCGAGTAAATGACACCGCGTGGATCCAAAAAACTGTTGCCATGACCCACATGACCTTCTTTGATGCACGGTCTCTCGGAGAAGTCCACTACTTTAACTGTTCCTTGGTCTCTTGTGTATTGTGAAGGATCTATGCTTCTTCCATAGTATAAAAATTCATTCGGATTACATTTGAACATCGTCAAACACTTCTTTAAAGTGACCACACGGTTGTGCTTATGGTCGAGTGTGAAATTCAATTCTTAAAATAAAGTTCAATACATAAAAAAAATTTATTAGTTTTAATAAGGAATTAATTTAATTAAAATTAATGTTCTCATGCAATTGTATTACTCTTTCCTTAATAGAATAATAAAGAACTTATCAACTCTTTAGATATTTCATCAAATTTAGTTAAAAGATAGAAATAAATAAAGTTGTCAAATTAAGCGTATAAACATCAATAAACATTCAACATAGTAGAGAAGCAAAACACGCCTAGCAACATGTTGAGCACAGCATGATGCGTAAACATAAATCTTAAGCATGTAGGTTGAAAATATGCAAATGTATCACAAAAAAAATAATAAAAAGATACATGAAAACCTCACCTCAACATTCTCTTGATCAGAGACAGAAAAGTTGTTAATTGTTATTAAATGCATGTAAATTTGTTATCGTTGCTTGTAGTACAACATACAATGTTTTTTGCTATGATGTGGGCCGTAGCTCAATAGAAAAATATTACTGCTTAAATGTTGCTATAAATAGTATTAAGTTGACTCACGTGCTGGCGCTTTATTCTTTGAGTAACCACCAGAAAAGCCAAAAAATTGTATGCTGCCGCATTGAGCACTTCTTTTATTTGCTTTAGATACAATTTCAATTTCAATTTTTTGGTTTTTCTGATTTTATTTTCTTTGCATAGTATTTCCAACATTTGATTGCTTGGGGCAGGTGCTGCTATTGACTTAGTATTTTGTTGTTGTGGGTGGATGTTACCGTAGTGTGTATAATGCTGAGAATACTCTAACATTTATGTTAAAAGAATTTAATAATTTTCTGTGATTATGCAACAAATATATGTACGAACATACTTTGTCTTCTTCCTCGGATTTTCTTTTATTCTCTTATTTTTTATTTTTTTTTTTTTTTTGGGTTTTTTATTCCGTTTACATTTTTGGCATTTACCTTGGTGTTTTGAGCCGCCAGCAGTAAGTGGCTGACGGTATTTGTTGCACCTCACTGATTACGCCCATTTTGAGCAAAATTGGCCCACAGTAAAGTGTTAATAAATTGATTTTAATAACAAGTTTCATGTCTTTTCTTATTTTGTCTTAAAATAATTTTAAATACACGTATTTGACATTAGAGTTGTTCCATCTTATTGTATTATACTCATAAGCATGGAATGCGTGGGTTTACTTAGAGCTGCTTAGAGTACTTCATTTTTCAATTGTGAGAAGAATTCAATGCCAACGCGTACATAAATTTAGCGTTCAACAAGATTCCATTAACTTTAAGCCAATGTTACGTTCCAATAATCCACCAAATTGTAACAAATCTTTAATGAAACTAGAACTTCAATCATAAGATTTGCTCTTCGTTTAAATTTTTGAATAATACGTATATGCGAATGAAAATGTGAGGAGTTCATTAGCGCCACACTTCTCTTTTTTTTTATTGGAGCCCCCTGCGACTACACAAAGTTACCTAGCAACAGTTACTTGTCATAACTTTTTATTATGCAAATGGAATTCATATTTCGTTGACAGTTTATAGCAACTGTTGCTTAAACTTAAACTTGTATCTTTATTGCTGTTGCAACTGTGGCTGCTTCTTTGCGCAAAGGCTAATCACAGTTGCCAGCTTAAAGTAATCAAAATGAGATGAGATCATTGCAAATTGATTTTGAATGTGTTGCAAATGTTTGAAATGTCAAAAGTTGTACAACATTCTTAACAGATTCACATAGAGAGAGGTGAATGATGCAGAAATTGGGTGGCTTGAGAAGAAAACATGATGTCTTTAAATTAATTTAAATTATAATTTCAGTTTCAATTTCAATTGCAATTAATCAATGTTGCAAACAAAGTGTGGCAATTTGACAGATTTCACTTGTTGTTTATTTTATTGTAGTTTTTTTAAATGTTCCACACGAAGTAATTGTATTTGACTTAATGAATATTAGTACTAAGTACGAGGAGGGTGTGATAATTTTGTTTTTACTTTTTGCATTTAATTTGATTTCATCTTTCATTTGTTATAGCTTTGTTATTTTGCAATATGAATTATTGTTTTTCGTGCCCTTTTCAAATCATAATTTACAATAAAATCGTTACGTAATTGAAATTGAACATTTTTATAAATAATTAATTTTTATATTAGACAAATGTTTTCTAGCTTTCTTGATCAAAGAAATACTACTACACTTGAATTAATTTCCAATAAAATTAAAGAAATTCATTTTTTATGAACATTTGAACTAATTTTTATTTCATGGTTTATTAATTATTCATTCAACGTTTATAAAAATTTTCCATTTCTAGTTTGAAAGCATTTTTAGCACTTTTGCTTTAAAGTGGTTCAACTGGACCAATTCAATTAAGTTATGCAGAAATTTATTATTATAGTTCTTCGATAAAATAGTGGCGGATTTGCAATATCATACAATGTTGTTGACCTATTGGTTTTAGCGGAACTTAGTTAATCAATAATAAAAAAAGAAAGAAAAAACTTTGTTGTATTAGGTTTATTAATATTATTGATTACATTGAGTGAATTAAGCTTATGTACAACTGAGCCTGGTTTCTGAAAACGATAAATAATAAATTATGTGTTTCTTGTAGACTGGTTGCATTTTATTCCAAAGACCTCTAAATGTCTTTTTGAAATAAATTTCCATCAAACCATAGTAGCCAACTTGCCTGAGTAGAACCCATCTTTTATATACTAATTATTAGTACATATTTTTGATAATCAAGCTTACCGGCTTACACTACTTATAAGTATGAGTGAGGTGACTAGTTTTTCCGTAGTTTTTACATACAAATTTATAAATAATTCTTCACATACTTTTAGGCTCATTTTAAAACTTATTTCAATGCAGCAACATGACCAATAAACAATTGAATTATTTACTATGTTAGAAGCAAAAGCTTTGTAACTCACAGTAAAAGTTTTATTAAGGTCTAAAACTTGTTCCCAGCAATAATATTTTATATTTCAGTTCTATGAAACAAGGCGCTGCTTTGCCATAGGTAATTTGTTTCAAAGATGTGACATAAGTGTGTTTTATGTATAATAGGAAAATGTAGTTGCCTTAATAAAGTATGTACATATGACCACCATTATTTATCGATAGACTCTTTAAACTATTGACTTTGACATTCTCCCTCACTACAATTGATAAGAGTCTCAAAGTTGAGCCTTGTGTTAATTTCAGTGAATGCGGCAAATGAATTGTGATTATAATATATCTAAATCTTTAAATGACATTCTGACATATTTAGATTTTAAATTCATAATTGATGACTATGTATCCAACCTTAACCTCTACGGCTAATAAAAGAATAGAACATAACAGAACAGAAAAGAAAAGAAAAACATAAAAACCTTAAGATGAATGCAAGTGGCGCATAACCCAGAAACTACAGAATCGCCACACGTCAACACATAAATTAGAAAAACACTTTAAGAATGAAGTCAAATCATTGGTATAAAAACATTAAAGATTTACATAAAGTACTACAAACAATTTTCCCTCTTAGGCATACACAGACCATGATGAACCATGGCTATAAATGAAGCTATCATACCATGTAAATATGTAAAATATACTCGTACTTATTGTTGAACGATGATGATTTTTTATGGTCCAAACGCATCATAAATAAACTGAAAAA
Organism: Amiota mariae; assembly: GCA_035041805.1. Classification (NCBI taxonomy): domain Eukaryota; kingdom Metazoa; phylum Arthropoda; class Insecta; order Diptera; family Drosophilidae; genus Amiota; species Amiota mariae. The sequence continues at coordinate 5,156,391 of JAWNKV010000550.1, forward strand.
ACCGACAAAAAACTATCTCACAAAACGGAAAAACAAACAATGAAGATATGAATCGACTGAATCGAAGAAGAATTTACAGCAAACAAATTCATTTATTTGTCCTTCCTTCTGAAAATGTTTAATATCAAAAAACATTCATAGTATCTTTCTCTTAAAATAAAGAAAAACTTATGTTAATATTAGTAGAAGTCATGTTTACATCGGTGCATCTATCAGTGGTAGCTTACAGATGCAAACAAATGACGATGGACACCAATTGCTCTTCAACTTGTTAACACGATTTTTGAGTTGGAAATTAATTACAAGACCGCAAGTAGCGCATGCGTCACAACAACAATAGCAACAACAATAAGATATGGTCACAAATCAAGTTGGCTGTAAGCCTTTGTTGTATGCATATGCGTTTCTTTTATCTCTTGCATCGGTATTCGCACTGCCTCGCGATCTCTTGTAGGCCCGCACAGGAAGCACTACAACTTGAGCTTCTGTGGCGCCCCTTTAGTTCTAGGGCGAGTCGTCAGCTACTGTTGATCATACTAAGTACTAGTATGTACTACTATTGTTGTAATTTCAATATTATTGTTTTTCTTTGTTGCATTCTTTGAACTTTGTATAAATAGCGTAAGCTCGCTTTGCTACTGAATTAGTCTGATTGCGACTCTTATAAGTAAAACTGTGTGTGATCTGGAAATAATTCGGAATAAATTGGATTTACATTGTCATTGTGGCAAATAGTTCTCATCAATTATTGTCGCGACGCAAAACGTGATTTACCGAGCGTGAAATTTTTGTATAATTTCATTAAGATTTATGACCACGACAGAAGCAGCGGTGTCGGTTTAGTTTGTACCAAACCATTCAATATGATTTTGGAAAAATTTCGGGTAATTCAAATGCATCCTTTCGTCTAAAGTTGAGGCAAGCTATCTTTTATCGTTTAATATTTGTTAGATAGTGGATATATCCTTGCTGTGGTTAATGTGTATCAGTGCAATCAATTGTCAGCCTCAGAATACCCTCTTCAATCAGACGCCATTTCAGAGACGTCAACAAGGATTGCAAACGCCCCAATTACAACAACAGCTATTGCAACAACGACGTCAACAAGGACTCTTTCCACAAACAAATGTATTAAATCCGCTATCGCCCGTAACGCCACTTAATCCAATCACACCTATAGCCCCAATAGTTGCCGGTGTAAGTTTCAGCAACAAATTCCTAATCACATGTCATACTGATCAAGTGATTTCCAGAGTCCCTTACGTTATAATCAGTACAACCAACAGAATTATGTCCCCATTACTGCCTATCAGAATGATTTGAATCTTGACGGTAGCTTTTCCTATGGTTATGCAGCGGCAGATGGAACAACAGCACAAGCGCAAGGCTATGTAAAGAATCTTGGTTATGGCGAAGCAGTCGAAGCGCAAGTTATACAGGGTTCCTATTCATATACATCACCTGAGGGTACACCCATAACTGTGCGTTATATAGCCGATGAAAATGGTGAGTCCTGCACAATGACTTTCGCAATTCATAATGTTTTAATATCTCTTTCCCTAGGTTTTCGTGCCGAAGGGACAAATATACCAACTTCGCCACAATTCTATGGCGGCGCCTTGCAACCATATCAAGCTGGTGCCGGCATATTAAATCCTAATCTAAATCCTTATCAAACACCATTTCAGCAATTTACACCACCAACAGGTGCAATTCGTGGTGCCTCTGGGGTTACTGGACAACAGCAGTTGACACCTTTCCAACTGCAACAGCAACAACAGCAGCAGCAACGCTTTTTACAACAGCAACAAAATACTGGCCAATATCAGCCTGAGCAACAATTTAATGCACCCTTACATTCAAATACTTTTCCAGGACAATATGCTGGTCAATTTGGTGGATTTGGTAACGCATTAGGACAACAAAACCAACAGAATTTGACCCAACAACAACAACAACAACAGCAGCAGCAACAACAGCAACAAAATATTCGCCAGCAACAACAGCAAAATCAACAAGATCAACAAAATGAGCAGCAACAACAGCAACAAGGATTGTCACGTCAAGAACTCAGAGGGCGTCCCAATCAGCTAGTAGATCCCTTTACCTATAATCAATATCGCCGTTACAAGAAATCAACCAAAAAGTAAATGAAACAACAAAGAGAAAAGTACTTATCTCTAAGGCACTTGGAAATTATAACGATAATTGAGACTTTTTTGTATTTTATTTGTTTAAATTTGTGTAATTTTCTTAATTTTAATTAAACACGAAATAGTCGTTGTTAGATGTGTTCAAAGGCATGAAATACATGCAACAAAAAAAAAATTGTTCTTTTATTTTCTCTTCTTCCCTTATACATTACTATGAACCAAGTTAGTTGAGGGCCAAAATGTCAATACGACAAACAAAGTTTCTATAAAACACATAAGCAGGTACTTCATTTGCTGGTGGGAGGTTGACTTGAGTCGGTGGATGTGTTCATAATTTAAGATTTAGTTAAGCCTTCTTCGTGAGAATTGGATATGTCCCCTTATTTCTTAAAATTAACTTTATATTTTTATTAAAAAAGAAAATATTTAATTTATTCGTATTTTTTTTTTCAATGCAATTACATTTTTGATTTTGTGATAAACATAAACATTTTGAGAGTTGAACCATTCAGATCACTAGCCGTTGAAATATTTTTATTTAAATATATGTACTTAAATACTGTCCAGTGTCATTATTTATGAGAAGACGGAGCGGTGTTTCCATTTAGGGAGTTATGAAAAAATAAATTCTTATTTTTAAATAAATAATTGCGTTAGGCCTTGATAGAGATACACTTAAGAGCTACGAGTATTTGTGGCAGAAAGCGTTGTATTGTGTTTGTGTTCATCAACGCAATTGTTTCAATGCTGAGCTGTTTAATAACTGTAGCCGGTTTGTGGATCAAATTCTCCATTCCCATGACGACCTCCTGATGGTGGTGGTATATATTGTGATCCGGGTCCGCCAGGACTACCAGCTGTTTTTAAAAAAATAGAAAGTAAAATAAAATCAATATAAATGATTGTCAAATTATGATAAGTATCTCACCGGCTCCTGGACCGCCACCCCGTCCGCCTGCTCCACCAGCCCCTCCAAATCCACCTGCTCCAGCGCCACCTCCTCGTCCACCACTTCCTCCGAATCCACCGCTTCCTGGTCCACCGGGACTACCAGGGCCACCTGGTCCTCCGGGGCTGCCAGCACCTCCTGGACCGCCGAATCCTCCAGCACCAGCGCCACCTCCTCTTCCACCTGCTCCTCCAAATCCACCAGCACCACCACCTGCCCCTGCACCACTTCCAGCACCACCACCATAACCACCGGCACCTCCTCTACCACCACCTCCTCCGGTTCCAGGTCCCCCAGGGCCACCACCTGTCCCTGCTCCACCCCCATATCCTCCACCAGAGCCAACACCTCCTCCTTGACCGCCGAAACCTCCTGCTCCAGCGCCACCTCCTCGGCCACCTGCTCCTCCAAATCCACCACTTCCTGGTCCACCGGGACTACCAGCACCTCCAGGTCCACCACCTCCATATCCACCTGATCCACCGCTGCCAAAACCTCCTGCTGCAGCACCACCTCCTCTGCCTCCTGCTCCTCCAAATCCACCGGCACCACCACCTCCACCTGCACTTCCTCCAGCTCCACCTCCACCTCCATATCCACCACCACCTGCACCTCCACCAGCACCACCTCTACCACTACCTCCTCCATATCCTCCAGTTCCAGGTGATCCAGGGCCACCACCAGCTCCTGCACCACCCCCAAATCCTCCTCCAGAACCACCACCGCGACCACCACTTCCGCCAAATCCACCGGACCCAGGTCCTCCTGGCGCACCACCTGCACCAGCACTCCCACCACCAAATCCACCTGCTCCAGAGCCACCACCTCGTCCGCCATTGCCTCCATAACCAGCAGCACCACCTCCAGCTCCTGCCCCACCCCCACCTCCAGCACCAGACCCACCACCAGCTACAAAACCACCTGAGCCTCCAATTCCTCCGCTTCCACCTCGTCCACCACTTCCACCAAATCCACCTGGGCCGCCTGGCCCACCTCCACCTCGTCCACCGCCAGCACCTGACCCACCACCGGTTCCAGCACCGCCACCGTATCCACCAGCACCACCATAGCCACCTCCGCCTCCTGCACCACCACCTCGACCTCCACCATATCCTCCAGGTCCTGTGCCTCCGGTGCCTCCAGTACCGCCGCTGAAACCTTTAATAAAATCATTTTTAAATGGTCTTGATTATAGTTACAACATAGATAATTTTTATATCAACTTACCACCGCCAGGAAGTGGTGAAATGCCTTGAGCTGCCAAAGCTTTAGCAATTGCTTCTGGAATTGGTGGTGGAGTTGGCAGCGAATCACCCGATGGTTGAAAACCATTCTCATCGGCTGTGTAAGTAATTTCAATTAGTTCACCCTCTGGATTTGTATAGGAATATGATCCCATCACAGAGGGTATTTCATTATCAGAACCCTTGCCCTTTATTGTGCCTTCTTCTTGAGCCTTAATGCCGTTGCCAGTTTCGTAACTAAAACGATAATTGCCATCACCATCGTTCTCATTGACAAACGACAATATTGGTATTTGTGGGCCTGAAGGTTGAGCTGGGCCCGATGGCGGACGTCCACTAGGTCCACCGCTAGGTGCAAAACCACCACTTGGCGGTCCTAATGGTCGACCTGGTCCGCCAGCTCCTTGAAAGCCTCCTAAGCCATTATTACCACCGCCACCACCACCGGGACCAAAACCTCCACCGCCGCCACCACCACCGGCACCAAAACCTCCACCGCCGCCACCACCACCTGGCCCCTGTAGACCGGGACCACCGCCAGCACTTGCAGCATTCGCCGGTGGTGGCAAATATTTATTATCTAAGCGCGCTTCATGAGTTTTCCCAATTAAAGTTGCCGATCCCAACAACGCCAGAAATAGCGACTAAAAAAGAAAGAAAAAACCAGTTCATTGATGCACTTACTCAATTACAATCGAGATGCACGTTTGTGCCTGGGGCTTTAGTAACAAATTTCGCTGTGACTTTGGTTTAGATTTCAAGTTACAAAACAAAAATTTATTACTCTTAAATGCCACATAAACAGGGAAAAGTGTAACTATGGAAGTCTTTGTATAAATATATGTCTATGTTTTATCGTTCAGATAAAATGAATCATCATGTGCAAAGAGTATAATATACCATATACATGTAAATAATTTTATTAAGCTTAGGAAAATCTTTAGATGTTAAGCATTATTATAATAAATTTAAGTTCTAGTCTTTAAGAATACTGTAAAAACATAACTAATACCTGATATAATAAAGACAAATGAAAAGTTAAAAAAAAAAAAAAAAAAAAAAATGTGCAAAGAGTCGTTTTTCAGAAGTAAGATCTGATTTGGGATATTAAAGCGCGACACGCTATGAACTTGTATAGTATTTATTTACATTCATATACATATTCCTAGAACCCCTTGAATTTAACGAATCAACCTTTTATAGTTCTTGAGTTGTTAAGTTTTAGTAGTTAATAAAGTTACGTTTGACCTGACTCACACTTCCCTCATCGGTTTATTTTATATTAGAAATAAATTTAGTTGGATGTACAACTGGCCAAGTAACAAAACACCTTTAAAATCTGTTAAAATATAATATAAAACATACAAAACATTTCTCTAACTTTGATTTAAGGAACTTTAGTAGAACTTGGTACCAGTTCATCTCACAACTCTGTTATCCACAACATTGCCCGCAGTTTGTTAACAATTAGGCATTATTTTTACATATATAGTATATTGGTGGTAGGATATATATACTAAATATATAAATCTCTTGTTTGATTTACTATCTGTCAAGTTCAGTGCACCTAAGGCCCATAGAGGTGTGGCAAATATACAGTAAGCAAGATCTTTTTAGAACAAGACACAATTGTTAAAGTTTACATTAAAAGTGAAGGGTCTTCACAAACAATACAAGTACTCAACTACTCATGTCAAACATATAGAAGCAATTATTTTTTTTTACAATATTTACTTTGATCGAATACACAGTGGAAGGAGACAAGTTCAACATGAAGTCAAATGTCGAAGACGTTCGTTCATTAGAATATGACGCATGCCATATGTAAGTAACTAAGTATATTTGAAGTATGAAATCACGTTTCGCATTGCTCGTCGTCAGCTGAGTTATCTTTGTTACTGTAATACTATTTTATTACCATTTAAATGCTCTTACTATTTTCATTTGAATAATAATAATAATAAACATAAAAATCAACCATTATACTACTACATAGTAAGCGATGATGGCAGTAGCTTCATTGTTATGCATAAGAAATGAATGAACCAAGAAGAATCTGCAAAGTTGCAATCCTACTAGGTAACGTTAGCAACTTGTTGACAATTGCTTGCTACCTATGATATTTTCAGCGCAACTTGATTTTCTTGGCAGCTTCTTGTTGCGCGGCACGTTCAAATCATCTTCTTTTTTGAGTTTGTACTTACTTATCTTTGTGTCGTGTGAACATGGCATGGTAGTATAAGATTTGTGATTATCACAAGTACTGTAAGTACAATATTATGCTTAGTTTTGAGTTTCTAGTTTTATATTAAATATTATCGTTGTTATGTTTTGTAGTTGTTTGTTGTTAATAGTAGTAATCGCAGTGATTATGTCGTTCGCAGAAGGTTAAACTGTGGCGGCTTAACAAACGCTTAGTGTCAAGTTTAAGTTTACATTTTTCGTTTCGTTCCGTGGTAAATCTATAGCTCTTTGTTGCATGATTATAAATAGTATTTGTACATACATACGAACAATGAAAAAGGTGTACACAAAAGTGTTCTTGGCCATTTAGAAACGTGAGCAATACTTTATTGATAGTTGGTAGGCAAAAACAAAAGAAGTGTTTTACAAACATTAATCACACTTCGTCTATAATGATGAACTACACCACGTATGAGTTATCCTATTTATAGTATACTATATGTATATGTTGTATATTGTATACCTTCCTTCCAACGTTGCGCGTAGATTTTCAATTAAGTTTTTTTTTCTTTTAGTTTTTTTGCATAAACTAAATGCTGACATTTAAAATGAATAACATTAGATTTATTTATTTTTTTCTTCTATATACTATTCGTACAATAGAAGTTGCCAATGTTTTTACATGTGCTGCTTAGAGTATTTGTGTATGATGTTGCTTGCTTCTCTACGGGTATCATAGTACTTATTGTAGTATTACTGGTGTCGTCTCGAAAAGGCGGTCAACGCCTGCGCCCAAAGGCTGCCACAGCAATGAACAGCAACAGAACTGGAGTTCAAAGCTCCGCAGAGATGCTTCAACACAACTCTTAAATCGTGACCATATTTCGTTGTTCGACAATGGTTAAATGAAGCTACTGCATTATTGTGCCTTACTGCATTTTCATCATCCGCTCTCTTTTTGCTATTTTTTTTTTTTTTTTGTTTTCGTTTCAAAACTTTTTTTTTCCCCGTATTTTTGTATGTAATTTAATCATTTGGTATTTACTTCTTCTCTTCACATCAAACTTAAGTTACAATTCTAAAAAAAAACTAATGGAAAAAAAATAAGATTGAATATCTAACACCAATGTCTAAAACAAAATAATTGAAGTAATTTAAAATGAGTGCAATATTAGGTCAACTTTGATTACTAAAAATCCAACTGAAATTTTTTGATTTCATGAAACCAACCATCATGAAAGACAAGAAACATTGTTGCTAGATTGTTGTAGGCGTCTTCAGAAATGTTCAGAAACATTTCTTGTGCAACATCGCGTGCCTTTCTATAGCAGAGATTCATCAATGAATGTTAATTTTTTCCATTTTTTTATGTTTTGTTCTTCTGGCATTTTAATTTATGCATTGCCAAATGGTTTTGACTTTTAGTGTTGTTTTTATGGTTGTACTAAAGATTTTTTTTCTCAAATTTATTTTTTTTTCTATTTTTGTTTGTAAACGCAATTCATGAATGAAGATGTTGCAGTAGATAACGTAAACATGTTGCGGCAACTTGTTTTGGTGTTTTTTAATTGAGTTTTTTTTTTCCTTAAAATTCAAGTTAATTATGATCTATTTTGGGAAGATTTGCAATATTTTATGTTTATATATTAATTTTCATATAATAAAATTGATACATGTTATATGATATTATTTTTATCTAAAAATAGATGATTACGGGCTTTAAAATTCCTCCCGGATATTCTGTTTTCTAGTTCAGGAACTAATCAGATCATACTGTCTTTCAAAATCGAACAAATGAAAAACTTTTTGTTTATTTGTTTTGAATCTAGAGTAATAAGATTATTCACATAAGGATCATATAAACTATTCCTTTCAACTAATAATCAGATTCCCTTATTATATGCAAACACTACAGAACTCACCACTTTCCAAGGAAACGCCATTTAAACAATTTATTTATTTATATATTATGTTTTTCAAAATTTTATCAAAAAATTTAAGTTTTCCTTATTATTAATCAGCAAGGACACTTTTATATTTTGTTATATTTTATTCTAATAGAACTCAATTAATTTTTTATTTCTTTTCTTTTTGAATGTATCTCACAAAAATTGCACATATCACATCACATTGCACGTTATAAAATTTAGTACTTTGATGTAATCCTTTGCTGTTGATGATGATACTCTTGCAACATGCTGGGTATGCAACTTGAATGTCTCGATTCGTCTATGACTATTGTCGGAACTAATGTGCCATTCGTCGAAAGAAGTTCTTCGACTTTTATACGATTTTTCATCGTTAAGTATTTGGCGCCAAATGAAATGGAATGGAAATGCAGCAATGAGCAGCAGCAGCGACAATAACACTAACAAAAACAGCAGCCGGATCAGAGTCTGAGTCAAATAGAGCTTAAAGATGCCAGTCAACCAAACAAACAAACAAACTTACCTTAACTTAACTTAGTGCTCTGAGATTTTTTTATATGTTATTGTATTGTATAGTAAGTATTTTCTATTTCAAACTTTATGGCATTTAATGAAACTGTATTGGTTTCCACTATTTAAGTTCATGTTACTGTTTTATTTAGTTGTAGTTGTATTGATATTATAGATGTTTTAGTATCTCAACGAGTCATTGCGAATTTGCAATTGCATGCAATAAGGGTGGTTGGTTGCTCTACAACAGCAGCAGCATCATCATCATCATGAATATCTACAACAATGGCCACCTTTTCAGACAGGTTTATTTACTCAGCACGTTTTGAGTAACTTGTTAGCATGCTCTCAGTATCTCAGCATTACACTCTTAGTACTATTGCTATTATTATGGGTATTGATATTGTTATTGTTGCTGTTGCCTTTTAGTGCTCGTAAATTTAACATCAATCGATCGCTTCATCGCCCAAATGTATCGTCTTCGCTTAATAAAAAGTAATAAACTGCCATCATCATAGCGAATTGCCGTCATAGTGAGTTATTCTTTGATGTTATATCTTCTATGATTTTCCCACTAAGCTAACTAACTAACTAAGATGTTTCTAATCTCATTATTGCTGTTGTATTGCGCATTTCAACTTAAATATAAAATAATATTTATGTGAATTTATTGCCATTGTATTTTTGTAAGAATACAATTATTTTGAGGGCTTGAAATGACATTTTTATGATAGCAATTTAATTATAAGCTTTCAACACGTTTTTTAATTTTTTAACTAATATGAAAAAATCTCATTCTTAAGACAAATTCCTCTCTAATCATACATTATCAAAAAAAAAAAAAAAGAATTAATAACTCCACATAAAATCCGTTTGACCACTGATAATTTTGACCTTTCGCGTGACAGTTCATAGAGTCAAAATAAAAAATAATAAATAAATACAAAAAATATGATTACAAAAAATAAAAATAATAATAATAAACTATCACTTAATATTGAATGCCATTGGCGGAGCTTGAAAAAAAATTTATAATAACATTATTAGGAAATAAATTATTTTATGTGAAAACACGAAACAATAATATTTTTTTATTATTTTGCAAGAAAATTGAAACTTTTGTTCTTTGAAATATTTTGTCCTTTCAAAATTTTAAAAAATATTTTTATGTTGTTTGCATTTATCAATAATTGTATTATGTTATAAAAATTTGTTTTTTTTTTTTCAATACTTGAAGCATCTTTTTATTGATTTTTCCTTTCAAAACCAAAAAAACATAAAATAATAACTATATTTTTTTTTTTATTAAAAGATTGTTTGAACTGCTTTCAAATTGAACTCAAACACTTACAACACAATGAAAATAAGCATTGACATTTGAAAAATGACGTTCAAAAATACCAAATGAGCACTTTGGAGAGGCCAAAAAAACAATAACAACAATGATAAAAATAATAAAAAGAACGACAAAAGTTGAGGCCACTTTTGGTTTGCAAAATTGACAACTTTAAAAAGCATACGTGTTGTCGTCACTTTTTTTGACAAACTTAGAACTCATTCACGCAAAATTAATGTTGGTTGTTTGAAATTTGTTGAATCGAATTTTGTTGCTGCAGCAGCAGCAGCAGCAAACAATAGTTTTAAAGTCATGTCAAATTTAATTGTTAAACATAAATGAACAATAATATTGTACACGTATATCGGAGAACTTAACTCAAAATGAACACAACACAGCTGTGCATCGAAGACGAAAGTTTTAAGTCAAGTTGAAGTCTTGGTTCCAGTTCTTATTGTTGTCAATCATTTTATATTGTTGCATTGTTAATAGGAATGAACATCATAGAAATTATAATAACAAAACAAAATGGTAATTTCCCAAATACGAAATGAACAACAAGTAAACAATTCATGACAGGTGAACTCATTCGGCATAAATCATACGCCATGATGTATATTATACTAAATTCAAGTTCACAGATGCATGAATTATGTATATGAAACCATATTTAATTGCATTAAATATTGATAGAAAACACCCACCAAATAGAAAATTTTAATCAATTTTTTCATATCAAATCGAACAAATAAAGAAGTGTGAATCATTTGGTAGAAGTGCATTAATATTGTATTACATCTTCATCACGAAAGCCCCCTACACAATTCGTGAAACAATCGGTTAAGTTATATGTATTGTATATTAAGTTATCTTTTCTCTTCTCTATTGACGTTTGGGTTTTTTGCATTATTTTATTTTATTTTAATTTTTTTTTTTTTTATCTTTTTGTTTGTCAATTATCAGACAAATAAATTTGTGTTGCCAATAGCTTTTTTTTTGTGTCGGTTAACCAACAGCATCACACGAACAGGAACTACATGTTGCATTTTTTAAGTATACAGAATTTGTCTTAGAAAAAGTATATGTATATAATTATTATTATTTATATTTAATCTCATAGCGGAAATGGTTAATTTTCTATTGCAATTATAAAACTATTTATGATTTTTTTTTATTATTTAATAAATACGGGATATCTAAGAATACATTTTTATAAATATTAGAAAATTAGTTAAATAAAATTTTAGCTAACCGAATGAATTTAATCATAATTTCATTCAAAAACTACTTTTTTCAATTGGACAAAAAACAAATTGCTATACAAATTTTAGCTCTTTCATCATCATCATCATCATAAGTAGTGTATTTGCATCAATCAATTGTTAAAGCAAGTTTCTTTACGCTCCATTTTGCACAGATCTCTGGTGTTGATTGTGTTGTATTCCAAATACTGTAGATTTCCATAAAAACACATTCGATCGTATGGAAAATCATCAATTGGTTTATTTTTTAAACGGTATCTCTTAAATCTGTTTTTAATGCATAAAGGCCTAAATTAAGTAATGTAGAGAACCTTAGGCAATACAAGTCTCGATGGCCCCTCTATCCTTAGAAGGTTATTGCATCGTAAACAAAGTGACGAACTCCACTGTATTAATCTTGGATTGCTTTTTCTTATTATTCGTAATAACAATATTTACTTACAACTGCTGTTGGACCAAGCATTTTCCATCACCTAAATTTTCGACATAAACAAAGTTTGATCGAATTCTAAGTTCTCTGCTCGAGCTTAGTACTATTAGTCTCTTAAGCTCTTATTATTAAGGAAAGCTGTAGGCAAATATTGCCTATTAATATTGATAATTGCTAGTTGATACAATTCAATAAATGACAGTAATTTGATAATAATTGAGTTCGGCTTGTTGCTCTCAAGGGTCATGGGCCCCTTAGGTGGTGTTGGATCTATTTACTTGACTGTAGTGTATATGAATAATTTGACCTTGAACTTATAAAGTAAATTGATGTCCGACCACTTTTATAAGATCAAGTGAAGCAATAAGTTGATAAAAACTGATTCCAATAAGGGAAAAATGAAAAGATTTCACTTTTGAGTTGTTTTTGTTTTATATAAATATTTTTTTTTTTATAAATTATATTTATGGCTATTTTTTGGACAGAAACATTTAGATATTTTTTTTGTTTTATTGTAGTTAAGGAAGAATAGTTTATTCGCCAGTCATCATTTCCATGAATTCTAAAAAAGAATAAATAAAGAAAAACATAGATTAGTGAACATGAACATCTCGTTTCCAAATCCAAAAATAGATTTCTTAAAGAAACAAGACAAATTTTGTATTCTGTGGCAAGTCTTTTGAGTTCTCTGTACTATGTAGTGTTTTCTAGTTTTGCCCTTAATATCAAGTATAAAAATAGAACATAAATTATTTAGCATTTTGGATATTTTGAAGAAAAAACTATATAAAAAGAAAATCAATTTCTTTTTGTTTGTGAGTTTATAATTTCGAAATGTGTACATACTATAATATATCTTCAAGGAAAAATAAAAATTGCGTATCTTCATTTTCGTTTTATCTGAAACTTTTTTGTTTTTTTTTTTACTGTTTTCTCATTTGTCACAATAACAAATTTTGCCCTTGGCTAAGTGCCAGTGAAATGAAAACAATCCACAAAACATTTTGACACCTTCAATTAAATAGATAATTTAATATTGTCAACTTACCATCGAAATCAACGGTACCGGAACCATCGGAATCGATTTCCTCAATCATAATGTCCAATTCTTCATTGGTCAATTGATCGTCCAACTCGCGTAAGATTTCACGCAGGCAAGAGGTTGGAATGTAACCATTGCCTTGTTTGTCGTACAACCTGAAGGCTTCACGCAATTCCTTCTGCATGGCTTCATCATCTTCCTCAACAATGAATTTAGCGGCAAGCTGCACGAATTCTTCGAATTCCAAGCGGCCAGATTCTATGGTAGATAAAATAAATAAATATACAGGAATTGTTTCAAATTTTTGTATTATTAATTGCTACTTACTGTCCTCATCGACTTCATCGATAAGTTCCTCCAAGATCTTCTTGTCAAAGGGCTGACCCATCAAACGCAGAATATCAGCAACCATTTCGGTGGGGATGCTGCCAGTTTTCTGGTGATCGAAGCTGTTGAAGGCTTTCTGTAGGACAGCGATTTGCTCAGGAGTAAGATCATCATCCTGGAATTACAATAGTTTAATATTTTGTTTAGAAAATCCAATCCATTGACATGATTAAATTTTCTTTTACGTACAATGCTGGGATCCATTTTTGTTGTTATTTGTTATCCAAAATTTATTATTCCTGTCGAAGATCACCGCTTATTGCTACTTCAGCGTTCGCCGTTCAACTAAACACTCCTGTCTAAAATTATTTCGTTCTGTCTCATTGCATTTTCTTGGCGTAACACACAGGGGCGCCCACACTTACGCACAAATACATTAAACTTGTGTACACACATATGCACACACGCATCACTTATATACTTATAAACATAAAGTGCTCGAATATCGAGCAAAACATTCCAAAAGTAACAACTTAATTTATTGTTTTCAAAAGTATTTTAGGAGAAAATCGAAAACTAAGAAGAAAAAGAAACAAAAGAATACAGAAGAAAGTCCCAGTGCGCCAAGGAAAACAAAACGAAAATGTATATGAAACATAAATTTTTGAAAAGCACTGTAAAATCATTGAGCACAGCCGTGTTTACTTAATTCTTTTTTGTACTATTATTTATTCCAATGAGATTTTGTAGTGGTTTGCTAAGCTTATCGTGGAGAAACTATCTATTTTTGTATCACACTGAAAGAAATGTGTTTGTCTTACCTTAATGTGAATTTCAATTCAATCTGAGTGTAGTAAATATTCATAAATTCTCCTTCCAGTATGTTCTCTTATTTGTAGAGATTCAATTTCAAGTTATTTTATTTGATTTAAAGTTCATTTCAATTAATTGGAGAAATACTTAGCTAAGGATAGCAAATATTTATATTTATCAATAATCTCTCTTATCTTAAATGTGATTTAATTTAACATATATGTGAAGATGCCATTTTAATTTCATGAGCAAGGTCACAAACACCAAGTAATTTAATATATTTGGGCATATTATTATGCAAAGTTGTAATGGCTACCATGCATCTCAATCTATGTCTCAAATGAATCCGAGATTCTTTACATTTCATTTACTAAAATCACTTAATTTGATAAACAATTTATTTAATTTTGTTCACTATCTTATGTTTGAAACCAAAACGGATCTTCGAGTTCCCACACTTTCATAGATGACTGGAGTCTTAACAGGGCACTGCGCAATTGGATTGATGGCCCAAAGGATGCCACTGGGAAACCTAGCTCTGTTCGCGGAATCATCGGTTTGGTTTTAGAGTGTAAGGGAGATCTCTAGGACCATCTAGGTACTGTCAGACGTTTACCCCAATTTCATATCCCCCTCCTATCTTCCTCATCCTCATCTTTCCATAAACAGGCATCAAAATGGACCACAAGGCTTCTGGGTGGACTCACGTGTATTTTCGAGCGACCTGTCTAACCTAACCTAACTTATGTTTAAAGACTTCAGTAGGAAGTAAATATATCAATATTTATCTCACCAATTTCATAGTACATTTTTAATTAATTTAAACTTTCAATTCTCACAGTGTTTCTTTTTATTTTTGTTTCATTTATTCACAGAATTTTAAACAATCATATAATACAAAACAATAGAAAACATAACATTTATTCGGTTGTATAAAGGAATTTATACACTACACTAAAATTTCTTATCAATATTATACAAAATAAATTTATATTTATTTATATTGTACTTAATAAGCAATAAATGATCTCAAACTAAAGGAAATGTGTTCTAAGAAAAATATTTAAAAAAAAGGATTATCAATAAGATGTTTGGCAATAGATAGTAGATACAACATATGTATGTATAATATATACTATTAAAAATAAAGTCAGATTTGATCAAAATATTAGGCATTCTCGTATGTTGTGATAGTTAAAGTGATTTCAACTTTTTAAAAATATTTTTAGAATTATTAAAAATAATGTATCTTCTTTTTTTCTATGACAAATTTAAAGACATCAATTATGATATAATGTACATATGTAGTGTATGTTATAAGTACCATACCAAAGTTCTTAAATTAATACCTGTAGGATTTATATTTTCCACTTAGTAGTTATACTAAGTACTCAAAGTTAACAAAGTATTTCTAATGCTTCAAAAAAAAATAAACAAACAAAAAAAAAAAAAAAAAAATACAAAATATGAATGAAAAATGAAATTTCTTATAAATTAAATTATTACAATATTAATGATGATTGTTTGTCTTTTAACGCCAATGCATTTTGAAGAGAACGAAATGAAAAATATAATAAAGTTTATGCACCTTACATAAATGAGTCGAGGAAAATTATTGTCATTTTCAAACATATTACTTAAATTTGGTTAATCCGCTTGTATTCTACTATATTAAAATGAATGAATTTTATAATCGTTTAGTTTTTATGGTTTTTAATAATTTATATCAGCTATAAACATTTCACTTTGCTTATAGATATATGTGAGTTACTCAGACAGCAACAATAGTACACGTATGATTAGATATTGTATTTATTTTTATATTTGCAAAAGTTGTTTGTATCTGTGTTGAATGGCTTTTACTAATTGGTCATTTGGATTGTCTTTTTTTATGTTCAATTTTTTGTTGAATTTTGATAGCCACAGATACACGATGTTAATATAAATATTTCTACAAGTGGCGTCATTCTACTATAACAAATTAAACATTTTGTTCCACGCTGAATCTAAATAAACAACGTTTCCTGATTTTCCCACAAGAAAAAAAAAAATAAAGAAGAAAAATATAAGAAAAGCGTGGAAGGAAACTGCCATCATATAAATAAATAATATCTATGAATATAATAATAAAGATAATAATGATAGTAAAATGAAAATTCCTTTGCACTCATAAAGTCACTTGAGGTTTAATGCGCTCGATTAATTTTGATTTTGTGTTTTGTATTTTGAGTTTTTGACAGCACGTGCATCATGGCCAAGTTGTGACCAGCTGCAATGTTGATCGTGAAAATTCACAGTTTCCATTGCTACTGATGCTATAATTGTGCATCTATGCGTCATTGTATCCATGTATCTGTGTCCGAGTGAATGAGTGTTTGCTTGCTTATGAAAAATGTGTTTGTGAAAAATTTGAAATATTTGATTGCAGTCATTTGCACTTCTGTTTATAGTTTTCGTTAGCTGCCATTTTATCTAAACACATTGTCAATATTATTGACTGGCAGCAACTACTTACGTACTATGAACATATTGTATATAGGCATCTATAGTATACAATTGTATTTGTATCTGACACTTGATGTTCAAGCACGCGAGAAATTGCGCTTGTCTTTTGTTGAAAGCAAAAAGTGTGTATGAAATTATCAAAAATTTCAAAAATCGACACTTTTTGGCAGATGTATTCATTTTGTGTATTTCAGAAAAATAAAATATCGAAAATTCTTCATAGAAATTAGCCTCATAGGGATTATGCTCATGCTTTTGTTTGATCTTTCAGAAAAATGTATTTATTTATCGAAAACACTTTTTGACTGACGTTGATTGAAACTTTTTAGTTATGACTCAGATGTAAATATTGAAACAAGAAATATTAATAATTTCATATTATTTAATTTCATTTAATTCTTAAAATAATTCGCTATGATTGACTTTATTATGCTAATAAATAATAAAATATAAATGCCAAACAATAAAACAATCTTCTAATCATGACAAAATCATAAAAAAAATAATGTAAATAGTAAAACAAGAAACTATAAAGAAAAAGATCTCACATTTAATCATAATCATATTGCATAGTTGCGATCTACTAATTCTCTCAGAGTGATTTCATTCGTGGTAATAAAATATTATTGTTAGAGTTTCTTACTATTTTTTTTTTTTTTTTTTCATATTTTACCAACTTCTTTTTGTGTTGATGACTTAAGTAGCTCAAATGAGATTTTAAAACATGAAAAACAAAGCGTGCGAAGTTATTTTTTTACTTTATTTTATTTGTCATGTTTCGGAACTGAAGTTGTCTTTTCCGAATTGAATCAAATGAATTAATTTAATGTAGTTTTAATAAACAAACTTAGGTTAGAATAGGCTTAGCAATAATACTCGTAGTTGAAAGGAAAAGTGCAACAATATTATCACAGACAGAAATAAAAAATAAATATTAATAAAAGATCTGAAGCAATAATTTGGCTAAATCTGGTGGTTATCAGACTCAGGACATTGTATTAGGGTTGTAACGAAACTGCCTCCGTACATGCAGAACATCCACAAGAAATCGTACCTCCACATCCGCCCCAACAAGTTTTTTAACGGAGTTTTATCGGTGGTATGTTTGCATTTTGTCATTATCAAAACATTATCAAAAAACTAATTAAAAACATCAATTCAAGATTATGTGACCTTCCAAGCAATACATTGTATTTGCTTGCTACATTCGTGTTCCTGGATCCAAAGTACAAATTAAAGCTTTTTGATGAATTTATTAGGATCAAAGTTCAATTTGAACTATTGTGTTTTCTAAAGCCGCATGACTAAGAGCTGTAAGTGAAGCTGATGACGACGGAGCTTCTGCAGCCAAGAGACCTACGATTGATTGGATTGAATTGACGATGAAAAGGAAGATAGAAATGACACCACTTAGAACTTCTTCATATGGAAATAATAGATAAATGAGTATAACAGCCAAGACCGGGTCCCACTAAACAAAGACCCTTTAATTTGGTGGAAATATAATAAAAAATTTCAAGTTTTTTTCCAATCGTACGTGCTTATTAATTGTCCCCGCCAGGGTCAGTTCCAAACGAGCAACTATTTAGTGGAGCCGATTCAATTTACGAACCATTGAGAAATCGGTTTGAAGGAGACAAAGCTGTGTATTATAAAATATAAGTGTAGTACAATTTCTTTCCACCGCATCCGCCTCTGTTAACCTACGCTTCTGCGGATGTCAAGCTCTGGACCTCTGCCTCCGCATCCGTCCCGCTCAAATGGCCTTCGTTACAACCATACATAATACACATAGTGAAAAATAAAGTGCATATTGAAGAAAAAAAAACAGTCGATTAAGACACATAGACTCTCAGATCAGCTGTAATTATGAGAAATGTCATAGGCCCAATTGAAGCCGCTGGAATAAAATTATGTAACTAGATTCCGTCCTTTCCTAATCAAATCTAATGTAGTCTATGTTTATGTTTCACTAGAATTTGTGATTGTTGTTCTTATATACTAAAATTAACTATTATATAAATTGAATATCATCAAACTTAAAAGACATTTTCTTTATAAGTATCTTTCCTTTAGATAAATAATATTTTAATAAGATATTTTTATAGCTGCATTGATTTACTTGTTTTTGAAAGTCTTTAGGATCATCTGATTTTTGTATCATTCTGACTGACATTAATTTTAATGATATCATTTTTCATAATCTTGTAATTATAATAATTTTAAATAAAGACAAAGAATGTGTCATCAGATAATCAGAAGACAAGCGCATTCATTGTTACTATTGCTGTTGTTGTTGTTACTGTTGTTGTACTTAAATGTTAATTTTTTTTTATAGATTTTGATAGTAAATATTTACCATATGTCAACAACAATTATGTCAAATTTGTTGCACTTGCAAAGTGAATGTAAATTTATTGCTACAGTTTGCAATTTGTAAGACGCTCATGCTGATGATGATAATTATCATAATGATGATGATGATGATGATAATGTTGATGTCGATGATGTTGATGATGATAGTGTTGATCATATTGATGAGCGCACGCTTGATCTCGTTCAAATCACTTGAGAGCGAAATAATTCAACCGAAATCCAATAATCAAGGTTAACTGTGCTCTCTGAACTGTCGTTTAGTTTGTCTTTGTCTAGTATTTGTTTTCATCTTCTTGTTGATTGGCGGTATAAGTGATGACTGACTAGCAGACAGACAGATAGACAGACAGATAGACTAACTGACTGACATTAGTAACAAGCCTCTGCCTGCCTATCTGCCTCGCAGGTTGTTTGCCTGTCAGATAGCATTTATTCGCTTGTATCGCTACAACTGATGAAATACTTATGTATGTATGTATGTTTTTGTTTGTGTATTGTGACTGGTTTGGATTGGAGTGGAGTGTTAAGATGTTGATGTTGATGTGCTTAAGTTGTTGGTTCGTCTGCCATTTTAACACTTAGTTAGGCAGACAGGCAGTGGGATTGGGATTAGGTTTACTTTTGAGTGACACAGTGCACGCGTTTGTAAGTTTAGTGTGGCTGCATAAGAGTGTTGCATGTTGAAGGTAAATGTCACCATTTATTAAGTGTTAAATAACATTGAAAGCAGTTTTCTGTTCTTATTTTATTTTTTATATTTTGCTATAAAATTGTAACAAAAACGAAACTTAAAGTTTGCCTAATTTAGTTAGACTTTTATGATTTCCAGTTTGGTATTAGTTTTTTTTTTTATTAATTTTATATTTATTTATTTCTTATACAAAATGGAATGAAATTGAATATTTTAATGCATTTTAAATCCAAATTCATTTTAAGCCCCACAATCAATTGTGGGTTAAGGTCTACTGGGCATCCTAAAAGTATGCTAAACTTATTTATTTATTATTTGTTTCAGGTAAAGCTTTTGAAGCTTCAGTTCTACACGTTTATAATAGTTTGTCTAAGCTTATGGTACACTGAAAAAAACATTTAAAACGTAATATCTAATAATTATACTATAACCAAATAATAAGAAAAATCTCACTGAAATCTTCAATATTTTCTATTGTATTGTAAGATAAACGAAAGTTTAAGATCAAAATGTAAGTACATAATTGTTAACAGAAAATAAATCTTGTGGTGTGCAGAAAATGAAATAAGTTTTGGTACTGGCTATTTTTGAGGACTTTTTTGTCCTAAAATTTATAAGACTTTTCCTTTGTCTCAATGGCGTTGTTTCCCTTTTTAAGGAATAAACCAATAAAAAAGCATTATACTCTTTAATATTTTCATTGACTCTCTTTAAAATGGTCCCAATCATGGTAAAACAATTATGTCTTTTGTTCTGCCCTCGTTTTCTTTTCTACTATCTTTTGGTAATAATATTTATTACTTGATAACAGTAACCAATGTAAAATAAGCATCTCTATTTGTAAAACAAACTACAGCAGCAATCAAAAAAAAAAAAACCGGCTCTAGACAAACTCAAAAAATGTACATGGCTTAAATTTCCATAAATAAAATCAAAATCAAGGTCACAAGAAAACAATACAAAACAGACCACGAGTTTATTTGAGGTCAATGTACATGAGACCAACAACAACCAACTAACCAAAGACATCATCGCAGTTGGCCTCAATCGAAAGTGATCAGAGACTATTGCTGTTAACAACAATGGAAATGAAAACACTTTCACTTTCATTCACTATTTCCTTTGTGTGAAGAAGTTCAATGCACATAATTTGGGACACGTTGCTTTGAAGTCGAACAAGAAACTTGGTTAACGAAAGTGAAATGAAATGAAATCAACAGATTATTGTTATGATTTGTAGGAGATTGGACCACACAACAAGTGGCCATTTTTACTTGATTTATTATGATCATTTAAGACTATCTTCGCCTTAATAAACATATCATCGTTTTCCTAGATTTTTTATTTTTTTGTGTTTTATTCAGCTACATGCGGCGTTCTTAATTTATGATGTTGTTTCACTGTCACACAACAAACAGTGAAATTGAGTGAAACTGGGTTTGCCGGTTTTGGCAAAGACAATGATTTGCATTAGTGAAAAATGTTTTGAATGTTTTTAGTCTGAAATTTTTGTTATTGTATTTTTAGATGGAGTTTTTATTTGCATCCTAATTGGCAAAACATACTACAACACGCAGAGTCATATTTATACAACCGGATTAGATTTAATCAAAGCGATTATTGACTATCATATTCAAAGAATACGGAAGGTTGTCGATTGCGTATACTAACTTATCTAAAATTTATATTGAATATTATTTTAATGGTTAATGACGACATAAAAATTTATGAATTACATTAATAATTAAGTTTAAATAAAAACATAGTTAAATGGTTCATGTGAATTTTTTATTTTTTTTTTTTGTTTTTTTTTTGTTTTTGTGGCTTCTTGTTAAATTTTTAAATTAAAAAAAAAAATGATTTCGTTGTCACTTGCCTTCTTCTTATCAGGCGTGTCATAGACCAAAGGCGCTTTAATACACGTTAATCCGGTCAATCTGGTTTGACGTATCAATCGCCTAAGTTTGGCAGTATGTCGTCTCAATATCTTAATGTTTGTATATTTCTTTTGTTAGACTATGCGACAATCGGTTTCGTTTTGATGTATCTATGATGTGTGATATGATGTGATGCGATGCGATGAGGCGTTTTAACATTTCCATAAACCATACACTGTCACAGATATATTGTATTATATACAGCATTTAAATTGAAGAATATTGAAGAAATCACCATAGCATAAACGTTAATAAAACCACAGACGACTAAAGGTAATCAAGTGCTCTTTAGCATGTGGACAAACCTAAACCCGCGAACTATGCGAACTATGCTACCTAAAGACACATAAACGTACATAATATTTGCTCTTCGAATTGAATTTGTATATGTGATACATAAACTGGGAATGGTATTATTATTTTTATAGAGATGTTTGTCCTTTCGCATTGTTCTATGCAAATTATTCTTTTTCCCAATACCAAAAATGTTTTATAAAGAACTTTTCAAATAAAAAATGTAAATAAAATGAATTATTTACAAAAAGAATTATCATCATAATGTTATTGCCCTCAAATTTGCTTCTCCTTTTATGGTTTTTCATCAAATGTAAGAAAGCACGCTAGATGCACATGGAAGAGGATATTTGAATAAAAGGTTCTATTTACGGCGAACTTTTTCAAGGAACTCAAAGTCATTGTGAAAAATCATAGCCGATGGAAATGATTTGTGCACTTTGCTACTCCCCGGCATAATTTTATCAAAATCAGCTCTCCACGGGAAGAATAATATTTATTATATATACTCGAAAATATATGTTTCATAAATATGTCTCTAAGCTTTATATGCAAAATTTGATCCACTAATTCCGACCGATTCTGTAGGTCGATTTTGATGAAATAAACGCTATATGTTACTCATAATAATACTTGTTATAATTCAGTAATTCGATTTTGAATTTAATGAGTTACTTTTATATGATTCGCGCACAAACAATGTCAGTGTACGATTTTTTTATAGTATTTATAGAAGAATACAAGTAGCTGAGAGTAAATAACAAGTTATGGAAACCAAAATTTGACTGAATTTGAATTTTTTATAAAAAAATTTCTAAATACTTTTACGAAGTGTATTTAATCTTTGATGCAATAGGACCTAAAATCTTTCATGTTAACATTTTGGACAATGTAAAATTCTCATCATCATCATCATTATAACAATACTTATAGATTTTTTTGTATTGTTACTTCGTCATCAATACACATGTTCAATTCGAATTTGAATTGTCGTTCATTTCTAAAAGCTTTTATTCTTAGTTATGATGTTCATCATGATGATCAATGAATATGATTTCGGCACGATGTCGGCTGCATGGGAACTAAATAACTTAACTTGTGATGGAAGCAACATTGAAGCAACAACTTACAACTTCTTTCATGCTTGGCAACAATTTTTTTTTGATTTTTTCAGCTGAAATGCACTTGCTGAAATGCACTTGCAATAATGCAATTGCATGTTTGCTATTTAATTTTCTATTACTTCTCATTGCCATGCCAACAAAAGATGCATGCGTGACAATCATATAATTTAGCAGCATAGAAACGCGAATCGATCATGGAGCCTTACCTTATAAGGAGCATATGTGTTTGATTTTGACTTTGGCAATGATTTTGTGCACTCAAAATGCAGCACATAAATATTTTTTTTTTTTTTTTTTTTTAATCTTGACTGTGACTTGCCCTAAATTGCTGTTGTTTTGGTTATTCAACTTCCGACATCAAATGACATAACCAAACCATAAATCCAATACAATAAATGCATGAACACAACATATTGATTTGATTTAAACTGGTTTTGCCAAAAACATGCAAATTAAATTCTTCTTAATTAGAAACACAAATATAAATTAAATTTTAAAGAGAGATTGAAAAACAAGAATTTAATTTTATTATGTGATTCCTATCATCGGCTTCTATTGATTTTGATGATAAACTTTAACTTCTCTTTTTAAGGTTCCCAAATATTATTTACTAATTTATTCAATAAAAAAATATTAAATTGAAATTTTAATGCATTCTTCTGGGACTAGTTTATAATTCAAGTTACACATGCGCAGTTCATAAATAAAATTGTATAGTTTCAAAATTCTTACTATGTATATACTTGTATATGTATTTAATTAAATATTAGTTTAAAAAACAATAAATCATTTGGATTTTTATTAATTACATTACATTAATTTTTAACTGGTTTTTTTGTTTTTTTTTTTTAATAAAACAAATGTTTGGAGTCAACTAAGATATTTCCTTTTTATATTGTTCTAATCTTGTAACTCGTAGTATATTTCCAATTCATACAATTATTTAGAGGTGATTGTTTTTGTTAATAAATTTTAAAAATAATGAATTAAATTTTATCACAAAACAAAAAAAAATAAAATAAAAAGATAACGCAATAATGAAAACTATTGCGATAATCTAACGAAGTTCAAAAATCAAGCCAAAGAAACAACATGACAAAACAAGAATTTGGATGAGGTCGGCAAATTTTAACACACGATCGAACGAATGAACCAACTAACTAACTAACTCACTAACTTAACTAACTGACTGACAAACTAACAAATTTCATTTAATTTGCAAATTTTAATAAATTTGCTTTGTGCATCATATAGTTTTTTGTCGGAATTTCGATAGTCAACGTAGTTTGTATAAAAACCAAACGAAATGCACAGATTGTCATCAGTAGCATTCTACAACGCAACACAAACTAACCCAGTACAATGAAATTCTTCGTAAGTACTGAAATCATCCAGGAACTTTATCTAGAAATCATTTATAATATATATGTATATATTCCTTTACTGTGTAGATCGCTTTCGCTTGCCTTTTGGCTGTGGCTTATGCCAACGAGGATGCCAATGTTCTCCGTAGTGAGTCCGAAGTCAATGTAAATGACTTCAAATACGCTTTGGAATTGGATAACTCAGTCAACATTCATCAACAAGGTCAATTGAAGGGTGAAGATACCTGGGAAGTTAACGGTGATCACTCATGGCAATCACCTGAAGGTGAATCTGTCTCAGTGCAATATGTTGCCAACGAGAACGGTTATCAAGTTTTGTCTGCTCACCCACCTCTACCCACACCACCACCAATCCCAGAGGCCATCCAAAGAGCCTTAGCTTACATCGCAGCTCATCCAAACCAAGATCAGCATTAAGCAATTATTGTTTTTTTTTTATTTTTTTGGTTTAAATAATGGATATGGAACTGTTCACCTTCTTAATAAATGCAATCTAAGTCAATAAGATAGACAAAATCAAAAAAAAAAAAAACATTTTTCTATTTACAACAAAATGTGATATGGTTTAAGGTCTATGAAACCCCTATGAAGTTGAATGAGAAAATTTCAATAGCATGGATTAAGTAGTTTATATATAAAAACAACGAATATAGCATACTACATATAATTCTAGTTTTTCTGGCTTTTAATTTTTAGCAGCTTTAAAACATACATCACTAATTAATTCATTAAGTAACAAAATGATGTAGATTAACAAAAAAGATTTTGTGGGAAGAGTCTTCTCCACTTGAAGAGTTCACATTATTTCAGTAATTCAAAGGATTTGTGATAAAATATATGAATCATTATGCCTCAGACTTCTTTGCATTAGCTATAAAAAACTATTATAGTTCATCGCTGGGACAAATATTCAATCGATGTATCTATCTATATCTATACATAAATAAAATCGTAAACGATTTTTATTCTGTGCACTCTAATCTCAGAAATGGTCTAAACAATTTGCATGCAGTTTTCACTGGTGTATTGTACCAAACATTTACTTCATCAAAATCTACGTAGAGAATCGGTCAAAATTAGTGGATCAACTTTGCATATAAAGCTTAAAGAAATATTTTCAAATCAATCAAGCAGTCTTCGTCAAACATCTACTCGTATTCTTGAATTGTGAGTCACAACAAAATATAATAAATATTATTATTTCTATCAATCCCGTTCAAAGCCGATTTTAATAATTTCGTCTTTTCTGATGGATTTTCCAGAAATTTTCTTCCATATAAAACTTCTGCAAAAAATTATCTACACGAAATTGAAAACCATAAAAAATCCATTGTGTGGTTTAGAAGTTCTAAATGTTGGAATCTGAAATCTTATATAGTTACAATGTGAAGCTAATATACACGCGATTGTGGTATATTTGTAATCTATAAATTCCATTGTACCATGAAAGAACTTCTTTCATTTCATAAAATGATTGATTTCAAATAAACAAATTTCAATATTTTTCTTTTATCATTTTTTATTATATGCAATTTTTGAATACCAGAGAAAGTTACACAACACATTGTTGTTGTATCATGATTTTTACTGATGAACCTGTGGATGGTAACCGTGTTCGTCAGCGGTGTAAGTCACATGGATGTTTTGACCATTGGGTGCGACATATTCGTATGAACCAGAAACAACCCAGTTGTCCTTATCTTGAAGATGACCTTGTTGTTCAGCCTTGATGTGGTTATCCAATTCAAGAGCATACTTGAAGTCTTCAACATTGACTTCGCTTTCGGATCTCAAGACATTGGCATCTTCGTTGGCATAGGCAACAGCCAAAAGACAAGCGAGAACAATCTAAAAAAAAAAAATTGAAAATTAGAAGTAAATCGGTATAAATAGAAGAAAGTGCTTAAATCCTGTTGCAGTATTTCTATAATTATACTAACCACGAATTTCATCTTGATGTATTTAGGTTTGCTTTGTGAAATGTTAGCAGAAACAATAATTTCACAATCACATTTGATTCTATTTATACAAATTTCTACCAAAAATCTCACACAAATTTCTTTTTCTACTATGCAGAATATATAGAATCTTGATTATCAGTTGAATAACTGGTTAAAATAATCAGAAATAAATTGACAATGAACGATAAAAAATTAATTTCATATCAAGTGATGGCTACAAAGAATTGCACTTTATGTTTAGTCAAAATCAAACGAAACAAATTCCAGTAATTATCTAATTTATTAACCAAATAAATTAGCTTAAATTGCGGCGTTTAAAGAGACAAATAAAAATAAAAGAAATACGAAAAAGATTTAACTAAAAAAAAACAAAGGCATCTTTATTATTGCATATCGGCGAAAACACCGCCAAGGTACTAAGTAAATATTAACAGCTTTGGTTTATTTAAACATCCTTTGGTGGGTGAGCTGCGATGTATTCCAAAGCTCTTTGGATGGCCTCTGGGATTGGTGGTGGTGTGGGTAGAGGTGGGTTGGCAGACAATACTTGGAAACCGTTCTCGTTGGCAACATATTGCACTGAGACAGCTTCACCCTCAGGTGATTGCCATGAGTGATCACCGTTAACTTCCCAGGTATCTTCACCCTTCAATTGACCTTGTTGATGAATGTTGACTGAGTTATCCAATTCCAAAGCGTATTTGAAGTCATTTACATTGACTTCAGCCTCACTACGGAGAACATTGGCATTTTCGTTGGCATAAGCCACAGCCAAAAGGCAAGCAAAGGCAATCTGAGGATAATATAATATTATAATTTTAAATTAATCCCAGTAGTTTAGATTCATATTTGTCCTAAGATTTATCTAAGATTGATATCAACTAAAAGATACTTACGAAGAATTTCATTCTGTTGAATTTGTGTGTCTGTTGTGAGTTTACAAAATCGACTGTTGACTTTTGTTATGAATTCCATATGTTTTTATAGTCGCAAAATACAATTCAACATCGTAGGCCTAGCATAGCTAATAGTTTTTAGAAATACATGTTTCTTCTTCTATAAAGCAAGATATCCGAAAATATTAATATTAATTTTGAAAATCAATACACACAAAATCAAATCAAATTAAAGTAAACAAAACCAAACCGGAAAAACGCCTAAATTTGTGTGTGATACTTCCACCAATTCATATTACTAGTTTTTAATTTTAATTTTTTCTTCTTCTTCTTCTTCTTCTTCTTCTTCTTCTCATACTACAATATAATTTTGGACCTACATTATTAGCATAGTTTAGATTACATAGTGAGATTTTGTTTTTTATTGTAGGCGCGAATATGAATTCTTTTTATTGTTATTATAAGTATTTATGATGATATAAGTCGCATTGAAAATGAAAAATTATTCAAAAATTTAAGTTTCATTTAAATTACGCTATAATATAATATGTAAGATCTGTAATACAAAACTACGAGTAAAAATAATAAATAATATTAAGTTGAAAAGCTTAGAGATAAAGAATTTTTCTTGCACAAACATATTTTTATTTTTCGTAAGCAAATAGAAGAGGCTACATTGTTTACATATACATGATGGTTAAACTTTCCAAAGATCAAAATCGATAGATATGAATGAATTTCTAGTACATGCAAAGAAATTGGAAACTAAAAAAACATTTGTCCAAATATCATCTTACAACAAGTGTTTTCCGTTATGTTGCAATGTGGTTATAAAATTCTTTCAGACATTTACATTATTCTGGGTATAAATTGATGTGTTTTATAACAATAAGTCACATTCAAAATTACTTTAGTCTAACAATTACAAGATGAAGTTCTACGTTGTTGTCATTTTTGCCGCTCTCATCGCAAGTGTTGCTGCACAAACAGGAACTGGCGGTCCACAACCAGCACCAGCACCAGCACCAGCACCAGCTCCAGCACAACCTCCAGCACAACCTCCACCGCCACCACCACCACCGCCACCTCCACCAGCAACAGGACCACCACCACCATTCTTAACTCCAGCAACACCATCATCACCACCACCACCTTTCCTTACGCCAACTTATACATCGCCGCCAACGACAACAACTTATACATATACAACGACACCAATTACTCCAACTCAATCACAACAATCAACAACAACCACTCCACAACCCTTCAAACAACAATTCCTCTCGTTGCTCTTCAACAAAAATAGACAAGGATAAATAATAATGTAACTAAAGGCTCAAATAAGCGAAGATTTCTTTTTAATGTGAAAATAAATTAATGAAAAATGACTACTTGTTATTCAATCAATAATTCTCATTGTAAAAATTCAACAGTTTTAAATGAGATACCTTTTTCTTCTAATACATTTGATTGGTAAAATATTAACAGTACCAATGAATATAAGAATACATAATCATTAAATTAAATAACTCGTATCTGGTTAACCCAAAACCTGAGCATTATCTGATTGAGTTCCTTTCTTATTTCATATAACAAGATTATTGTCTTTAATCTTCATTTTGAATTCAGTTCTAATATCATTTTGTTCGTATAGGAGTATCAAACCGTGGAGTCCCTAAATATCTGATGCAAGCTCTAGTAATTATCAGACATGAGCATAGAAGCATGTTACGTATAAGGTGTTTAATAACAATTAAATAATATAAAATTTATATCTTCTGCAGTAAAGGTAAGTGACATTTAACTAAAAAAAAAAAATTTATTATAATTTGCTTACATCAGCAAATCATTAACACGATTTAACAAAACATAATAATTTTATATAATTATAAGTATGTAAGTTGCATAAATATAATACATTAAATCATAAAAAGTAAAAACAATTCCGCCCAACAACATAGACACTCTTAAGCACAAGTAAGTACAATAAGTAAGTGTGATTATATTATTTGTCTATGTTACAAGAAATACACATAAAGATGAGGCCATTAAAGTTCAACTACAACGTATGATCATGGCCACAGAATGCGGTAGAGGAGACGATGATCTTCGATCAGATGAATAAGTTGGTAATAAATTTATGCCGAATAGGAATGTCAAATGTCTAAAGTTGATTAAGCAAACAAATTGATTTGGGCAACGAAACTCAGCTCTAACATAACAAGAGAGCAAGAGAAATATGATTATATATAAGAACAAGATAGAACATAACTTCGGTTCACCAAAGCTTACATACATACATTTCAACCTTTTTAAATATGTATTAAAAATTAAAAATAAATGATTCTTCAATAATTAAAAATTATAGGCTCTAATTAAATTTTGAATTGGTGCTACCATTTCCAGTAATCAGAGAACTTTCATACCAAGTGGGCATAATAACAAATCGGATTTTTATAAAATTTCATCTTTATAGCTCAGCAGTAAGCAGTAAGTAGTTTATACATGTCCACAGACGTATGCTCTTCATATTGATTATTCTCAAACATAATTTTTAGGATCTCTGTCGCTCTGTTCTGATGTGGTAAACATCATCCCAAAATGATAATACCTTGTAAAAGTATTATATTTAAAAGAAAAGCTTTTTTATTACCTTGAGTTGATCCTCAAAGCTTATGGTGACAACACCCACAGACTTACAGCTTGTTTTTCTGTCCGCCCATCTGCTCTCCAACTCTTTCGGTAGACCATCCATCCCGACCTAGTGACTTGCTTTGTTCATGAGCTTTTAAACTTCATATCGTTGCATGCTCATCACTCTTCACTCTGTAGTTATATTCGCTAGCGGACATTTATTGCTTGTTTTACTGGTATGTACTCTTACATACACATGTACTGAAGGTAGTATCTGTGTGGCAAGTACCCGCTGCTCATAGTAGTACTGTGCTTTTGCCACTAGTATATAATTTTCTATAAGTATTTCTTAGCGGCGGCATCTCTGTAAAATGTAAAGATCAAATGTTTTTGGCAGTCAAGTCAGACATCTTTTTCTGCTATAAATATTGAAGCACTTGGCGTCGGTGGCCACAGTTTAACAATTGAAACGCACGCGCAAATCTTAAGTCAAGTCGTACAATTTTGTGTTAATTTCAGGAAGCTCAAAGAATTAATTTACAACAAAATGAAAATTTTAGTAAGTGTCTAATGATGGATATGGTATGAATATCATCCTTTCTAAAAAGAGTTTTGTGTGTTTTTTTTTTGGCAGTTCTTTATTTCAATTGCATTGCTTGTACTTCTCGGCATGGCAGTGGCTCGACCGCAAGGACCTGTGACAGAACCCATACCAATTATACGTCAAGAACAAGAAGTCAACTTCGATGGTTCTTATAAATATGCCTATGAAACTGGTAATGGCATAACAGCAGAGGAAGAAGGCTACTTAAAGAATGCTGGCACAGATTCCGAGGGGCAGGTGAGCAGTACACTTTTGAACTAAAGAAGTGCTAGAAAAACTATTGGAAAAAAATATAGTTGCTACCTAGACATTTACATTTGAGCTGGAAAAAACAAAAAACTTGAAAATATAGTTGCAACAAAAAAGGCGGATGCACTGCATCTGCATTTACATGACATATATCTAAAATCGACTGCCAATTGACATTTGAGTAATACGAATATTAGTAAAGGCAGACATGAGATCGAGGTACCTATACCGATAAACAACGTGTACTTGTGCTTAACCCATGCTGCCCTTTGGCTGTTAATTTGTTATTTGCATGCTAATTTATCCTAACTTACGATGAAGATAGTAAAAAAAGAAACTATGAATTTGTTTTTCCCATTCAAAGGTCGCACAAGGCTTCTTCTCCTACACTTCACCTGAGGGTATTCCCATACGAATACAATATCTTGCCGATGAAAATGGTTTCCAACCACAAGGAGATCATTTGCCAACACCACCGCCCATACCTCCAGCAATACAGAAGGCTTTGGCCTATTTGGCAACGGCACCACCACCACCTCAGGAACAGTTCCCGAGCGGCCGAAGAGGTTAGATTTTAATGGAGGTTACAACTACTAAATAAAGACGAGAGACATGTGGATATGAGAAAGAATTCAACTAAATGTATTCATGGCATAAATAAAAAATTACAATTTAAATTATAATGGAAAACTGGATTTTTTAATCATTAATATTAGATCATGTAGCAATACTGTAGCTAATTGTGGCAATTGTGTAATTTTTCTAGAAAACTACCCTCTTGAAAAGGTAATTAAAAAGATTGATAAGTTTGTTAAATCATTCGCATATCAGGTGTCGTAAAGCTATTTGATATTACTTTATAGTCAGAAAACAACAGTAGCGGATTCTATTTCAATTCTGGAATAGAAACTTATGGAAATTCTTTTAAAATTTTGTAATTACCTTCTTCATGATTTTTTATGTAATATTTATTAAATTAAATGATAGTAGCATAATTTTAAGTGGATGTTTGTTTCGCACGAAATTATTGAAGCATATCTTAAGGCGAAACTGAACCAGTAATGTTATAAAGCGCTTATATAGGCATAATTTTATAATTTTATGGAAAAATGAATGAAATTTTTTTTTTTTAAATTATTTGAGTTCTTCTACTATCTTTTTTATAAAAAAAAAAACAAAATTTTATGTTTGCATTTTGGCCTAAAATTGTACACAGAAAACTCAAATGGCCGCCCATGTTTTACCAGTTTTCTATACAACAATATTAATCTTAATAAAAATTACTGCTCATCTTCGAAACCTAGAGAAAATTGCGAATCAAATAATCAATAAATTTCAAATATTTAATTGATCAAGTTAAGCTTGTAATGCAAATGTTAGTGCAGAATCAAGTAAAGTCAAGTAGACCCAGAATCTCTAGTCGCAACTAACAGATCTGCAATAAAATGATAATGTGTGGGTGATAAACTTACTTTGTAACATTTTTTTTTTTTTTAACTGTAAAAGTATATAAAGCCATAAATACCGATGAAATTTTTTAGTTAGTAAAAAGAAGATTGAACTATGTGGCTGTTGCATTCAATGGTAAGATGATGAAGTTATATCTCAAGATTCTATTGGAAAGTTTTCATTCCATAGATTTCTGTGTTTCTGACACTAATGTTGGGCATGACAATGATAGAGGCACAAAACGATGGGCGCTATCGTCCACCTCCAACAGTTGTTTTGCCCAAAGTGATTAGTGATGGACGTTATCGTCCTGCAAACGATGGAAGATATCGTGGTGGTGGCGATGGACGTTATAGTGGTGCCAATGACGGTAGATATGTGCATGTGGATAACAAGTATAAGCATGATGATCGTCCTGGTGGTTCATATAGCGGTGATAGTGGGCGTTATTCACAAAATCTTGGCCCAGGTGGTGGTAGTGGTGCTGGTGGTGGTGGAGGTGCTGGTGCTGGTGCTAATGCTGGCTTAGGTGCAGGTCTCAGAGCAGTAACAGGGCGACCATCACCAGCAATAACACCAACCAGACCAAGACCGGCACCAATCGATTTAAATGCAAATCTTGTAAAGAATTTGCCGAAAGGTAAAGGCACTGGTGAGGGTGGTAACGGTTGGCAAATTATACGACTTGAAGATGACGTAGAACAAGACGGTTATCATTATCTGTAAGTATTATAATATATTTCGATATAATATTTGTGAAAATATGTAATCTCATTTTTATAGTTACGAAACGGAAAATGGCATTTTAGCAGAAGAAAATGGACGCATTGAAAAATTAACTGAAGACGATGGCCTGCGTTCTAAAGGGTTTTATGAATACACTGGCGACGATGGAGCGCTCTATCGCGTAGACTATGTAGCCGATGATAATGGATTTGTACCTACGGGTGATCACATACCCACAGCACCACCATATGTTGCTAAACTTTTGGCTTATTTGGCAGCAAATGCCGCAAACAAAAAGAAATAAATATAAAATAGAACAGAAAGAAATCTTCAAATGTCATTTATCCAATAATAACAGATATACTTAGTAGAAAAGGAATCAATCAAATGAATAAAAAACAAAACTTTTATTTCACTTAAAATATATTTTATTTAAATTAAAATTTGAAGGATTTCAGTTAAATATGTAGTCTAAAAGATCATCATAGAAATACAGTATACGCATATATTTACTTTTAAAGGTTCACAACTCACAAATATGGTATACGAGTATATTTACTTTTATTAATATCAAATGTCAAATAAAATAAAAGAAAACTTTTCAGATGCAATAAACTGATCTTTTATTTATTTTTAATGATTTAATAAGTCAGATTATAGTATAAATAAGTATATTGATAATTTATTTCAGAGTTGGTAAAATCTTATTTTGTATATACTCAAGAACTTCGTAAATAGTTTCCTGAATGTTGGTAACCTGTAAATAAAATAAAAAAACAACAATTGTGAAGACTTCTTAATCTTTATGAAAATCCTATTAATTTTTACTCACATCCTTCCCATGCGTCTTATGATCAGGTTCATTTCTATAATCCACATGATAACTGTTTTCATCTTGATTATAGTCACCTTCAACATGTACCTGTGACTCACTTGCTGTCGATGGAATGGGTTCCTGTTGTTCTTCTGCAATCCCTTCACTTGCACCATCAGCCGAAATCACTGGTTTTACATAATCATATGGTTTTTTGGACTCTTGACCTTCCCACAATTGATTCTCATTGACATAGTTGTAACGTTTGTCTTCATCGCCATCGCGCAGCCATTCAAACTGAATAATCTGCCAGCCTGTGCCATTGTAATTAAAATCTATCATAAAGCGTAGATGATCCTTTGGCCCAAGATCAAAATTTCCAGGAGTGGGTGCTACAATTTTCACACGACGACCATAATTCAGATCATCATGATCTGGCAAATGTTGAACGAAGCTTCGCAGGTCAAATTCATAAGGAGTACCACGATCTCCATATCCACCATCGTAAGGTTTATGCTGATGCCTATACTTACCGCTCTCATCGGGTATATAACGACCAAGAGTACCCCCATGTATTTCTGGTACATAATGCCCCAATTTAGGACGCGGTACCCTAAACTCTGGATCATCAGTGGCTGCATTATTGTTGTCACCATATCCTTGGACAATCAATAATAGCATTACAACAGGTAAAAGAATTTGAGTTCTGATCATTTTTTTAAGTAGCTCTTAGTTAACACGTCACGATAGTTTCACAAGTTTGAAGCGTTTGAAATCGCAAAAAACCTCAACTTGCCATTTTGTGAAAATGCAACTGTATAGACTTGATAATATTTTCCATGAATTTATTGAGTTGTCAGGTATTTTAATTGACTTAAGCTAACTGAAGCTAAAGCGAAAATTACCGTCGTTTTCAGTGCTGTTAAATGCGATCAAGTTTGATGATGAGTCATGTTCATTGGTGTCGACAATTAAACACTATGATAGACGCTAATGAACTCATCTACATCTCATTATAAATTCATATAAAATATTTTGAATACTAACAAGTTGCAATTAGCGAGCTCTTTGGATAGGCACATGTATGAATTTACAATATTTATTTAAATATATTTCTTTACATTTGCAATTAGTTTTGCAACATTACAACGAGAATTAATTTAATTATTATTATTATTATTATTTTATTAATCCAGATGTAATTAACACCGATTGATGCCTACCGTGAGTCCTATAAACATCAGCAACTGATTCAAGTCTCTGCAAACATCGGTTTTGACGATTTATATTCAAAGTCGGTTGCAATTTAATATTTGCATTCTGCTTTTGCAATTTTTCACAAACAGTATCCGTATTAAGTCGTACAATGGGACAAATTGGTTTCGGGGACAAGCAGTGACAGTATGTGAGTCGCATAAAAAGATGCTCTTCAAATTCCTCAATTCGTTGTAATGATTTGTCATATCCTTCTAGGCTCTCCATCTTGTATGGATCCAAATGATTTGATTGACAATCCAATTTCATGATTTTGCTATGCATATATTTAAAGATATCATTAACCAATTCGATAAAATACGAAATGGGCTTATGGAAGGCATCACCGATCATAAATTCCGTTTCAATATTTGTATTCAGTTTTGATGTGAGTGATCGAAATTTTAATAAGTTTGGCCTTAATTTTTTCAAACTTGACAACAAAATCTTAATGGAGTCTCGCAAAATCCTATAACATTCATCGTATTTCTTAGAAACAACCTTTATAGTCGATGAAATATTTGCAGTTGGTGAAGCACACTGACAATCGTCAACAGAACATTGAAGCGCCATGTAGGACACAGTCAAATTGCGCATTGTCTCAATTGGTTCCAATTGCTTACGGACTTCTTCACAATATATGTCATAGTATTTGCGAAATTCTTTCTCAATCTCAAGCAACACAATCAACGATTCCCTTTCATATTCCAAATGACCCTTTAGCTCATCATATGGATCAACCAATTCCGACTCCGATTCATTTTCATCTAACGTTTGTCGTTCTTCACTGGTATCTGGAACATCTGCTGTTTGAATAGCTGATGCTAAATTTCTTAACTTAATTTGTTTATGCATGTTGAAAACAAAAATTGTTCAAATCGTATTATGTTAATAAAATTTTTCTGTTGATGTTATGTAATTTGTAAAGTTTACTAAGTTAGATTTTTTTTCCCTTTTTTTTCAAATTTCAAACTTCCGCCATAATTAATTTACGTTTCATTATAAGCAGCACGATCCTTGTTAATTACTAATGATCATATTAATTGTTGTATAAAATACAATTCATTATTGATTTAAGTCTAACACAGCGAAACAAAGCGAATCAAATCAAATCGAATCGAATTGAATCAATCAAATCGAATCCATTCAGTTTGTTTGAAAATACTTTAATAAATTTCAGCATTAATTAATCAAAAATCGCCAACAACAAAAAACCGTCAACAAGAACATCAAAATGAAGTTGTTTATGGCAACGACAAACAATCAGAAAACATTTAAATTTATTAACAAATTTTTAATATTATTTTTTATCAAATTTTATTTGACATGCGCCAAGTTATTCACCCAAAGGAACTGTCATATCGTACAACAACTCAATGAAAGAATTCGGTATTTATTTGTTGAACTTAGATTTTTTTTTTTTTTTTTTAATTGCTTTTTTTATATCTTGAATAAATGATAAAAATAAATGTTAAGGAAACAAAATAAGTCAAATTTGAAAACGTATATACACTACTCTCTAAGTTTTTCAGATATCAATTACATAGTATATTATGTTTCAATCGGACTTCACATACTAGTAGCCCTGCTACTTAAATATTCTTTATGTATGAGAGTGGAAACTACAAATAACAAAAATTATCAAAGTGAATAAACGTTTAGTATTTTACTTACCACTTGGTGTTTCGGATGTTTTTTTTTTCACAATTTATTCTTACTTTTCCAGTCTTGCAACATTCAGCTGTGTTCAATTTAATTCAAATAACAATTGATTTAATAAATAGAAGGTCAAATAATAAATTATTCATTGCAATTTGTGTATTTATTTAAATAAATTCACTTTTTTCACTTTTTTGACATTTTTGGCATTTTTAAATTAATTATTTATCTATTTATACTTGACAAATTACTGTCAGCTTAAAAAAAATATAAACACTACACTTAAAGTAGGATAAGAATTTAAATTTTAGTATTTAAAATTAAACTAAAAAACTTAAACTAAATTTAATTACAACAAAGAGAAAGAAAAATAAACTTAAATAAAATTCCGGCATTTGACTCGAAGGGGAAAATTCATTTGCAAAGATAACAAGCTATGCCCCTACTCACAGCCATGTGTGGCTAGAGGCATACAATCTACCCACTGAAGACAGGATAGACAAATATGTATATCAGCGACATCCAGTACATCTAGCTTGGAGTTATTATTCGAGGAGGGATAGATCTCTGGCAGAAGAACTTGATAGAACTTATTATACAATATGATGTGAATTAAAGTCGGAAGGGATCATGTAGGGCATAATTAGTTAATACATCTATTCGAGGCTAAAGGCATGAAATTTCTAGTAGGATAAAAAAGTTTAACTGATTTAGTAGCTCAGGAGAGTCAATTTCCGAAATGAAAAAAGATGAAAGACTGAAAAAAAGGAGCCTATCAGAGTAAGATTGACATCTTACCGGTACTTACGATTCCAGTTAAGGCCACGAAGTTACCCTTCGGAATTGTTTCTGCACAGACTCAATTCGATCTTGATTATTTGTTTGTTTAAATCCAACTATTAGTTCTGTATACGAAAAAAGCTGAGTTGCCAATTACAAATAAATTTGCAGTGTTGGCAACTTTCATTTTTGTAAAGTTTGTGCGTATCAATAGGCTCACAAAGTTTTTAAAACGAACAATTTTTTTTGTATAGAGCAACTGTGAGTTACATATTGAGCGCACAAATTTGTGAGGATTGTGTGGTTTCGTGAAGACCCACAATATGTCTCTCCTTCCATGCTGACAAAAAAAAAAAAAAAAAATGAACAGAATGTATTCCAAAGTGTGTTTAAGTCACATGCAATTGTTCATGAAAGAAGAAACGATTTTCCCAATTCATTCCATATATGTACTTGTAGCAATTATTCTTGTGCCTTCTTGATGAGCTAGTCAAATGTGAGTCACATCTCAAAATCTAAATGATATATGTATCTAAAAACTGAGCCAATCAAACCAATAATCATATACAAATAAGCCAACTTTTTATAAATGTACAACTTTATAAATCCTTCATCAATGGGTTCCTTCTATCTATCGATCATTACCCTAACTTAGAATGAATCACTGTTTCTGGTTTTATTTGTCGTCGTCAATAGAACTGAAATTAATATTCTGATTTATATTTATTTAATAAATTTTTGTTAAAATTCTCTTGTATTTATAATATTAACTGACTGACATATTGATATATAGAAATGTGTAATAAAATGATTTTAATGATATTAAAAAATAAATTTTATTATTATTTCTTATTTATTTCTCTTCTTTTAAATTCTGGCGCCAGTTAAAAGTGTTAAAACAATTTTTAACGGCATTTTTGAGGTTTTAGAAAGTCCCAGTGAAATAAATAATAAATTCAATTTAGTTCATTTCAATGAAATTTGCAATTTATTTAAAGTAAATCATCAAGTTAGATTAATCATGATGCATAGAATAGCGGCGCCTATTTGAACTTCCAAAAAAAAAAAACAAAACAAAATGTTTCTAACTTAACATGAGCGGAAGTAAATTTGATGCTTCACACATCGCATTTTGCCTAATAAAAAAAAAATAAAATAAATTTAAACATGTATTTTTTGTTATTATTATATTTTTTTTACATCTTCGATCTTCGAAGTCAATGTGTATATGAAGATAACCTTGAAATTAGATACGCTTCAATCAGAAACAGAATCAGAATCAAAAAGAAAACATCAAATGCACTGACATTCCAAAGAAATTAAATCACACTCAGATAGTAGTACCGACGCAGTGCATTGAACCAATTCTAAAGATTTTTGAAATATTGTAATTAAAAATATAGACTATGTTAGAAGAGAAGAAATACAAATAATTTAAATGAAAACATTTAGCTTTTTCACACTTGTCACTTTTGAAATTTATATTTATTGATATTTTTTTAAAGCCTTTTTTACCAAATATAATTTAATTTAAATTCTTGGGATTTGTTTTTTTCGTGCGATTCACAATATTAACACCTTAAATTAGATACAAACCTCGATAAAGCTATCTGAAGTACAAATCTGTCTTAAAATTTATTATGGAACATCATTGTTGCAATGATGTTTGTCGAGTGCTTTGAACCATGATTCGTTCATTGGCATCACCCCAAATTTCATGTGTATCATCATCTAAATTCTAAGTATATTCTCTCATTATCTTCTCTCTTCAGCTTAGACATTGATTATTTTATTCAATTAAATTAATAATTATTGTATTTTTATAGGCATTGGGTTTTTGTTTTAGGTTATTTTTAAATAATTAAATTTGTACACTTTAATTATATTTGATTGTTGTGATCGTCTGCCTAATTACATTGCATTATTATTATTGCTTGTAATTTGTTAATCCTTTGTTTATTTTTTCACTAAGCTTGCATCCAATTATAAATTTGACCAAGTGGGCGACTTGATATAATTCCGGAGCCCGCTTTCCGATTCTGATTTGTTTTGACCATTAATTCGATCAAACAATATTCAATATAATTACACAAAATATTCAATATTTTTGAAATGAATGATCTAATTTACTGCTTAATTGTTAAAATGTTTTATCGAAATAAAAAATTATTAGCATATAAATTTAGTACAACGACCGTTGTGCTACTGTATCTCTTTTGTTTTATATTGTACACAAGTCACACAAAAAGACAATAATAAAATATTAACATTGATTAATAGAGTCAAGCACCTTAAAGAATTGATAATTGCAATCAAAATATTGTATATACAAAATACTAGAATGAATAATGGAAACATTTAGACAAACAATGTCAATTCAAATGAGTGGTGGTGCACTAATTAAAATGATATATAATGCAAATGCTAATTAAATAAAATCACGCAAAAGCACATACAGTAAGAAATGGAAAGTATCTTTAAGAAGATTTTGGCAAATGTGTGAAAACCCACGCGAATAATTAAATTTATGGATGCTAATAAATGGAGTCAGTCAGCCTATAAAAATTGTTTCTCAAAACCCCAAACAATTACATGCCAAAAATGAACACAAACCGATAAAAGTCAGGTATTGAGTTTTAGGTGAAAATACGCATAAATCATATGGCGGGATGGACGATTGCCATAACCCAACAACAATAAAATTAAAATAAATCCTTTGAGGCATTTTTTCAAGGTTATTCAATAAAAAACACGTTGCCAAAAATTACTAAAAAGTACACCAAAACTGAACAAATCTTAATGCAAATATTTAACCAACTTTCCTTTACTCTCTCTCCACCCAAATTATTACTCAGAGAAAGACACAGTGAGTAGGAGAATTCTGTCATTTGTAATTGATTAAAAAACAATATAATTTTGATTTTTATTGAAAAATTGTTATATGTATTAACAATTTTAATAAATATTAAGACAGGAATTAAATGTTCAGAAAAAAAATTTTATAAAATATGAAATGCAATTATGCAGATTAGCGTATATTTCTGCGCTTAGTCTTGTGTTGCTGGTGGCAGCGAACTTTGTCAACGAATCGTAGGTGTATGATTCATGATGATATGAGGGGACAGACAGGTTTTATACTGCATACTTATCTTCTGTCTTTTTTTTTCTGAGTTCAGCGAACGTTCGCTAAATACATTTGTGACCTTTCCATGTTATGCCACATTAATACTACATAACGTAAACAAGCAAAGGAACTGAATGATCAGATGAAGAGGCAAAGAGACTGAGGGTTTGACAGTCAGGATTTCGTTTAATCGCTCATTTTATGGGTGCAATTAATTGGATTTTGTTGCCAGCTTCCTGCCGAAATTGTATTGAATCCGTTAAGGGCGCATACCACAGAGAGAATCAACATTAACAATAAATGAAATAAACAAAACAAGAGGAAAAAAACAATGTTTTTGTCAACATTTTTTAGTTGCAGCATTTTTTGTTGACATTTATTTCCGCTTTATGCAAATATATATATATATATATATATGCGAGGGTTGTTTCAAACATTTAGCATGAATTTTGGAAGTACTTTTGAGGATTTTCCAAGTTGTCATTTCAACGCAACCACTTGGAAACTACATATTAGGCTTGAAGCTTCATTATTAATATGAAGACTTATCCTTTCCACATTAGACTTCGCATATCTCTGATTAGTAAAGGCGACTCAATCGATACCAAAAACGCGTTCAATGTCGCTATTATGTACTTAAGTGGGTGCATTCACAACACATCTAAGCACTTTGTTATGAAACCTTTGTATTTGCAATTGTTGCTGGAACAAGCGCAGCCCCATAACTGGATTCTTCAAGTCCATATAGGTTTAAGAATTTATTTGTATTAAAGTATTATAGTTTGTTGTTAATAGCGCAGTCCGCATACCTATGAGCCAATAATTTTTCTGAATTTTAGATCAAGTTCTTGCTTTTTTTTTTCTTTACATGTTCATTCCACTTAAGCTTGGATGAAAATCATAGTTTTTTTGGTGGTTTACAGAAACTTTTTTGGTGATACATAATAAAAGAATTAATAGTTGTTTTGTTCGAAGCAATTCCCTTCTCTATGAGAAATTTACTAGTTGCTATTTATAAGGTCAACGGAAGCATTCAAGAAGTTTTGCAAATTCTATCTTTCAAGAAGTTTCCCAAAGTGCGAAATAAGTGAAAGTCTGATGTCGCAAAATCAAGACCAAAGTTCCTTAAACTTTTTCCATGTAGCACAGTTCAATAAACTTCAGTTTAGACTACATGATATCCCAATAGTATACAAATTTTAAACTTGCGAACTTATTAAACGTTTTTTCCTTCAAGAACTAAACTGTTTTCATGTAAACTTAAACTTAAATTACTTTAAGACATTTTTTTTTTAGTAAATGGAACATTTATTTCTTGATCGTTTATGAGTTTCTGATGGCTGCTTTTTTTATTACTCCTTTTTATAGTTCAATTACTATTGCGTAGTTTATATCACTTAAGACAAAACATGATCTACTCTACTTAACCAAGAACCAAAATAAAAAAAAAAAAAAAAATATATATATAATAAAAGAAACAAAATATTGTAAAAATGATGAAGAACCTTCAGAGGTATCATCTTGTTATAGTAATATAATTTCAACAATTTTTTTTTTCCAATAAATGTTTAGTCAGCCATACACATATTTTATTGTATTTCCAATTAATTAAAATTAATAAGAATATTGAATTACTCATGATCATTTTTGTCTTGAACCTTGGCTAAGAATGAAATAAAATATTTCCCAAATTAATAAAAAATGCTAAAAATATATACATTTAATATCATAATATAATACAATATACTAATGAAGATAATGATCGTCATGATATTAATGATGTTGAATAACCTCATCTAAAATGTAACAAGAGTACGAATTGTACAGGTCAAAAGTATCAATGAATCAATGTCTGTCTGTCTGTGTGTCTTCAAAGTTTAAAACAAAAGAAAGAGAGTACAATCGAAAAAGCGCTTCGATTGAGAGGAGGATGAGAGTTAGTAAGTACAAGCAGATTAAACAAAGAGATGAGATTAACTTATAAATCAAAGCAATGAGTAATAATAACCAAAAATCAAAATTCTCAATACTCAAATACCTTAAATTCGCATTGCGTTTATTGAACCATATTTTTGTATTATTTTGTTTTGTTTTATTTTTTGTGAGTGAGCGCAACTAATGAAGAAGCGAAGATACATATGTACATTCCAACAACACAATCAGAGTTAAAGAACGCAACTTCTCTTATTGTTGTTATTATTGTTGTCGTTGTTATAATACAAGTTATTGAGATCAACTGTGAGGAGATACAAAGTTTCGCGCAGATTCGTAATTGATTCAGAGTCATCATATTCTCGACTGAGGGTATATAAATGCGAAGCATTCAAGCGAATATCAAACATTCCTGTTGCAGCATCGAAAGCACAAGGACTACCATACAAGCACACACACACACACACATACACACAGAGGCATAGATAGAGACTTACTTACACATTTACTTAGTGCAAGGACAATCGAACGAAATTGTTTTAATTCAAAATGCACGCGAAAATAATATTATTTGTTAGTGTTGTGGTGAGTAAAAGGATAACCAAATCCAAAAAGAGAAAGTGGAAAAGTGCTACAAAAAATAAAGAATAATATCTATTCAAGAAATCAAGTGCCTCATGAAAGTGCGAATAAATAAAATTAATCATACGTCACATTGACTTTGAATAAAAACTTGGATACAAAATTATGGTGAAAAATTTAAACAAAAAATCAGTTATAATAATATTTTAAAAGACATTTCAATCATTTAACAAGGCAAATAAAATAAACATAATAATTAATTAAATACCCAAAACAATTCTAAACAGAAATCAATCTTCCGAAAAAAAATCTTGAATTCTTCTTC
The DNA here is from genome assembly GCA_035041805.1 of Amiota mariae. Taxonomy (NCBI): domain Eukaryota; kingdom Metazoa; phylum Arthropoda; class Insecta; order Diptera; family Drosophilidae; genus Amiota; species Amiota mariae. Next base: position 5,199,870 of record JAWNKV010000550.1, read on the forward strand.
AATTCAAGGGCATGTGCATAGCACACACCCATGCTTGACCTTTTCACACTTGCCACAGCTTCCAACTACTTCTTCCAAAGCAAAAAACAAAAACAAAAATTATTTAAGAAAAAACACTCCCTCAAATACTATAAAAATTAAACAAATTTATTTTGAACACAAATTTTTAAAAAAAATTTTAAATATATTTATGTAGATATTTCATGCGATACAATTAATTAAACTCGTTTATTACACTTTAAGTTCAAGAAAAATATTCATTCAAAAATTATTTAAAAAAATTTCAAAAATTTATTTCAATGTTGCAGAAACAGCAACAGCAGCAGCAATTTGTTGCGGGCTAAGAATTTATAACCATTAAAAACAAATAATTGGTACAAGCATAAAAAATAAAATTAAAATAATAATAATAAATGGAAGCGTGCCCAAAAAAAAAAAAACAAACACTACAATAAAATGATTCATTCATCAATGACTGAGCAACTACAGCTTAAAATCTTCATTTCATTTTTTTGCTCAATCAAAAGATTAAACGATAACAATTTTTTTAAAATAAGATTTTTATAATTTTTTATTTCAAAATTAAGCCAATTAGAATTTTGACATTTTTGGATTTGAATGCCACTTGTGAATGTGCAAAAGCATGTGAATATGTATATAAAATTTATGAATCAGTTAATATTTATGTCGCGTTCATTCAACTCCAATAACCTAAAACAATGAATTTGTATTTTATAGCATTTCCGCTTTTGTTATTTTCTATATTGGTAAAAAAAATGTAAAATTTTAATTAAAATTATTTTTTTTTTCTTTTATTATTATTATTTTTGTAGGCCTTTTTGGCAGTCTGTAGCGCACTTCCTGCCCAGAATGATTATAATTATGGCAAGTATGAGATTTCAGCTCAAAGTTCTAACGATGGCAAATACCGTGGTCACGATGATGGGCGTTATCATCCTAGCGGGCATAATGATGGTATGGTGGTATTTCGTAACTTGATGTTTACGTAATACGATTTGTTTTTGATTAATGTAACCCCAGTAGCTGTAGCCAGTAGACGTAGAAGTATCCTGCATGCCGTAAAATTACCTTCTTAATTTGTATCTACAACAGCAACCACATACGCATCACAAGAAAAATAACCACCACACAATCAATAATTGTAGAACTGCTAAAAACAATCAAATCCAATTAAATCAACTAACAAAAGTCATACAAATTAAAAGGAGTTAAAAGATCCTTTAATGGAGCCTTTTTTCTTTAAAAATATCTTACTAACCATGCATGTTTATTAACATATTTATAAACATAAGGAATGTGCTTAAAATATTCTAAATTATATTTACAATTACTCAATTATGATGATAATTTCTTGGTTTTGCTTACAAAATTTTAAGCGCCTTCAATTTTACTAATCCTTATCAAATTTCTTAAAGTATCACAAATAAAAATGTATTTTTTTATAGGCCGGAGTGGCGTATACGATTCATTAGGTAAACAAAAATTTGTGTAACAAAAACTACACTGAAAAATATTCATATATATTTACATACCCATACACACTAAATGCACACAAGTGTGCACTGTAAGAAAATGTTGTAAGAAAAATGCAAAAATTTAAAACTAATATTACTGCTTTTAGTAGTTCTCCGTATCTAATTGCTTTTCTGAGTGTACTGTAGCATTTTAAACAACAACAAAAACAACTCACACATAATCTACATACAAGAAATACTAACTTTTAATTAAAACTATTATTATTAATTATTTATATGGCATCTCTGTTTATTAGGCCGTTATATGCATATTCATGATAACCGTGAACTTGGTTTTTACAAGCATATACCCTATCCTTATGACGGTGGCTATGGACCATACTCGGGTTCTAATATACCCTATATCCATGATGTCAGGCCCTATGAGTAAGCATTATCTGTAATAGCATTTATTTCATATCTTTTATTTAATTCTTTGTTTTTTCTTCATCGACAACAGCCACAGTTTGTACACAGTAAGTAATGCTGATTATCATGTACCCCAAATCCGCCTGGAATATGGTTTCCCCGAGCATGAACCGCAAATCGATACACACAATACTCATGAAGAGCCGAGTGCTTCTGAAACAAAATACTAAACAAAAAACCACAACACCAACCACAATGACGCTCCAAGATCCACGCTCCAATAAAACAAAAAAATACCAACCTACCAACACTTATAAAAATTTCCCACTCAAATCCCGTATACCCCTGAATGCACTCTTTATAATACTATAAATCCCTAGCATTAACCATAAATGCTTTTTTTATTATTATTATTATTATTATCCTGCAAAGCCAACGTCTGCAAAAGCTATACCTAATGAGCTTTGCACTTGCATGCTGAGGGCTGCTTAAAGAGTTTTCCAACCACCCACACTCTTCCACACACACACACACATACACTTACTAAACACACACACACCCACACATATATACACACATATGCATATTAAAACAAAGGTAAAACACACACACACGCTTAAGTTCCCTACCCGAGAAAAACATGAATGTCCTTTAGCTTAGTCAGACTTATCAGACAGAATCTAACATAAAAAAAACTCAAAATCAAAACCAAACCAAAAACACAGTCCACAACCACGAAGAAACCAACAACAACAACAAAACGTACCACAACCACCACCACAACAACAACAACCACACCACGTCCCATACTCTTCAACTATGATGATGAGGGTCGCCATAAGATTCTACACCAGGAAGATCTACGCAAGAAGGACAAATACGATCATGCGTAAGTAAAACCATCAAATTTCACAAATTTACAATCAAAATCTTCAATGGATTGCATTGCTTTCTTTTCATTTTATTGTAGTTACCTGACCGAGAATGGTATTTACGGCGAGGAACAAGCTAAACTTCATCATGAAGGTGGCACTCATGCCAAGGGTTACTATGAATACACCGGTGATGATGGCAAACTCTACCAAGTTCACTACAAGAGCAGTCACGAAGGTTTCATGCCCATGGGTGAACACATTCCAACACCACCACCAATTCCAGAGGCCATTGCACGCGCTCTCAAATACGTCGAGGAACAACACAAGACCAACGGTCAACAATTCGATCATCGTGGATTCCGCATTGGTCAAATGCCGAAACAACTGATGTCCCAAATCAAGGCAATGCACTATCAAGATCTGCCCAAGGAACTTGGTGAAACGGTACATATGCTGCAACACGAAATCGAATTAGCCGAACAGGAAGAGGAACGCGAAGAACGTGAAAGAGCTCTCAAGCAAAAACTCGCATCTCGTCCAATTGTGAAACCAACAACACGTAAACCTATGCGTGTATCATACACCACTGAAATGGCTACCGAGCAAACTATGTTGCCTTAAAATCCAACGAGAGTCTCATACGTATGTGCGAATGGCACTTAGTCTCATTCCCCAAAAAAAAAACACTTTTCGCTGCCATATAGAACACACTCACACCTTCACTCAATCTTCTGATTGTTTTTATTAATTTATTTAACTTTATAAAGCCTCAAATGAACTTACTATATACTCACCCAGTCCACATCCCAACTCATCAAGCTTTTTTTAAATTAAAGGCCCCTCGTCCCTTGCACTTGCCCAGTGTTGGCAAACTATAACAAGTCATAAAAAAAATCAAAAAAAAAATTATTATGGAAAAAATGTTAAAATGTTACAAGATAAAAAATTATTTATTGTTAGTTTTTTAATATTATTTTTTTTATTTATAAATGATGTTTATTATTATTATTATTTTTTATTTAATTTGATTTTAATAAAAGAAAACAACAAAAAGTTAGTAAAATACAAAATAAAGAATTTTTATTTAAAAAAAAAATACACAAATTAGTTAATAATTGACTGAGATTAGGTGAACCATAACTTTTGGTAGTCACTGTGATTTTGAGATTATTTTAATTAAAATTTACATATCACCATAATTCATTAAGCTTTCAATAATCTTATAATTTTTCAAAAAAAAATTAATTCAAATCAACAAATCCTTCTTAGTATAAAAATGTAAATTTTTTTACAAATTCGTGGGACGCATGATAACCATTAAAGATTGTAGGTGCTTTGCCCTTTCTCGGATAATGACAAACAGATTCATACTACTAAAATTTCATTATCAAATGATTATTATAATTGCAAAGATTCAAGTCATCGTTTTGAAATAATAAAAAATATTATAATACTTGATATTTATTGACATCTAAGACCATTTTCCAAATGTTATGAACTCCTCTCGAAGTTTTGATCTTCACTGATTATATGATTGCGTCCATATATATCAATATGTTTCTAATTTCTGACACAGATTTTGAATAAATAGAAATAAGAAAATTCATTAAAATTTTTTCCAGAAAAGCGAATTCCTCACAATTTACATAGATCAACAAGAGAAACAATCTGGATACATAAATATAAAGTAGAATACTTAGAATTTCATAATTTGTATATTATGTTGATTGAAAAATAAAACGATTATTAAACAAGTCTTTATTATCTCATAAAATAATATACGGGTTTTGGTTTTTTTTTTTGTTTTGTTATGTCGATAGCCCATTAACCTAGATGCCCCATAGATAATTTGTCATAATTTTTCATAGTAATTGCTTATAATTGAGTCCTTCTATCATTAAGAGATGAAAAAAAGTTCTATGATTAAATGAAATCGCATAAACGGTTCATTCAACTAAGTGAATGGTTTAGAAAAAATTGGTTAAATGGATTCCGGCAGATCAATCTAGTCAATTATTTTCATTGCCATAAGCGTTTTTAATTAGATTGAAATTCTACAACTTCAATTTATATTAATAAATATATTATATATATTTTTATAAATTTAAATGTCAGAGAGCCAACAAAAAAAAAAAACAAAACAAAAATTGAAATAAAACAATAATACAAAATATGTTTGCATTCATGTAGACAAGATGTTCAAGCGATCATCTTTGAAGTTTTACTATTTGTGAAGAACACAAAAAAAGGCAGAGAAAAAAAAATATTTTAAAACAAAAAAAGAAAAACAAATCATTAAGAAATTGTCATAAGTCATAAATGCGTTAATTAATCAAAAATTGTTCGAATTGATCGATGCTCAAATGATTGCATACCTTTAGGCTGTAAATCTTATATAAAAGCTTTTCAAATTGAAACTAAATAATTATATGTAGTATATTCAATTTACAAAAAAGCTTTACTCATAAGTGGTTTAAATTTTTTTTTTTATGCATTGCCAAATCGATTAACTCCACATTCTGATTTTTATTAAATATTTATTTCAAAACACTTTATTGACTCCCAACACATAAAAATTGTAGTAATAATAATGATGTGTTCCATCTTATACCTTTAATTTGTTGTTAGATAAAAGATACATGTCCAAGTAATACAATCTACATTGTTTATTTGAATTTATAATTTATTGTTCTCAACTTTTTGTTTTATGAAGATTACAGATTTGACAATTATTTCTAATTAATTCTGGTAAGCTCTACATCAGCAGGTTTTTGTAATTTAGCATACTCTTCTGCATTTACACCATCATCTAAATAAATATTTAATACAATTATATATATTTATATGCAATATATTAAAAGTTTACTTACAAGTGATAATCGGATGAAACCCATTCTTGTCAGCTGTATATCTAACACCAACACGCAGACCCTCTGGTGTAATGAAGGAATATGATCCCTGAACTTGTTCCGCCTGTTGCTCTTGACCAGCATTCACAACCACACCACGTTCCTCAGCATGTATACCATTTTCAGTTTCATAATTGTATGAATAGGCACCTTCCTGATTGGATATAACATTCTGTTCAATAATTCGTGCATCTTTTGCCACAACATTGGGATTATATTGTTTAAAGAAATTATCATAATAACGACGATTATTGTAATAATCACGATTTTTATAATAATTCCGATTGTAATAGGGATCATTGAGATAAGGATTATAACGACCATCATCAAATCTATTGTAGTCTACATTGTTATTGGCTGGAGCAGCACTACAGCATGCAAGTAATCCAAAAACCATTAGGCAAAACCAGAAAATCTAAATGGTTACAAAATAGTGTTGTTTAGTCTTTAAACATGAAGGACTCATTTTATTGTATATGATTTTTTACCACTCGAGTCATTTTACAGAAATTTGTTGCTTCGTTGTCACAATCAAAATTAAAACTGTAACATTTTTTAAAACAACCTTCCTATTTTATAAGAATAGTCAAAATTTATTTTAATTTTATTAAACGGGGAGAAATTCTACCAATTTCCGTTGAGTTTCTTTATTAAGTTTGCCAAAACAAAAAAAAAAACAGCGACAAAAATAAACTCATGACCGTAAAAGAAAATTTAATTTAAATTTATATCATTTAATATTAAGTGTAATGATTTGAAACTGGTTAAAACGGATGTCGGACAATCGCCTAAGAATTTATATTTTTTTTTTTATAAAAAAATTAACAGATGCTTCAACTATGAAATAACAAAATAAATTTATCATTACAGAAATTTATTTAAACAATTTTTTATATCAAAAGATTCATATAAATAATTATCCAATTATTTTATAAACAAACATTGACGCCCTTATAAAAATTTGTGATAAGACAACAGAAACATATCATCAGATTTGATAATATTATGTATAAATCCATAAAAATTGAAGTTAATAAAAAAAAATACAAATATTGAAAAACGTGTGTCCAAAGCAGAATCATTTAAAGAACATTTTAAGTATTCACTTAGATTAGTTGACCTTCACATTTTCAAATGCAATTTGATTGCTTGAGATGCGCAACAACAACGGCAACAACAACAATAATAAAAATTTAATACTGCAACAACAATAATAAGCAGATGAAGAACAATAAAAACAGCAGCAGAAACAATCAAGAATATAATGATGATCATCATAATTACAAAGAGATGATGAGTTTCATTGCAATTGAGAAAATTATAAAAACTAACTTAGTCATTGAAAAAAAAAAACAAAAAAAATTGTTCTTTTATAAAAAAAATAAATAGTAATTTAAAAAATATTTATAAAAAAAAAAAATTAATTTTGGTTCAAACGTGATTGAGTCTAATAAAAAATATAATAAATTAATAACAGAATAAAAATAAAGACAATTTATTCAATTTCGTTATTTATTGGTTACTTTTATATTTTTACTAGTGCTCCTACGCCCCCGACGTGATGTTAATGTGTTTTTTTAGCTTAACACAAGTGAATAATCTATAATTTTTATTTTATGATTCGGTGTATAGATGTACAGAGTTTTGAAGTCTAAAATAAGCTACATGTGGTTGACCATGCGAAAAATATGGATTTTCTAAATTTAATCCAGCAACGCGGGCGGACCTACTACCCTTGAACTTTGTTGATCGTTATCGCGAAAGTAAGACGCGCATGAAACTGTAGTCGCTTGAATGTGAAGGACAAGGAAGTATTGGAATTCGCGGAATCAGCATGTCTTCTCCTTTATATTAAATTATTGTTGCTTCTATCACCTTCGGCATAACTTTTTTCACGGAAAGTCATAATTGGTCAGCCAATATCTTAATAGTGGAAAATTGCCTTTCAAAAATGTATCAAAATAAAATTATCTAAAAGATATTGAAACTTGAAAGGGTTTTCTTTCTTCATTGCTCCAGCGCTGCTTTTAACCTTGTGGTCCCTGCTAATAATAAGGAAATCAAAGTGTTCTCTAATAGAAAAAAGATTGGGAACCACTGGTCTAAATAAAATTATACGCTTACTCTTTCACTCTCATGTTGTTCTCGCACGTTTGTTTCAAAAAAAAATTTTTAAGCGGTGCCTCACCTATAAGGTTCCTACTCAGTGTAATTCAGGTCTTCCAAACCAGTGGTCTGAAAGAGCCAACAAAATAGGGGCCGCAGGGCAACCTTCTGGACTTCTTTTTTGCTCATCATAAAAACCTTCTCCATGAAAAAATAAATTCATATATGTGCAAATTCTCATGGTCATCATTATTCGGTTCAATTTTTCTAAACGGATATACACTGCGTATGAACTTGAAAATATAAAAAACGGGTAATTACAACAAAATGGATACTATATAAACCTTCTCTTCAGTTAAACGATGTCGGAGTTCATCGATCACATACTTTTTTTCGTTCCATTTTTATATATATAGATACCTTTATTTATGTATTTGTGAGGGTAGATATTATCTCTTTGTCATAAATAGAGTCGTGCGTCCTTAGAAAGAATAAGCACTATATGGAAGTTATTAATGTGTCAAGGATACTCGATTGAGCTCGATTGAGTCCGTTCATTCGTCTATTGCTATTAAAGCTTTGCACAGAAGTTTTGATCTAACAATCTGATACCTATATATGATTCAGATACATCAACATATCAAAATCAGAGGTTTCAGAGAGGAATAAAAAACATTTGTTTTCAAACTTTGTTAAGATAAACAAATTTTTGATATACTTTCTATTTAATAATATTAATAATGGACAACTTTGGCATTTCTTTAGATATTCAAACCAAATGACAAATGTCTCTTAACACAAATAATGCCAAAAATTGCGTGTTAAATAAGTAAGTTTCGATGAACATAATGTTCAATTTTATTTTATTATATTTATTATGGTATTTACCTATTTTATAGACACTCATTTCATTCATTTTATTTTATTCTTTTGGAAACATAAACAACACTTAACATATCTTAATGATATTTTGTTGTGTTAAAAGAACTTAAGTTAGTTGTATTTTAATTTAATTACATATTTTACATAATTTACTCGCCCACCTTAGTTGCTTATTGCGTATTTTTCTTCTTCATTATCTTCATCTATTGGTATTTCTTATTGTTTTTTTTTTTTTTTTTTTGTGTTTTGTAAATTTTAAGACTCACCTTCAATAGAGATTAGTTACAGATAGTCGAGTATCTGCGTAAATCATCACCATAAGAACAAACTGTTATTACTGACTCAAGCCACACACGTTCGCTTATGTCAAGCAAAAAGTCTACGATTCTCAGACGGATCAACATCAACTTAAGTAATCAATACAATGTACGAGGTTATGGTTAAATTGCAAAAACTCTGACAAACCTTAAACTCAAAAACTAAATACTACATACAATTTCTGTTTTTTTTTTTTTTTTTTTATATTGGCTTAAATTAAATATTAATTCTTTGATTTAAGTTTTATATGAAAATAATTAAACAAAATAATTTTTAAATGTTACATTGACCATAACATTACAACATAATAATAAGAAAAATATAGCAACAACAAGTCATTAACGCAACATTAGATACAAATACAAGGTCATTTGATATTTTTAGAAATGCATATGACTAAGGCACGAGCCATATGAGGGACTGCATAGAATAATATAAAACCTATATTAAATTATTAAAAAAAGCAATTATTATTTGAGTAGATCTTAAGATACATTTGGTTGCCCTCATGTAAGTTAGTTATTACGATGTAATTTACGCTTACTTGTTTGTTGTTTGGCAAAATTATCTGACAATGATTCAGTGGCTACTTCATGCTCTTTATATTGACTTTACTAATACAGTACTCGTATATTTATCATAGATTCAGTAGATTACTATTACTATATGTACTACATCTTTCGCATTGCATCTGAACCAGTTTTGATATGTAAGTAACTAAATCGCGACGCTTCATATACTTCCTTGACCATGAAATGTTCTTCATACTCTCTGCTATGTATGTTCATCAAAAAATCATTACATACTACGAATATTTACCCGAGAAGTTGTTTTGTGTTACACTAAACTATATTTCATGTTATATGCATGTTGACCATTTCATATTGTTGTGTACTTGTGTTCATTGCATTCATTGAATATGAGTATAGTATGTGACTAAGTATATCGCGTTACGTGGAAGTTTGCCTTTGTCGTGGCTTGTGACATTTTGAAATGCTGCACACATATTTGTTTATTTATTTATGCCTCACTTGACATTAGCCATCGACATCGATATAAACAGCGATGGTAACAGACTGGTTTTTCTACCATTAAATATAAGTGAGCATAGGTATTCAATATTGTATCTATACGTAGATGCTGTTTAAGTCACTTAAGAAATTTACTCAATGCTTTTGCAATTCGATTTCTATTGCATCTTTTTTTGCCTTTTCTATTAATTTTTGGTGTTGGCCGAAAATGTCCGAAAATTAATGTCATCAATAATTTATGCGACAAATTGCATTTAAAAACCATCTTAAACATACATACACTTAGGTCAATACATTTACTACTAATAGTATGTAACTGGTTCCATAAACATTACGTAATATTGCCAATGAATTCTTTTGTTTAATGTACCTTTTTTTTTAAATCAATTTTACTTACTTTAAAGATGCGTCTGGTTGACCTTCTCAAAAATAAGCATAAACCAGCACCATAGCAAAGAAGCCCAAACAACAACGACTGTCAAATTGTCTGTTTTAGTTGATGCTAAGAACGAGTTAATTCATTTACAATGTTTATAGACATAAGCAATAATAATAAAGCAATTAATAATCAACAAACAACTGACATTTTCTCTAATGAAACTCACACACAATCTGACCAACATTTTTGTGTAATAAATACTATATAAAAATTCTTCTATTGCGCTCTTGTCAAGGTTTACACACTCCGAAAAAATACACAAAAACAAAAAACCCGAAAATTGTTTGAAATTACCAAATTTTCTTGTTAGGAGGAGATGCTTATAAATAATTAATTTCGTACAACAAAAAAAAAATACATTCATGTTCTGTAGCTGTGAAATCAAAAGACTTAGGCAACGAACTTGCCATTTGTTGGTTTGAATTTTGTAGGTTTTTTGTACCCTTCACATAAATGAGGTATATTAATATATGTTCGAGAACATGTAGCACCCTAAATTTATTTATATTATTTTTATACAATCAATACTTAAAGATAAATAAGTTTGTTATAAGTTATAACTTGACAGCATGTACGTAAGATTAACTATCAATTATTGCAAAGGCCTTACAAGCAGATCTATAGTATGCTTCCGCTTAAGTCTATAGGTATATTCAATTGAGTCTACCAGTCAAAAATCAAGATTATTCAAGACCCGTAATATGTTTTGGAAAGTAAAGAAACTGGAAACCTCAAAATTGGTATAATTTCTCTCCAAGTTTCTGCGCAGATTAAGTTTTCTAAACCCCGTATTTATTTGGAAATTTGGAGAACAAAAATGAGTTTTTCTGAGAAAACATAAAGCCCATAAAGTTTATATTTTGTGGGAAGATAGAAATGTGTTTAAAAAAATATTTATATTTCTTCAACACTTTTCATATTTAAGCTATGAAACAATTGAGTACTGGAGGGTATCCAATAGTCGGATTTATTATTGCTATTATTATTTATGTTTAATTAAGCTGAGAAAAATTAAGAAAGAAACACAACAATATTCACATATTGCTTAGTTATAATATTATTTTATTTTTATTATTATAATTTGTATTTAAAACAATGAGAAATACATTTCTGCTTCTTCCGTCTTGCTAAACTGATACTTCTTCATTACTTCTCTCCTACACTCGAGTAGTCTAAAGTCTAAAACAATGCAACCATCATTGAAGCAATCTTGTCACGAAACTCTTTCTTCTTTGACTTCTTATTTTTGCACTTTTTAAGTTTTATCATTTTTGTTACTTCTGCTCTATTCTTCTTTTTCATCTTACAAAATACATCTCTTCCTCCTACTTCATCTTCCTTCCCCAACTGCCTCCCCCTCTGACTTCAATTGCTTTATTGCCCGTCTATGTTGTACATAGCAACACGTTTAGCAATTTTGGCATTTTGACCCACATGCCGCTGCCACCATGCCCACCATGGGTGCAGACAATGAATGACGCCGACAAAGTTAACAAAAGTAAAGAATAAAACAAAACAAAACAAAACAAAAAAAGTTTTACGTAGACAAAGAAGTCATCGTATATTTCTTGGAGAGTCATCTTATTTGACTTTGATCACAAATGCAGATTATTGTACTAGTCGCTCGTCATTATATCTTAGCCAAAATGCAAAATATTCTGCATTTCTCATCGAAGTAAATTTGCTTTGCGGCAAAATAATCACAGCTAAATGGAGACGCCTTCCATTTTCGGTTATTGTAATTCAATGAGATTTGAATCACTTTGTAAACCGTGGCATTTTACCTGCAAACAGAGACTTACAATGTCTATGAAATGAAGGAAATCCAGTAAATGGTACTAGAAATAAATCTTCATAATGACAATTCCAGCATTGCAATACTTACAATATTTATTAACTCATTAATGCAAATATTTACCAAATCAATAATAAAATTTATGTCTATTATATTGTACTAAGTATGTATTATGTTTGTGAGTAAGTGTATTTAGGATTTCATTAAATGCAAACAAACAAACAGAAAATGCAACAAAAACAACAAACAATATGCAATCAAAACAGAATACAAAATCAAATAATTCATGGTGAATAATTGTTGGTGAAGATAAATTTTTTGTTAAACTACAAGAAGCTAAAGGGCGCTTGGACTATTAATATTAAATAAAAGTTTTTAAAAGTATTTCCTATGGCAAGAAATAAATGCATAAATTAATTTATTCAATAAATTAAATCAAATAATCAAATGGCGAAGAAATGCATCAACAAGAAGCAAGAGCCAAGTACAAACATCAATAAGAGCAACAAAAGCATCAACAGCAACAACATGTTACTGAGCAGGTGGGAGAGTAACAAGCTACTAAACACTTGAAGAGACACACTCAGGTAATTTCTCACTTGCACTTTTTTTGCTCGTTGTTGCTACTACCATAGCATTGAGTAGTTGTTGTTGTCTAAGTCACTTGAAGTCTTCTTCGCTTTTCATAGCTTTTGTTTTTATTTTATTTTATTTGCAAGAAAACTCTTTCAGTGTATTTGCCTAAGTTAGTTGAAGTCTTCTTCGATCGCTGTGCTTTTGCTTTTGTGTGTGTGTGCTTTTTTTTATGTGTTTTATTTGCTTTTGCAGTGATGCTAGAGCAATTGCTTTGACTATTTACTGTTGTCGAAGTCACTTGTAGTCTTCTTCTTTTTTCATTGCTTTGTTATTGCTTTGGTTTTGGTTTTATTTTTCTTTTTGAGTATTATTGCTTTTGCTGTGTTACTAGTGCAATTGCATTTGATGCTCTTTGAGTATAAATAGTTGCACTTGCCGGCATTTGGAATCATTAAATAAGTTTTTATTCAATCAACAACATCAGCAACAAGGCACCTTCATATTGGATTTTAATTAAATAAAAAATTATTGAGTGAAAATTTATTTAAAATTTAATTTAAGTAAAATTTTAATTGTGTTATAAAATGAAGAACGTAAGTGTGTGTTAAGTGATTTTAAATAAATAATTGCATTGAATAAACAATTGTAAAAAATTGAGTCTGAATACATAAAAAAAAATTAAATACTTATATAAAAACTATTATATCAACCGTATAAAAGCAATCCACCTCTAGCTTCCAAACACAAGGGGCTTGTCAATATCATGAAGTCCTTTATAATCAAATAGTAAAGAATACTAAAATATGTATATATGTTCAAGAAAAATTAATATATATAATTTTGCCACTCTGTGCCACCAAAGCGAAGGTTGATGTTATACTTCAGAACAACAAAAAAAATCTAAATCAAAGATGTCCTGGGAAATTTTTGAAGAGTACATAAATGAAATTTTTATTTTTTCCTAAGAAAGAATCAAAAATTCAAAATTTGATGACAATACACAAATCAACATAACATAAGCAAAAGGGTATTTATTAATTTCAAAAGATTTCATACTGAGTCATTAGAGAAGAATCGTATATTTTTCAGTTTTACAAAGACATAGTAGATTTCATAGATATTGCAATGGCACTTCACAATAAATTACCTTAACTTCATCCCAAGTTTGACGCAATCCAAAGACGAAGTGTTGTCCATTATAATATATACCTCTATTCATCATAAATTTTGCCACCTTATTTTAAAATATTATTTTTTCTTTCTCCCGTAATAATACCATCCATGATTGGATATAGTCGCATCATAAAAATATCTTCAGTACTAAAATAAAAAATACTACTTATGAATACGCATAACCTTTAATTGCATTTGGTCAAAAGAATCATCCTTATGTACAAGAGGTGTTTCGTACAAAATGAGCGTTTTCCTTGTAGTCATTTTTTATTGTTATATCTTCTTGATATTTTTCCAAAGTAATTAAAGTTTATTGATCACTTTAAGTCAGGCAAACTAAGCCAAGCGTGCAAATAAACCATGCAAAACAAAAGGTTAGTTGCAATGACTGCTTCGACTCAACAAAGTGTTAAACCCGATCTTAGCCATTTCAACATTACATTCGAACATTTTTAAACTGAAGTGCCGCGATGCTGGGCATGTCAGTTGTCTATCTAAGACTGAGACTTTGAAGTCTTAAAACTAATTGATGAAGATTATAATGTTAATGTTTTTTTTTTTTTACTTTTCAAAGAAGTCAAAGTGCAACTCCAAGTTACTGAGACATAAAAATTTACCAATTTCCTTATTTAATTTTAATTGCCCACGACTATGTAGGGTAGAACAACCTTAACTAGTTATACTCATACATATGTATATATTTTATATAGAGCTATAAATCATGTTAATACTGAGAATTTGATGTTTTCAAAACTATTAAAAAATATGCAAATGCAAACTGGGATTACATAAAAATCACAAAATTATCGGCAACATTATTACACCAACTATTTGCACTGCACTCAACGATGCTAAGTATAAAGAGGCGGCATCTAAAAATAAAATAAAACAAAAACACTTTATAATATAATGAATTGTTAAGTGGCCTTAGGCTCGATACTAAACATCAATGTAAAAAATAGAAATATCTTTAAAATCAACGTTTATAAATCAATGGGAAAAATTCACAAAGCAAAGTCAAGCGACTGACATGTCATTTAAATAATTAACATACAATTAGCCCATCACGACTTTCGTAATCAACTTGTAATAGTTGTTATGGATGGATATCATTCAATTTTTGAATTAATTTGCTTTCCTAATTTGATTTTGTTTGTTTTTCCGATTTTATTGCCAGCAACTTGGACTGTTATTATTTACTGCGACTATTGTGCTGGTGACCGCAGCACCGCAACGTGCTGAGGAACCGATAGCGATTATTAGTCAGGAATCGAATATCGAACCGGATGGCTCCTACAACTATGCGTAAGTATTATTATGGGTTCTATAAAGAAAATTCATTGCATACTTTGGGGAGTGAATCAAAAGACTTAAATCACGAACTCAATAAAAAAAACAAAATGCTATTAAAAAAAAAATAATAAAAATTAAATAAAATATAAAGACAATAAAAAAAACAATATTGTAATAAATTAAATATTAAAAAGTTGTAAAAATCAGGAAACAGATTTCATTAAACTATAAAAGAGTCAAGATTTTATAAAATGCTTTATGTGGAACTCCCAGTGTGCAGTGTTGCTATTTGTTAAAATGAAAATAAACGATTGGATAATAATTGGTATTATACAATGGAATGTATTAAACACATAACTAGTGATTCTCAAACTATGCTCTCTGTACTTCAGATTAATGAAATGTAACCATTGACATCTCAATTCCTAATTTTCTATAAGACACAGTACCAAACAATTTGAATGAACTTAATGTCTAACGAAAGAAAAAACTGCGAAATGATTGAAAGCAAAAATGCGTGACAATAACACAAAATAAATAAAGTCCACTTATTTAAATCATTTATCAAAGCTGAACAAAGTTTTTATTTTATTGATACAACTAATAAATGATAAAGAAACAAGTATAAACATGTTTTAGCAAAAACTTCAAATAATCAAATCAAAATTATAACCTTTCCAAAACGTAATCAATTAAAACAAACACCTAAAGCATTCAAGTGACAAAAAATATAATTTAAACATTCAAAAAGAACAAAAATAAAAAATAGTTCAAAATAAAACCAGCACAAAAAATTAATTTGGTATCACTTTTGAAAATAAAAATAAAAACCAATAATAAATATAAAATACTTGGCGCCACAGACGAGTTGAGTTGTGTTGCGTTGCGTTGCGTTGCGAATACATGATTTTGCACATTTTCAAGGTGATTGATAATTAATTCGATTCCCTTAATCAATTTAAATTTCTTTGAATATTGACAACTTTTGCTTTTGCTCATTATTTGTGGTTAAAATGTGAAATTAATTTGGTTTTGCTTTCATTTCAATTAGATATTAGACATTAAGACCGGTTTAAGTAGAAATACCCAAATACCCAAAAAGTGTTGTCATGGTACAAATATATAAAAAATCTTGTTAAATTGTTCTTTTATTTCTCAATTTATTGATTAATATTTTTAAAATGAAAAATTATATTTGCAGTTACGAAACCGCAAATGGTATTAAAGGAGAAGAAACTGGTACATTGAAGAAGGCAACATCAGCCGATACTAGTGATGTTATCATTGCTAGAGGTTCTGTGTCATATACTTCACCTGAGGGTAATCTGATTACGCTGAACTATGCAGCTGATGATGAGAATGGTTTCCAGCCACAAGGAGATCACTTGCCAACGCCACCTCCAATTCCACCAGCAATCCAAAAAGCTTTAGATTATTTGTTAAGCTTGCCACCAGCCAAGCGTCGTTAAAAATTTATTAGAACGAATGATGAGATCAACAACAACAACAACAACAACAACACCACGAACACCAAGAACAACAACATAGTGACAAAGCAACCGAAATTGTATCTATATATATATGTAGTTGGTTTTTAAATTTAAATTTTATTTCTTTTTTATGACATATTCATTTTATTCCATTTAATATTTCAATCTTTTGTCTTTCATTTCCTCTTCCGCCACACCTACACAAAATCAATGAAACACAAACATAGTGACCTACATAAGAATATGATGGCATAGCTTCATATTCTATTTAAACAAAGAAAACACTGACTGAATCCTGATTTATCGAATTATATACACTTCTTCTTGTCAATATATTAAACATTATCCATTGTTCCGATTGCTGCATCCTTGGCACACTCACTTTCTTTCTTCACCTTTAGAAAATTCTCTTTGCTTTATTCAGTTTTATTGTTCGCATGGAATACTCCTTCTTAGTCGCCGGAATTTTGCCATTTTCGGACTCATGTGATACCGCGTCGATTTTTTCAAAGAAGTTAACAACAAACAAATAACAAAAAAAAAAATACAAAAAACATTTTAAAAAAATAAATAAAAATACAAATACAAAATGAATATAGTCGATGTACTTTGTATAGCATACATATTGTACATATACAATGTATACTTGTAAATTACATAATATAAAAGATGATGATGTATATTAATTATATAAAACAAAAAGAAATTTATGATAATAATAAATTAAGCTGCATATAAAGAATTAAAAATTCTTAAAAAAAAACAAAAAAACAAAATCGTTTTTCTTCCAAGCGAAACCAAAACAAGAAATATTTGATGAAGTTTTTGTTAACAAATTTGCAGGAATTAAGTACACCTCGTCACTATGGCCACCAGTGGATTTATTATGACAACCATCTTAATCACAGTTCCTCCGATTACCTCGTATTCATCAAGAACTCCAGAATCCTCTACAGGGTCAAACGTGCAATTCCATTTGGTTCCAGACACTGGAAACTAAGATAGCGGAGTCTGGTCCAAATTATACCAGAGCCTCACATTGGCATAGTACATCCTCTGCTACTTCCTCCTCTTCATAACATACTCTACATTGATCGTTATGACTGATTCGCATATTGCGTAGATGTTTTAACACTTTGCAATGATCAGTTAAGAAGCCCGAAACTACCCGTATGCGTTTCCGTGTTAGTCCCAGTAGTTCTTATGTTTTTTTTTGCAAGAGCTGGTTGGAATGAAGATTTTTGCTAGTCTAATATTTTCAGTATTAACCCAATTGATTAAAGATATACCAAAAAGATTCCAGACTTCTAATGCTTGAGCTTGAATTATAATTATCCATATTGTTTATATTATTCCATAGTAGTTTGGAAACCATAAGCATTCTCAAAGAATTTGTTAGCATGGACAAAAATTTGACTTCATTCTATTATAAGATATTTCTTTTGAAAGGTCTCAGCCCAACCATTAAAAATTTCGAATTCTACTTCTTAATAATAATAAAATTTTACGAGTCTGAAAAAGGCTTTGCGAATTACTAGGACCAATATGCAAATTGTCTACCAAATGAAGTAAAGTATTAGAAGTCATGGCATGGAATTTCAAAATTTGCCATAAGTTTCAAAATTTACTGAAAATTTGATAATGAGAAAAATTTGTAAAGAAAATCCACAAAATTGTATTGGAAGACTTGATATTTGCTAATGAGAAAAATGTGGATGATGTCGATGATTCCTTTATTAGATAGTACAATAGTATACTTCTAAGGCTTCCCTCGCATTTGAGTTGCCAAAAGAATATTATTAGAAAAAAATCAAAATTTTTGAAAAACAATGCGCTGATTTCTTAAATTAAATTATTAAGATTAAATTAATATGCTAATCCTCCTATAAATGCATTCTATTATGAATAAAGTGACAATATCAGCTATCCAAAGTTATTGACGGGATAAGCACAATTTGACAGTTAATTGAATCTCATTTGAATATTTCAAATAAATATTAAAAATAAATAAAAAATAAATATTTATATTTAAAATTATGATGGACAAACCAACGAGTGTAACAACTTTTTTGTATCGTATTTAGATACATTTGATGAATGGTATATTAAAAATGATGAGCCTTTTGTCAAAGATAATATAGCCTTTACTAACCAGTCGAATCAGTCGTATGTATATGTATATGTTTGATTGATATCTTATTTCCGCACATTGAGTACTGATGGTCGACTATAACCATCAAGTAGAAAAATACTTATGTGTTGATGATATGAACTGTCTATGTCTTAATCAGTTAAATATTATGAAGTGAATAATTTTTATCTTACTGTGGATCAGGTAAGTGTTTTGTCATTTCCCTTGCTAAGAATCATTATCGATTTTAGTGTAGAGACGAAACATTAGAGCATTAGAGTAAAATGGGTAATATATATTTTAATTTAAATTACTACTAAACAATCAAAGATTGCAGCTCCTGAAAATGGTTGAATGAATATTTAAGTGGGATTTATGTATTGTAAAGTTAATAGTGTCCAATATAATATGATATGATTACTTTGGCTGATTACTGTAGTGTTCCTTAGTTCCTGAGGATAAGACGATACAAAACAGTCATGTCAATCTACAAACATATCTAATTGATTTTTTTCCGATTTTCTATCATCACAACATCATTAATTTATTATGACATGTTTTTTACACATCTGTAACTGATATCAAAATGTAAAAACAAAAAACATAATAAACATTTATTGGGTAGGTTATAAAATCTTCAATAAAGCCTTAGTTGTACGATGTGATTATTTGTTGTTTTTTGTTTTTTTTTTTTTGTTTAAACATATGGCATAAAATTAAATGTTCAAAATAATCGCTTTGACAAACGATATGACAAATTTGTTTTATGCAAATTTACGTATGTCGACGCTTAGTTGTTATCAAAAAATGTGGTCACGTCAGTTTCCAAAACCGTTGGATTGAATTCTTATTGGGACGGAACAAGATTGCTTTTATTTTCGTTGGATTAGATAATGCTATAACTCTTCTATGTTTTAGCATACTAATATTAAGATTTTGCCATATGTATACACTTCACTAGATATTGTATGTCTGTGACAGAATTCACACCCATCCCATATCATCACATCTCATTTCAGATTGCAGACTCAACAATTTTTGACTTTAACTATGATTCCGATGATGATGCCTCTGATTTTGACTCAAAACAAAAAAGATACGAATAAAATCAAGTTCATTATTATTTATTGCTAAATTTTTAATTTTGTATAAAATATTTTAGTACAGGAATTTTATTTATATTCTATTTTATTTATTCTTTGTTTATTTTTTCTTATTGTATTTTTATTGAATATTTCTCGATTTCGTGGGTATAAAAGTCTCTTAATTTTGCATAAAACTTGTCATTTGCTTTTTAGTCTTTTGTGAATTTAGTAGTTCTGTTTTATTTATAAATTAAAATATTGTTAAAATGAAATTTTTGTTGTTTTTGTTATGTATTACTTTGAGTGGAGTTGTATTTGCCAAAGAAGTAGAATTGATCTCTCATTTCGCGAATGTGGAATATAATGGAAAATTTCATTATCAGTAAGTGATAAATAAAGTGTCGATATGAAGTGAAACAATTGAACAATCAATATAGCAAAAACTAAAGATTTAAATTTAAAAAAAAAATCCAATAGAAATGTTTAGTGTAAATGGTGTCTATTCCCTTGATATTATCAGTAATAAAAGAACTAAGAAAATTATAATTAAACAAACTAATTTTTTACTGACTATCCTAGAAGTTCCAAAATACACTCCGCAATTAGATTTTTTTTTTATTGTGAGTGAGAGGTTAAAAGAGATTTTACTTTCCCATGTTCATCTGTCAGTTCTGAGGCAGCTATTCAGATGATTTTTTTTCATAATCTTTGACAAAATGTATCATTCTATAACTGAAAGAGGTATCCCCTATAGAGCTCTAAGAGTAGCAAATGTGTTTTCAAACAATATGTGTTTATGCTTTATTTTGAAAATAATAGGATCAATATTTTACAAAAATATTGAAGATAAGCATGAAAATAAAATATCGAAATGATAATTGAATTATAACTTTGTAATAACTGTACCGAAATCTTGGATTGATAAGTGACATTTTGTAATTTTCTTAAATAGTAAAACAAAAAATCTTTTCAATCTATGAATATGAATGGTTGATATTCAAAAATGTAAACAATTGGAAAAAAAGTATTATACAGCCTATATTAACAAAAGAAATATAAAAGAAGCAGATTACCAAGATGATACCAACCTAGAAAATCTTATGATAAAATAGATTTTTATATAAAGTCCTTTGTGAAACCTGCATTATAAAATAATTCATATTTTTAGAAAGTATCTTAAATTTAAGTTGGTCTTTTGTGATACCATAGTAATTATATAATAACTAGTAACTACACTGAAAACAATTATAACATGTAAAAAGAAGAATAACTTTAGTTGTAATACTCTTCACGCACCTTTTATATATCTTCTGATTATTGTCCGAGAGTCTGGAAATTTACTTAGTTTTTTGAATATGGGTCAGATATTTATAGTATCCGTATTTCAGTTCTATAGTACGAAAAACAAAAATATTTGTCTAACAAGATGAAGAATTTGAATCTGGGTTTGTCCCATACCCATATAGGTACCACTTTTAGTGGTCCGAAGGTCTTGAAATTTACAAGTTTGGTGGATATGGGTCAGACACATATAGTTTTTAAATATTCAATTCGATAGAACAAAAAACAAAAAAGTTTTTCTAATAAGAACATACATTTGAAAATGGATTTGTATGGGAGGTAACCCTCTTAGTCATCCAATGTTCTTGAAATTTACATGTTTTATGGATACGGGTCAGACATTTAAACTTTCCAAATTTCAAGTCGATGGTATGAAAAACAAAAATGTTTTTCTAATAAGAACATGAATTTGAATCTGGGTTTGTATGAGAGGTACCCCCAAGTGGTCCGATTTGACTGATTCCGACAAATGTAATGCGTATGATGAAAAGAAAACTTCATGCAAAAGCTCTCTCAGCTTTCTAGTTCAAACCCAGATACTAGTTTGCATACATACATACATACAAACTGCGTGAAGAGTTTAAAAAGTGACCACAATAACAAAATCAAATAGGATCAGATTTCAATTACTTATTTTTTTTTACTTTACTAACAATTTCTTAATGTTTGTATGAAATGTATTTAATTTTCAATGGAATCAAAGTTAATATTCTGCCTTGCTTATTTTCGAACAGTTACGTAAAACATTACGTAATTTTTTTAAAATATCTAAAATTAAATACCTACTTTATAGTAGATCAGTGGAGCGCTTAAAACTTTACTAGTATCACTAACTGAAATGATATTTTACCAAAACTCTAAACATGTTCTAAGCTACTTAAATTAGTTTCTCTAAATTATATGCTTATTTATATGTATATTTTTCTTTTAACCTGTTTTCATTTACGCTTATGATTTTAAAAAATAGTAAAGGAAAAATACTATAAACATGCAAAAAAAATTCATTTAAATAACAAATATTTCATATTTGTCCCTCTACAAAAAACAAAAAAAAAATAGCTATGAACTCGGTGATGGTTCCAAGGCCACTCAGGATGGTGTACTAAAGCATATTAATGCCGAACATGATGGTGAAGCAATCGAAGGCAAATTTGCATTTGTTTCTGACGATGGACAGGAATACGCAATTTCATACACAGCCGATGAGAATGGTTATCGACCAGTTGGCAAACATTTGCCAACTCCACCTCCAATCCCAGAGTCTGTACTGAAGACACTGAAATATTTAGAAGAGCATCCCTACAATCCAGAGGCGGAGAAGAAGTCACGCCATTAGATAATTTGTATATTTGAATTTTGTGATTATTATTATGATTAAATTAATGGACTGAACGAATTATCAAAAAAATTAGATGCAAAAGAAGCGACAAAAATTATACGAAATAAATGCCAAAAAATATTTATATATTCTTTTTCTTTTTTTTTTCTTTTTTTTCTTTTTTTTTCTTTTTTTTTCATTATACAATATTTACCAACTAAGTTTCAGATAAAGAATTTCTTTTCTTTGAGGTATTTGAATTCAATTTGACAGTTTATTGACCTAATTACGCATGCACAGATCATTGACGCAATGAATGAATGAATGAACGAGCGATTAAACGAATGGTTTGCCTAAACTGAGTGAGTGAGTATCTATGTATGTTCATACATTGTTGTTGTTGTTGTTGTTGTTGTTGTTGCTGTTATATCTATTGTAGCATTGTTAATATTCGCAAAACATATCACACTTTTTTCTTGATATGAATCCTCACTTTTTTATTACTCTCTAATTTCTTTTTGTTGTCTTTGTCTCTTATATGACTTTGTTAACAGTTAGATACGGAACAATAAACGTAAATTCTGAATTTAGTTAACTAAAATATTTTACGATTTATTTCTATAATTGAAACGTGCAGTGCATATATAAAATAGATTTATATACATATAATATATTTTGTCTCCTACACCTTTCACACTAAAGTAAATGGAAATTATAATTTTGTTATGTAACTTGATATGTGAATAAAAATTTGTCATTAACTAATTACGTAAAGTAGTATTCGTATTTCGTGATAATGACTCCATTTTTATATAGAAAGTAAGTCTATTACCTTTTCAGTTACTAAACTGACGCATTTTCTTATGCTATGTTTCCTGATTAAACATACATATTTTCCGATCTCATCTACATATAAACTGATAATTTAATTTAAAAAAAAAATCATAACTGCAATCAGTTTCACATTTTATTTATAACTCCGATTTTTGAGATCGCAGCAGAGATTTACAAAAATCTCCTCCAAATACGATCAATTTACCACCGAATGGAAGTTTCTTATTTCCAATAGATTGCAAAAGTCGATCAATGTTTTGTAACCCATATTTTGGAACCTCATCAATTTATTATTTTCTGCCTTTCGAAGAGTTAGCTTTGATACTTGAGACTAAGTCTGGTATTAGAGGTACTTTTAGTCCAATAGTCTTATAAGTAGTATAAGCATGAGGCAGCAATATGAAAGCCATACATTTTACTTTGGACACTTTTCCAGTAAACATGTAGTATAGAGTTTTATAGATGAAGGCCTTTATAGTTCTTCTTGGACCATCACCATCTGTATTTACAGCTAGAAGAATGACATTAACGATTTCAATTTGTTTCCCTCTTAGTAGTTGTATAAGAAACGTATCTTTAACTATGTAAATATGCACATATTAGACATATAGTTTTCTCACAAACTGCTTCAGAAATTAGAATTTTTGTTGGAAATGCAAAGTATATAAGCTTCGGTGAAGCAAAGTAAAGACTTTTCTGCCTATTCTTTTGGTAGATTTTTCTTCTTTGATTAGTTTATGTAATTTTTTTTTTTTTTTTTTGCTTAATGTTATTATACTTTACTGTAGATTTTTGACTGTTAAGAGTTCTTTGAAATACCTAATTTTCTTAGATTTTTTTGATGGTTATGACAAATATTGTGGATACACAAAAAAATAAAAAAAAGCAAATAGTTTTTTATATTTTATGCAAGTAAGCTCATTACATAACCTTAAACATTCGGCTATATACCTATAGAAGTGCTAAAGACAAACTAATTAGACGCTAATTGCTAAACAAGCATCAACTTAAAATTTAGCTTAGGAAACCTTAAGATTCTCAAAGTTTAAAATTGCAATTTGCAAGTGTCGACTTCAAGAACTCAACCATGAAAAGGTATGCGTCAAAAAATTGAAAGTGTTATTCGTTTAACATATTGCAAAAGATATACAAACTTTATGTGATTATGTAACTGACAAAACAAAAAACTACTTAAGCTTAGTATTAAGATTATAAATTTTAATGTATACAAAATTTCTTTTTATTTCAAAAAGAAAAAAAAAAAAGAAAAACATTCATTCAGCGAATTTGCGGCAAGTAAGAAAAAGGTAAATTGTCTTGATGATGCATAAAAATCACGTACTACAACGAAAGATCGACGACCAGACAAGAAGAACTCATCTTTAACATGATCTCAGCAAAAGCAGCAACGGAACAAAATAAATCCATGTAGAACAGAATTTATATCATCGCTCAGCTGTCTATCTATCTTAGCCTTATCACCTGTTGCGAATATCGCCATAAAATGTCTTTCCACCTGACAGCCACGCCGGCAACGACATTTTACTCATCAACCCTTTTTTGTTTTCTGTTCATTTGTCTGCTTACCGCAAAAAATATTAATAATGTTTAGCAACAACAAAAATAACAATAACCACAACGAAGAAGCGTTTATAATTCGCACATGACGCTCGTTATATGTGGCAGTCTTCATTGGATTATGTAGTATAAACTTATCTAGCGCGCCCATCGTGCGTTTGTACCCTTTATGTTTCTAGATACAAACACAACTAAACAAAACAAAACTAAACAACTGAACTGAACTGAACTGAACTGAGCTGAGCTGAGTCGTCGTTAAATTGATCGTCGTTATGTCGAACCAAGTGAAGTGTGAGTGAGTGTGTAAGTGAGTGAGTTAAAGTATGCCCAACTATGTACAATAATTTGTTTGTTTGTCTTCTGCCGCTTTACGCTTGAAGTTGACGTTTGTATAAAAAGCCGCAGATATTGAGAACATGACAACAGTTGCGATTTAACGTCTCCGACAAGTGGATTAACTCTAAAAGGATATATTTTTATTAAAAATGTATAAACTAGCTATTGTTTTAATGTCTGCTGTGCTCTTTGCCTATGTCCTGGCACGTCCTGCCATTGAACAAGCAACCAATGTCAATAAAATTACAACGACAACTACCCCAGCTACAATTATCAAACAAGATAATATCAATAATGCCGATGGTAGTTTCAATAATAGGTAATCTATGACTTCTTTTGTTCTATTGTGTATAATTGTAATTTTACAAAATTTCTCATTTTTATTATCATTTGTCAGCTATGAAACCTCAAATGGCATACGAGTTGAAAATGTTGGCTATCTGAAACGTATCATCATACCCAAAACTGAAGGACCAAATGGTCAATTAATCGAAGAACATGAAGAACTTGTAATGGTACAAACTGGTTCGTACAGCTACAGTGATCCTGAGGGTAATATTATAACACTACGTTATGTTGCCGATGAGAATGGTTTTCAACCGCAGGGTGATCATTTACCAACGCCGCCCCAATAAATGCACTAAAGTACACCACTGCGTATGTGAAATATTTCTCTATATCTATTTATATATCGATGTGACTTATAGAAATGTGTATTTGTATTTGTACTAACTGTGTATCTTAAAGGCAAAGTATTATTTTTTAATACCATTACTATACATAATTCGCTTCTTATTCAGAAAGAAAGAGTTTGCCTGTCATTCTGAAAGTAAAATGTGCCACTTTATTTATGTTTAAGTCTTTATTTTTAAATATCTAAATAAATAAATAAATATTTTAAATCAAAACTGATAATAATGAAGTTGAAATTTTGCGCTATAGAAATTTGTCATTATCAGTCAATTGGACCAAGGTCAATATTATTGGCAAAGTTAAATATTAAGTCCAATTTTTGGTTTTCGCCTATTTTTCTTGTAACCATGACAAATGTATAAAATTACTTTAATTCAGCTGATCTACAATATTTGATCTGTTTACCACCATGCAAATTTGTGGTTTCAATGATATGCCTCAAAGTAAATATATTTATGTATTTATATACTACTTATATATTATGGATTGTCATTGATACTTGTTAATAATGATGATGATCTTGTTTATATTTACTAACATCAATACAAATATTAAAACGAACTTATTGTCATACTTAAAAAGTATGTTTCACTATATGGTATACACATAGATTATATTGTACATACTTACATATATTAGATTGAAATGAAATCTAAGTATAAATTAACTTTGTTTATTACATTTTTAGTATCAACTATTAAATAATAATTAAACTCAAATTAACATTTCATAAAAACATATAATAAAAGTGAATAGCAAAAACAAATATTTTAAACTCTCATTTAGTCATTTATTGTACAAGTATACGAACAAAATGCTACATTACTGTATCTTAATAATACCATATATTGTTCAACAAACTAAGGCAGGATCGGTAAATATTATTAGAAAAACTTCCCTTTTGGATGGATTACTATTTATACGTATAACTTTTTTTTTTTTTTTTGCTTTTCGTTTGAATATTTTATAGTTGCCACATCTTGCAGCAAATTTTACTAAATTTGATTGTATAGCAAATCCCAATTTTGTATCTAAAATTTCTTGCATCATTATGGAACCTAAACATCATGAACTTTCCGTTGAATTGACACTTATAAAAGATATAAATTCAGCTTCTATTTCCTTTAGACTCTATACGCCAAATGTTAAAAATGTTCTCACCAAAATAATCGACATAACATTTGATATATGTAAAATTTTACAGGATCGTCCCACAAATAAACTTATCGCTTCTATCTACCAAGCTTTATCATCTCACAATAAAATGCCTAAGAGTTGTCCACTGAAGAAGGTATAATTAATATACTTATTATAAGAATTTATTTTATTGATTATCATTATTATTTACAGGATAATTATTATTTTCACAACATAAGCGGAACTAGTACACTACCGACTTTTATTAAGGAAACAAATTTTTTTCTACATATGAGCTATTTTATACCACAGGATATGACTAATGTAATGACTGTAAAAGTTAGTGGACGTCTGATAGAAGCAGCAAAACAAAAACGTACATGAATCATTAATTGAATAATATTCAATTTTTATAAATACATAATAAGAATTCCATAATTAATTTTGTTAACAAGCGGAAAATTATTTATTAGATTCCTCAGTTTTCTATTTATTGTATACTTATTCATTCTGTAATATAATATATTCTTCTATTGAATAGTTTTATATTTAAAAGAATGCTTGCAAAAGTTTACACTTAAAAAATGAATTTATCATCGTTAGTATTTACCTTAATCCTTTCAAACTTTTTTATTGTCATGTAAGGTGCCAAAGTGAGTAGATGTAATTTACATAATTTTATCGAAATACACGTATATTACATACATATTATATTTTCACAGAAATTAAAATATGCCCTTACGTGGCATCAGTTTGAGTGCCTTGCGAACCCAGTTCTTATATCAAATATTATATGCACTATTGATGGCTCAACTAAATCTGTGCTAAACAGCGAAGTGTATCTAATTAACGATGGTGTAAACATTTGGGTATTTGCCGCATTATATGTACCACGACCTCCAAAAAGAGAATACGTTGAGTTGACAAAATTTGATTTCGATTGCTGCAAGTTTCTGCGGGAATCAAAAGTAAATAAATTTGTTGAAAGTATTTATGAAAGTATGTCTAAGATTAGCAATCAACTTAAATCGTGTCCCATTCCAAAGGTAATTGAAAACAATTTTTCCATACATCATAAATTTAATACTAATGTCTAAAATTGTAGGGTTTTATATACTATCGTAATATCAGTATTTTGGAATATTTGCCTGCTTTCCTGCCCGAATCAGATTTTAAGGTAATCATTCGATTCTATCAGCCAAAAGGGATTACTTTACTCAATATCACCTTAAAAGGAACACTTTCGGAGCGTATACGAAATCGTCAAGTCTACACATTTCAAAATCTACAACACAATTAACATTTGAAGCATTTTTTGAAAAAAAAAATAAATAAAAATAATGAACCTACATGCGTAGTATAAAATAATTTAAATTACTACATCAATTGATAGAAAGATAAAACGATTATTTTAATTTCGGTTAATTTTATTTATGTACACTTTTCTTAATTTTTTTACATGCTTAATTCACACTAGTAGGATATCGGAGATTCTTCAATCAATCAATATATTAGATGTTGTTATGCTCGATCTAATTGTTTGTTCCTCTGAGTGAAACAAAATTTCAATTATTAATGGTGATTTTCTTTTCTATTGAGTACAAATGTTATGAGTAAGACTCAAATAAGAAGACTGTTATCACAACTTCAACAGTCAATTTATTCATGCTTTGCAAATTTTTATATTTCATACAAAATGTTAAATTCCAGCTGTATATCTCAAAATTTAAGTTAATATACTAATGACATAAATTCTAAGATCTTAGATTCGTTACCAACATTATCCTTAAATCATAATGCACTAACACAAAGGTGTAGTGTATAAAAAAGTACAAAGCCAATTTTATTTCAATTATTATATGATTAAAATCACATTATGTTTTGACCGCTTTATGGACACAGTTTAACTATTGTTGTTAATGAGAATACAGTTAAAATGTCTAAAATATGTGCTCTCGTAGTCCTAATTATTCCTTTCTTAGCCGGAATTTTATCATCTTCAAAGGTATTTATATAAAATTTAATTTTGTTAATTTATAAACCTTTCAATGTATGAATTAAATATTGAGTAGTTACCTCGTCATACGCTGGCATGGCAATCCTTTGAATGTAAAGCCAATCCAGAAATGATAATAGTGAATGAATGTCAAATTAATCTTCCGGAACGTACTCAATTGAGCTATAATGCAACACTTATAAAAGAAATGAGCAATTATCGGGTGATTTTTAAACTCTTTGTACCGAGACCACCTAGAAATCAACATATTCAACTATTTAATCTGAATATAAATCTCTGTACATTCTATAATGATACAAAGAAACATAAATTTCTAAGCGCCATTTTAAATGGTGTAAACAAGAACACCAATTGGAATAAATCATGTCCATATAAGAAGGTAAAATCCATTGAAATCCACATAATTATTGAATCTTATTATTATTGTATTATTAAATTTTAGGGTCATTATTACTTTAAAAACATAAGCGTCGTGGAGTATATGCCAGATTTTTTGCCTGAATCTGATTTTAAGGCAGTCTTAGCATTTTTTGAGAAGGACACTTCTCTTGTGAATATGACGGTAACAGGTCGCCTATCCGAAGTGGTTAGAGGTTGGTACAAAAAAGTTCAAGGGCAGTAATACTATTCTTAAATCATCAAATATAAAAATTGTCATTTATTTATTTATTAATTATTTTATCAAAATAATTTAATTTTATTTAAATTCTATTTATGTGTTTCAAAAATGTGTAAAATATAAATATCATTTAGTGTTTTTTTAATAAAAATTTTAATTAAAAATGTATATATTTATCTCTTTTCGGTTTTGAAGTTGGTTGTTATCAATTTCGAATTTGATTGAAGAGTGTTTGTTTTAGGGCCATCTTACACGTAGCGATTCTGTTGCGACACTTATCGTTGATTCTTTTTTAGTGTTTCATGCTAGATGCCCATCAAATATTTTGGCACTGCTCACTCCCTTTCACATCCCTGATTTTACAAAATCCAAACGCAAAGAAAAAACTTACCCTTCTCAACAACAAAAAAATCGTGTAAAACCGCCACGTTTACAAAATGCAACTATCACCAATGAGGTTATTAAAACTTTTCATTGAATCACTTGCTAAGCATTTTTAAAACAAATTTCAAACATCAACAATTATAGTTTACTTTAACATATTAATCAATTAAATTAAAGACAATTTTGATTTCTCGAAAATTTTAAAATTTAAAAGCGAGCAGGTTGGCATAATTAGCATTGGTTGTTTTGCTTGTTTGTTGGTTTTTTTTTTTTTGTACTATAAAAGAGATTTGATAAAAAAGAAGAGATTCACTTCTTGGTTCTTTTTTTTATAATTCGGATAAGGATGAATTTAATTAAAACGCCTTTAAAAAGTTTTGCATTTTTTGGCACTCTAAGAATTTGCAATTGACTTGGAATTGAGGAGAAATAGATTTCTGGCAAGCACCTGTCCGTATGAGTTTATATAGGATCAGATGGATGCAAAAATGTAATCCCTTTCGATGCTAAAATTGATATATCTTATACATACTCGTACATACATTGTAAGATCTCAGATTATGTATTTTCAATGCGTTACAAACATTAGCCTTAAATCATAATGCACTAACACTAAAGTGTAGTGTATGAAAGAGCACCAACAAATTTTATTAAAATTACTTAATTAAAATTAAATTTTGGTTTTAAACGCTTTATTGGCACAGTTCAATTTTGCTTGTCAATGAGAATGAATATAGTTAAAATGTCTAAATTATGTGTTCTCATAGTCCTCAGTATTCTTTTCTTAACCGGAATTTTATCGTCTTCAAAGGTATTTATATTAAATTCAATTTTGTTAATTTATAAACCTTTATATACATAAATTAAATATTGTATAGTTACCTCGGCATACGCTAACATGGCAATCCTTTGAATGTAAAACCAATCCAGAATTACTAATAGTGAATGAATGTCAAATTAATCTTCCGGAACGTACTCAATTGAGTTATAATTCAACAATTATAAAAGAACTGAATTATTTTAATTTGAATTTTAAACTTTTTGTTCCGAGACCAAGTAGAAAACAACAAATGCTACTATTTGATCTAAATATAAATCTCTGTACACTATATAATGATAAAAAGAGACATAAATTTGTAGACGCTGTTTTGAACGGTATAAAAAAGTACAGCAATTGGAATACATCATGTCCATACAAAACGGTAAAATACATTAAAATTCGTATGATTATTAATACTCATTATTATTGTAATATTAAATTTTAGGGTCATTATTACTTTAAAAACATCAGCATCGCGGAATATTTGCCAGTTTTTTTGCCTGAATCTGATTTTAAGGCAGATTTAGCATTTTTTGAAAAGGACATTTATGTTTTGAATATCACGGCAACAGGTCGCCTATCCGAAGTGGTTAGAGGTTGGTACAAAAAAGTTCAAGGGCAATAATACTATTCTTAAATCACCAAATATTAAAATTCTCATTTATTAACTTATCAATTATTTTATCAGCAATTTGAATTAAAATTTTATTTATGTGTTTCAAAAATTCTAAATTGTATCCAATTACATTTAAATAGACATTAATTAATATTATTGCAATAGTTTCAATTACACTAAATTGTTTGCTATTATGTATTTATATTTTTTTCAAATAAATATTAAATGTTCAATTTCAAATATTTAATTCTATTCTTTAAACCATCAACATGAGTTCGTTGAATTACGTGTATAATATTATAAAATTATTAATTATTTTCCAAATGTTTATATACCATGAAGGAGCAAAGGTATGAACTAGTATATCATAACTATATCGTCTTAGTTAGTTTATTTATTATTTATATCTCATTTATTTCCATTAGCATATATCTCCCCCAAAGAAACAAACTAATTCAATTAAATTTCTATTATTCGATTGTCTTGGAAATCCAGAATATATATCAAATTTGACATGCAATATTTTGTCAAATGATTCGAGTCAATTTTCTGCGGAATTTATTTATACAGAAAAAATCGAACAATATCATGGAACATTTTCAGTATTTATTTGGAATAAAATTAAACAGGAATACTATAAATCCTTTCATATTGATTATGATATTTGTAAGTTATTTAAAGATGGTCACCCTAACAAACTTATTAATGCTGCTTTTAAAAGTATGATCAATTCGCAAAATTTTAAACTTCATAAATGTCCTCTTCAAGTAAGTATTATAATATTAATTTAATTTTACTATAATCTCATATTTCTATATATTTTTATAGGGACCCTTTGTTTATCGTAATATCAAAATATTAGACAATATGCCACCGATATTACCAGAAGTTCAATTCAAGGTTTATTCATTTTTCTATATACCAAATGTATCATTTGTAATGAACTCAACTATAATAGGTAAAATGGGTAGGATATAATTATATTTTCTTATTAAATTTTTTTTTAATACAAAAATTTAATGAAATATATATTTATTCCTTAATTTTGTTGTCTAGTGTGGTTTATATTGAATTCATCCTAAAAGTATGCAATAAAAAATAAACAAAAATTCTATAAATTCAAGCCATGTGAATTTAGTTTTAAAAAATGAATGATTTCAATTTTTTATATAAAATCTTAAATCAAGAATTCACCTAAAAACGTCTGCTGCATATTTTCATATATGTTTTCATATGTAGGATTTGTTCTTTTATTTTTATTAAATATACCAACTAATGTCAATTAGATATTCTACACATGATGGCAGCTGGCAAGTAAAAAAAAAAAAAAAATATTTAGGTTTGTACGTATATGTTTATGGACACAAGCCTATATCGCCTACTTTAATACTAAATTGTTGAAGCTAAAAAAAAAGTTACTGCAAAAAAAAAACCAGTCGGAACAACACAGATTGGAAGTATTGGAAATGTCAAATGTTAACGTCAAGTATTCGTAAGTAAGTATTGTAAATATCTGAGTATTTCTTAAGACCGCTCCGTTTCCTTTTACCAAACGATGCGCAAACAAGAACTATTTCAATCTCAATATAAATGCTAATCCATAGAATATAATCAAAGCCCATTTGACATTTTCAAAGTGATTGTGATTGTATGATGGGGCTCGAGTGTCATTCATTAAACGCAATAATACAATTTCTGGCTAACTGACCAATGTATTTTACTATTTATGTTGTTTGTAGTACTAAAACAAGAAGGTCTCTCTGTCTGTCTATCTGTCAGTTGTATGTCTGTCAGTTTGTCTGACTTTTATAATATTGAAATAAAATGTTTGCAAATTGCTTAATTGCTACTAGAAGAGCACGTGTGACAGAGCAAAGAAGTTTTGATAAAATAAACTTCTCGACACACTTTCATGCATGTAAAGTTGCACAATCTTTGGATTTGATATTTGGCTCACCTGAACTTTTGGCCAAAACTAAAAATACAAGATAAAAGATACAAAGAAAAAGATATGAGTCAGCAACGCCAACAGATACAAGAAGCGTAGCAAGTGTTGAGCGTATTTTTTCTGTAATTTTATTATTATTATTTTGTATCTTTTTATGTTTTTTTTTTTTTTTTTTTGGTGGGTGCGGAAGATGCATGTTGTCTAACCAGTTAGCGGCTCTTGGTTTTGTAGTTGTTGTTATTGTTAGTGGCAATGATGGCTACAAAGCCGCAACAGAGCCCAACTAACAAACGCCATCATCATAATCATCCACAACAACTTCAACGTCAATTGCAATAATCATACGAGTATGTAAGTATATGAATGTGTGTTTCTCTGTTTATATGTTTCTTTGTATGTTTGTTTCTTTCTACGGACATATGTATGATATTAGTATAGTATGTTAAAGCCATTGTCGTGATTACATGTGTTTTGATATTGTTGTTGCTTTTGTTGTCTTTATTTTATTAACTTTGTTTATTTTTGCCGGCTTTAGCGGTTATTCAACTTTTTGTGCTTTGTTATTATGCATTCAATTTTGAAAAAAATCAAAGAAATAAGAAAAACAAATTAAAATGAAACCACAAAAATTTCATGCACTCAATTTCAAATACAATATTCATAGTATGCTGAATAACTCTATTATTTATTCATTATCAAAATACTACGAGTACAAAAACATACAAAACAAATTGTATCTGAACTGAACTGTCAACAGCGCCAACGCAATGATTTATTATCAAATTGACATGCCAAAAGACTGAGTGACTGACGACTGACTAACTGAGTGGCTTAAAAGCATTTTTTGTGACCATAAAAACAATTTCATATATTGACCTATTTTCATATTGTTTTATACTAAGTATATATTAATATACATATATTCTGTTGCAGTTAATTTATGGTAACATTTAACCACCAACGAGATACATTTTTGTACTCAATTATCATGTTACCGCATCTTTAAAAACTACTTACAACAATACAATAATTTACATTTTAACTCTACGACGGGCAAAGTAGTCAAATACAATACAAATTCTTTGTCGATGTCAACGCCAACGTGTACAATGAGTACTTATAATGAACCAACTACAACATCATCTTTATTCTCAGCATCACTATCATCATCATCATCATCATGAATATCATCAATCGCGCAGAGTGGGCTCAGTATTAAGTGTATGGTATGATGATATTTAATGCAATTACAAGAATTTCAATACAACTTATCCGATTCTTTTTTTTAAATCTTTTGCATTAAAGAAAACTTACTTTTATACTACAGTATATATTACTGATATCTTAAAATTAGAGAGAGAAACCGAGGATTTATGGGGAGAGACAGAGTTGTGTGATTGAATGAATGCCAATATTTGATTGAAAAATGTATTTGTTACAACGACAATGGCGACAACAACATCACAACATCTTAAGCGAAAACATCAACTCATTTACTAAAGTAAAAAAAAAACAACTTTGCCGTCTAAGAAAAACAAGTTCTACACGTTTCTAAATATGTAACGGCATTACAAAGATGAACTGAGAGACCAGACAATTATAGTACATCAAAAAAACCAAAATGAAAACAAAGTAAATTGTTTAGAAAAACGTTTGAATATTGGCCCAAAGTTGTTTAGCTTAAGAGAATATTAATTTTACAATGTTGTTTGTAACATTTTTGGGGAATACACCAATTCTGTCTCATAATCTATGAAAAAAGACGCGAGATGGCCATTTCATCACATCTTAACTGTTTGATTATTCGCGACAAGAAGGCTTTCTTCTTGAAGTACTGAAGTCAGCCACTTGACCAATGTCAGCTCATACCGCTACAGTGGTGTTGTACACAAGAAAACCGTCAATAAGAAGGCCAAGTACGCCCAGCGTCCTGCTAAGAACACCATGCGTGTTTCCTTCAAGGCTGGCCAAAGACTCTCTCTGAAGAAGTTGAAGAACTTGCTCAGCGAATCTAAAGTAGCGTCTGGCCTAGACCCAGACTGTTCTCCGTCGTCCATCCTCTGTGCTTCATTCTCAAAAGACCGCTGTAGCAAAGAAGGGTAGCAAGAAGATTGAATAAATGCAAATAAGTCGGGTTTTAGGTTTTTGTACTATATGAAACAGAATAAGAAATATGTTTTTTTTTCTTGAACTTTCCAATCCCAATCCAATGTAGCAATATCATTCCTAAAATAAAATTTCTGGCTCAATAGCCAATAAGAAAAATTCATTGACATAAAAATTGTCTGACGAGTTTGAAAAATTTGTATTTTATAATGAAGAACTCCATCAACAGCGGATATAACTTATCGTTGCCGTTTTTAATTTTTAGGGTATCTCTCTTGGAACTAAATACTTCATATGTAATAAATTTTGATAACAATATTTAACAGTTGGGGACCAAAGTTGAAAAGCTGCTAATCTTCAGGAATCTCCTTAAAAAAATATACAAAATTTAATAAAAATTCAATAAAGATCTTATTTATTGACAAGAAAACAATAATTGTATGATAAAAAATCAACTACAAAGTCTAAACAAGTGAGGATTCTAGAAAGCAAATTGTTTGCTCAATCAACTCTCTCAATGAATAAGGAATTGTGCTCTTAAATATCGCGATAGCATTTGCTAAAATCTCTTAATAATACCGAAGACCTCAACAAAAATTCACTAACCAACAACAAGAACAACTAGCTTTTCAACTTAAAACAACAATACTAATACTATCAAGCATACGTACAGATACATATGTACATATCTTACATACTTACCACCAACCACCATTCGTACAAATGTATTTAGTATTGTAGCATTTATTGCAAATATGAAGTTAGTTGCGCTTGTATGCAGCAACGACTTCAATTGCGACTGCGACTGAGACTTTGTCTTTTTGTCTTTGATTGCATTGCGTTGCGTTACGTTAAGTTGAATGCAGGAGGCAGTTGAGTTGCTATATAAAGCTTAAATAGGGCTTACTGGTGCACAGTGTTGGTTAAACCTGCTTTCACTTAAAATCGAAACGAGTATCGGACGCGAATAACGACAACAAACTAAGTATAAACTACAAACGGACAAAGAGTCAAATAACAATTTTCCTTTAAAAGTAAAACGTGATTTTTGTGTACATCTTTTGGAAACTGTTGTATATTTTTTTGAAAAATCAATTATCCTTTAAACAATGTTCTTGAAAAGAAACCTTAAAGTGAATACTATGAAAGTGTTTGTAAGTAATATAAATAGTGAATATAACTTAAATTTAGTTAGTTATATATTGTATTTTCTTCGTTTACTCAACTCGTTGTTAGATATTTATATCACTGTTCGCGCTATCCTGTCAAGCGCAACAGCAGCAACATCATCATCACCAGCAACAACACCAACAGCAGCAGCAGCAGCATCATCAGGGTCACTTGAATGTCAATAATATTCCCAGAGATGAGAAACAAGATCATCGCAATAGTGATCCACGTGAAACCAGTACTTGGATACCAATACTCAAGTATAATAAGGAACAAAGTGAAGATGGCAGCTACAAGACCGAATATGAGACTGGTAACAATATACAACATGAGGAGACTGGTTTCCTAAAGGATTTCGATACGAATCCAAATGGTATCCTTGTTCAACATGGTCAGTATTCGTATGAATCACCTGACGGCACTCTTGTGAATGTTCAATATACGGCCGATGAAAATGGTTTCCGTGCAACAGGTGATCATATACCAACACCACCCGCCGTACCCGAAGAAATACAAAAAGGTTTGGATCAAATCTATGCAGGTATAAAATTACAACAAGAACGTTTAGAGCAACGCGCCAAAACTGATCCTGAATTTGCGAAACGTTTGGAAGAGCGACGCATTGCCAATCAAAATGGTCAATATATTGGTCTCCTCGAAAATGCATAAACAATCCATCAGGTTTCCCAGCAACAAAAATAAAATTAATTATTTAAAATTTTCAAAACAGCAACAATAATTTCATTACTAACCCAAAATTACTCAAAGAAGAAGAAGAACAACAACAAGGAAAAACATAGACTGTGATTAATGCTGCAAGTTTTCTTTCTCTCCATCTCCGATCCCCATTCATAAAAAGTTGGAAACTAACAATTTGATTTAAAAAAATTAATCAATGGTTCTTAAGCTATTGTAGTTCCCGGATCTCTTTATAAATAGAATATTTCCCCATTGATCCCATCCCACCCATATGCATTTAACTCGGATCTCTCTGGTAACAACTCCGTGGACCACAGTTTAAGAATCAATGATGTAAATTATTAAAAAGCATTGAAAAATTAAGAAAATTTGTTCCTTACTTATGGATGTCTTAAATAAAGTAACTACGAACTCTGTGTGTTTATAAATATTTGTTTTTTAATTTAATTAAAATAAAATTAATACATATTCCTAATTAAAATGATCAATTATCAGTCATTATTTCGAATTCATATCTATGAACACTTACTATTTTATTTTTTTAAGTCAATGAGTTACTTACTTGTCTTGGAGCTGTCCAAATGGGAATACTATAGTGGCAGTTTGTTGATCTCATTTCTTAGTAGTCGTCGTCGTCGTCGTCGTCGTCTTAGTCGTTAGTGATGTTGCAATTTTTTGTGCTCTTTTTCAGCATGCATACTATTTTCTAAGAAAACCAACATTATCTTTTCTTTTTGTTTTTTTTTTTGTTTTATTTTATTTTGTTATTTTTTGTATGTTTCTTTTCTGTTTGCTTGCAGTTTGCAAGCTCAATACATAAATATTGTAAATCGGCCAACTTGCAACACGAGCACGAGCAGAGTGATGCATACTTAATTTGATTTTTCTTTAACTTGGAATTTTGTTTTCATTTTATGCAGCATCATCTTGCCATGGATTGCGTCAAAAACTTACTTTGAATTTGGCTTTGTGTCGGTTTTTGAATTCGACTTACTTCACTATTGCATAATTATGACAGTTTTGGAGGCATTTATGAGTGATTTGTGCACGGTTTTTATTTGTTTTTTATTATAATCTAAATTTATTTGCAGCTGCAACAAATACAATAAATTTTGTTCCACTGATAATTGCCTCACAGGCAAATACAAATACAAATTTTTTTAGAAAATGTTACTAAAAATTGTGTAGGCTTTTTTGAAAGAAAATCTTAACATATCCATTTATATAGGAGCGATAAATAATACTTTTCATGCTGACCATTTCAATTTAAATTAACGTCGTGTCTCCCGGACTAAGTTGAATTGAAGTTTGAAGGTCTCATGAAGGATTTCAGTTTATTTCAATTTCAGCTTTTTTTTAATTATTTTAGAATACTGAGATGTATGTACTGGTAGACTTTGGTGTTGCTGGTGTAGCTTATATGAGAATTTAGATTGAGTCGTTAAAACAAAATGCTGAAAAGGCTGTCACTTCTTTCTAATGGGGGACATCATGCTGGTGTTGCCTTTTCAGTCGACGCCTTGTTGGGCAGCTGGTGAGTATGGACGCCAGTGATTTGACAGGCGTCTGAAGCCTTGTGAGATAGTGACTGCTGAATAAATTGAATGA
Organism: Amiota mariae; assembly: GCA_035041805.1. NCBI lineage: Eukaryota > Metazoa > Arthropoda > Insecta > Diptera > Drosophilidae > Amiota > Amiota mariae. Next base: position 5,239,101 of record JAWNKV010000550.1, read on the forward strand.
ATAAAATCGGCATATTAGTTTGTCGGTGACCCAACAACATCCATTACCGTCAGCATGGTCTCTGTGCAACATGGTATTTCAGACGAACCAAGGGGCGCCCGTATTTCATTGGAGTTTCTTGTTCTGTCACGCTTGCAGTTTATCAATATTGTAAGCGGCAAAAATGCCCCATATTTGGATTATTACATTAAATGTGTTCTCTATAGAGTGACAATAATAATAATAATTGTGAAACAAAATTAGTTTATCTATTTTATCTATTATGAGAATATTATTTCTGGATTATCATAGATAAATTATTAATTATGATACAAAATTCAACATAATAACTCAAAAACTAAAGAACTTCTTTGCATAACATCCAGCTATTTTGCTATCTTTACTATTATTGATTTATTCATTAATTTCCCTTAAACATAAAAAAACTTAGGTTAGGTACTAACAAAAATTTTTTAATACAGAGTTGGTTCGTATTAACCCATATAAACCAGGATCCAAATTAAAGTTCTTATTAGTTTACTGTACTATCGACTTGAAATTTGGACATTATAAGTATCTTACCCATATCCACCAGCCATGTAAATTTCGTTCCACTAGGAGTGGCGTGAAGACTATTACAATGTCGGCATAGCCAAAGTTAGTCTTCTTTTTACTGATTGAAATATAACTTCGAGTCTAATTGTAGTCCAAGGTATTTTAAATAGTTTTCCCATGGGACGCTATTGATGTCAACTAAGAGATCAGAACTTGTTTTTAAAAAAATTACCTATATATTTAATAAGATTTTGATACAAAAACATTAAAGAAACTTGATAAATAATAATAATATCATGTTCAAAGACATTAAAATAGTCAATTTTAACTCAATTTAATTTTAAAAAGAAACCCTTGAAATTGTATACATATATTTTCAAATAAATATCAAATTTAATTGTTCTTTTTGATTAATTAAGTTAATTAAATAAGTAAAAAAGCAGGCAATCAAATAAAAGAGAGAAAGAAAGATAATGTTTACAAAAAACTGAAATAAATCAACAAGAATCTCATCAACATCGAATTTTTAACACAAAACAAAGAAATGTGTGCTCAAAATGAACAAATTTAATGCAAAATGTATGTCAGTAAAAACTGTTAAGTAGAAACACAAAAGATATATAACAAATACATACTTATAAACATAGATAAATACTTAAATACAAAGAACAAAATACTATACTTATTCTTAGACAATTTGCATGTCTTACAAATGACTTTACTAAGCATTTTCACCACTTCAATTTAAGATGAAGAGTAAGTAGTTAACAAGAAATATTTTAAGTTAATACACATACTAGTTAAAGTTTTAGTTTCATAGTAAAATATTTAATAGAAACAGCAACAATATACATAAGTAGTAGGTATATGTTTCTATACAAAATTAATAACAATAGCTTTGAAGATGAGCACTGATGTTTCTCTCATTTTAGTATGTATCTTTTCTTTTTAAAATCAATTCTATTGATGATTTAGCTTCATCTGGTTGTGGCTTTTGTTGGGAGTTTCGGAGCTCTTCAGTAGCCAAAGTAAAGCGGAACTGTGAAGACATAAAATAAACTACGGAAAAGAAACTAAGACTATGAATTCGAATTAAATTCAGAACAATAACAACGAAAGTTCAAATCAAAAGCAAAATCATAACCAAAACAATATTGAGTTGCTAGCGAATATCGATGGAATGAAAGAAATTCAAAAAGAAAACCGTTAAGCGCGCATCGCTAAACAATGAACTTGACTAAAGTACAATAGAAAAGTATTGTTAACAATAAAATCGTCGTTATTACAAGAAATATTCATAAACAAAGATATGGTGGCATAAGCAAACTAACGAACTCATAACTGTAAACTGAACAACTCATAAATCGAATCATTAAAAGATTAAAGTAGTATATAGTAGAAGCAACTAGAAAGATAAAGTTTTGTGTACAAGATGCAAAGTTTTTTATACATTGTACTGATAGCAACATGTTGCAGCATCATTTCTATGCAAAAACCGCCACGCGGTCGTGTACGTATATCTGATTTATCAATATTACAAAACAATCATAGAAGACAACCTATACCACATCTCGATAATACAAATTTACCCATTGGCTATAATCCTCGAAGACGTTATCATAATCATCACTCTTCATTCCATTCATTAAACGAAGGTGAATGGTTGAAAGCAACAGCTTTGCCAACGAAACCTTCCCACGCTCCTATACCATTATTACGTGATACACAGCAATCTAAATCGCAGTCGGAACTACAGATAAATTCACAATTGGAACCAAGTTCACAATTGAATAGTAATACTCGTACAGATATAAATACAGTACAAGTGCAGCCTGGTACAATTATTGAAGCAATAGTTTACGGTCAATGGAAACCAGAGCACCCTATTAAGCCCAAAGAAATATCTCGTGAATCCCACGAAGATCTTGAAGAAAAATCCCATGAAGATCTTGAACAAAAACCAAGAAAACGTGTTTATGGTCGATTGGAATCAATGCTAATGGGAATGCCCACAGATTGTAAGTACATACATATATACTTATAATAAAGTGATATTACCTATTAACAATTTATACATTTTTAGCACATGAATCAATAGAAAATCAAAAGGATCGCCAAAGCTACGAACATTCACAAAATGTCAGTTCTTATAACGCAACTAATAGTAAATTTGGACGTCGTAGAATACCCACAATAACAACAACAACAACAACAACGTCCATGCCACCTACACCAAAGTTGGTCAGCATAAACAAAACAGATTCACTTCCCATCGAAAATTTTAATGAATCAATCGATTTGGATTCAAATGAAGGGGATCATTATCAAGAATACTATGAAATGGATGATAGGATAAGTACTCTTTATACCCCAAATGACAACACATGGATACCAATGGTTCCCTCTGATAACAATGACGATGAAGACTTAAAGCAGACATCACCAATGATGATTGCAGATACCACGGTAAAATCCACCGCTATACCAACGACACGAAGAACAACAACAACAGCATCACCTATGTCACATGAAGTTATGGAAACGACTTTAAATCTTCTAAATTGGCCTACAGATTTCTTGACACCCACAACCCAACAACCTCAGCTAACAAAAATCAAACTACATTCAGAATTGGAATCAAAGTATTTTGAGGATATAATCAATTCAGCACAAATGCATAACGAGTTGAGCATAGCTGAATCATTTATGCCACAACTAAATTCATTGAACATAACTCGAGTCGGTGCTCCCTATGAAGATTGGAACTCCGCAGAGGAACCCACAATATGCGTTCCACTTACAGTGACTGAGACCTCAGTCTCTTCTGAAGGCGAAGAAATGATACAAGTGGAACGCGTTTATTGCTTTCCATTACCCAAAGTTGAGGTGAAAGGAACAAATAAAAGTGACCAAACAGGGTGGAATGCAACAGTTCGCTTAGATGAATTAGATGTCAGACAAGTGACAAGTGGCGCGCAATTAAAGAGATTCAATCTATTGGTAACTTTCATTATTTGGTATCTTAGTTGGCACTTCAGTTAATTAATGTTTGGTACACAAAAATACTTTGTTGAAAAGTAAAATATCTGCCTCAGGTCTTATTTAAATTTCAATACTATAATTTAATATTTATTAAAGAAAAAATATACCTACTTTATAATAAAATAATTTATAATGGTCTATGGACTACCTATTCTTAATACTATGTATACTCTTAGCATGATGCTTCAACGATCTAATTGTTCCGACATAAATAACTTCTTAGCAGCTGCCCTTAAAACTTTTCCGTTGTTACTTGTTGGCAACTTATGCACAAATTGGACTCCTGCATGTAATTGCTTATATGTGGCAACTAAAGAATTTATAACATGTGTTTTAATAGCGTTTTCAGTTAAATTACTGCCCATAGTCTTGACCACTAGCGCACCGGCAGCATCACCATGTCGTTCATCATATATGCCTACAACGCAAACTTCATTCACATCTGGTAATTCAGCAATCACTTTCTCGATCTCATTTGGCCAATAATGCATTCCTTGATATTTAAGAGTCTCCTTCTTTCGATCAACTATATACAGATTATTGTTTTTATCAAAGTAACCCATGTCGCCGGAATGAAACCAACCGGATTCGTCTTGCATACGTTTTGACTCAATTGGATCTTTCCAATAACCATTCCATTTTAAGCCATTATTAACATAGATTTCACCAATTTCATTGTGACCCAAATTTTTGCCATCATCATCCACAATACGAGTCCGAACACCTGCACAAAGTTTACCAACTGAATTACCCGTTTTGGGATTATATATGCCACTAGAAACTTGAGAAGCTTCCGTAAAACCATATCCATAAGCAAGAATTGCAGATTTAAAAAGTTCCTGTGCTTTTGATAATGTTGCAGGTGAAATAAAGCTGCCACCAATTAAAACAGAACGTATGGACGCTAAGCTATCCGAAGTTGCTGCAGGGCATTCAAGCAACGCTGCAATATGTCTGGGTGGTACTGCCACCGAACTTATTTTATATTTTCGTACCATTTGTACAAAATGTTCTGCATTGAAGGGTTTACTTGAAATTATACGAGTGCAGCCCATCGTGGAACTCATTAAGGTCTGGTAAATACCCGAAATCCAATCCAGACCTGATGCGGCATATATAACGGATCGACTGGTAACAAGGCTAATTAATAATAAAACATATATATGATATTACAGTTTCTCTAGAAATCAGGTTAAGTGAAAACTTACGGACTATCCGTAGGCAACATATTATTAGCCATTGACACAGCTTTAGGCAAACCTGTTGTACCGGAGGAACATAATATTCCTAGAACCTGATCACCACCGTCAATAAGTTTTTCAGGCCTTAAAAATTAATAGAAAATATTTATGTCAGGAATACTCTCCGTTTTCTTAACCTACTACTATTCTACTTACATATAAAACATCTCCGTCTGTGTTGGAGCTAATAAATCTTCAATTTTTGTCACACCCTCTATATGTCCAGTTAGCGTTATGATCTCAGGCATCCATCCTTTAGTTGCCATGCATATTTTCTCGTAGTCAGCACCATCACAAAAGATAAGAACCGGTTTCGCTATACCAAAAACATGGCTTAAAGTTTTCAAATCCAAACTTGGATTAATCGCGTGATAAGGCGACGTATTAAAGAAACAAGCCACAGCAACGGGCATTACATAAGTACTATTCTTAGCACACACGCTGAGCCAATCCTTATGGCCAAGACCTTTTTTCTTTAAGAATTGTGCAATACGCACAGACCACGCCAAAACTTCAGCATTTTTCAAGGTTCTACCATCATCATCAAATATCTGGATCAAATTAAGTTATTTTCACCACAAAACATTTCAAAAAAATGTATTCACGCACCTGACAAATATTATCCGGCCAATTCTTTAGGGTATGATGTATAACTTTCCCTATAGCACAATCGTGTGCATAAAACGGTGTCCTTTTTGCACCACTCCAGATTTTCTGCTGCTCATCGTATTGTGTTGAATCCATTACCGCGATCTTGTTAATAATTGCACTGTTTGCACTGTAATGAATGGCTCTGCATATTGCACCTTACTTAAATAATACTAATTTTATATTTTAATTAGTAGAATAAATTATTTACAGAATATATTGATTATTATATTAATAGGAATCACTTGAGACAATGTGATAACGGCTTTTCTTGTTAACCACTTACAAAATTTTTTATAGAGAATTGTTTACGTTTCATCGTGAATTTATTATTTACCTTTCTTTTTATTTTTAAGTATGTATTTACTAAAGAACGTAAATAATTTTTGATGTCGATGGTCAAGGTGACGTAGTGACAGTAGTGACTCAGTTTGGGCAACATGACAACACGATTTGACAATATTATATTTATATTTATTTGACTATACTTAATGCATTTTATAGAATATATTATAGTAGACATATGTATTCGTACACATTTATTAGATAAGTCCATTTAGAGAGGGTGTTAGACAAACAATATACAATAGTTCAGGAAAAAACCAATTGTGAAGCTATAAGAGAGGAAAAAAAACCTCATAAAGTATATTAGTTCTGTCACTCGAGCACAGAGCTGGATTAAAGCATGAAGAGGGTTCCCAAAGAATTCAAGTCTCGGTAATTCTCACAACATTCTTACAATCACTATCTATTAATCTTCACAAACTTCAAGACGCCAACTCTTACTCGGGGAAGGTCACCTTATAGCATTTTCAGACAGAACTTGCATCACGATGCGGGATGCAAAAAGTCGTTCGCACAAGCTTTTCTCCATCGTGAACAGCTGTTTTCGTTTTGGTTTAAATGGACATTTTGTGAAAAATGCTTGGTTAAGAACAATTCGCAGTATATGCAAACAGTTCTATCAGCTTCCTTTTTAAGACGTGCTATGTATTTTATTAAACTTAAAAAAATATTTACTTAAAATTGTTTTGTGCCACCATCAGTTGTTTAATAATGCTGCGCAACAAAAAGACCTAACGGAGAACATGACCAAAGAAATTGCAACATCCATGCAGAGTGACCATTCTAACATTGCCTTGGATGTTACATCCGAGGATGCATCCGCTCTGTCTGACAAGGCTATTATTTTATGATATATTTATTCGTTAATGGTTGTAAGAACTTTTAGCACTTGTCTATTTATGGCCTTTAGGCCATCTTAGTGACATAGATCTAATAGGCCGTTGCCTACAACGCATTTTACGAAATATCTGGGGCTGTTCAAGCATTACAAAGGAAGTAAGTGAAAATGATTCTTATGGGGGCTTTCTCAGAAGTATCCGACTTAACAATTAAAATACAACAAATTTTTAAAATGTTTCTTTATTTCGCTACATAGTTCCCTTTAAGTTCGTTACACTTTTCCAGCGATATTCAATAGTATCGTCAAGCTTTTGAAAATAGCCATCAACCGAAGACTCCACCTCACTCACTGTTGCCAAATCTGTTAACATCGAGCCATATGTGGATATATGGCATGCAATTTTAGAGCTTTGCAAGCAATTCTAACATAGAATTACTTCATTGGTATCATAGGCAAAATCACCGAAAAATACATTTGTTAGCTACGTTACATAGTTATAGCAATGAATTAGCCATTATCTACCATATACATCCTAAGAAACTCATAGACTGATGAACTCTGTTCCTCTGTTATGTTAATCTCTTTAATTCGCACGATTAGGTTTTCATAACAATAATAATTTCATAATTTCGAAGAAATTGTGTGCAATTGTTGTTGTAAAAATGTTAACAAGGATAGAGAATTGACAAGTTTAGTAGTTTCTTGGTCTACGCCAATGCTGAAAGAACACAGAGAACATAATCACAAGAGACATTTTGCTTGCGTTTTTTACATGAACGAATTAAATGTTGCTTGTATATTTCTATTATATGTGAGTGTTGCAATTTTTTATACAAAATTTTAATGAACTTAACTTAGATTAATTGTACTTCCAATCATTTCAATATACGTATTCTAAAAATCCTACAATGGGCTTATGGTAAATGAAATAAGAAACAAAACTACTTGATTGGAATTCATGTAAATATCGTAACCACATCGATCGTCTATTTATGTTTTCTAGTACTTAGATTTCGATCAATCGGCATTGTCAAACCTAATGCTTCTTTCAAAAATACAGTCAATGGTATATTTGTAAATAGTCATTGTCAAAGCAGATGTAAGTGGAAAATGTTTTAATTGTTTCATAGCAATTCGGTTGGCCATCCCCATGATTGCCTTTGTTTTTATCAATAAAAAATTTAGAAATGAAAAAGTTATTTCTAATTAAAAGTTTAAATTTAAGAGTAAAAAAAATTTGATTGCGCTTGAAATATTGTTTTGTTTCTCTCTCTCTCTCTCTCTTATGCATAATGATCTACGCGTACAGTGGGGTGCAAAATTGTCCGGATGTTTTGCACTTTTAGAGTAAAACATTTATTTATACAATTTATCAATAATCTTTAGATTTATACAAAAAAAAAATATAATTTTTGGAAAGAAATAAACAAAAAACTGAAGGAACATCATTATGCACATTTTATTCAATATAAACTAATTTTTTAATTTATTTATTTTTGGACCAAAATTTCTTCAATCTCATTCATATTATCTGACATTTTGTGAACAAGAGTACTGGGAATATTATTCCATTTATAGTGTACTCTATTCCAAAATAAATCTTTCGTAGTGAGCGCTCCATAGAATTTTGGAAGCCTTCCCTTCTCCAATGGCATCAGAGTTTCGCTCTCATTAAGATTTGGGCTTTCGGCCAGACACTCCTTTAACTGAAATAATAACTCTGACAGCTTACTATGGGTTTTACGCACGGTATGCTTTGGCCTTGGTAAACCTTTCCAGCTTCGGAATGACAAACTTATAACACTATTCACTGCGTGAAGACTATAAAAAAAAATTCATTTAAGCTTATCAAAATTTTTGATAATACAGTTTTAGAAAAATATTACACTGCATAATTTTTATATTAGAAATAGCGCGTACAATCTAAGCGATTTATGAAAGAAAATTTAAGGAACCACAATTTATCACAAGTGGGAAAATATATGGCCATAATGCAAAAAAAGTATTAATTTTGAAGTTATTCTTTCAGGAATTCCAAAAAATATATCTAGCAATCTTGCTTTTGAGGATTTGGTGACATAGAATGAAAACATACACTTGATAAAGAATCAGAGCTTGAGAAATGCCAAACGCTTGTCGAAGGCGATTATTATAGGTTTTCTTAAAAATTGGAACATTTCCAACAAAGAAAGATTTTTATAATAATAAACGATGCATATAAATTAAACTCATCCTTTTACAAAATGATTATCCAAAAAATTTATATATTTCCATAGAGCCAATTTTATCTAAAGGAACAATTGATATTTAATTAATTTCATTAAATTTTCGATCAACTCTTGTAAACACCTATTAAAATCTGATCTTTTAGTTGTAAATCTAATTTTTATATTTCCTGTTGTTTCGTTTCTGCGAAAAACTATTATATTGTATATTTTGGTATCAATAAAGACATTAATCATTCATCTTCATTTATTGTTTTGAAAGGGAAATTCTTTTGATATTATAACGGAAATAAGAGCAATACTCAATTGACAAACTAAATTTATCTTTTTTCTAAAGCAGTAGTTTCTAACCTTTTTTTCTCTCAGAAATCACTCTTGAATTCAGGAACAACAAGATTGAAAGCAGGGAGTCCCTTTTATAAAGTGGAGGCTCTTTCAAATTTCAAACAATAAATATCTTTCAGATAATTTTATTTCCACTATTAAGGTACATGCTATTTAAAAATTTTTATAACTTTTATGAGGATTGAGGAAGTCCATTTCTCGAAAGTTGCCATGCGGACCATATTTTAGCTATTGTGGACCACTGATTGGAAACTACTGTACTAAATGAACCCTTGATATTTAATGAATTTCATTAACTTATCAATCAACCCTTGTATTAAAATCTGTTGTTTGAATTATAAATCACATTTTTATTTTTGCAGCGATATACTATTATATATTTTGTTGTCAATAAAGAAATTAATCTAATCTTCATTTATTGCTTTGAAAAGGAAATTTTCTTGATATTATAACATAAGTAAAAGAAATAAAGGGTAAACTAAATTTACCGAAATGAAAAAGGTTCAAATTTCAATGGCAGAAAGTTTGTATTAACCTTCGTTATTGAATCATCATTTTTTTATTTAAGATAAGTGTTAACTTTTGATTGATAACCACTTAAAGAAAAATCAAGATTTTAATAAAATTCTTTAATAACCATAAGTCATGTGTGCTTGTGATTACATCAGAAAATGAAAACAAGACGAGACTTTAACTTCGGAGAATGCATTCTTCATACTAAGTATTTCAACCACAATTTTTGCACAATTCACTCACAGAACCTGATACAATCTTAATATATATTATAGAAACAGAAAAATGCCAACTTATACTATTTTTCTTTCTAAATTTATTTTTAACACAAACCCAATAGTAGTAATCATTTTAATATTGCGATAAAAGAAATATATATTAATATTATTTTATTTGAATATCTTATCGAAATGAATTCATTTACACGTTGTAATCAAAAAATCAAATCTTTGAATTCTTTGTAAACACTTTCCTGTACGTCATATGTTGACGATATCATATACATACGTATAATCAAATCCAATACAATCAATAAGAATTAGCTTATCTTATCTGGGCGCTTAATTTAAAAATAAAGTTTTCAACATCAGCATTTGTTTGCATTTCTTTAGAACTTTTATTTATTTTGAATAATTTATAATTTTACCTTAAGACTAAGCCGTAAATCTTTTATTTATCGATATGGATGCCATTTTGTTCCGATAGGAAAAATTCCTTTGCCATTTTCTTGACAACTTTTCCATTCACATTCACAGGCAACTTATCGACAAACCGCACGCCAGCATGCAAACGTTTGTGTTCCACTGTAAAACTCTTTTTAACATGTTCCTCAACATCAGAAGCACTTAATGTGCTGCCTTTCTTTTTCACTACCAAGGCACCGGCACGATCACCTACAGTCTCATCGTAGATACCAACAATACACACATCCTCTACCTGAGGCAATTCCGCAATGACATTCTCTATTTCAGTTGGCCAATAGTGTACTCCGAAATACTTGAGAATTTCCTTCTTACGATCCACAATATACAAGAAGTTTTTCTCATCAAAATAACCAACGTCACCTGTGTGTATCCAACCTTGATGATCCTGCATGCGTTGACTTTCAATGGGGTTTCCATAATAACCATTCCACTCAAAGCCATTATGAACATAAATTTCTCCAGATTCATTGTAAGTCAAGTTTTTGCCATTGTCATCGACAATACGCACACGAATGCCGGGTGCTATTTTGCCCACACAATTCGAATTTACAATTCCAATATTTAGAGATATCAACCCTGTTTCTGTCATTGCATAACCGGTAGAAATGAACAAGCCTTTGCAAATTTTCTGTAGTTTTTGGAGAGTTGCATCAGTTATTAAACCTCCGCCATAACTTAAGATTCGTAAGCTGGACAAATTTTCAGCTGTCGCTTTTGGACAGACTGCTATTTCTGTGACATGCCTTGCAGCCAACATAGCATAATTAATTTGGTATTTCTTGACCAGTTCCACAAAATATTCAGCAGTAAATACTTTAGTAGTGACAATACGTGTACAACCGAGTAAAGTGCTAAATATAAATGCCCCTAAGCCCGTGATCCAATCAAAACCACTGCCTGTGAAAATCACTGTTTCGTTGTTCACAAGTCTATAAAGTTAGATAACATATAGAATCATAGAATCAGATACACAGAGACACAGCAGAATTAGAATAGCTCAACTTACGTATTCTCAACCAAAACATATTTATTCGATAGACAAACCGCCTTTGGTAAACCAGTTGTACCTGATGAGCAAAGTATGGCTACGGTTTGGTCACCACCAAAAGTGAGAGGTTGTGGTCTAAGGTGATGAAATGATTATTAATTAAATTCATCATCATCTATTACAATTGGAAGATATTACTTACTGATAAAACATTTCTGTTTTAGTTGGTGCCAGCCAATCTTCAATTTTTGGAACACCTTCAATATGATCGGTTAGCGTAATAATTTCAGGTTTCCAATCTTTGGTGGCTTCTTTAATTCTTTCATAAGTTAAGCCATCACAGAAAATTATCACTGGCTTCGTGAGACTATAAACATGCTTCAATGCAGCATCATCTAAAGCTGAGTTGACTGCATGGAACGGAGTGCAATTCATCATACATCCGGCGGCAACAGGCATCAAGTAAGTTGAATTCTTAGCAGAAAGACCAATAACTTGTTCATGAGTTAAGCGTCTTGCCTTAAAATGTTGTGCAATGCGTATGGACCAAACCAATGCCTCAGCATTTGTTACCTTAACACCATCGACATCATTTATCTGTTAAATTTATGGAAATTTGCTTAAGAAAGCCATACAATTTTATTCGTTATAATCGTTTAAATACCTGACAAATATTTTTTGGCCAATTTTTCAGCATTGTATAGATAACCGTTCCCGCAGAACATTCTGTATTGAAAATAAGACTCTGTTTGGGACCACTCCATATCCTGTTGCGTTCATCAAAAAAACTAGGAATCAAATCCATCTTTTAAATGAGATATATACCTAATATGCACGTCTGTTTTGTCTGAGGTGCCGATGCCAACTAACAGGTGTTTAAGTGTTTTTAATTAAAAGCTCACCTTTGAATTATAAAATCTTATCAATCGATGGAGTTGATTACACATGGTTTTCAATAGTCTTAATTTTGAAGAATAGACGACAATATGCGCTGCTTAAAGATAATGATTCCATTATTTTTAAAGAACTTTTTTATATTGGTATTTCCCCAAGTCATATAATGTGGATAATATATGACTTAAGCTGATTTTTTAATCCACTTCAAATTAAAATAATCTCTAATAAATAACAATATACACACGTTTCTATTTCTGTAATTTGTCATGACAATTGTTACGTACGCAATTGATTAATAAACTTTACCAGTAATGCATGTAGACGTCATTTTATTTTAATCTTACAAAACATTACGTCTTATCAAAAAAAGACAAAAGTTTTTTTTCTCCTTTTTTTTTTTGTCAATTTCTACATTGTAATTCTATTTAATTAATTCTCAATTTACGAAAATCACAATCACTTGCATTTAACAGATATAACATAAAAATTTGAATCAATTGAAATAATCTATATCAATATTTTACTTCTTATTGCCATTTTGTTGTGCTTGAAATACATCCTTAGCCAATTTCCGCATAGTTTTACCATTGACATTGTGTGGTAACTTATCAACAAATCGTACACCAGCGTGCAATTGTTTATTTATACCCTCAATGCGTTTGGCTACATATTCTTCCACTTCACGAGCACTTAATTGTGAATCTTTTTGTTTTACTATCAGGGCTCCAGCGCAGTCGCCGCAACGTTCTTCGTAGATTCCAACAACGCAAACATCTGCTACCTGAGGTAACTCAGCAATTACGTGCTCAATTTCAGTTGGCCAATAATGCAGACCTTGATATTTTAAAATCTCTTTCTTGCGATCGACAATGAACAGAGAATCCTTATCATCGAAATAACCCAAATCACCTGTGTGAAACCATCCTTCGGAATCTTGCATATGCCGTGTCTCAACAGCATTTCCATAATATCCATTCCAGGCATAAGGCTGTTTTACATAGATTTCACCCACTTCATTGTAACCTAAGTTTTTCCCATCCTCATCAACAATTCGCATGCTAACGCCGGGTAAGAGTTTTCCAGCAGATCCATTCTTTCCGATGCCAACATTAATAGAAATGGCTCCAACTTCCGTCATACCATAGCCAGAGTTTAACATAGCATTTTTGCAGATTTCTTGTGCGCGATTCAAGGTACTTACAGAAACTAAACCACCACCATAATTTAACATGCGTATGGATTCTAAACTTTCACTATTTGCTGCCGGACTATTGACTAAAGCCGACAAATGTCTTGGTGGTACAACAGCATAGTTTATCTTATACTTTTTAACTAGTTCAACAAAATATTCCGGTATAAATGGTTTACTGGTTATGATTCGTGTACAACCAAATACGGTACTGAATACAAAGGCCCATAATCCGGTGATCCAGTCCAGACTACTTGCTGTATATATAACAGATTCACTGTTAACTAGCCTGGAAAATACTTTCACATAAGATAAAACTATAAGAAAATGAAAGCAATGAAACTAACTCACATACTGTCCTGTATAAGGACATTATTAGAAATGCAGACCGCCTTTGGCATGCCCGTTGTGCCGGAGGAACAGAGTATAGCCATAGTTTGGTTGCCGCTCGAAATGGGCTCAGGCCTAACACCAATGATTATTACATAATACTACTGAAGATAAAATTTTTATATTTTACTTACATATAGAACATTTCTGTTTTTGTAGGCTCAAGCAAGTCTTCAATTTTCAGCACATCCTTAATGGATTCTGTCATTGTAATGATTTCAGGCTTCCAGGATTTTGTTGCTGATTTCATTTTTTCATAATCACAGCCATCACAAAAGATAAGTGTCGGCTTTGTTATTTCATAGACATGCCGTAAAGTACCTGATAATTCGTAAGTATAAAGAAGTCATACAGTTTTTATTTTATCCAATGCAAAATAGACTCACTCTCATCTAATAAAGGATTAACAGCATGAAAAGGCGTTACATTCATCATGCAAGCAACACCCAACGGCATTACATATGTTGAATTCCTTACAGCGATTCCAATGACATCCTTTGACCCCAAACCACGCTTTTTTAGATGTTGCGCTATACGTATAGCCCAAGTGATGCCTTCACCATTGGTCACCGTCTTTCCATCCGAATCACATATCTACACAAAATTAATCCATAAATTGGGCGTATTGATGCCTTAATGGTTTGACATACCTGTAGAATGTTTTTGGGCCAATTTCTCATTGTCGTAAATATAACTTTGCCTAAAGAACAATCACTATTGTACATGGAAATAGTTTTCTTGCCACTCCATATTTTATCCTTTTCATTGTAGAAAGTTGGTAATGAAACCATATTGACCCGATTCTAATTTCTTTAGATTGCTTAAACGTGCCTTGCCAACAAAAACCTTGTGACCACTTTTACAAAGTTCCAACGCCTTAAATAACTTTGGAAATTCTCGTGTATAAGTTTTTTTCAACATATTGCACATTATTAAGTGCCCGATCGGCTGCATTGTAAGTGGCCAACACTTATAGTCAACTGTTATCACTGTGAAAACTATTATATGCAATTTTGATTAGTCTATAACCAAGTTGATGATACACTACAAAGTGCAAGAGCAAGATTTGATATGGGAAAAACTTTCTAATTGAGTACTTCCTGAACTAAAAATACAAAAAAAAAAACAAAAAACAAAAGATCATAATACAATATTACAATATATCGAACATTTAATATTGCACAATGCATTGCATAGGTGAACATGAGTGGCACTCCACCCGAAGAATACTTTGACGTAGTCAACATTAGTTTAATAATAATTTGTAAAATGATTAAATTTATGATATAAAATGTTATCAATTCATTTAATAGTTTTTCAGTTCAAAAACTCAAAGTTTGACCTCTGATTAACAACAATAGATTATTGAAAAGATTATTATGAGTAATGCTTAAGGGATTACCCCACTTTTGTATGGAATAGATTTCAAGAGCAAAGATATTATTATTATATATTGGCGCAATCTTGTAATGAAGCTAATCAGTTACCTCGGATGAACTTCACAATTCGTCATAAATTTCATTATTGCAAAATACTTATGCACACTTAGTAGGAAAAAGTCGAAGTATATAAATATTAAGGCAACCAAATACATACGTTGATTGGGAAGTTCCCTTAAAACAATACAACTACTTCCTCATCCGGAATACCTTCATTCTAAAGATGTTCTAAACTTTATGCTTGGTAAATTGGTGCATTGCAGGTAAAAAATCGTAGAGTGGAAATCACTTTGCATATGGAGAGAAATTAGCTATATGGAAATTACACATAGAGAATTCAATATATACTGAAAAATGATGCGAAATCAATGCATAATGGGTGATCTTTGTTTTATAGAAGTTCATCATATGTAGAGAAGTTTGACTGTACTGACATGACAACACTAAAGATTCAAAAATAATTGGAAATATTTATATCAGATCACTCATCCGAGAAGCGGAACAAGGGATCCAGATGATGACGACAAATTTATTTATACATATATATATATTTATTTATTAACTGTCCAGCAGGTGTATTGCAAATTGTTGGATTTTAACTAATAATCTGATCAAATTTCGAACATACTATTCCACTTGGTTAACCCTCGACTTAATTTGAACAGAAATCTTTGAAAAAATTTCCAAAAATTAAGATTTTAGTTATAGCAACTGTGTATCACTTATATTCACAAAAAGCAGTGCAAAAACCATTCAATTCAACATTTCTCTTTTCATCAAGTTAAATTTCATAATTGTATTCTTAAACTCATCAGATCAACGTTTGGAAATGTCTTAAATTGGTTCGTCAAGAGCTTAGCACTCATAATCCCCATTTTGGATAAACCCAGCATTTAAGAGCATCAGATTAATTGCATTCCGCTTTGGGAACAACCAGCAGCAGGAGAAAAATATTTTAAAGCCAACCTAACTCAACTTGAAATAACGATGATAATAAAAGCACGCTGCGACATATTACCACTGTAGCAAATCGTATCGTTTTCGCAGATATGTCAACCATCTATACACTATGCAACAGGATCGAGCAGCAAACGCTGACCAAGATGCCCTGTGTTAAATGAATTTATGGTGTCACAGTTAGAAAAATATAATTGAGCACAATGGAAAAGCTTAGCAAGCTATACATGCACAATTTTAAATTATAGAAAATATTCTTATATGTATCAGAATTCAGCTAACAGCTAATAGCCATGCTGTAGAATCACCATTCTTTCTTTTTTTCCAAAAATATATAAATTAAGTTAATTTTATCTGTACCTACGTATGAATAAACGAAAAAATTAAAAAAAAGAATACTACTACTAATTGGTGATCGGTTCTTTATCCAAAAACAACACAACTTGCTTGGTCTGCGTTTACCTTTTCTATTTTATTCACAAATTTATTTATTCTTTTTTTTTGTTTTTTATGTATATATTATTGTAATTTTATGTCCAACCAACCGAGTCGGTTTTTATACATTTGTATCATCTTAAGGAAATTTACATGGACTTAGAAAAACATGACATCTATAAAATATTACGATCTTGTATTAAGGAGATCGTTGGGGTGGAATTCTTTCAAACGACGGCGGGTTGTGTTGTGTGTAAGACATCTTGCCAGAGGATTGGGTGCTTTATCGGCTGCTGAAAAAATGTATTTCCTTAATCACCGTAAACATTTTAAGGCCACGGTGTAGTGTGGTGTTTCGAACATACCATGTTGCACCAGTTATGCGTCGTAGGGCTTTGTTTTGAGTTGCTTCCAACCTTTTGATGATATATGGTGCCGGAGTCCCCCATATTTGAATGCCTTATCGCCAAACTGGGGCCACAACTTGTTTATAAATCTTCAACTTGTTGTTTAGTGACAGTTTACTTTTCGCTCGCAGTAGCCAGTCCAATTTCTTCATCTTTTGACAATAGCATGCAGTGACTCTCTTCACATGAGTGCGACAAGTAAGACGCTTGTCCAGGATCAGGCCTAGGTATCGAATGTGATCCACCTGAGAAATGATTCTAGAGTCATATGAAATAACTGGACGAGCGCCACGCCTCAATTTAAAAAAAAAAATAAAAATTAGAGACTTGTCCCTATTGAATATTTAAATGCATTACTTATATTTAGTCACATCAATATTAACAATAAAGTGGTAATGATCTTAAACAATGTATGAGTCTTCGTTCTGAAATGACTTAACATTAACAGTCTACCAGACCTTATTAGTTGAAATGCATATGACTTGCTTCTTAAACACCTCAGTCCAAATATCCCGTTACTGCTTCTATATATGAAAGTATTAATGTAATGCCCCTAAAACTGTATACCGTAGTATGAACTTTAACAGCTTCTTTCAAAATGTATAACTGCAACAAATTCAAATTTGCATGTGAATTGCAATAGAGTTGGCAGCACTGCTTTGCTGAATTAACGAACACATGTTTATCAGCTGTTTATCTTAAGAAAAGAAGAAGATAGCACAACAATGTTCATGGTCATTGATAAATTGCGGAAGTTGGGAGTGTTTAGGAAATTTATGTAACATGACTAGTTTCACGGACAGTTGACATTCAAAATTTGTTAGTTCCTAGTCCTTTCAGTATATTTAAGTAAGTGGCGTTTAAGAATGATTAGCTATTCAAAAATGGTGACCACCTTCCAGCCGAGTATACGATGCATCGCTCAAAATGTGGGGCAAAGAAAATTGTTACTTTCGTACTTAAAGGCGGTTATAGCCGCTGAACAACGTCGTTATATCAGTCCCATGGTCGAGTACCAGAAAAGGGTACAAGCAGGTCAACTAATTGCTGATGAGCAGCAAAAGCAAACGGTAAAACATTTGGATGCTCTATACCAACGATTGCATAGATACAGGCCGAGCTCACGGGGTAGTAGTGGTGGCTTTCTACGTTCGCTATTCAGGTTTGGTAAGGAAACTGACGAATATGATCCAGATGATGTTACAGCCGGTAGTCATGCGCCGATGGGTCTTTATATTTACGGCAGTGTGGGAGTAGGCAAAACAACTGTCATGGACTTGTTCTTCGATTCTTGTGATCATGTAAGAATACTATATAATATTAAACTAAATAATTTTAAATGATTACTATATTAATTTTATATTAGATCAAAAGAAAACAACGTGTCCACTTTACTTCATTCATGACCAAGGTACATGCTCGCATACATGAGGCAAAAGAACGTCAGGGACCAATGGATCGTGCTTTTAACTCAGAAAAGCCAGCGCCATTCGATCCAACAAAGCCTGTAGCTGACTTAATTTTCAGAGAATCTTGGTTAATTTGTTTCGATGAGTTCCAAGTTACTGATATCGCAGATGCTATGATTCTTAAACGCCTCTTTTCACATCTTTTCAATAAGGGCCTTGTTATCGTTGCTACTAGCAATAGGCATCCCGAAGATTTGTACAAGAACGGTTTGCAACGTACAAACTTTCTGCCATTCATTGCATTGCTGCAAAATCGTTGTGAATTGGCGCAATTGGATAGTATCGACTACCGCAGAATAGCGAAATCCGGTGCTACGAATTATTTTGTAAAGTCTCAAACTAATGCAACTGAAGAAATGAATCGTGTCTTCAAAATATTGTGTGCTCAAGAGAATGACGTCATAAGGCCTCGCACCATAACCCATTTTGGCCGTGACTTAACATTTCAACGCACTTGTGGACAAGTGCTGGATAGTAATTTTGTTGAACTTTGTGATCGTGTAAGGATGTTTATTCTATATGCAGACGTAGAATAATTTAAAAATTATTTTTCTTTTTTACGTAGCCTTTAGCAGGCAGTGACTACCTTCAAATAGCACAATTCTTTCATACTGTGCTTATAAGAGATATACCCCAATTAAGTATAAATACTAAATCCCAACTGCGACGATTCATTACACTTATTGATACACTTTATGATAATCGCGTGCGTGTGGTCATATCTGCCGACCAACCTCTGGATAGATTATTTCATGTCACAGAAAGTTCCGGAATTGACGATGCGGATCGTGTTCTAATGGATGATCTGAAAATCGAACATGGCTCAGTTAGTATAACATTTTTTACATTATAATTTAACTACTATTTTCTTTTACTAACCTAACAGAAATCATCCGGGTCAAGCGTGTTTACGGGTGAAGAAGAACTCTTCGCATTTGATCGGACACTTTCTCGTTTATACGAAATGCAAAAGCAAGAGTACTGGGAACAATGGGAAAAACATCGTTAAAAACTTAAATGTACTTAAAAACTGACAATTTAATTTATTTGCAAGAAATTATGTAGAAAATACTTATGAAGTTTATGTATATTTTGCTAAAAAAAAAAAAAACACAAAAACAAACAAAAATAAAGTATTTGAAGCAATAAAAGTATTTTATAGATATGATATTATATATTTTTGCCCTCCACTACTTTTCGAAGTACGACAATTCAGCATTCAGTCGCCCCAACCGATCTATCGTCTACATGGCTTGTAAGTCCTTAATCATTGCGGTGCAAATTTACGAGAGTTTCCAAAAAGGATACTAGTTGTGCTGTCTTCCGTCTGCTAATCTTACAAGAAATCACAATATTAGCAGCAAAATGAATTCCATCCTCTGCCTTTTCAGGCGGAGTAGTTATGGTAATTCAAGACTACAAGACTAATTAAATATTACGGGTACCCAGCCAAATGAATAATGCAGCAGCTGAACCAGTATCGCATTCACTCTCTATTGCCATAATTCATGTTAACGAGAAAAATCAGTTTTATAAACCCACACACAAAATTTTCAACCCATATCTTGTTAAATGTGAGAGATTTTCCTGTTTTAATTCAAACCAGTTTCATCGTTTTAGAATCTAGCAAAATGACACAACAGATCTCGTATCCAGTGGACGCCCGCTAATCATTGATGTTGACAAAATTCATCAAAAAGGGACATCTACTTATCAGAAGTATAGTATAAATGATATAAAAATCTGCAAAGCATTTCCAAAACAACCTATTTTAAAAATGAATTTCATCAAATTGAAGGCCTAATAGCTAATAATGTAATGTTCATTTCTAATTGAAAATTGATAATGGTATTATTGTTTTTAAATTTTAAATTTTAATAAGAGTAAAAAAATACATTTTTTTTGCCCCCCAAATTCGATCTGAAAACATGTTGGCATTACCTCAACCGCTTTTATTGATGATAACAGCCAACATTAATTGCTTATCTGTTTCATACACTTTTTGTGTACTAAGTAGAAATCCAAGATTGTGGAGTTGAATTTACAACAAATAAAGAATAATGAAGGTTAATAAAATTTTTCCTTTTGGTATGTCAAACTTCACACATCCAATATGTGAACATATATATAATATTCAATTATCAATATTCCAAAAACAGATCGTGATTTCCTGAAAGTCAAGATAGAGCTGCGTCAGCTTGAAAGTATATCCAAGAAACTGTCATCAGCTGGCGATGTATTTGGTCGTAATGAAGCCATTTGGGCATTGAAAACTTTAACTTTGACTGATCTAACAACTCTCGCCGGTGATGATACAGCATCCAATGTGCGCCGGCTTTGCATTCGTGCCGCTTATCCCTTTTCGCGAGAATTTTTCGAACAAGCACTCGAGGAAGAGGTGCAAGATAAGGTCCATGCAGCAGCAGTATGTGTATATCCTGCACGTGTAAAAGATGCTTATGCGACATTGAAGCAATTAAATAAACTCGACACAATCCCGATTGCCGCTGTAGCCACCGGTTTTCCATCTGGTCAGTTTGGCTTATCATCACGATTGCGAGAAATAGCAGATGCCATTGATGCGGGAGCAACTGAAATTGATATTGTGATAAATCGTCCACTTGCTCTAACTGGCAAATGGTTAAATTTGTATGATGAAATAGTTGCTATGCGCAACACATGTGGTGATCGAGCGCATCTAAAAACTATTTTGGCCATTGGTGAATTGGGTTCTATGGAAAACGTTTATAAAGCATCAATGGTTTGTATGCTTGGCGGTGCTGATTTTATAAAAACTTCAACTGGCAAGGAAGCAGTAAACGCCACCATACCAGTTGGACTTTGTATGATCTATGCCATTAAAGAATTTAAATACCGGACTGGCCAAATGGTGGGTCTTAAGCCAGCGGGTGGTGTGCGCACTGTTAAAGAAGCAGTCGCTTGGTTAATGCTTGTCAAGGAGACGTTGGGTGATGAATGGTTGACTCCCGAATATTTTCGGATTGGAGCATCTGGTTTATTAGATGACGTCGAAAAGGTGGTGATCAAAGATTTTCCAATATATGATTATGATGATAAAGATAGATGGGGTAGTTGGAATCAATAGTTTTTAATATTACATATATAATTATACAAAACAATAAATACGGTTGTATATATTTTTATAGAATTTCATTCTTGTTAATATACAGTCGGGTTTCTATTTAATGAACTTATTGATGGTCCCAATGGACTTCATTGTAGATGAGTCCGACTGTATACATTATTATGTAAGTGTTCTACAATGTTATGACTAAAATACAGTTAGGATCAACAATTTCTTAAATGCGCTTTGTTGATCGATAATTGAAAGTAAATTGCGGTGCAATTGCCGCCGGTGCCGCCATTAAATCTTCTTCGCCCATCTCTTCACCATGTTTGAGTAACTCCTGTGTATGGATTTCCTCGTGCGGCTGATTTTGATCTGGAATTTTAACTTGCATATCAACAGCAAAGAACGAGTCATCAAAATTTATGCGATTCCGTTCATCTTGTTCCATGTAGATGGCTTTTGGCAACTCGCCACTTGCCATAGCCTTTTCATAGGTGTTCAGCCATTTAACATTGATTTGTTTAGCGGCAGCATTAAATTTCTTTGGTGACTTCTTGGGTTTAGCAGCATAGTAGTTATATTGATCTTGTGGCAATGGTGGCGGTGCAAATTTTTCCATTTTGCGACTCTTGGCATCCAATTTCGTCGTCGTGTCTTCATAATCAAATAGTGGCAAGTAGAAATTGTAAGGTTGATCTGATGCCGGTGGTTGCATATGTTGGTTAGGCACCATCTGCTGCTGCTGTTGAGCTTCAACGGATGTCACATCTGAGCTCATTTCTAAAGCAACTGGTCGGAATATTTCACCAGCGCGACGTAGTAGATTTTCCAAGCGTTCAATAGTTATAATATGAGGGTGTAATAGTTGGATATCATCGGTGGGTGTAGTCGCCGCCTTAAATATGGAACTCTTAGTAGTTGAGGTTCCACCAGCAACGATGCTTATTATTGCCAGCAAGAGCTAAAGAAAACGAGTATGTATGTATGTATCAAGGAAAATCCTTTCAATTAAGATAAACTCACTATTGTTAATTGTATAAACATGATTTCACTTTTTATTTTGCTGCGCACACACAATATAAATCCCGAACTAACTCATCCAGTATTCGCAATGTAAGTAAGACTCCACTAGCAAAGACGAGAAATTTATACCATAAATCGGCAACAAGTCAACAATATAATGGAATAAAATTGGAAAATGTTTCCCAGCAGCCCCAAAACGGAAGCTCGGAAGTCTACAGCGCGCGCGCGCGCGCAACAGTTGGCAGTGGGAAGCGTTTGCATTTTGCATTAAAACAAGTTTCACGAGCATAGAAAATATGTAACAACAAGCCAACATAATCATGTTAATGTAACAACAATGACGCCAGCAGAACGCCGCCTCGAGTTGAAGAAACTGGATAAGTTGTAACAGCGACCACTTTAACCACTTTGTCAACTTGCTCCATCACTAGTTCGCTCGCTCGTTCACCCGTCGTTGTCGTAATGATTCCAAATTATATTTACTGCAAGTGGTCAAATAATCGTTGGAAAATTGTCCAATTTCGCTTGTCCAGCAGCATTTAAATTGAAACACTTTCAGCTACAATAAAATATATGCCGAGATTGCTTGACGCTGATGTTAGCTAGTGCAATGACACTAGCGCCGCAGCTCGTAGAGGACAAAAGAAAGAGTCGAGACAATTTCACACAAAGTCATCACAATTTCCGCGCAACGTGATGTGAACTCAACCCGTTTCTTCATTCATTATGATGCTCATAACAACACGAGACAAGTCACCATATAAGTGCAAGTTCAAAGTTACTTGATACAGGAAACAACTGCAAGCAAAGCAGCACAGCACAAGGGACTGGACTAGATTTAGATAAGGAGCAGGGCGAGAACTAGTCTTCTCATCACTACGGGCTATATTCCTAGAAACTCCATAACAGCTTCTCAGAGTTTCTGGGAAACATTATGAATTTTAAGATTTTGTTCTAAAATAGGCCTAGTTTCTTTTAGTGACAAAGTCCTGTTGAGAAGCCTAAAACTCTGCAGATAGCTTTGCGATTTGGAGACTAAAATAATTTCAACAAATATAATATTTGTACATATTCTTTTAATATCATCTAGAAAACAAATAAACACAACATAACACAAGAACTTTTATCATTTCTTTAGCTCTGGTAAACCTTGGTAAATTAAGTCCAATGCTTTCACATCCTTGTTTACTGTTCCGATGAGAGCTGCGATGGCTTTCTGCTGCATTGTTAAATATGTTTTTAATTCAATTTCGCTTTCCTTGTCAATTGTGTATTCAGTGTTGCCATTAACTGAAAATTGATTGCTTTGCATACGCATCTGAGAGAGTAATTCGCTGAGTCTGCCTTTGAATTGTGTGGGCGCCGATAGCATGGCCTGCATATTTTCTAGTTTTGTCCTTAGCGCTTCCTCTTCTGCAGACAATACTAGGCCAAATTTACGTGTGCATTCCTGTTTAACAATTACCTAAAAAATGCAATTTGTTATACATATTTTTATTTAATCTCATAATTTGTATGATGGCTGGCTGCAACAAACCTTTAATATGCGATGACTTAGTTCAGCTAGTTTTCGTTTGTGTTCAAGTATCTTTGAGTTCGCTGCAGTGTGACGTCGCCGCAGTTCAGCTAAATCTTTATCCAGTTTTTTCAAATACAATGCATGCGTGTCAGCCTCTTGCTCCTGGCACTTTACGCGCCACTTTAAATCATGAAAACCAACCATTGGTACTGGTATAAACTGAGTAGGATCAGGATTGTCCTGTTTCGCTTGACACCACATACGTGGATCCACACCCTTTGGTGAATTATCAAGATATTCTTTCAATTGATCTGCATCGGGTAATGTAAGTGCCAATGCTTCTGTTATACCAAGGTTATTGAGCTGTTGACGGACATTTGGTTGTCCTAAATAGTTTGCTACGTCTGTTGCCAATATTCGTTTCGATTCATTGGGTACAAGTTGAGACTTTTCCTCCACATAGATGACTACTTGACATTTCTTCTCTTCCAACTCCTTACATGATTCAATGAAGACCATTACATTTGGTTTACTACCAAATAAACTATGGAGCGCCTGCACAAGTTGTGGTTGCTGTGTTCTAAAGTATATAAAAATAATATTTTCTTTTTTAGAAACGGAAAAATATACAATATTAGAAGAAATCACTTACTTCATATCCGTAAACGATTTGTTCATATTTAATGCAACTAAACCTAATTTATTATCTTTTCCCGGCATGCGGCTATAACCCATCGCTTTAAAACGACATAAATAGTTTTCTTGGGTAATGTCTACGGGTGCTGCGCTTTGGGAATAGAATAGTTTCCCTGTGCCCCACATTGCTTGTAAATAGTTCCATTTTGCAATGATGTTATCACGCTCATCACCAAAGATCGCCACATTAAGAATAGACTGAGCGAAGGCTTCATCAGGTGACACTTGAGGTGCTTGTTGTTGCGGCTGACCAAGCATAAAATTTGTATTACCGCCAAAACCACCGAAACCAGGTGTCACAGTACTAATTGGTTTGCCAAATGCTAAAAGTATTTACAAGCTGTAAGAATTTGTTGTAAGTGCAACTTAATTGTCATTTACTCACTTGAACCAAAAGCACTCGATTGGTTAGCACCGAAGGCGCTGTTAGTATTACCACCAAATGCGGTATTTGTACCGAAACCACCAAATGCTGGTGCAGATGTGGTCGTTCCACTGGCGCCAAAACCACCAAAGCCAGCGCTTTGCTGATTAGGCTGTGCGGCTCCCAATCCAAACCCACTAAATGCACTTGGAGCTGTGGAAGTTGCTGCTGTTTGACCAGTACCACCAAACAGGGATGGTTGAGCACCGGTTGAAGCTGTATTTGCAGTCGCTCCAAATCCAGTACTGAACCCACCCAACTGCGGAACTGCACCTGTATTTTGTGCTGTGTTTGTTGTTCCAAATGCAGTAGCTCCAAAGGAAGGAGCTTGCTGTCCAAAAACTGGTCCTGCCGTTGCTTGCTGCTGTTGTCCGCCAAATCCTGGTGCAGTATTCGCTGTTGGGCCAGCACTAAAAGAAGAAAACAGGCCGCCCGCTGTTGAAGAGAGATAAGAAAAGAAATTAAATATTTCTCTATTAAAACAAATAGTTGGTATGTCAACATCCGTTGTGCCGATCGATCTTATCAGTAAATTTGAAATGACATAAATTGAGCCCTTAGAGCATAATTAATTTAGTTTAGTAATCAGTAGTTTTGTGGTTCGTGAAACGTTCGTGTGATGGCTTTACTTATTGTGTTTTTTCTCTTCTTGTTGCTTTCATTTTGTGGCTACCTAGCCTTTATCATTCGAATGAAGAAGTAAGTATTCTGGTATATTTTAAAATAAATGTTTTGTTAGGACTAAATAGACTTCTTTCTGTTTTTAAAGACTCAATCCAAAGAATATTCGTGTGCGTAACATAGAGGACGCAAAGAAATTATTGACTCCACCTATCCGAGATGCTCCATTAAAATATTTGGAAAAAGTTGCATAAATTACGATGCTGCTCATATGGTTTTTTTATGCACAACATTATTATAAAGTTTAAGTTAATAAAAAGTTAACAAACACATTATGCTATAAATATAGTGACGACGACTTACGCTTTGCCGGTGTGCTTGATGCTCCCAGTGCAGTGTTCCCGCCAAAGAAAGACATAGTATTTTCTGCAATCCAATTGCTATCACAAAAATTTTTTATTTAATATGTTTAGTTTAGTTAACAGATTCAAGTTATGAATTTTATTTTATATATTTAACATAATTTAATTGAGCTTGAAGAATTTTGGCGCTTTATGAAATTCCTTTAATGCTCCAGTGCTGTTAATATCACAAATTAGTGATAACAGTGTTGTAAAGTGCAATTATCAGTGCTGATCACTTAGTGCTGTAAAATGCCATTACTAATAAATTTTAGAGCACTGCCATCTTACGCAACCCCTTCTCGCCCTGCCGGTTTATTAAATGTTGTTTGCCAGCCACGAATAAATTTTGCTGCTACTGCTGAAACCCCCCCCGAAAAAGAAATGTCTAAATATACGACAACATATCTGGAAGAAAAGCTCACTGAGAAACTGCAAGCAACATATGTCAAAGCTGTCGATGAATCCGACGGTTGTGGTGGCAAATTCAGTGTGATCGTTGTAGCGGAAGCATTCAAAAACAAAACCTTGTTGCAGAAGCACAGACTGGTTAACACCGCTTTGGCTGAAGAGTTGAAAGAGATACACGCTTTCTCACAAAAATCATACACACCCGAAGAGTGGGAGAAAGTGCAGCAACAGCAATAGTTGTGTTGTGTTTACTATTATATACTTATATCTGTTGACTTTGTTGTAGTTGTTATTGTTCGGTTGTTCGTCTTGGCTCAAAACCTGTCTACCATCAATTACCAAGAGCTAAAAATCCAATACCAATAACAATTTTGACAAAGAAAGTGAAAGGGAAACGCGAACAGTTTTTACTTAACACCACACATCACATCAGAATTCCTAAAGAAAATAAACGAAAATTTACCACAAATATTAAAAAAAGATATTCCATTTAAGAAGAATTCGTTCAAAAGTTCAAAGATCAAACATATAGAATCTTTGAAGCTAATTAGAAATTCAAATCAAGTAGATCATCGCGACGTCATCTAGTAAATATAAAAACAAAACGACAATGCTCAAGTTTCAGATTCATTCACCTGGCAAAGTAATTATTCATGGCGAACATGCTGTTGTGTATAATAGACCGGCATTGGCCGCTGCCATTGGTCTCGGCACTAAACTAAAGTTTCGAGAACAACCCGAGAGTCAACTCGCCAAGTTCCATTTAGAAACGTTAAACTGCAGTTTGGAAATACAAATATCAGAGTTTAATGCCTTTTTAATCTCATACCGATCCAAATATCCCGATGATAAACTGGAGAGCACTGCCACTTTATTGGAGGAAGTACGTGCGGAAGTTGCAAAGCAATTGGATCGGAATACTGCCAACTCAACCCAGCAACAACAGACTCAAAAAGCCTTTCTTTCCATATATTACTTGTTGGCAGGCGCTTTACTCTCGGCGCCGGAAAATGGTAAGAGCTTGTTGAGCGGCATGGATGTACACATAGACTCAGAGTTGAATCTGGGAGGCGGATTGGGAAGTTCTGCTTCATTTGGTGCTGCACTAGCTACTACCTTTCTAATTATGGCAGGACACTTTGATAAAGAAACATACTTGCAAGAGGAAAACCTGGAAATAATTTCACATTGGGGATTTGAATCAGAACGTATTATGCATAATACACCATCAGGTGTAGATAACACAGTATGCACCTATGGCGGTATGTTACGATTTGTAAAAGGCCAAGGATTCAGTAAGGTTCAAATAAAAAAGCCATTGAATATTTTGCTCGTCGACAGTCGCGTTAGTCGCAGCACGGCTGATGTCGTCGCTAGAGTACGTCATATGCGAGAGACATTCCCGGAAATATTCGAGGCCATATGGCAGGCTTGTGAATTAATAGTTGACTCAGCAGTTCCTGTCTACGAGAGCTACGGCAATGGACAAGATGATAGTGCGAAGTTCGAAAAACTCGAACGCCTAATGCAAATTAATAATGACTTACTAAAGGCGATTGGTATTTCGCATCCCAAATTAGAGCAAATCTTTACTCTAGCCTTCCGACGTGGATTTTTCTCAAAATTGACTGGGGCTGGTGCAGGTGGTTTTGCTATAGTTTTACTTCCGGAAAAATACAAGGAGCACCAAGCTTTCTGGAGTCTTAAAGAGGAATTAGAAGGTGCTGGATTTGGAGTACATGCAACAACTGCCGGAGGCGATGGATTACGCGTCACAGATTTGAAAGAATAAAACTTATGATACTATTATATTTTATGTGGTTTTTTATATATGCTTATATTAAAAAAAAATTAAAAATATGATTTGTGTTTTCATAAATAAATTAACGTTGGCTTGTATCGCGTGATCGATATACTATGCCACGATTCTTCATCTCACGAAGAGTTGATTGCGGTAGTGTGCCAGAAACTGATATTGCATAAATACCACGTGTAAAGCGTCCTGGAAATAAAAGAAAACATTTGAATAATCAATTCAGACATTGGCAGTAATATGAAATGTGCATTCCGCAACTTACCTATCCGTAGCCATTTAGCCACCCAAGAATCCTCAGGTGTTGTCATGGCAACAATGCCATCGAAATTATTACTTGTATGATCGTAAACATTGTCTTTGTTGTTTTTCATTCGCAGGAATTCTTCGCAATTGTCACAGCCATCACTTTCAAACTGATCGAAACTCTGCGAAAACATAAAAATAGTTTTTAATGATTGCTTTAGGATAGGATGGGATAGACAGTCTAGAAGCCTTCCGGCCCATTGTAATGCCAGCGTTGGATTGCTCTTAGCTTAACGGACATGAGAGACCCTATCGATGGATGGAATCTACCGCCGGCTTCGCTCTAATGATCCTAATGAGCACACTTACCATTACAAAGTGGCAATCCAGAAAATTACTAATAAATACTCTTCTAATAACAAATACAACAACATAATATTGTAATTAAAAAACCAACAAACCTTAACAAGTGAACACACTAAGCATGCGCGTAAACCACGTAAATCTTTAGGAATTGTATCAAACGACATTGTAAGGATAAATAAATTTGTAAACTATTAATAAATATATTACAGTAGTCCGGTTTTATAGCAATTTTGTACAACGCTCCACAAAATTTCAGTGTTGAAAAATCATGCAAAATACAGAAAACTAGAAGTGGACAGTCCCTTTTTATTAATTAAATTGGATTAGTGCATAAACTACCTAGAATTTCATTCATCCTTTTTGTTTTTGAAATATTGTAATTGGGAAAGACTTGTTAAATTCTGGGGTTAAAAGAAGGTAATAATTACTCTGGCTGTTGTCATGTCAGAGACTCCATCAAAAGATTCACCAGCCACCGGTGGAAAGTCCCCAGGTACTAAGTCTGACACTCCTTCCAGAGAGTCTCTGGACACCGGTGGGAATTCTCCAGATACTACATCAGACACACTCTCAAAAGAGTCACCGGACACCAGCGGAAACTCTCCAAATTTAACAACACCATCACCAGCACAAGAATTATTAAATGAAAAGGTCACTGTAGCTAATAATCCAGCATTGTCTGACGACGAAAATGGGGAGGAAGCTGAGCTCCTGAAGCGGATGCGTGGTGATGCTGTTGGAAATACATTATATAGTGAACGCTTTATATTGAAAACAATTGTTTCACTCATGTCTCCAGAACAATCACAAGAAGAATTTGAAAAGCTAGAGAAAGATTTATGCAGTGTGTGGGACATGACTATCGAAGAGGATGTTGCTGATTTATTACTGAAAGAAGACTTTCTCGCCGTACTCATGCTTGTCCTAGAAAGAACAGAAAACCTTCGTTTAATAGAAATTCTAGTCGGAATGCTGGGTAACATATGTTGCCATGAGTGTGGATTTAAATCACTGACAGAAGATCCAATGCTTGTAGAAATGTTATTTAGATTGACTACTTGCATGGATTCGCCTATTCTTATACAGCTTATGCGATTGCTTGAGACGGTTATGGCGAAACTTAAGCCGTGCATAAGTGCTGAAGGCAAAACATGGTATGGCTATATAGGATCTTTTGATGAATTTGCGCAGAAATTTGCTTTCATATTGAAAATGTGTAAAGTTGGTGATGTTTTGAAAGGGTGTCTGAAGGCACTGAATGCTATTCTAGCCATATGCGCTTTGGTCGATGAGAAAATTCAGGATACCGATAATGATAATACAGATAATGATACAAAGTTAAGGAAATTTGGTGATATATTCCTTAATGCAGAACTTATCGATGGTACAAATATTGCTTTTTATTATCTTATGGGAATATCAGAGGCTTTTTCACATGATGATGATGACAGCGATGAATTGAGCATCGAAACTATGAATGAAAACATACAAGTTTATATCAACATACACACGATTCTTGCCCAAAACGAAGATTCTATTCGTTGTTATGAAGATCATACTACAGAAGTGGCAAAGTGCCTTGCTTTTATTTTGAATCATTATACTAAAAGAGAAGATCAACTGGTAATGGCAAAGGAAAATTTAACATTTTTTGAGGGCATCATTCATATACAAAACGTAAGATTAATAAAATAAGTTTAAAATTTTATACATATTAATCTTGTGACTTTGATTTCAGTGTTTGGATAATCCATTTCATATTTACCTATTTAAAACATCGCATAAGTTATGGAGAATGTTCCACACATACTTAGGAAAACTTAAGCAAAACCCTAGTAAATTCTTCAATGAATTAGAATCAAATGATTTGTCACCCGATATTTGTGCCGAAAATTGTGCATTGTTGCTAAATTTCCTAGCTGATATGCTAAAAGGCTGCGACATTGAGTTTTGGAAAAACTCATTGTTGAAAATACCAAAAAAAGAAATCTATTTACTTCTCAATGCATTCGATGCGGTAACTGATAAAAATGATTTTCGTTTGGCAGCATCAAATCTTCGAAGCGTAGTAACTGTATCAAAATATAATACTAATGAACCCGATGAGGATTATTTTTACTAAAAATACATTTATTTGTTCAGTTTGTAGATGTAAAATAATAAATAACATTTAGTCAACCCCAATGACGTTGCGCATTAAGTCTGTCCATGATAGCTTGCCAAGGCGAAGACATCCACTGCCGCCAGTACTTTGAATGCATAATTCCTGTTGAGGTTCCTTGACACATAATAATCTAAAACATCTTTTATCTTTGTCTAAGGCCTCCTTAACATCATCTAAGGACGGTTCCAACATAATCTCTTCTGATGTAACATTAATAAGAGTATTTTTTTGAATCTCTTCAGAAATATTTATAATAGTCTCAACTGGCTCTTTTGCAATGATGACATTTTTGCCTATCAAGTCAGAAAGTTGTAAGTTCATGCGAGCGCCTTTTGCTTCCACTGACAAGTTTCCATTCACGCCACCTGTAATATATTACAACAGGAATCAGCGCAGTTTTCATTTGAAATCAAAATAAATTTACAAACTCACTCATTATTAATTCTCCTCCATTGTTAATTAACACTTTCACTTGCTTATGCACGTTCTTTAAGGTCAAACAACCCGAATCAGTCTCAAATTGAGATTTCTCAACATAGCAACTACTTGTACGAACGTCACCACCCTGGGTCGTGCAACACAAGGAGTCTCCTTGCAGTTTATCGAATGTTATCAACTATGAAATGAATATTAAAAACGAATTTGTAATGAACTTGGTACTCAATGGTAAGAGATGGAGGACTACCTACACCGTCCTTAGTTTTTATGAGAGTAGATTTGCCCAGCAGAGTGCCTTCGCATCTGATGTTACCAGTATCACTAGTCAGTTCAATATTTTCAGCTTTAATTTGTTTAGTGCTTATGTTGCCACAAGCGGCTACCACTAATGCATTACCATGGACACCTTCTACCCACACACTGTCCGAGGAATTTATATGCAATTCTGATCTTAGTGGAATTTTAATATCACAAAAGAAATTCGGTTTCTCTTTTAGTTTTTTAATAACTACATTGACTTCTTTGTCGCCATTTACAACTTCTACATTTAATGTGGCGGTGCAATTCTTTACTGTATCTCCATGTAGCTGGGCAATGAAAGCATCCCCATTGGTATGTTCATGCATATCCACTGGTTGTATACGCAAATACAAATCCGTCTTAATATTGATGCGCGCATATAGACTGACATAACGCAAAACTTCCTGGTGAACCATTCGGTTGGTGCCGTTGTTTGTCATTTTGCTAGTAGTCTTCGGCTTCCTGGCTGCGTAGTTTCTTACACATAAAGTAGTAGTACTAGTAAACAATTGCTTGTTTATAAGTCGCAATAGTATCATTATATTCTTGTAATTCAATCAACGCAACCTTCAACTAAGCAAAAAGTATCTGTTATTTACTTGAACATATGTTATGAGATTATAATATCAGCTGCTTAGCTGGAAAGTTACGAACTGAATGAAATGCTCATGAAACACATCGAATAATAGTAATGATTTAATCAAATTATTCCATTTTTATGCAATTTCATAAGTATTTAAAGCTTGATTATCTATATAAAAGTAATTTGGTATAATTTAGTTAATTATTTTTTGAAAGTTTTATGCAATACACACAGATGCTTTGCACCTACACCCTACAAATAGTGTTCAACAGTGTTCATGAAACACATCTATTACTTTTGGAATAGTGCTTTTTTCCATTCATTTCAGCTTGCTTTTGCGCTTTTACGTTGTGGTGCGACGAGTGTCAAGTGCAGTAAATAGATTTTTTCTCGCATAAATAAATTTCTTCGCAAAGACCAAGAGAAAATAATCGGAACAGAAAAATGTCGGGCAAAGATAGACTTCCAATTTTTCCATCACGTGGTGCCCAGATGTTGATGAAATCACGTTTGGCTGGAGCACAGAAGGGTCATGGTTTACTTAAAAAAAAAGCAGATGCCTTGCAAATGAGATTCCGTATGATTTTGAGTAAAATTATTGAAACGAAAACTGTCATGGGCGATGTCATGAAGGAGGCAGCCTTCTCGCTGGCCGAAGCCAAGTTTACTTCTGGTGACATCAATCAGGTAGTGCTCCAAAACGTAACTAAGGCACAAATTAAGATTCGTACAAAGAAGGACAATGTCGCTGGTGTAACACTACCTGTTTTTGAGTCCTATCAAGATGGTTCGGATACCTATGAGTTGGCTGGTCTTGCCCGTGGTGGTCAACAATTGGCTAAGTTAAAGAAGAACTACCAGAGCGCTGTCAAGTTGCTCGTTGAATTGGCTTCTCTACAAACTTCATTTGTTACTCTTGACGAGGTTATTAAGATTACCAATCGTAGAGTAAACGCCATCGAACATGTCATTATTCCTCGTATTGATCGTACCCTGGCCTACATTATTTCTGAATTGGATGAATTGGAACGTGAGGAATTCTATCGTTTAAAGAAGATTCAGGACAAAAAACGTATTGCTCGCCAAAAGGCAGATCAAAGAAAGGCTGAGCTGCTGCAACAAGGCATCGATGTTCGTGAGCAAACAAATATGCTGGAAGAGGGTGATGATGACGTTCTCTTCTAAGTACTTAAATTACGGACATCTATATAAAATATGGCGAAAACAATAACCACTTTAGCCATTTAATATTGTTATCAAAATTTGTTTCCATTTTTAATCAATTCATCCTGGTATTAGTATTTCTGTGCTATTGTTTTCAAGAAAAAAAGTTTATGTATTCCATAATTATAGTGCTTAAAAATAGTTGGTGCATAAATGCATATATCGTATTGTAAAGTGTATGTTATTTCATTTGAATAAAATGCAAAAAATTATTAAAGAAAAGAAAATATTTAACTTCATTTGCTCATTGTCATCTGATTCAGTCATGTGACAGATGTGTTTCATAAGCATAATGAAAATCAGCTGTGTTTCATTAGCAGACGCTGTGTTTCATATGCCCTAGCTATGTTTCATAAACGCAATGCAATCAGCTGTGTTTCATGGTCATGTGCACAATTTGACAATTCAGAAACGTCAAATTTATTGTGCAGTGGGTAAAGTCAAGCGTGGATTTTTGTTTATATTTTTTTTAAAGTTTCCATTAAATCTGAAAATTTGGAAAGAAAAATGGTTAATACAGAATTTCAAGCCATCGTATTAGCTGCAGGTCGTGGAACACGTTTACCAGAAGTACTGGGAGATTCACCAAAATGTTTGCTACCTATAGGGCCATATCCACTACTATGGTATCCCCTCAATATGTTGCAACAACACAATTTCTTAGGTAAATGGAAATGCAGGTGGTCCATGCAATAAAAATAATTTTATTAATAAGTGAATTGTCATTTTTAGAAACAATTGTTGTTGTGTTGGAACGTGAGCGTTCTGAAATTCAACAGGCACTTGAAAGAACTACTCTTAAAATTAAAGTTGATTACGTTACCATTCCAAGTGACAGTGATTTCGGCACCGCAGATAGTTTACGTTATATATACGATAAGTAAGTGAATGATATTTAAAGGCATTTAAAATATGGATTATGTATACTAATTGATTATAATCATTTATATTTTTGCAGAATAAAATCAGACTTTGTTGTGCTCAGCTGCGATCTCATCACAAATGTCAGTCTTTATCCATTAATTAACAAATTCCGTGAACATGATGCTTCGGTGGCTGCGCTATTATTCAAGAGTGGATTTGAGTTTGATGTTACTGTGCCTGGTCCGAAAAGCAAGCAGAAACCGGAACGGGATCTCATCGGTATACATCCAGATACTCAGCGTTTGCTCTTTTTGGCTTCAACTAGCGATTTTGAAGACTTCATGAGTGTCAATGCCCATTTATTGCGCAGAAATGGTAAAATGACTATTTTTTCACGACTCATGGATTCGCATATTTATGTAATGAAGAAATGGGTTGTAGATTTCTTGCAACGAGTAAGCAAAGTTTCATGTTTGAATTAGAGTATTTTATTAATTCGTTATTATATGCACTTTCAGAAAGAACATATATCCACTTTGAAGGGAGAATTCTTGCCATATATAATTAAGAAACAAATGTCTAAGCGGTCTGCAACGCATTTTGTACCCGAAACCATTTCTGAAGTAGCTGCGAATACAAAACAGGAATTTGATATTATGCAGGTAAATTCAATGAATTCAATTTTCTAAAAGTAAATATTTGTATCACTTTGCCGGAGCCCCAATAGTATATTTATATGAAATATTCATCATCGCAAGAAAAATTCATTTAATTTTGTCCATGCGCGTCTAAGAAAACTAAGTACATACTTATCTACAAACTCTAATGTGTTTCATTCGGAATTTCCTTAATTATTTCCTTATAATTTCAAAATGTGCTTTGAAATGATAAATTTATAATTTTTTTTTTAATTTAGATCTGCAATCTTCAATGTTACCGAAGTTTATGTTCCTTATACTTTAATAATTTTAATTAATTTCCTTTCTTTAATAGTACGTGCCACAGACTACGTTAGATCAGAAATTTCATAATGCCACGCTTTTCAACGACTCACTGTCCAAGGCTCCCTACAATGGTGATTTAATACGTTGCTATGCAATCGAAGCGCCCAAAGATGCAATTGGTGTTCGCATTAATACAACACGTAGTTTCTATGCTATAAATCAGAAACTTGCTGGCATTTGGTCACAACTTTGTGGTGGCGAGGAAGCCCCACCTCTGATTTCTGCCAATGCCGTGGTAAACTCGACACAAACAAAGGAAATTGTTGTCGGCGACAATGCTAAACTATCTGAGAAGACTTCTTTGAACTTTAGTATCTTTGGACCGAATTGTATTGTCAATCCGAAGAATATTATCAATAGATCAATTATTATGACAAATGCTGTCATCGAAGAGGGTTGTAACATTGACAATTGTATAATTGGTAATCGTGCTATTGTCAAGACGGGTTCTGTTCTCAAGAATTGCTTAATTGGTTCCAATTTTGTTGTGGAGGAAGGTTCAAACAAAAATAGTGTACATTTGACAAACGCTGATGAATTCATGGAAATTGATATACAATAAGTTTAAAGTCTTTATATCGAACTAAATATATACGTAGATAATATTTTCAGATTGTAATTTTATTAATTTATTTCGAATTAGTTAGAAGGTATTATCTTCTAGCAGGATATTAAATACAATTAATTCAAAATATTGTATATGATTTATGTATGTATTTATGAATTATTTATACGCACTCGTATTCGTACTAAATTAACATAAGATTGGGACTATGTATTTATGTTATGTAAGGTACAAACATATGTATGTATATGAAGCGTCAACTTAAAACTAAACATAGATGACCCGAAAGACTTGATAGCTTTTTAATTAAGCTTTATATATATATAGTATTTTGTATAGTACAGAATGAAATTTACAAAAGGACAAGAATGTTGTGCTACACTCCTTTGAACTAGACCACCAATACCACCACTCTGGTTGTCGACTGACGGTTTGTCTGCTCATTAAGTGGTGTCGCTTTATTTCCTCCGCTCATACAAGTATTCATCTTCATAGTAGCGCGGCGTTGATGTGGCAATGAATACTTGCGGGCGACGTTGTTGTAGTGAGATGTTGATCTCTTCGGGTGTGCGATATACTTGTTGTTGCTGCTGGAGGTGCTGCAACTGAGGCGTGGCAGTGAAGAAACGATAAGGAGTTGGCGTCACCGTTGGAGCAAGAGTCTGAAGACGCTGATGCTGGATTTGTGGTTGCAATTGATGA
This sequence comes from Amiota mariae, assembly GCA_035041805.1. Classification (NCBI taxonomy): domain Eukaryota; kingdom Metazoa; phylum Arthropoda; class Insecta; order Diptera; family Drosophilidae; genus Amiota; species Amiota mariae. The sequence goes on from JAWNKV010000550.1 coordinate 5,276,165, forward strand.
AGTTGTGGTTGAACAGTTGTTACAGGCACCGGTCTGCGATAGGCAAGTGTTGTGGGCTGTTGTTGCACAGTAGGTTGATGGCGTATCTGTGTGACAGGTTGTTGGCGTGGCTGTTGATATTGTACTTGTACTTGATGTTGTTGTTGTTGTTGTTGTTGCTGCTGCTGCTGTGGTGGTGGTGCTTGTTGGGATACACGCTGTTGTTGCACATGTTGTGATTGTTGCTGTTGTGCTTGGTAGTTGCTAGTCTGTACCTATGAAGGATATAGCATTTTAATTGTAGAAAACACATGATGAAAAATCTCTTATTTTTACCTGTTGACGATGTTGCTGCTGTGCACGTTGACGTGGAGCTTCCTCCTCTTCCTCTTCGGCATAACGTTCATTTTCATAGTAGTTCTCGGGATAATAACGGTCTGAATAGCGTAGTGACACATTTGGTCTACTTTGATGCTCTTGCAAGTTAATTGGTTTGTATAAATAATCATTGACAATATGATACTTGGAAGACTGTTGGCAGATATTATCATGTGATGGTGGCATACAGATCAAATGTATTTGATGGAAAGTAAAACCTTCTGGACAAATCCATGAATGTTTCTGGTTGTCCTGGCAGTAGTGGAAGATCTCACAATTTAGTGATTCATCGGCGTAATAACTATAAGGACTCATTAGCTCAAACAAATATAAAGATCATTGATGATAATCACCTACCCTGAGTTTTTAGCACTGCAACTAAATGATGATTTCGCCAACAGCGTAGACAATCTATCTGGTTCATCTTCAACTTCTTCTTCCTCTTCAACTTCCTCACTTGACTCCTTTTTATTTAGTCTAAGATAATTACTTTGTTGTTTAATATTTCGATTATTATATATTTGACGTGGTGCCTCCTCCTGATCCTCTTCTGATTGACTGTAATCATATAGCGGACGCTGTTGTTGCTGCTGCTGTTGCTGTTGTTGTTGTCTGTAAGCCAAGTGAGTTTGTGCTTGTGTCTCAAATTCATCCTCGCCATCGTCAGTTTCAAATGAACGCGCTGCAAATCCACTAGGTTTGGCAGTAGTCGCTGTTGCGACCGCAACGCCACCAGTGCTGGCGCTGATTACGCTACCAAGTAGGCAACACAAGGAGACTAGCAAAATGAGTCGTAAGCTAGAAGAAGTGAAAAAAAGATGTGAAAAGTTTGTAAATGAGAAAAAAAAACAAATAACAATGGGCACAAAATACAAAAAAAAAAACAAAAACTTAAATCAAGTGAAGCATGAAATCGCGCGGGAATTTGAAAAACTCGTAGTACATTGTTGTTGTTGCAAGCTTTGGGAAAAGTCGTAAGCAAAATTAAGCCGCAAAAAAAAGTAAAGTGAAGAAGCCTCAATTTCGCGTATGCGACATCAACATTGTCATCATGATCAAGTTAGAAACCTTACTTAAAGACTTGCTACCAATGAAGCGGGCTACAAAACTTATTATGCAATCTTAAAACTCGTTATAGGTAACAGACAGTAAAGTAAAGTCAGCTGCAGTTTTTAGTTGTTGTTGTCTTTGTGGTTACCAAGAGTTAACAATTTTTATAATAAAAACTTTTAGAAGTCCAAATTTAAGTGGCACTTGCATATGGCAGACAGGAGTACTAGGCTCAAATAAATTAATTTAGATCCTGTTTCTGTAGCGTCACAACCTTAACCAAAAAAATTATTTTGGCATTTATATTGGTAACATGCATATTTGAAGTCCCCAGTAAACTGATAAATTTCTGAATCGGCATATCTAAGAAAGAAACACTAACACTCTGTGGTGACTCCGTATCATATTGCCTTATACTAGATTAGGGGCCATCCACACGTTAAGGGTGGGTCAACGAACTGTGACCACCTGTGATATGAAGAGGGGGAGTGATAAGCTTTGTGACTTCACATGTCGAAATCTAAAATTTTAAAAATCTTTAAACTCTATCTTTAGGCTTTGTGACCTATATGGAGCCTTAATAGAAACCCTAAGAGAAAAACATTTAAAGATAAGAGAAGTTAAAGTAACGATATTTTTTGGGTCTCGGAAAAGTGTCGACCTGTGGCTTGCAGTTTGTATTTGGTGCCTTCCTTGATAAGTTTTCATGGGATCCCGGATATTTGCCCCATTTGCCCTTTTATAAATCCGCCTATGCTTCTACTAATATTTAAGTTCAACAACTGCTTACACATCGGTTGATAATATTTTCGTACGTCAGTGTAATGAGGTTATGGTTATGCTTTATGTCATTTTAGATTTGATTATACAAAGATACCCGTATGGTGTATTCGTATGTCATATGGACATATGCAATGGTATTTGAGTTTATGGCAAAGTTTTATATGGACAACTAACTATTGGTGTAATATTTGCTACCGTTAGCAATTGTTACGTGCTTAATTAAATTATATACAAACCTACACACACATTCATGCAAAACGTAATTGAGGTCATTACGTTAAACGCGTAAGCAAATACACGTAAACTAAATAAAACAAAAACAATATTTAAAACCATATAAACTTTTACTTTCTTAGTATGTATGTAAGTATGTCTCTCTATCATTATGTCTTTCTTTCTGGCAGTATTTTGGTCTGTCTGTCTGGCTGTCTGATTGTCTGTCTCTCTGATTGCCTCGAGTTGTTGCGCTGTTCAACATTTGTTGGCGTTGATATTTGATTGACTGTTAAATTAATGGCAGGTTGCGGACTTTTGCGCGTCAAGTGGAATAATCACAAATACTCGTATGCGACACCATCAACGTACATCAATAGTATGCAATTAAAAATGGTTACTTGTATTTTCCAATATACTATAAGTACATATTTAATGAATTTAATTTCAATGCGTGCGTGTCTTGTACTATTTCAAATTTCTTGCTTTGTTAAGAAATTCTAACGCATAACAAACAAAATAAACAATTTGTCGGCATATCTATAAATACACAATAGTTTATGTCTTATACTCCTCGTAGGGAAACAAACATTTTGTTAGTTGTATTGCACTATTAGCCGTTTGTTCACCTATGCACTTTGGCCTTTTTGCGCGTCAAGTTGTGCTTTTTGAGCTCTAGTCGTCGTATGTCTCAGTATTTCACAGTTTAACTCAGCATTGCCTCCACCACATACTACATAGTGGTGGATGTGTTTCTTAGTTTGTTTGTTGTTTTGTGTTGCGCATCTTCTTCGCTAATTACAAATGTGATTGGTGCTCATATAAACACTAAATAAGCTCAAAAAGGCAGTGGGAACAACAACAACTTCAAAAAACAACAATAACAAAAATAACAACAGCAATAACGAAAGTAGTTCCAGCATCACATTTTGTTTCTCTTTATTATTATTAAATTCACACTTCATAGTTAATGTAATTTAAAAGTGTAATGATTTTAGTCAGATGGTTGGTAAACTTGTAATATTTAAAATAGGAAAGATGAATTAGCAAGCAAGTATTGTATATTGAACTCATATTAATCTACATGTCGCTTTTTCTTGACTAATGTTTTTTTCAACTTCTCTTGGAATTATCTTATACTAGATATCTGGGCAGTCGGTATCTTGGACGACTTGATTGATTTTAAAATAAATATTTCTGTAAACTTTATATGGATCTGACTTGCACACTTCACTGTTTCCTTTTTTCTATTTTTTTTCCATTATTCGTCTGCTCATTTGGAAATTTTTGTTTTTAAAATAAATAAATAAAAACTAAAACTGAACTAAAAACCTTCCTCATGAATCACTCCGTCCATTGGTGAACACCTTATGAAAATCCGTTCGGTAGTTTTCGAGTTTATCGCATTCAGACAGATAGACGCGGCGATGGACTTTATTTTTTAATATGTATAAATAACAAAATTTATTCTCTGATACCCAGTGTATTAACATGGACACCCAGAGATGCTTGATAAATACTACTAATAAAATTGAGACTTTATTTGTAGAATTCATTTTTTAAAGCAAATTTAAACATACGAGTATGTGAAATGTGAAGAGATCTAACTGGTGAGAAGTGTATTTAAATTTTAAAGACCAAAAACATTTTCGTTTATATATTTTTTATTGTATGGTATTATTTGTTTGTAGTTGCACTTTAACTTGACTGGTAGCAGTTAACAAACAAGATTTGCCAGCAATGTCTGTCCCTCGATGTCTTGTCTGGGCTTTGCCTTGCAACATTTGTTGTTTTGGGAAAATCTAAAAATCAACAAAACTACATAAAACTATTAAATGAAGATGCGCTCTGGCAGCAGTCTTAAATTGGTTTTATGTCCTCTTCATCGTCATCATCATCATCATTGTTGTCGTTGTCGTTGTAGTTGCTGATGTATTTTTTGTATATTTTGCCGGTATATTGACTTAATAAGTTGTTATTATACCCTACATATAGAATATTATTGTAAAAATACATCGTTAACATATAATTATTAAATGTAATATTTCTGAATCGTGTCATGAATGTCAAGCATATGAGGCACTTATGTATATGGTTCATCCAGAACTATTTTGACCAATGACTATCATTTTATTAAAATCAATATACTCATTCAACTCATGAAAGTTGTAAAAGATATCAATGGGATATTTCTATTTAAATTGTTTTCAGTTTTTGGTTAATCTTATATTTGCTTGTCAGTTTTAAGAGAGAAAAGGTCAAATGCAACTGAAAAATGTACAAAAAATTATCATTTACGGAAAAATTTTATTGAATTTAATATTAAAAAATAAAATGAAAACACATAACTTAAAAAGAAGTCTAAATGAAAATAAATTAAAAACTTCACAAAAAGAAAAGAAATTAACTTGCAAAGCCACAAAATAATAAAAATAAAACATTTCCTAGTGTAACACATAATCATGCGTTACATGCCACAAAATGTGGCAGACCAACTAACTGCTATAAATGGAGCAACTTTTTGCTTACGTATAGTGACTCTTTGTATCTGTGTCTCCTTGTATCTATCTGTGTGTGGTTACAAGTATTTTTGGTCACAAATGTATGTTACTCCTCACTTGTATAATATTGTATTTTTGAGTTTGTATTCTGTAGACAGACACGTTCATCAGAGGTTGCTTCTGCGTTTGTCGCGTTTTTCTCCAACAGACTGTCTAACTAACCGACTATCTGACTAACTAACTGTTTGTCTGTTTGTATGTATGCCAGTCTATCTATTTGTAGTTTGATAGCAAGTAGACCAAACCAAGTCGTGCCAAGTTATTACACAAAATTACATCACAAGCGAAACATCAGAGATCTGGAGTTGAGACGCGATGTGATGTGATGCGATGCGATGCGTTCGATTCGATTTTGTTATTTTCCTTTTAACTCCCCTAAATAAACCAATAATAATAACAACATCAACATCACCAACAGCAACAGCAACAATTTCGAAAAGTGGTTTTGTTATATATTGTACATACAATATATATTTTTGTGTCAATTTTAAAATGTTTATATAGTTTTGTGCATATTTTCTAAGATTTCCTTAAAAAAAAAAGAAAGATAGAAAACAACAAAAAATTGGGTGGTGCGTTGGCTAGTTTAGTTTATTCATACAATATGTGTTCATTTTGTATGCACATGACATAATGTTAAATCACATAACATTATTAATACTATACTTATAATAGTTTAAAAGGATATGATAAACATTTTTTGTATATAAAAAAAATAAAAAAAATGTTTGGAAAGTTCGTTGCCTAAGTCTTTTGTTTTGATGAACATTACTTTTGGGTAGAATAACTACTTACCAACAATCAAAATGTCAATTCTAAAGGTAAGAATTCATTTGAAAGTGTGGTATATAATCTACTCGGTCTTTGACTAGATTATTGAAATGAGTCTGTAGTTCAGTAAAGGCGAACCAATTATAAATAAATGTTTTGCCAAACACAATTTTTGAGATGCTCGCCTGGCCTTAAGAAAGTTTTTTGTTGACAAAATGACAAGTAGATCAATTTGGGTTGACCATTATCTAGAAAAACTATTTTTAATTTGGGGAACCAAAATGATAGCATTAAGGAGATTGTATTTTTGGTAATGCGGTTCTTCTTACCACAGCCTATCATGCCTTTGGCAAGAACAATTGTGATAAACTTCGAGTCGTGAATCTTCTGCTGTCGTTATAAAGAATTACATATTTTACGGCAGGATCTCAAGAAGAACCTGACAAATACCTTTTTAACTAGTACATATAGCATCCTGAGGTCAAAAAAAACTTTAACTTTAAGATCAGTAATAATACTTTCAACATCGTACATCGTATACATACTCGTATTTATGATATTTAGCTCGATAAGATGGTATGAGTCGATTTGCTCTTCGGGCTTGCCTGGCTAAGCAATTAAGATGATTTCAGTTCATTTCCACTGTGATCGGTAATGGATGAGATGCTATTAAAGATTATATATCACCATAAACAGCAGGGGCATGTTAAATAAAAATTCCACAACATTAAATGTTTCTTCTTTTTTAAATTTTTAATTGTTATTCATTTATTTTATTTATATTTTTATTTATTTTTTTTTTTGTAGTTACAATTAATGCTGCTTTAAAAACATTGAACTATTACACAAACTAAACTTTGTTAATTTGCGTGCATTTAAAACATTTATTTTGTTGGTTTTTTTGTTTTTCTTTCTTTTATGATATATTTTTTTTTATTCATTTTTGTAACGCTTCGTTGTGCAGATGAGTGTGAAGCATATTGAGACTTACCTTGGTTTGGATTTTATTTTTTCACACATTTGTTAAATCATTTCAAATGCGGCAATTTGTTAAAATTTCATTAAACAATTGTTCGTCGTTTTTTCAACACTTTTTTTTCTATTTCATGCTAACAAACAACTTTAAAATTACCGCTTCACAGGCACTTAGTAGTAGTTACAATAAAATATTGTAGTATGTAGTATAACAAAAGTAACAATGACCTTGCTTTAAGGCAGATGCAATGATTTAAAATAAATATAAAATTGAAGCATAAATTTATTGTTTTTAAAAAGGGTGTGTATATTTCCATTTGTGTAATTACATTAAATATTTATTTAGATAATTTGTGTCAAAAGGGGGAAAAAAACAATCGTCATGATATGCAATAAAAGAAGCGTGAATCCCTCCCGCTGACTTAGGATCCATCACAGCAGTTGGTTGTCCATAGGAAATCATAGCAATATTTCATAAATAAAAATATATGTATATGGTCTTCTATTACTTGTATTTTTTATTATAAGAAGAAATCAAATACACACACCTTCAGGTGGTGGTATACAAACATTAGTGAGCAGGAGTAATATTTCTCTTCGTTTTTGATACCAACAATAAATAATATGAAGTATTAGTAATTACAGAAATCATACTCTTTGCTTTACTGAAAATGATGAGTTTAATTCGGACATCCGCATTGTCTCAGGTTTCTATGGTATTGAAACATATTTGCAAAAAAGTCAAAATGACTAATCTAGATTATGTAATGAAGAAGAGGAAACAGCAAGGTATGTAGTATTTGTTGTACCTCTGTGATGGTTTAATATAGACCAAATTTCCGAGACTTGGGGAAAATGATCTTAAACCAAAAGAAATTGCAGTTATATCTCCTACCAAAGTCATAGAATTTTTAATAAATATCTGATTCTCGAAGCATCTGTAATTATAAAGTATGTTACAATATATTCAACTGAGGCCACACTAATCTACATATGTTTTATTAGGGAAGCTCAAACTTTCTTCATCTGTCCATCCAATCTAATTTGATTTATACTCGTATACTCTCTTGGTTCCTATTTACATGAATATCTTGTCTTAAACAATATTTTCACACATCACCTCATCCACTATTTTGGCAAAACACAATATCTTGAGACCTAGAGAGTTGAGTGTAGGTTTACTTCTGAGTATTAAAGGTCTTTCTTTTGTCCAAGTTCTGACCCAAAGTCACATAACTGAAAACCGCACTTAACCGCACTCATACCACATTTCTAAAACCCCACAACCCCTAAGATAAATATCATGACATTTTCCATGCTTTGTTAGATGATTTATAGATTCTAAAATTATTGTATTTTTGACTTAATTTTCAGTTTTAAACATTTTTCTTTTCTTTAAGTTTATAAATGACAAATGAATAGAGGGTATTTGAACGTCGATCCCATCCAATTGTAACGCCTTCAATTGTGTATGTATGTACGATATTTATTATATATATATTTTTGCTATGGCATCGTCTAGATTACAATGCATGGCATAACTGACTGTAATTTCAAACGCCTCAAGTGGAATGGCAAACAATAAAATCTAACAATGAACACAAATACAATATATAAGTACAACGATGGTGCATGCCTGCCTGCCTGTTGATGCTGATGCTGATGTTGCACTACTATATATTGCGTATACGCCCGTCGTCTACATTTTCAATGATTGCAATAAATGCGCCGCAACAACAACACAAAAAACCAAACAACAACATTTTTATTTTGGTCATAAGATATCATGAAAAAATGAAAAAGAAAAAGAATGAAAAATAAAAGGAAAAATCAACCCAACTTACAAGACTCAAGATTGAGTGCGTTTAACGCAATTTTGGCATCAATTTTGCAATCTACAATAAATACTATTAATAATAATAGGTGTATCTCATTCTCTGTATCTCTCTATATATGTGCGTATTTCTATCTGAAATTTTGCGTTTGTATGTATTTATCATGTAGGTACTTTTAGAAAGGACGCTCTATTTAGTATCTGTCATATGTGACATGACGTAATCGTGCACTCTATTGTCTGTCTATCTCTTCATGGCAATTTATATTCAGATACAATTTGTTCTGGTATCTTGTCTTTCAAATCTGCTTGTGACTGCTAGCACTACTGAGCAATGGTCACTGCATGGTCACTTATTTAGGTTTATGCATATTCAACTGCGAGTGAAGTGTAGTAAAAATGATAAATTCGATTGTAGGTTTTATATTTTATTTTATTTCTTTTATTGATTGAGATTCAATTTGATTCGCTTTAATTGTTGTGATTAATCGTAAATATTGCACAATAAAAGTAAAATACAACAATTTTTAAATTAAACATAAACAAATGCATTTTCTCACAATCACATTTTTATTTTATGGGATTTAGTCATTTCAGTTATTAAATACGATTCAATTATTTTGCGGTTTAATTTTGTTGTCAGGGTCAAATTTTGGTTTCTACGAGTATTAAGATGCCATAAACTATTGCACTTTTCAAATATTTTTCTCAATAATTTGGTTATCTTAATATTTAGTTCAAACAATCTTTCGATACTCCGTTTATCAGTCAGTTAGGAAATAAGAAGGAATTGGTAAAGTTAATAAATACCCAAAGTAATCCATGCCAAACTAAATGAGAACTTTAATACTGATTTTGTTTTAGATACAAATATACTATAGGGAGCAAGGCTCACATAAGATAAGAAGGAGTTGATAAAGTTAAGGGCAATAGTAGAGTTTCAAATCAATGATTAACCACTGATATAAGTTCTACAGTGAAAGAATATACACACTTAAGAAGACTTTTAATATTGCAACTGTTTTAGACATAAAAGAAATGATTGTGATTGGATTAACGAATATGTAGATGATAAGAATTTACTTGTCTTTATATTCAAAAGACTACTATATCGTTTATTTTCTATACAGTGTGTTAATAAAATTGTTAATTCTATATGTAAAATTCTTGAAATTTATGTACTTACTAACATATAAAGGTATTTCATTTATAAATTTCTAATGATTTCTTCATTTTATTTCAAGTTTCATTTATAAGTTTCAAGGACTGTTTTTTAATAAAATTTTCTTTATAAAAATTTTGAAGTCTTTATTAGATTTTAAAGCACTAATAAATATATTAATAATCTACATCGACTTTCTTTAAGTTTCAATTAAAATTCATTTTACCTTAAGCTGCCTAATCTCAAATTAAAAACTTAAGCAACAAACTTGCTACAATCACATCATAAATACATGAGAAAACCTACACTACAAAACTCAGATAAATGAGATATGTAAGTTACGTAGATTTTTGATTGACATATCCTTCGTATACTTTTAATATTGTACGTATATAATACATTAAATAACATAAAAAACCAGACATAAATCCCTTCTAGGCCCACACATACAAAATTAAAAATATTATTTTATTATTATATTCATGATTGGTTTTGCAAAGGCAATAAAATTAGGTAATAAACAACAACATACAAGAAAATAATAATAATAATAATCATAAAAACAACAATTGCATAGTTTTATGCTAAATAAGTAAATAAGAAGAAGTTGAAGACAAAACAAAATTCCCCACCAACCACAATAACTACAAAATATGAAGAATTGTCAGAGTATTTCAAATAGAAACACAAAAAAAAAAGCCAAAAAGACAACAAACAAAAAAACAAAAACTCCCACGAACCAATTTTTTATTTTTTTAAATAAAAAAATAGAAACAGAAAACAAAAATTGTAAAGAAAAACTTGTAGCATTTGCAATTGAAGAAAAATAAAAAAGCAAAAGAATGACAAATAAAAAAAAAGAATAGAAAAAAAACATTTATTTGTTGTTGCTTTGTCTTTGTATATTTGGGGTTTTTCTTTATAGTATCTTTGTGTTTGTATCTGCAAGATAAAAAAAAAAAAAAAACTTCAAAAAAGAATATTTTGCGGTTGCCATGTACCAAAAGCTAATGATTTTTTCTTATTCAATTGTTAATTATTTTATGTTGAGCTATGTTATGCATATTATGTCACTATATAGTGCAACATATGCAGAGATGTTGACTTCATAAGATTTATTACAAGTGACTCATAAAAATATCTTTAGATCTCAATGAGTAATTCAAAAGAATAAATAAATTAATTAAATGAAAAACAACTTACTACATTTTTATATTTTAATGTTTGTGTTTCGTTTATCCACAAAGTAGGAAGTTTAATTTAATTAAAATTAAACAATCAGTTAATAAATTATCCTTTATTAAATTTTGATTGTTATTTAATTCTAAAATTAAATATGTTTATTATTTTATTGAAATAATCACCACATAACAGTTTTTAATGCACTTCAATTTAATTATATGTAAGTTTATTTATATTTTTCTTCTATTTTTCCTTGGAACAATTAAAAAATTAAGAAAAAATTACTATATTAATTAAAAAATGTACACAATAATTTCAAAAAACTACAAAACACTTCTTCGTCTTTATTATTAGTTATAATTATGGTATAGATTCATTTGTGTAATCGTCTATACTAATTATTATATTTGTATTTTGTAATCCATTCACTTTATTTATTTAAATATATGTATTATTTAATTTTATGAAGTCAAGTTAAGGAGGAGATTTTTATATATAGTACAAACAACAATATATTTTACTTTTTTAGTTTTGCAAACCGCGAACTCTAATAACAAAATGAATGACTTTCTTTGAAGTTTTTATATTTTATACCAAAAACGCAAAGCGCTAAACAAGCGCAAATCTATTAAACAACATTTTTTGAGAGCTCAAGCAGAGCAGAGCAGAGCAGAGCATTGGTGGTTACATTCAACAGATACAAAGATACATACATACAAACATAGATCTTGTGGCATGTAGTATGAATGAAGGTAAAGTTGACGGTGTTGTTAAGTGAGAGCAAGAAGTGAGTGCAAGCCAGACATGTTTTTAGGTTTCTCTTAAGTTTACCTATGTACTATCTACCAACCGCATTTAATACAGTAGTAGTTCACAAGCAAAGTATCTCTTTTATTTTTTATGTTTATGAGCGGAAAACTTTTGTGTTTTGCTTTATAATGTTTTTTGAGATATTTTCCAGTGAGTGAATTCCTCAATTGAATTTTATGAATTCAAGATTTTTATTTATTATATTTAGATTAATATACTTAATCTAGTTTGTTATCGTCAATGATTCAAATTCATAAATACATATGTCAAGGTTTCTTTGATTATCTTTAAGAAGAACCACAAGACTATAGAAATTTTTATATTGTATATAAAAAGTTTCATTTATAGAGTTTTGTCTTGACTTGGTTACGCATTTTAAAAACAACTAATTTAAAAATCTTAAAAATTAGAAAATCGAATTCCTTCAACTCAATGATATTTTATATTTTTCAATAAAAGAAACACAAACAAAAATAAAAATAATGTAAAATAGAAAAAAAAAATGCTACAAATTCATTAAACAAAGTACAAATAAATGTTCATAATTTTTCTTTTAACAAACTAATCATAAAATAACATTTTCATGATGTTGACTATGGTGATGATGATGATGATGATGATGATGCATCTCAGTTCACTATATTGGTTTATATGAATGTATATGATGTACCTGTTTGTCTATGTGAAAAATTAACATTTAATCTATTGATATTCATTCTCAGCCTTCACTTCGATGCAAGCAACTAACTAACTAACTAACACTTGTTTCTATATATTTATTTATAAATAAATACAGATATCTTATGCAGGCACATACATACATTACATTAGATATGTACATTACTTATGTATCTTCACTACAATACTATGCAGCTGTTTGTTGTTGTTGTTGTTATTATTGTTGGTGTTGCATATAAAAAATAATTTGCGCCGGTTTTTATTAAACAAAAACCAGACAAGATTCTCCCACAGTATAAAAAACTTGTAGCAATGCTTCAAGTTAACAACTACAACTACAACTAATTTCAAGTGAAGATCATGCAAGTGAAAATTATATTTATTTTTAAATTTATCAAATACAAAACAAGTAAATGGATAAAGTTGAAACATCACCTCATATTTAATTGGTTTAGAGTATGGGAATCCTAAATGGCATGTCCAAGGAGTGAGATCTCAGTCGATTTTATCTATGAAATCCGTACATCTTCATGAAATTCTAAGCAGAGGTTATATATATATACTTTCTAATTGCTGCAGAATCACCTTCCAAGATTGATCAGTACTTAAACATAAGAAATATATTCCATAAATACAAGGTTAAGTATTTTTATCTGGATATGAATACCATATAAGGGTGAATCATTATAATTCGGTGGACGCCACTTAGAAACCATAACGTCATACATTAAGAGGGACGGAAGGGCTCAACGGAGTGTGAAATTGTCTGACAAGGGGTGGGACGGGTCATAAGCTTCGTGACATCACATATCATATTCTAAAGTATTAAAACGCGTAACTTTAAAATATTACCAACTCAATCTATATGCTTTGTGACTTAATATGTGGCATCACACTAGGTGGGGGGGAGGGGGTGTAGGAGTCTCAGAAATGTGACCACCTGTGACAGGGAATGGAAATTTAAAAATCGTGTGCCGCAATATATGAATGGCCCCTTAAACCAAACCGCTGAACCTAATAAGTTGAAATATTGTCATCGTTTTCCTATTATAATTTAAAAAAACTACCAAAACTTTTAATATTCCACTACGAAGAGAATTGAGGAGTAGTTTTAAGAATAGATCATGAAATTTATGACAATCATTTTAAATATTGTAATGAATTGTAACTGGGAACTATCGAAGTACATATTATAAAACAAAGTCCCCCGGTTCCGTCTGTCTGTCTGATCGTGATAAGCTCAAAAACAACTGAACGGATTTTAATACGGTTTTCACCAATGGACTTAGTAATTCATGAGGAAGGCTTAGGAAGAGATCACTCAGAAAATCTTAAAGGAACAGCCGAAAAATATATATATATAAAAACGGAAAAATTGAGGTGTGCAAGTAAGATTGTGTATATAATTCTTAGATATATATTTTAAAATCAATCAATGCGTCTTTGTCAAACATCTCATAAAATCAACAAATCAGGCAGGACAACGTCTGACCGGGTTACTGGGCCGGGTATCTAGTTAGTTTATAAACCATCAGTTTATTAATAGGATAATTACAGCTTCAAATTATGTCCTTGAATCAAGAACATTGTATTATATCTCTGAAGATTATAATTTATGAGAAAATGACACTTCAGTCCAAGGTTAACTTTAAGTAGTACGAGTGTGATCTTCATTTTAAAAGCAATTGAATATTAAATTATTAAACTATATTTCTTTTAAATAAATGCACGCATAACTTATCTTTGTTTATTGAACTCTTATTGCAATCGTTTTAGCTTAAGACACATACATACTTGCTTTATGATTTATAATACATACATATTTCATAAATTTATTTTTTGTATTTTATATATTTTTAAAAATTGTTTAAATAGCGAGCATCATTGAAGCATTTCAATGCAACTAATCCATTCAGACGATCTATGATCGACGACAACAAACCCAGTAACAGCTGTTTATACATCACATCTACCACATACAATAATAATAACTATAATAAAACTGCATAACTAAAGTTGCATTAAAATTTAGATTTGTTTCATGTTAAATATTGTTGTTTTTTTTTGTTATTGTGGCGCTCTTTAAAAGTAACTTAGCGCACTTGACTGGCCGAACAGTGACCGCGGCGAAAATTGAATTGAAATTGAAAATAAAAAAAAAAAAAAAGTAAAACAATGCACTCTAGGCAAAGAAGCGTAACGAACACGAAGAAAGTCTGTCTGACTAACAACAATATCTAACTATCTATCTATCTAACTATTTATGTATCTATCTATCTATCCGTCTATAGCTACAAATGTAGATACTTTTCAATAACTACAATATTTTTATTTTTTATTTGCATCATATTGATCATGAATGATATAACGAATAATAGTAACAATAACAATAACAATAACAACAGTAACATATTCACAACGGTTGCATTATTATTATTTTTACCGTTCATTCGTTCATATTTTTTATTTTTTTTTCTGCGCACCTTTTGAGTCATAGATATCTTTTTTTATACTTAGTATCTTTATGCAGTGTACAAATATAGAAAAGCAACATACAATAATAATAACTGCAAACTAATTAAAATTTTATACCACCAGCAACTTTTATTAAGGTATGTCTATCTATATACTCTATAAACTATGTATTTAAATGTATGTGTGTATCTGCAAGTGTGTATATTTGTCAAAAATTAATTATAATTTATGCAGTGGAAATGCCATAATTTTGTATACCCACTAAGCCAAAGGGAGAAAGAAGTATGGATGTAAGTAAGTGTAGTGTACTGTATGGCTTTGTGGGTTTCGAGTGCGTAATTAGTTAAAAGTCGCCGTTGAAAAGTCATGAATGAATGTCATATATATTGTACTTATGAGAAAGAAAATAAACTTACTTACTTTTGTATGAGTATGTACATTGTCGATTATATAACAAAAAAAAAAAAAAAAACATGTTTAAGAAAGCAGTTATTTATGCATATTACTTCATATGCATATTATCATGATTATCATTATCATCATCATTTCGATTATCATAGACAATTGTTGTTAATGTCGTACGCGATCATGTACTCGTTTTGAAAAGAGGCCAGGTTCAACATTGGTCATTGGTCTAATGTTTATGAAGTGTTACAAAGACAAAACTACTTGCCACATGTTGCAAGTAGTAACTAAACAAACCCTGTGAACCATATTAACATAATGAATAGAAAAACGGATATAAACTTAAAAAGCTATAAAGATACTTTTTATCACCACAACATTAACCTAATATAATAGAATCCGAACTAAATAATATTAAAGAAAGTAATTACAACAATAAAATAAAAAAAAGCTTTTGAAATTGAAATTACAATAATTAAGTAACTAACTCTAATAATAATAAATTTCTTATCCATGCAAGCGTAATGAGTTTTTGCAGGAATTATTACAATATATACAAATTTCCATTTTAATGAATTTTTTTTTTTTTATTTTTTTTTTTTTTTTTAACACATTTGTCTGACCAATTAGACTTAATGCTCTACATAGTATAGTATAAATGCACTGAACTGAACAATCATAAATCTTGGGTCTACCTTAACTTACATCACTTCATTCATTCATTCATTCATTCACTTATTCACTCATAGTCTCATTTGTATATGGCATTGTCAGTGTCGGCAAAAAGTCAAAACTTTTCATTTCATTTCATTTTCATTCATTCATCCACCTTTCCAATTTACAAAGATTTCTTTAGAAACATACATACATATTTAGGTGGCACCTACTTTGTGTTATTGTTTTTCTTGTTTGGAAACCTTTCACATTGCTAAATGTACATTAAGTTTGTGCTAATGTTTGTAACCAATTGAAGTACAAAGATCTTGAAGAGACACTCGATACAATAGATACTCGTAAGTAGTATGGAACAATATTTTTTATGGAAAACAATAGCCATTTTCTTTTGCCAAACTTTCCAAATTTATGATATACAAAATAACCTAAAATTTTGGAAAGGATAAGAAATCTGACAGTATGTTTCGCATGTGCAAGTGTTTTATGCCCTGCGATGATCCTAGAAAAATTCCTAAATGGATTGTAAATAATAAACAAATATAAAAGAAAAGAAAAGATTTTCTGCTGATTGAATCTGCATTGAGTCTCTCAATAGTAGCCATTGATGTTTCAGAGCTAATATCAATCCTAAAATAAGAGAACTTACATCGAACCTGCTTAAGTATGTATTAACCCAGTTCAGTCAGTAAGTTTAAGATTCTATTTTTATCGAAACATAATTTTGTATAGACTTAAAGGTAATTTCTATAGAAGAAAATTTTTTGAAAACATCAAATATTTAAAGAAATAATACTTTAAAATTGGAATAATTCAGAACAGACTCCATTACAGACTTCATTTTTATTTGAAAGGTATTAAATATTCGATGAAACAGAATTAAAAGTAATATCCTATTTACTTGTATTTTATAATTTTATTGTCTTCTCTGATTGTAATTCCGCTTAGTACTTACGACTATGTACTTTACTTTCAACAACATTCAACAAAGCTAATTATTTTCGCAAGAATTTTATTAAACCAATTGAAAACTTGTTAATTAAAAATTAAAAATCTTGTGTGTAGTGTTTTAATATTATTTTTTAATTGAATAAAAGCAAAACAAAAAAAAAAAAAAGCGAAAGTAAATTTATAAGTATATTTTGTATGTTGATTTTGTTAATGTTCACAAGCACGCGAACTTCAGTGATTCAATCGCATTCTAATCTGGTTAATGTTTATAATTTTCTATTAAATAATTTTTTTGAAGTTCAAGGTCTCTTAATTAGAGGGACAAGCCAAAAATAAACTAAAAATGCTTAGAAAATCCAAATCTACATATAGAAATAAAAATAAATTGCGCAATTAATTTGTTATTGAGATTTATGATTCGCATGATGTTTGATCTTAGCCAACACCTGAAAAGGTGTTACTTTGATTGACGGATTATGGCAGCATTTTGTTTTATGATTCAAAGCAAATATTAAGTTTGATTAAATGTTTACAGTGCCCACATGAAAATGATCAGCTTGATGACATGAATTGATTTTGTTCTGTCCGGGAGAGCTAGCAATATCAAATGGCTCTTTTTGTGATTAGAAAGTATGAGACATAAAAACTTTCTATACAAAATAGTCATCGCTCCTCAGAGCTCCAAAGAACATATTGAAACTCATACAATGAATTCTGGGACTATCTTTCAACTTTTGTTTTGTCGATATGTACCCCAGGGTTTTTTTTACTACAATATGCTTTTAATGGGTCGGCATGCATTATCAGAGCATGATCTCTTTCAACTCTACAACTATTAATGCATATAAATTTAAAAACCCAAAAACAAATACCCATGTATATATTAGTAGTATGTTTAACTCTATTTTGTAAGTATTTTGTAAATCATTAATCAACCATTGAGTACAGGGTATCCAATAATTAGACCTATCCACCCAGTATGTATAACATTTTAACTTATTGCTAATTATTGTGGATCATTAGCTCTCCCGTCGAGTGTCTGTTAAAAAGGTTTATTCATGTATTTATGCTTCTAAGTACGTTCATTAAATCTATATGTTGATGATGTTCTAAGCCACCATTAGTTATTAATTGAGTTTTTAACGCTTTTTAAAAGAAAATCATATTTCATTAATAATATTGTATTTTTATGGGCGTGTGACGCAATTACGAGTAATTTGTGTGATTCGAATCGATTCGATTAAAATTAATTTATTGTATCTTTCGAATGCATTTGAAATTCTATTCAATTTTTGATTTCTTTTAATGGATTCTTCCGTTTGCACATTCTCTTTTTTTTCTTTCTGTTTTGATTTTTTTTTTTTGTGTTATTGTCTTTTGTTGTGGAGTCTTTCAAGTTCAAGCTCAAGACTTTTCCAAAATAAATTAAGGCAACACGCATTTTATTTTAAATTGCGGAACTTAAGACATTATTTAAACTTCCCATTCAAGAACTCTCAAGAACAACAACCAACATCCATATATGGTGTGGCATTTTTTGTTTTAAATAAATAAACAATAAAATTAAGAATTTTTTCCCGGATATGCGCGTAACTCATTTAAGGCGGAAAATAGAATCAAAAGTAGAAACAATGACAAAAAAAAAGCATGCGAAACGAAAAAACCGGAACAGAAAAACTAGACATGATTTGTTGTATCTTTTGAACTAAAACAATTAACCTCAAAAGAATTAAGATAATCTAGATATCAGATGTCAGTCTGCAGTTTTGAAGTAGAGCCGTGTGACGTCTTTTTTTTTAATTCAAAATCACATAACAATGATACTATACCATATCATATCATATGATATAATAAAGTTGATCTTGACTTTGAGTGCAAATGAATTTTAATTGAAAAATACCCTTAACTTATTGTATCATTCATTGGATTGACCTTTCTTTAGTATTGTTTTTTTTTAACATCATTTTTTTTTTCTTATTGCTTTGTTAAATTCAATTTTGATTTGGTTAAGCAGATTTCATTTAAGACTTTGACTTTATTAAGACATCTTTTTGATTTCATTATTAATACTTGACCGGATTTCTCATTGAATTCAAGACAATTGAAAAAGAAACTTTAATTGAATTATTATATTGTATGTGATACTCTAAACCATTGTTACTGATCACACCCAATGCTGTCAACAAATGCACACCGTCATCTTCAAAGTTTCAAGTAGCTTGTGGCCATAGGTTTGTCTAATATTATTGTATTTACCAATATTGGCCAAGGGCGTGACTGATGCGAATGAGAACGGTAACGAACTGTATACCCAAAAAAACTGACCTAATACTTACTCACTAGTTGTAGTCCCTTATTTTTGATTGACTTAGGGCGCGTGCACAAATGAGAATCGCCGTGAAAGATACTTGTGTGTACTATGCTAGGTCAGGTATTGGGCAGCTTGAGCTTGAGTGAAATCTTTGTTGTTGTTGGCTCATTAATTCGATTTCAAGGTCTGTTATACTATGTACTATTGCATGCAATTGCCTTAGCCCGGTGCACACACATTCTGTGTCTCACTGGAAGCTTCGACAGACCAGTGAGTCAACGAGTGAGTCGTGCGTATCGTGTTTTTTTTTTCTCGCATTTTTATTGTTATTTTATTCATTACCAACAAACTATTCCAGTGGCAGCTCTCAAAACTCCAGATAAGAAATGATTTTCGCAATTAATTTAATTTATTATTTTACTACATTTTATAACTCCACTCCCCTTTGCTCTTGAATAATTTGGTACTACAATATACTTATAATAAATAAAATACAACAAGTTCAACAAATCTGTACCTTATAATTATCACATTTCAACAGAAATTGTTTTCTTTGTTTTAATATTACTACGAGTATTATTTGCTATTTCTAGTTGTTGTTATTACTTTTGTTTTTAGCCAAAAATATATAACACAAAAAAAAAAAAAAAATTTGTAGATCTATGGAAACTATAATTAAATGTATGTGTTTTTTGTGTGTTTAATGTGCACCTACCTAATGGTAATTGTTTTAAATTTAACAATTGGGTCAGTCACAGTCAGACTCTACTATTATTGTAGTATATTTTCAGCACACAAATTTTGGAATATTTTTGAACTTGAGACTCACTTGAGTCGCCTAACGATAATTTAGCAAATTATTTATATTTTTTTTTTTTATATTTTAAGTGTTATTAATTTTCTTTTACATTTTGGGCGTGTGTAGTATCTTAACAATATTTTTCATCATGTCGACGACCTTGTCAAATGATGTTTCACTTTTGTCTTACTAATGTCATAAGAACTTTGTTAGTTCGTTTAGTTTTTGTAATAAATTTTCATTCATTCATTCAGATCTGAAATGACTAAAGAAGCATTATTTTTGTTTACAACTAACTTACACACACTCGGTTCTGTTACCCATTCGTTTGTTCGCTTGGTTTAACCGATAAGATTATCTTCTTTTAGTATAAAATTTAATCGTTTTTCATTAATAAAGAACCCTGTTCGTTTACCTTTTGGACATGACCGTCAAATTCTGACAGTTTAGTAGAAATTCATATTTCATTGAATGAAATGGCATTCGCATTTTATATATGTTTGCTATTTCTATTTCTAGGCATTACAATGTTTATAAGGGTAAGTTCTCTATTTTTTTATTCTAATCATTTAACTTGATTTAATAGACTTGATTTATTTATGCATTAGTAATTTTGTTTGTTAACTTTTTCTTATACTATATCCGGCAGATGTTTTTACATGCCAAAGATTCTATTCAAATTGGCGGAAATTCCAATCGAGCGGGTGAGTAAATTACCATATTATTGAGATATAATGCACCAACTAATTATGTTAAATGAGGAACTACAGTATTATTCTATTGCTACAAGATGCAAATTAAATAATATGAACTAGTATATTAACCTACATATTTGTTGTATCTTTATTGATTTATTTTCCGATTTAATGGTTTGATTTTCATAAATCAAAATAATTTTCAAAATTTCCATACCCCAATTTTCTTAAGTTCGCATTATGTCCAAGAAATTTTATTCCTGGGATTTCAATTTAATAACTTTCACACGATTCTCATCATATCAAAATGAAATTGTTATTAACCAGTTTAATCAAGTAATTTCCAATTTTGTATTTCTGCACAAAAATTTAAAGAAAAAAAAAACAGTAAAAGAAAGACTAACTTAGGCTATGCCAAAGTTGTAATACTCTTCACGTCCCTCCTAGTGGTCTGAGGGTCTTGAAATTTTCACGGTTGATGGAAAAAAACAAAAAACAACATGAATTTGGATCTGGGTTTGTAAGGGGACCCCCGCTAATGGTCAGTGCGTGAAGCGTATAAAAATAAATATCAAATAAGATTTACAACTTGAATTGGTCTAATAATTTTTTATTGAACATTATATCTGATTTGTACGATGAGGGCTGTTTAAGAATGTTTCAGCCTCAATGATCAACAATCATTTATTTGACAATCGCTTGTGCCATTCTATGTTACAACTCAGATCAAGAGTAAGGATCGATTAGAGTGCCACCTCAATTAAGATATTAAAGGCCTATTGTGATGACACAGTTGCATATGAGAGAGTTAAGAAACAGCAAAAGTCACATGCCTCACACCCATGCTCACTCAGATATCACGAGTAAAAAATTAATGATCTATTCTATCTATGGTTATAAACAGATACAAAGTACGAGTATTTTGCTCAATTAACAGAAGTTTTCTACAGTCCTCTTATTTGTGTGTAAAGTAAGCACTGGAAGTCCCCAAACAAACAATGAAAATATCATATCTACCATTGCTAACTGTTGGAATGGTTGTGATAAGTGACATTGTCTTAATATTGAACATATTCACATGATAATTTTAGTACAGACCTTTCTATCAGCTTAATCAGAATATATTATATTGACTTTATGACAATTTTCCTACTAGTAAATGCATCTATTTTAACATAACGTTAAAGAGTCAATAATAAACTAAATAATTCCTACTCCATACGATGAAATTGTTACTGTTATTGTGTTGGCTAATGTTACCTTACCTTACCTTACCGATAAGATTAAAATACTCCAAACCCATACAAACACACCTAGAACTGATATACAATATTTACAGATAAATACAATACAATACAATACAATACAATACAATAAAAAAATAAAATTAATCAAATTTAAGTTTATAGCATTAGACAAATTGGCAATGGAAAATATTTCAGTAGTAATTATTCTTTAAGCCGTGTACTACAAATACTGGCAATATTTAAATCAAAATTAAAAAAAAAAATTACAAATAAATCCAAAAAAAAATTAAAAATAATCGGATCAAAATGGCGAGCATTTTATTTTTGTATGTCTTCATAATATTATTTTTGGTCATTTTACGTGTAAGTTAATTTGGAAAAATTGAAGAAAAAAAATGTGATTTTCTAATTAAGTTGAAAACGATTTCAAGGTTCTGGTACTTTGGATTCGTGGCAAGAATAGAACAAATCAAATAGCACCCAATACAACTAGTAGAAATCGAGTTGATGGTAAGTTTTATATTAGTAATAATGTTTCCAGATTTTTTTTTTTTCAATAAGTTAATACCAAGTTCTTCATAATGATAACAAAGTATGACAAGTATGAGTACGTTAAGTGTTTATTAAGTCCACATTTTTCAAGTATTCAATGGAACTTTTGAAATTTCAAATAAATTTCACAATCATTCATTCCATCTAAAATGTTGAACGTTATTTGGCTGTGTTTAATTGTGCTCTTTGTGTTAATATTTATTATCACTATAATCACTATAATTTATGTAAGTCTATCGCACCCAAAAAAACAGACATACATATGTAAATTTTGAAATGTTCCTTTTTCATATAGTGGATATATAATTGCCGACTCAACAAAACCCGTCATACTGTCACATACTCTACAGAGTGCATAAGCGGTGAGTTGATACACCACCTACTAATTGTGGTAAACATGAACTTGAATAGGGAGAGTCTAGGTCGAAATGATTTAGTTATACAATATTTGTACGAGTATATGGTGGGTTCAGATTCATACATACTTACTATATTAACTCATAGGCATCAAGAGATAAGAGTAACTGACAAATTGTATTGTATTTTTCTGTATTGATAGTACATACATACTAAGTTGTATTAACAACGTCACACATAAGTATTCGTCATCGTATTTAGGATGCTTATCATTATCTAAATAATAATATTATTGTTTTCTTCTTCTCCTTCTTCAACTGACTGCGGCTGAGCATGTGAACTGACAAAGCTTTTCAGCCGCTTCAAGCTTATCGATATGATAAGAATCTTCATTACTCTGCACAATTTTTGGTATTCATGTAGTTAGTTGCGTTCTTTTAGCTCTACTTTTTACTTCAGTGCAATCCAGTTTAGTCTCAGTCCTCAGTCGTCAGTGTTATTTCTTATAAGAAGATATAAAAATTTCAATATAAATTAATTGACTATTATTTAAAAAAGTATTGAAAGCAAGAAAATGTCTTTTATAGATTGGTATTATATATTATTTCTAATGTTAATGATATTTTTTTTATTGCGTGTAAGTTTTTCACTTAATATTGTACAATATCTTTTTATGAAAACTATAAAATCATTGTTATCTGCATTAGGTGTTTCTTCAATCTATTGGTTGTTGTGTTAAAGAGAGCAATGAGGACTCATCTCCAAGTGAGTGTTTTTTTAACTCTATATATGTATGTATGTATGTATGTACTCGTATATTTGAACCATATATACTTAGTGTATTGCATGTATATATTGTAGATGATGCTATCATAAAGTGATAACTTTATTATTATAAAATAGGCCAAGAAAGTGAAATGAGTAACGTAAAAGGTTATTAGGGAAGGTCTATTATGCGGTTTTTATTTATTAAATCAATAAAAATATATTTATTTAGTTTTAATAAAATAAAAAAAAAAAAAAACACTTGGATAAAAATCTGTATTTCAATTATGAAGTGAAATCGCGATGATTATGATTTGATTTGAAATTTAATTAAATAGTACTACTATGTATTTCAAATCAAATATACATAATTCTATTTCTATCTAAATTATAAACTCCATGACTATTTTGTCATTCTATATTTTATATTTTTCTATATCTTTTTAAAAACAGAAAATTATTATCAAAATCGACCATATGTTTTTAGACATTTGGTTGTACATTGTGATTCTCTGCGTAATATGTTTCCTCATTTATCGGGTAACGTATTATTGTAATTCCAATTCGAATGTCTCAGTGATTTTTCTTTACGTAGCTATTTACATTTCTAAAAATAAAAACACAGGAATGGATTATGGGGGTCTATGCGCATATTGCACCTATTGAATTGCTGCCTTCCGAGATACTGCCTTCCGATGGTAAGCGTTATAATGATTCTGCAGATACACTTTACAAAATAGAAAAGAAGGCACAATATTATTGCAGCTTCGGTTCACCGAAACTTTAATACCTTTCACAACCTAGTTGAGAATATTAAGAATTTGTTCATTTAGAAATTATTTTACGATGTTTTGGTATATCATACTTACCATAGCAAAATATCAATTGATATACTTATGTATTTATGTTTATACAATATTTTTGTGTAGTACATTGTGTCAATTTTATTTGAATATTTTAAGAAATACAAAAATGTTTCATACAATTTTGTACCATACATTTACAACTATGTGGCTGTTAGGTCTAATATACATACTATATATAGATAGGATAAGTTAAGGAAGACAAGATTCCCACCACAGTAGTTAATTCGCCATGAAGCCTTGTGGTCCATTGTGATGTTTCGCTTGGACTGATCTTAGTTAAGCACTAGTAGTGAATATTGTGTGTTTATGAATAGAATGGTGGAGGATCTTATGAGTTAGATGGATGTGTACATTTGAGTGTGAGAGTGTGGACCATATCGGGGTTAGCATCAACATCGGTGTTTCAGGGTTTTTTCACCTTTAGTGTCCCTTAACACGATAAAGTGATAGTCCAGCAAAGAGAAATGTATTGACAAAATGTGTTCATTGTTATTTCAGTCTAAGCTTTGATTTTTTTTATGGGATTACCACTTTCAGTAATCAAGATGCTCATGTTCTAGCTATGTATCTGTGTCTGTGTGATAATCAGACGTATTTCTATACAATTTTAGCTCGATAGTTTGTAACCTGAAACAACACTAGGATCATAGAAATAGACGAATAAACGGACAGATAACATATTAATTTAAACATACTTTTTCGATCTCATACTCGTATACATACTTTTAAGCGTAACTAACATCACGGCACAGCGATTAAAAAATAGTGTAAAAGACCTATAAAACAATTATCTTATGCTATTCTTAGAGCACTTTCCACATGTGTGCTAATATTTGTATTAATACAATATAATACATACCCATGGTATAATGGTTAAAAAGAAAACAATGATAAAGAATTTGGATCGCATAAATGTACATATATATAGGGTATTGTATATGTGAAACTTCAAGAGTTGTCAAAACAGAACAAATATTACTATTGTACAATAATAAGTAAGCAAAAAAGCTTTAAGCTCGAGAGCTTTCTAATCGAAAGATAAAGTATTTTGATGATTTTTTGAAATTTCTGTGGGTGTGAATTCCCCCAGCATATATGCTCGAAGTTATGGACATTTAATCTCTCCGACTGTCTATACTAAATTAGTTTAGTTAGTATTACTTTTAATGCTAATAAGTAATAGGAAAGAAAAAGAAGTGTTTAGATTTCATTTTGTAGTTATCATTTAAATAAAGTTTGTGCGAAATGATTTCACTCAATTTATTTTATATTTTTCTTCTATTGGTTTTATTATTTATAGTAAGTGAAATATGAATGTTAATAATTTGGAGTTTTGACTAATTCAAATTTGTGCCATTTTAGTTGATATACAAAAGTATAAATTCAAGTGGCAGAAATAATACTGATAATGATGAGCAACTTGATTATCATGATAATTATGATTATCGACAAGGTTCGTATAGTAAATAAATAGAATAGTAACTACTAATCATACATACGAGTACTATACCATATACCGACTATATTTTTTATTTCCGATTACTAATATGACATTTTGTTGTCTTCAGAAAAAACATATTGTTATTGTTATTGATAGAATTTTAAAAGAAAGCACTTTGCCCTATCTACAATGACTAAAATATTGTACAAATAAATGGTATTAACTAATCACAAATTGTTAGATAAGTTTCCATATATTGCTATTGCTTCTTGTATTACTTTTTTCGTTTCAATATGCGTCATTTTACAAAAGTTTCTTAAGCGAAAGGTTTGCTAAAGGTTTCCACGGTTATTTTTTTGGATTACGAGTATTTCTTTAGTGTTTCTTTCTCTCTTACCAAAGTGAACCCAAGTAATGAGTCCTGTTGTTTATATGTTATGGATTATTGCCATTGTTGTAATGTTTATATTTAGTGTAAGTTGCAATTATTTTAATTCAGTTTGAATTTTGTTGTATATATAGTGTGATGAATATTATTTGTTAGGCTATAGCAATTAAAAATTCAAGAGAAAGACAACGACGAGAACGAGTACGACAACCACCACAACAACCAATAATTCCCGGAAGGGTTTTACGTACCATACGTATAGATCCACCGATTACCCAACAAACTCTCGCTAGCACAGCAGGTGAGATAATGAAAGAAAGTGTATAATTTTTGTTATGCTATAAATAATATATCGATACATACATATTTATTTTTCAATAATTTGATTATTAATGAGCATGACAGAAGATAAGAAAATGAACTAGTATTACGCATAGAATAATATTTTTTATGATAATATCAGCCAGTCTACGATATTCTTTCATTCATTCATAACTTATACGAATATAAAATTCGGAAATTAGTATTTCGTTTTTTTTTTTTATTTATTATTTATATACATATTAAAATTATGAGTTTGTTATTATATTATTTAATTGCTATAATTTCTATTGTCATAATTTATACAGTTGTACGTGTAAGTTTAACCTGAAACAAAGATCTTCAAAATATTTTCTTACAAAATTAATATACAATAATACAATATTCCAATTGATTTTATATTATAATAGATATGTATTATACAAATTCGAAAACGCTCAAATCGACGAACATATAGGCAAAATCAAAATCATTACTGTTGTTTTTGTTGTCGTCATAAACCTATCAATTCTGCAAATGTCAGAGGTAAGCGTTGTTGTCTACACTACATCAAATCACATCATACTACACCATACAATTCTTATTAGATCATTTTGTTATAAGTAGTTAATTATTTCCTAATATAAAACTGAAACTGAATGAATGAAAATGGTAGTAGCCTTCATCAAAAAACAACCTCATTGAGGCTAAATACTTAAAATTTGTTTCAAAAATCCTTGGTTCAACAAAAACATTTTTTTTAGTTTGTTTAAGACAATAATACTTGATCTACTACAATATTATTATTTGAAGCCATTAAGAGCACAACTTAAATCGATTCTACTTAAATCAACGTAGTACTGAGAGTAAATTGAAGTGAATTAATTAAGTAATTTTTGTTTATTAGTTAATTATCTCAATAATAAAATGTAATATATACTCTGGACTTATCACACACGCTTTAGTATTTAATTTTGTTTTCATGATTAGAAATGGGATGAAATATTAATCATTATTTTGATTTACATTTAAATAAAATGTTAGCTTAAATTTCAATTTGCTTACAACTGTCATGTGCTTTCGAATAAATTCTCTGTAATGATCTTCCAATAGTAGTGAATTTAAGTAATATTTCGTGGTATTTATCAAATTCATAACTCTTGCTAATTATCTCTCCTTTTTTCTCGTTCTCTCGTTTGAAATATCTTACTGTCTCATTAGTTAGTAATTCTCTCATACTGATTTATGGGTTTCGTATTTGTATTTCGTCACATGTACGTATTTCTATATAAGTACTTGCTACATACTCGTATGTATATTTATCTTATCTTTCTCTTTTATCGCTCTTATCATAACAATTGCTTACAGTGCGAAAATTACATGTCTCAAAGCTTCCAATACTCCAAATGACGCAGCTGCCATTTGGGAAACACTGGTTCTGGCTCTGATAACTGCCGCAACTCGTGCCCATTTTAATCAGAATACTGTATACAGCATAATAAACGCATCAAAAAGCTGTTAAAGTGCTAGAACAAGACAGATTTGTCAGATTCTGTTCTCTATTTGACATTTAATTTAAATTAAGCAAATCAAGTAGGAGAATCATTTTATTGTCAGTTATTCTTGTGCATTCAATGTAAATTTTCTGTGTTACAATACTTAGTATTATATACCATCATAAAGTAAAAATTGTATTATAGTTTAAGGATGCAGGAGGTATTACTTTATATGTCGGCCTTGTTTATGGTCTTTATGTCGTGTGCTGTTCTCTGCTGTTGTGTACGACTGTGTGTTTGGGCTTGTCTGGAAGTGTGTCAACCATTTGGTGAGCCAAATACGCCTGCTTATAGTCTAAGTACAGATCAACGTTTTCGTCCTAGGCGACCAAGATCAAGAGGTATGTTTTGTGGGAATATGTAAATGAAATTAAAAGCAAGTTCAATTCAATTGATGTTGTAAATAACAAATGGAACATGTTAAAAATGGCAATTTTTTTATTATAGAACCTTCTTTGATATAGTATGTACTAGTACTTACTAACAATTTCTTGTGCTAATCTTATCAATCTACGTATGGTTGATAAGAGGTTTCTTACACTTTTGTTTTATTTACTTGGCCATATATAGTTGGCAAAATATTGTACCATAATTTATATGGACATGAGCTTGCGATTTCAGTTGGTTGAGTCGCAAGAGAGTTGGCTTTTGTATTTGGCTGAATCAATTCGCTTCTTTCAACAAAACATCTATACACTTACAAAAGCAGAAATTTTGCCATATAAAATTGATAAGTGGTATATGTATGATTGTTTTTCTTCATTCTTTTGTTTTTTACTGTTCTTTGTTAGACCTCTTCTCTTAGTCTGTAAAAGTGATTTCAACACGCTACAAGTTCATTGTGCTATACATTTTCGATATTGAAGACAATCGAGATACATATTAATCAATATTACAGTGTATTGAGACTTTTGTTATTACAAGAGAATATTCTATATACGTATGTAGAGAGAATCTTCATACAAAATGGATATATTATCGATTTATATAACGACATTCTTTATAATATTTTTGGTTTTACCAGTAATATATGTCTTGCTTCAGGTAAATTGTGTCACTTCACATTTTATAAGTCACTTTGTTACATCATTATATATATCTCTTTAAGTTTATTCTCTGGTTTATATTGACAAAATGTTGCGGTCGTGAGTATAATCCGAGCACTTGGTATCAAACAAATCGACCGAGACGTAATCGACGTTACCATTCCCAGCAACCGGCTCAATTTATGGGTATGTAGGTGATATCCAAGTTTGTATTTATACTTACTAGACATTTCTCAGGTGTTCATTTGATTCTTTTCGTCTATTTTAATTTTAACTCCTTTTTATAAAATTAGTATGAATTTTAAGAGTCGCAATCATAATTTAATAATTTTTTAAGGTTTTTTATCAATAGTTCTATGAGGAATTTCAATTCTAAATTCACAAACTTTCTTTTTCTCAATGCTCATTGGTAAAATCATTGCAACAAGCAAATATCAGTATTTTTTATATATTGACATTGTTTTCAAATGGAATAATGAATCAATACGAACGAATTTAATATTATTATGAATTTATTCTAAAATTTACAACACTAGTATGTATAATGCCTGACCCCTTAAGTCTAATGTTTGTAAAGTATTGAATCGAGCATTAAAGACCACACCGCACATTCAATTTACATATTTATACTACTATATCAGCATTGATAAAATCCGTCGTCTATTTATACCTTTGCATTTTCTTTCTTTTAATTTTTAAATTGGAAAGCTTGTATTTAAGTATATAAGTTTTATCTTTTAACAATACAATGATAAAGACGTCGTGATTCGATTATTAGTTGCCAATAATCATTAGATAAATCGTGATTCTTAATCATGACTTTAAGTTATTAAATTTAAATTAATTATTTTATTAAATGATTAAGTCTGTTTTGTGACTTAATTCAGTTCCTTAAAACACGAATTGTACCAATAGGGGGTTACACCCCATATAAACCTGGATCGAAATTCATGTTATTAGAAAAACTTTTTTGTACTATCGACTTGAAATTTGGACACTATAAGTGTCTATACGATATCCTCCAATCATGTAACTTTTAAGAACTTCGGACCACTAGAAAAGGCGTGAAGAGTATTACAACTTCGGCATAACCAAAGTTAGTCTCTATTTTACTGGTTTAGGCATAGAAATGTTGCTAGCGTCATTGTTACAAAGATTTTTAATTTTTGTAAGGTTATGTAAGGAAGTGTAACCACTTGTGACATGGAGGGGCTCATAAGCTTTGTGACTTCACATGTCAAAATCTAAAGTATTAAAACGCAAAACTTGAATTGTAAATGAAAAACTTTAAAATATTATCAAAGAGGCAAACGTTTAAAGATAATAGAAAATAAAGTAATTAAAGGGGTGGTAGAGTTAAAAAACCATTAAATTCATGTGACGTAATATGTGGATGGTCCCTAATTGAGAATACTTGAGAGGTAACTGGTGAAATGAGTAGTGAACGATAATGCAAGCGATGACAATTGACTCCTTCCAATGACATCATCATGTTAAAATCAACAATTGAATACATTTTAAAGGACTAGAACTGGTTCCAAAGAGATAAGCCACGAACCCGTTTTGGACCAGAGATTTATACTGCATTGAAATCCATACAAGCTTCCCAAACACTTTAACTGAATATACTCATAAATTTGACTTTAAACAATTTAATTTATTTGTTGTGTAAAAAATGCAAGCCTCTCACCTTCTCAATATTGCAAATATTCTCATTTTATCAGAAAAAAGAAAAAACTTCATAAATGTGAAAAATATATCTACAATATTTCAATTGAAATTACGCAATCAACTGACTGACGAAAAGTCACAAAATAGCTCATAATACAATATTTATTTTAAATTTTGATTATTCTTAAGAATTAATAAGTTGTATTTTTATTTTTGGTCTCAATTTGCTATGGTGGGCATTAGAGATTATTTCTCTTTATGATGCACATTGCATCCATTAATCGACGATTTAATTTATGTTATGAACACCTGCTGTTTAATGCTAAACCTAAAACGGTCACAAGAGACAATCAAATTTAGTATTGAACATTCTACGTATATAACATATTTTATAAGTATGTATTTACTACCTGGACCGAGAAAATTTAGATAATAATAAATTCAAATCATATTTTGCTAGATATAATAAATTAAGATTTATTTTAACCTTAATGTATTATTAATCAACTAAAAGAACCAACTCTATTTATTTTTAAGATTAGGTTTAAAATAATGAATATTAAGTTTGTAGTAAATATATGCGTGACAAAATTAAGTGTTCCATGACCGAAAAAAATTTAGGAATCTTGTATGAAGTAGAGCAATAATTGTTTGCAATACACAAGTCTGCGGGGTATAAGCAATGAGCACGTCGTCATTGATAGCTGACTAGTAATTAATCTAATATAAGAATTATATTATAAAGTTTCCTATACAAACAGATTGTATATGATCAATCTCAAATGTTGAGACCAGTAAAAAGTGTACGAGTATCAACCTTCCGATCTAAAAAGTCTGGACAATTTTTATTATTTTATTATATTGAATTTACTCTGAAATATTGCTCACTTAAGATGCTTATAAACATTGCAATAAATTTTGAACATATCAAATGGTAAACAAAATAAAATTAAATAAATAAATAAAAATATTAATAAAAAAAAAAAAACAACCCGATTTCTTTTAGATAATCGATCAATAAATAAATAATATTTAGCCGTTACCATTTTAAAAGAATTTAATTTGTTAACGAATCTCCTTCAGCTAAGTTCGCCTTAAAGTTATCTTTTTTTTATTTTATTTTTAAATATTCAACAGAGTCTACTATTTAAATCAACAAAATGTTTTTAAATATTATTTTATATTTTTTGTTTGTATTTCTGTTAATTTTTTTGATTCAGGTAAATTAAATTGAATTAAAAAATAAATTAGTTCAGTTTTCAATTGTGTTTTGTTTTGAAAATGTTTCTTTAAGATTTGCTCTTGGTTTTCAAGTGTAAAATGTCGTCATGGAAGAAAGGAAACAGTGAAAATGAATATATATCATGGTATGTTCTTTTTCTTATGATAAATTATCAAATAAACACTATAAATAGTAGTTTTTATTGAAAAATGTAAACAATGAAATTCACGTAACTTTTAATGAAATTATAACAATAATGTTGTACTAAATAGAAGAAAAAAAAATCCATTTTAAGGTTACAAACTTAATCTTATCGCATAATTATTTATCAATACCAAAGTGGCAAAAATGTACAAAAATACAAAAAAAAATTCTTTCAAAGTAATTGAATAGTGTTAATGGTTCTATTAAGAGAAATGGTTGTTGTATTTTAACTTGTGTACTTGAACTATAATTCTATATTACATACTAATAATAATGGAATCATCAACAAGATTATATATTAACTTTGCCATATATTTAGGACTTCTTCTGTTTTTCTTTATTGTTATACCATTTGTTTGTTTCTATGTGCGAGTCAATAATAAGACACTTGCTAGAATTTGTCCACCACGCAATTATAGGCGGCAGCGTCAACGCCGACAACATAATAGTTATGTCCAGGATGATGATGGCCTGAGACATATTCATATAAATGGTGATTTCATTTTACTTCTTCCCCTGTTACTTTTCTCTTAAGTGTTGCTAATAATCTAATCAAATTAATTTTTATCGAACATAAATCTTGAGTTTTTACGAACAATATAAAACTAATTTGTCTATTAATGTCAAATTTATAATTAAGAAATTGTTAATTGCTAATCATTATACGTGCAATATTATTGCTTATTTGGTTATATAACTAAAGGAACATGATGATTTCCATAAAACTGACTACTTTTTAATATGTATATTTAAAATCTTCTTTACAGATCGCCAGGGAAACGTTTATACAATCTCCGATGAGAGACCGAATCGTTATAATGATATATTTTTTATCGAACCAAATAGTGAGGAAGCTAACCGCATACGTATACAACTCGAAAAGGATGACAAAGAGCTTCCCAGCTACGATGAAGTTATGCGTATGTGTAATTTAACGACACCAACGGCAGCGGCAGCACCAGGCCCACCACCGAACACAACTGCCGCAATAACGGCAATAAATATAAGTGAATCGGGCACACCAAATCCTTCAACACCAGTAACTGTTGCTGCTTTACCTGCGCCGCCATACTCACCCACCGATCCAAATACACATATTGAGTTGACAGTAGTGCCACCAGAGCTAAATGCATCATCACGCTCGAACGCAAACAGAGAGGCATCGAATGCAACAAGTTCAATGGTTTAACTATTCTTTGATCATTGGATGGATGATCTTATAGTTACATATATTCCTCCCAGTTATTTCGTGCACAAACATTGGTGCAACATTGAATTATTGTGCACAATGGAATCCATTTTGTGCGATATTTCTTTGATAAAAGTGTGATGTGATTTATGATTATAAATTATTAAGTACATAGCTTTAATACACAGTTTTGATAATTTTCTTTATATTTTTAGGTAAAATTAAAGTTGTGTTCACATGAAACATTAGTTTTACGGTAACATATTTAAAAAAAAGAAGTGTGTTTTATTTAGCTATTTAGTATATACATATACAGTATTTTAAGTATAGAGCATCAAGGAGGCAAGACTTTCTTGCAATATTTTTAATTGAGTCGTGTTAGTGCAATTATTTGCAGCAGTTAAGGTGACACCTTAAGGAAGTTGCCAAAAATTACCAAACTCGAAGAAATTTCCTATTGTAAAATATACAAGTGTGCCTATTGTACTTAAAAATGAATAAAATAAAATTCAAATCAATAACAGTCACTTAATTGAATTAACAGTTGGATGGTCTTAACATTTTCTTAACAGAACATAGAAGTGAATTTAATAGAAACAATCTAAGGACTTTGTGCAAATATGTGCAGCTGTTAAGGTGATTGAATGTTATCCAGGTTGCCAAAAGTAAACAAAAACAAAGAATTTTCCGTTTTTAAATTACATAAAGTACTTAAAAATTAATTGAAATAACAGTGGATTATTAACATTTTGTTGCAATATTTTCTTAACAGAACGAAGTAATGAAACTAATAGAAACAAACAATTGGAGGATATTTGTACAATTAATTGCAACAGTTATGTAAGTTGCCAAAAATTAACAAAATCAAAGAATTTTCCGTTTTTTAATTATACAATTGTGCCCAAAGTGAACAATGAATTAAAAAAAATACATATTTCAAATCAATAACAGTAGTTAACATTTTCTTCACAGAACGAAGAAATTAAGCCAATAGAAAGAAACAATTGGAAGTTAGTTGTACAATTATTTGCAACGGTAAAGGTGATACCTCATTGAAATCAAATTATTTTCCGTCTTAACATAATAAAATTTAATTTAATTTTATTTCAATTCAATAACAGTCACTTAATTGAAATAACAGTAGAGGCTTGTGGTCTTAACATTTCCTGAACAGAACGATGATATAGAGAAGTATGGGCTTGCCACCTTAATCAATTTTTCAAGGGTGTTCTCATAGCAGGCGCGATTGTCGAGAACAGCTGTCTTCTATTCCCGCAATAACAAAACAGTCGAAGAAGAAGAATTAACAAAATGATAAGCTCTGCAAATTTCTAGATTCTAGAACTTTTTTGCTATTGTGAAATACTAAATTATTATTTTAAAAATGAGCGAAATAAAGGTAAAATCATTTAAAAAAATGTTAAGTAAAACCTAAGTGACTGAAATATTATTGTATTATAGATTGAATTTGCTGTACAAATGGGAGGTGAGAAATGTGCACAAAAAGTACGCGATGCACTCCAGGGCATGGGTCAAGTTGATATTAATTCAAAAGAGGGACGTGTAATTGTGTATACGCAACATCCATGGTCAGAATTACAGGATAAAATCGAAAGCACTGGCAAGCGTGCTGTGCTTTGTGGCTTTGGTGGTCAATCAGCAGTCGTGCTACTCAACACAACGGGCAGTGATGTTGATCGAACTCCCATACAAGGTGTTGTACGCTTTACATCGATTAAACCACAGAAACCTGGTGTGGTGGTTGATGGTGTTGTCGATGGTTTAACACCTGGTCTACATGGATTTCATATACATGAGGCTGGCGATATTTCAGCAGGTTGTGCTTCCGTAGGTCCTCATTATAATCCCCGTGGCTCACCACATGGTTCACCTGATGCCGATCCAACGCAAAGACATGCCGGTGATTTGGGTAATATAAGAGCGGATGAGAATGGACGTGCTACATTTAGATTTATTGATTCAGTGCTAGAGGTTTGGGATATAA
The DNA here is from genome assembly GCA_035041805.1 of Amiota mariae. NCBI lineage: Eukaryota > Metazoa > Arthropoda > Insecta > Diptera > Drosophilidae > Amiota > Amiota mariae. The sequence goes on from JAWNKV010000550.1 coordinate 5,311,658, forward strand.
TTGGACGGTCAGCTGTTATTACACAGGGAGCTGACGATTTGGGCCATGGGAAAAACATTCAAAGTTTAATAGATGGCAATTCAGGTGAAAGGTAAATTGAAAATACGATCGCTTCATAACATTGTCTAATTGATTAAAAAAATTATTATAGAATTGCTTGTGGTATAATTGCGCGTTCTGCTGGCATTTTGCAGAATTTTAAAAAGATATGCGCTTGTGATGGTGTAACCCTTTGGGATGAACGCACCAAACCAATAGCAGGCAAGGAACGATCAAACAAATTATAATAACATTAAGAATATAATTAAATAAGTAAAAAGAGGTAAAAGGGATTGTTTCCATATTTTTTTATAGAATCATTTATATTTGTAATAAGTACGTGTGAAGTAATACAAAATACTAATCACTATCATTGATTAATATACTTTCCTCTGGATCTAGTATAGCATTTTCTTTCTTTCCTTCTATTTGGGACAGTCTTGATTTACATTTACTTTTGTAAATTTGAACCAGTTTGCCGCAAAGTACCGGCGGTGATATTGATAGCATAGCATGCACCTACCCAATATTATATGTATATAATGTATTCTAGATTGTTATAAAGAAAAGAATTGAAATTACTTACCTCTATGTATTGTGCTTCCTGTTCAAAATTAACGCAATCATTGAGGCTATTGAGAACATTCTGAAAGCTTTCGGTATCCATAACAAATTTCATTTCACATATATTTTCTTTATACCAATCGGCATAAGTATTAATGTTTTTCTCAATATTTAATGTTGTGGCTGTGGCAGCGCGTACACTAAGTAGGAGATGTAGGATGGCTTGCTTGGAAGGCATCGTTGCAATGTTGTGCAAACGTGATTTGAAATATTCTACATGATAAATACATGAGTAATAGTCTTATCTTTTACGACGAAGACTTACTTTTTATAAATATTGTGGTCTCATTGGTTGCTCGGCTTGCTATAGTTTGAAGTAAAATTAAATAGAATTTCCATTCTTTAAAATGTTCTGTAGCAGAAATTTTAAATAAATAATTCAACGTTTCATGTTCTTTGTTACAAATTAACTGAAATAAATTTGTAAATTATTGTATAAAAAAAACACTATTATATTACTTACTTTTTCACAAATTAATTTTGTAAATTGAATATCATCAACTCCTTCATTTATCCATGCAGAGAAATTACGGAATGCATCACGAACATTGCTTTTATGTAATTCTAATATAATATTAATATGTTTTTGTATAACTTTGGATAAGGCATCACCATCTACTGGTAGTGTTTTCTTTACAGTCTCCAAGTACTGTAAGTTATTTACACTTGAATTAATTAACAAATCCTTGAAGAGACCACGTAGTGCATCTTCTAGTAAAACACCTAAGGCAATGCTGTTCAATGTATCTATAGGATCAAATTGTTAGTTTTTTGTTACATGAATATATATATATATAAGAAGTATTGGAGAACAAACCATAACATGATGATATAAATAAATTTGTAATTAATTCATATTCTGCTTCAAAAAAATCATTTAAAATCAATTGCAAATTATCATTTTGTTGTATGCTGGAATAAATTTATATATTTATTAGTTATTGATAAAAAAAAGCAAAAAATAACATACCTTATAATAAATTCTGTAGCTGTAAGGAGTCTTAGCTGCTGGAATATTCCCAACACCGCCAAACTGCCACAATTCCATTCTGCATTGCAAAATTGTTTTGCAACTAAATACTAATAAAATTCGAACTTGATTAAAACTATTGCACTTGTAGAAATTGATTTACTTACTTTTTCCACTGGCTTTAAATTTTTAAGCAATTCAATAAATCCACTGCTATTTTTAAGTTGCCTCTTGGAACATTGAATTCCGATTTCCTAACATAGTATAAAAGGAAAAGAATTTATTATTCAAATAATCTTTTTTTCTGCTTAATTTTAATTATATACCTTACAAACATAGTTAAAATTATTGGTTACCATCAACATTGCAATTTATTTCTGCTTTTTTTTTTTTAACTGAGCGCTGAGCGGGAAATTAATAAATCATCTGTTGTAGTGCTGGAAAACATACAAAAGTGCGAAATGGGAATTAAAAAAATACGATCTTATAGCGTGGTTACAGTGCTTCAAATTAGGTGCTTAAAAACTAGCTGTTTACACTGTTTTTTATGCAGTCAGATGTTTTTTGTTTTGGTTATACACACAAATAGAACGTTGTGGTTAATTGTGAGAAATTAAAATGGAAATTGTGTGAAAAATACATGATTAAGAACAGTTCGCAGTGTATGCAAATAATTCATTCCTGCTACTTATTAAAATTAAAAATAAAATTATAATTTAAAATTTAATTCTAATTGTTTTGTGCAATGATTAGCTGTTTTATGTTTACCGCGCAACGAAAAAAGGCAAAAATGTACTAAAAAAGGCAGAAATTTCCCAACACTGCTGCGGGGCGACCAGTCGACAGTTGTTTAAAATGTAGTTTTTTTTTCAACAGTTTAAAAACTCCTTGGATTTCTACAACAACAGCCCTCAATTACGTCACTTTTCCCTGTTTCAGAAAAAAACAAAACAGTTATTTAAACTGTTTCAGAGAAAAACCAGTTTTTTCACCAGTCGAACTACGCTATTAGACATAGTGTAAGAAATAAAGGTGACGCCAATTTGCCTTGTTACGTTCTCAAAATTCGCTCAATCTCATTTTTTAGTAAATAAGTATTAAAAAGCTGAAAAACACGCATTTTGTGTTGAATACAACGTGAAAATGCATTGACAATGTAATAAAAAAGAAAATTTAAATTGAAAATGCGGTGTAAATTGAATAAAATACTGAATTAAACAATAAAACAGTACATTTTGTATGTTTCATACAGGCAGTTAAATATGCACATTATAACAGATCGACCCCTTTGCGCGAAATTATCGTATGTGCCAAAAACTAAATTTTACAGGAAAGCGTTTTTTCTACTTTTATTTGGTTTAGCTTGTAATATAAAAACCAAATATTACATGTGCTTAGAAAAAAAAACAGTAAAAACAGATTTTTTGGCACATACGATAATTTCGCGCACAAGAATAAAATGCATTGTAACATACGATAAAATATACAGTAAATTTTTGGCGTAACTATAGGGATTTCAGCTTCAATATCTTACCAGGTGTTGCGTGTGAGGCGTAGAACAAATTTTCATCAAAAACTCAATTTCGAAAAAATGCCACATACGATAATTTCGCAAGAAGGGGTCGATATGTATTTTAGTCCACTTACACACTTCTTAATTATAACGTATGTATTAGAAAAATTAGAATTTTAGAGTTTGTTCAGTTAAAGTTAATATTGCAGTTGGATCTTTATTTGTGTAACACGACACTTCAAAAGTAAATGATTGAAGTATGCGTATTTGATAGGAGAATGAAAAATGAACACGGCGGAAGTGAGTAAAAAAGTACTTTCATAACTTGTGACTTATCTGATTATAATTCTGCTTCCTAACATCACATGATACCTTTTGCTTCTCTTGAATCGAATATCGTCCTTATGATGATGTATTTCAGATAGTTTATAGAATATGGAATAACAGCTCCAACACATTGGGTGATGGCTGAATACGCCCGATGAGAGTGCATCTTATTATATTTTTTACTAAGTATTGGACAAAGAATTCCTTTTCTGTTTCTGTGATACTAGCATTGTATTTATTATTCAATATTTCTAAATCAATTATCAGCCAAATTAAGTGATTACAAAATTAAATAATGTATATTTGCTTGATTCGTGTTACACTAGTTTTAGTTTTCTAAATAAATTCTTTTAGATAAAAATAGAATTAGTAATTATAAGCAACATTGTATTAATATACATCAACATTTTATGACAGTGAAGCCTCAAAAATGTATGTACATACTTATGTATGCATTTTTTTCATCTGATTTAGTAAACATAGCGGAAGTGTAAAACATGAGTGCATGTCAAATTATAAGCTAAAATATGTATAAACAATTCTAATAAAGTTTTTAAAATATATGATACTTAATTTGTAAACTAATAAATATGTGGAAAATTGAAAGGTTTCTTCATTAGAAAAGAAGAATCATGCAGCATTTGTTCAACTTTTTAATACTTGCAAGTATTTTGTTACAAGCAAAGGTAATTTTTGAACACAAAACTATTTAAGAAAGGACAAAATAGGTAAAACTGATAAAATCTAATTCATTTTTAGTGTGAGCAAGCATATACAGTTGCCAATGAGCAACTGGAAGCCTTTGAAGGTGAAGATGAAACATTGGTTGATTTTAGCAAAATGAAGGTTGTTGGTCGTCAACGCATGATCAATGGCAGTATTATTTTCCTAGAGGATATGGACGATGATAACTATAAATTTTCCGTTGAATTATATTCCAGTCCAAATGGTGATGGTGACTTCAAACGCATGGCCATGGATGTGCCCCAGACTAGCATTTGTGAGGGTTACAAGAAATTCTATGTACAATTTGCTCAACCGTCTCTAGTTACGGGTAAAACAACAGACTTTCCTCAAGTGGATGACAATACCTGTCCCATACCCAAAGGCAATTTCTTTGTTAAGAATATTGCTTTCAATACGGATGATTGGCCTCAGCAAGTACCGCGAGGCATTGTTAAAGCAGTGGTTACTTATTTTAAGAATGGTAAAAGTGTTGGTGGCATTATAATTGTTGTTAAAATTGAAGATAAACAAAGTTAAGTTTTTCAAAATAAAAAACAAATCAATTGGTAATACAAATGATAATAAAGTTGTTGTGCCTCTCTCTCTCTCTCTCTCACTCACTCAGTCTCTCTGTGAACGTTATAAAAACATATGTTTTAAAAGCTACAAAGTCACGAATCATGGCCAAAACAAACATAGAAAAATACGGCGGATACAATACAAAAAAGGAAATGCCGGAAATTCTTCATGCGCAGAATCTTTTAATGGCAAAAGCTCTCCTTGTTGTGGCAGCAAAGGAATATAAATGCTACACGCGTTTCATTGTCATTCAGTCTTAGCAACGAGTCCTTCGAAAAGGAGATCCACGCAAAAAATTCCTGAACAACAACGAACAAAAAAATAAAAAATAAGAAGAGAGAAAGGAAAAGAAAGACAACAAGGAAAATTTAATTAAATTTTCTTTGTGTGTAAAATAGAAAAGTTGTGAATAAATTTAAATTCAAATAATTTGATATCTAATCTTTTTATAAAATTATTCATTATTATTGGTGAGTATTTCAAAATAAGTTTTCCATTTTGTGTAAGGTCAATGAGTTTTTGTGTGTTTTTACCATTTCTAAAACAAAATGGCGTTTGGTTATAAGTGTGTCCATTGTATGTTACATTGTCCACATAAATAATTTTAAACAAATATAATAGTGCGTAATTTATTTTGATTTTTCACCCACACAAACATTTAGTTCTTTTATTCAATAGTAGCAGTTGTCATTGTTGCGCAGAATTTTGAGTCCTTATGGCACTCCTGTCTTATCCCTTTGTCTGTGTTTTGTCTGTCGGTCGGTCGGTTTGTATATCAGTCTCTATGTCTATCAGTCTGATTCACTGTTTACTCAATTAGGTATTATTTTTCCACAAAGAATGTTGGCGCTTTGTTGAAACAAGCATACAAAACAAAGACTAAAAATGAATAGTGTAAACGAAACGAAACGTAAGGCGAAATAAGAAATGTATGAAAGCAAACAAATTGCGAAATAAGTACTAATACTACACTACACAAGATGAAGAAGAAGGGTGTGTTGCGGCTACTCTTGTTACTTTCTTTCTTTTAGTCCCCTCTTTGCACTTTATTGTTCTGGTTAGCCACATTCCTGTATAGTACATATGTATATAGTATTATAGCATATCCTCCGTACAAATTGGGTGGTGCCGTCACCTTTAGCTTTAAATGGAAAACTGTAGAGCTCGTTATTCATTTTATTCATGCTGTGATGATGGTGGCGGCCACTGTTTGCTTTTATTTTCATTCTAACAACACTTTAGTGTGGGCGCCTCAGAGTCCTTTGGTGTTTGTCTTAGTTGATTTTCGAGAACATAGTAGATATAAATTTCACGATAAATATAGTGTGGGTATCTATCCATTATATCTTTATTTCCATCAATAGTGTGGTTTTCATTTTAGTTGCATACTAATCAAAGGACTGTCCTTTGTTTGGTATCCTATTTCTGTATGCATTCCATCATTCATTTATTTCTTGTGACTAACATGGATTTCTCTTTGAGAATGATAATGTTAAATGGATGTCCATTAATAAAGTTCTTAAATTACTTTTCTGCAAGTTTCCCTGTTATTTATAATTTGATTATTTAGAATCATTAAATTAAATTTCTCCAAGTGTCCATTAAAAGAATCATCAATTTATTTGTGTGAAGTGAAAGACTTCTCCTATTCTCTCTCTTCTAACTAACCAACTCAATCACCCAACCATCCATCCAACTACCATCTATCTATCTATCTATCCATCAGCGTGACATCAGAAGTTTTCAATTAAATTGTAATTTAGTTGTTTGCGTTGCACTGTCATGGTGTCGCAAAGACAATAATTCATTTAACGTCAAATATAATAATATTTGCCATTGGCGATATTTTATTATATATTTTTGCTTCTTTCTACAAAACAAGGATACAATTATAAATAGAATTCTTCACTCTCGGCAGCAATCAACTACACATTTATTTATTTTAGTTTAGATAAATCACACCATGTTCTAATAGTTTTCAGGACAAATGCATGGAATCTGAATTATTGGACATTATATATGATAATCATTCTTTAAAAACTGTTCTTTGTGTAGAAATTAATCCCTTTTTGCGTTTCTACCAGTTCTAATGAGATCCTGGAATCGCGCGGAAATGAATATCCATAAACAATCTCATATGAGTTGCTTTTACCCTTTGCACCATCTTTTTCGAGAGAACATAAATCAGGCTGGAAGAAATTTGTCTGAGGAGGCATACATTCACATTTTGCGAGTTATCATCTTTACTATATTTGATGTCGATTGCCATCCAGAGCTTTTGACTTATATGACAATAACTTGGCACTCGAGGCATATCTTATGGTACACGGAGACATTTGCTGGAAACATTTCATCCTTCCGGTAGACTTGCTTTATCATTTCTATAATCTTCAGTTCAATGTTGCGCATAAAAATGATTCGTCCTTTTTCTCAAACGAACTTCCAATAATGTTCGTCACAAATCATTTTACCGGGTGGTAATCCACTTTAAAGGTAGGACCCGCATTATCTTATCCTTCATAGTTCACTATTGTACAATAGTCCATTTTGTTTAGTGGAGAATTTTTTCTCTACATTTCTGGAAAAGACCGAGTATAAATTTCAAAAAACTCTTATATAATGAAAAAATAAGATACTTAATACAAAATGTATTCATTCTTCATGAATCCTATTAATCTACTGGTTGACACTATTGAAAAGATTATCATAAAAGAGATAAGGAAAATCGATTTTGCTTTGAAACATAAAATGAAATTGTTATGTGTGCCTCGTTACTGGACTATAATAGTAAATATAAGATCATTTAGAGTAACACAAATTGTAATCGAAGTTGTAGTAAAATAATGAAAATAATAATATACAAATTTTAATAAAAACAGTAAGAGATACTCAACATAAAGATGGTTTTACAATATAAAGCAAACAGCTCTTGCTTTGCTTGCAGTTTTGCATTTATATAAAATATTTTCTTTTCCTTGGTAGCAAAAGTAAATAAAAATATTCAAATATGAATTTTTCTTCGTCATTTATTCCTTTTCATTATTTATACGAGAATATTATGTAAGTATTGATATTGATATCTACATTTATATTTAAAAGTATATTTCCTCACAGTTTTTATGTTCAACCATAATACATGTACTATGTCGCACTTGTATCCCTTTCCTTTCCGTTTTTTTTTTTGTTTTATATTGATGTGGAAATGAGTTTAAAAATAAAATGTTATAAAAAAAAAAAAACATTAAATTTTCTTTTTCATTATACTTATGAGTACATATAATATAAGTATTTTATTAATGCAATGTTTCATACTATGACCTTGAACCCATGCACTCGATGAGGAGTAGATGGTATATAAAATGAAACTGCATTTCTTGCTCCGTTGGCCTAGATAACGTTTTCACAAGTTTCGTTAGTGTCAAGGTCGGTCAAAATAGTATAGTACATACTATAAAAGGGAAAACCTATTCGTTTGTATGTGTGTTATTTGTGATTATTTCTCAGAATCCCTTTATAGAAGAGTCAAAGATTATACATATTTGTATGATGTTCAGGGAACCGTGAAAAAAAATTGATTTTTCTTAATGCAAATTATGTTAATCAGAGCAATGTATGAGATATTTTATTGCTAGCACTTTTAAATTAAGTAGTTTACATGGTTGTTGTTATATAAGTTGTTAGTATACTCACTAGGGTTATTAGAATTCATGTATTATATATTATATTCATCACCTTCCTTAAAGTAAAAGATCAAAGGCAATTACTAAACATATTTATTAGACCGTTTCAATACTATTTTAATAGAAAAATATATACATTTGACGAACAAGATAATGCACGTTGGTCAATTTCAACGAATTTCTATGTGGATTTCTTGCCTTGCCAGTATATTTATCATAATTAACCCCCTGTGTCAAATTTTCTAGTTTCAAACCCAAAATAAGGCAAAGAAAAAAAGAAATCACAGAGTGGATAAACAAATAAACAATGACAAAGAGGCTTACATATCATATTTTCTTAGAAGTAAAGAGTCTAGACAAAATGTATTATGTATTTGTAAGAATAATCTTTGGATTAAATGTATTGACTTAAAAGAAGAGGAAATCAATAAAAAAAAACGTATTTACTTGTCTTCGTATTTAATTTGTATAAGTATTTCCCATGAGCTTTTTAATCAGTTAAAAACAAGCAAGCAACATTTTTTTTCTTACACAATACATTATCCTAAAGGATATGAATATGTGAAATACTATATACATACTTACTTACTTACATATATATAAATTTGCATTATTTGCTGTTGTTGTTGTCTCATCATTTTTCCTGACATGCTTTTAGAGAGATGATTTTGTGAGTGACCATGAGAATTATTCATAAAATAGTTTGCATCAGAAGCATGGTTTTTTTTACATTTTTGTTTCTCTTTTTATTACTCAAAGTTTTGAAAGGAAATTTTAATAATGATTATTGAACATATAAAAATTAAATGTATTTTATACAAATAGTATGTTATACATTTATGCTATATTACATGTATTTTTTAAATTCTAATCTGATTAGAAGCAATTATCAAGGTTTTCTTATAAAATAAGTTGCAGTCCTTTCAATGCTTAAGGGCTTTTCCACGATCTAAAACAATAAATAAAAATAGGAAAATATTTTAAATCCATCTTATATTTATTCATATAAATATTTAGTACGATTATTTATGTCATCGTAAACAAATTTTTATATTCTAATATTATTTTACTACAATAGAATATTCAAAGTAACAAAAGAGATTTTGCAATCAACTGCACACATTCATTTTTAACCATGGGGGTTTTACTTATTTGTATTATTTTAAATGAGGTTTTTCTTTGTTTCTATACGTTTTTTTGTTTTAATTTTTATTTTATTTTATTTCATTTCTTTTTTTTTTTTTTTTTGCCTTTATTTTTCTTGTTTTGTGACATTTTAAATTTTGCTTTGTTGGACTTACAAATATAAAATCATGTTGTTAAGTGTCAGTCGCATGAAATTTTCATTTTTCTCTGATCTTAAAAGTGAAATTTGATATTTGGGTCACTATTATTTATATATAAATATTTCATATTATTTATTTATTCTTTTCACTATGAAAGTCATTTAAGCTTCATCAAATGCATTTTTAATAAAAAAGAATCAACTTTAATTAGTTGAAAATGTGGTTGAATCATTTATAATTTTATTCTTCGGGTTGTTTCCTTTAGTTTAGCATCACTATATTATCTCTGTTACACTTTGAGTGTCAACAAAGAACACAGTTTGAGTATCAGAAAATTAAATTCTATTGAGTTAATTTTTTATAGTATACTTTTAGGGATTGGGGTTGTTTGAATAACCCATATCTCGGGAACTGAGACACATATCGGGACCAAAACTATTTTATATTTAAGCCGGAAACCTCCCTTACACATTTACAAAATTTCAATACAATCAGACAAACGATATGACAATTTAAAACACTAATTCTTATATATAAGGAGATGTAACTTCAATGAATGGTGTTCAATATAAATTAAGATTTCTTTATTTAACCTAATTTGATTAAGAGTATACATAAGTATATCTTGTCTTTTATAGTGAACAATTAGAGAATAATCATAGGTATTCTTTTTTCTGGGTAACTTAACCCCTGGCACGCAACAATAGAACAATCATAAAAAAAAAATTATTTATTAGCATTTTGGAGATATATATAAAATATTTAGTTTACCCATGATTCAAAATAGGCAAAAACCTTAAAGAAATACTTATATTTATGTACTTAGGTAGGTCAAGTGATTTTCAAATATTAAGCAAAATTAATTATAGTTTTTCTTCCATAATTCTGAGGTCTGGTAACCAGAACAAGTTTATTTTGAAATACATACTAAGCTGACTTAAAAGATTGTGGCAATCGGGTTCCACTTAGTTAGGACAACCCTTTTTGCTCAAAGCACACTATAATAATATAGTTATTGGAAGGACACTCTAGTGTTCAACTATTCATAGTGGTAAACATATATTCCCTTGTGACTAATTGAGCTTAAAAGCATCAGTAAAGAAGTTAATGAATTGAGTGAGGGCAGTTCAATTGGATTACTAGAGTTTCCATGGTTATTGGGATTAAAAACTGAATAACTGCTAAGCATATTAAATCGAATTAATTTACAATATGTATGTGGTTGTAATGTTATATTATAAAGAAACTGCGCAGTTTATTTATTTTTTTTTTAACTCTCACACACTTCAATAGTAAGTCATCAATTGTCACTGCGTTTAATATACATTCTATGCTTTTCTTTAGAAAAAGGGATCGGATTTATACAATATGTGCATGAATAAAATCATATTTGTTTCCAAGAAAAACATACTATATATTGTATATAGTAATAATATGTAGTATGAATCCGTGTTATCAATTTTTTTTTAATTTAATTCCAGTTCAGTAAACAGTAGTTGCCATTGCCAGATTTTTATTTGTTTATCTTAAACGGAAATATGAAAAATTCTATGAATATTTGCACAGTTTTCCAAAGAACAAAAATTGACTTTTCAAAAAGTTTTTGTTATATTTTTTTACCTGTTTTTTTTTTTGTTGTCAGAAAGTGCTATTCAGTAAATATTTATATACCTTTGTCGATAGTACATATAGTACATATATATTTACACATATTAACTTATACAATATTGATGTGCGTTTTAGTGGGTGTTTGTGCTTATCATGTGAACATGATTGAATATCAATTGTTAAATAGGAAACGTGTTATTTGTGTTTATGCATTGTACAATATTCACAAGATATACTTCTGTACTCTGAAGTTATTCCTTCTGGTTGGTTGGAAAATGTGTAGAAAATGGATTTTAGGTGCCTTAAATGGATGGGAGAATGGTTTTGTTTGTCAGGGCGATTCTCATATTGTTGTATGTATATTGTATGAATGAATGATGCTTATAAAGTCAATATTTACAATCTCATGCATTGTCATTCATATTTGTTGTATGTACTAAGAACTGTCTGTCTATGTGCATTCAACTAAAAATTTACATAAATTAGAATTATGGAGTCTTTTCAACAAAGTCAATACAAATATTGTATTCAAATATACTGAATAAAACACAATAAATAAAAACAAATATTAATTGTAAATATATACACACTCGTATATGTTTTACTTCACTGCTTTTATTCTAATTTTTGTTGATTTTTGCCATTTAGTAAATTTGAGAATTACAAATATTTTATTAGTCATCTGAACATTAATTAGGTAAGATTAACAAACTTTGCATAGGGAAAATTTTTAAACTTAAATTAAAAAAAATTAAATAAAATAGCAACGTTTTATTTGGCTGGCGGAAGTAAAAAATTAAAACTATCTTTACTCATATAATAATTCCAGAAACATACATATGCATACATTAGTATAAATTGTATGATATCTTTAGATTTGTACATATGTATGCGGTTCTGTCTGAGTGTGGATATGTGCATTTATGCGTGTGCAGGATAACAGTAAAAATGTCTAAATACTTACAGTCATCTCCATAACAATAGAGAAAATCTTATTGTTAGTTTGGCTATTGTCATCATTGTTGTTGGTTGGTTGGTTGGTTGGTTGTTTTGACTATGAGTTGAGTTGTTGGTAGTACGTAGTAGTATACTCGCACAATGCTTAAGCCAAAATTACAATCTGGCATACAAATACTGAATCAGGACACCTGTGATTGTTAGAGTTTGTGTATGGTTGGTTGGCTAAACATGGTTTTACAACATCACATTCAACCATTATACACTTCACTCATAATCACTTGACATACAAAATCAAAAATGCAGCAAAAAGATCTGGGATCTCTTTATCATACTTACTATACTACATACTGTGGTTACTGTTGAAAAATGTCGAGTGTGAATTAGAAAGAAGGAGAACAGAGTTTTATTGTAGAAAATATCTATCTCATCTCTCATAGTTTTCTTTAAACAATTAAAAAAAATTAATCAACCAATCAATCAATTAATTTAAGGTGGATATAATGAATGCAATTTTCATCATAAAAAAGGGAATTTAATTAATGTCCCAAGTTTTCATAATGTAACCACTAGATGACAAAAAATATATGTAAGTAAGTATATAGTAAATCAATCATTTAAGCTCAAGTTTTTCACATTTTTAATGTATACATACTCGTACATGGCATATAATATCTTTCAACTGAGTACAGTAGTACGAGTATGTCTACGTAATCTTTTATAAAAATGTAATAAATTTTATTTTTATCTTATTTATCGTTAAATGAATGATAATGATTTCGTTAAAATTTATATTCTTCTTTAATCTCATTTCAGATACGTACTTTCTTTGATTCAATTGATATAAATATATTAATTGTATTAAATTAATTGAAAAAATCAGGTACAGTGACAATAAATTTATTAATATAAATTATATGCATGTGCGTAGTGAAGAATACAAATCTATCTAAAAGGAAAATACTTATTGTATTTTAAATTAATATTAAAATATAAATGAAAATAATATTCTATTTTTATTCATTTATAAAAACTAAATCTAAACTTGTGTACGTACATCAACTGTCTAATTTATACAATAATACAATAAATTCCTCACTGCAGCACCAACTATTAAATAAATATACATACATGAATAAATTCAATCAATCACTATTTTATTCAATTAGCAAATATATTGATTAAATTCTATAGTACTACTCTATGCAACTACTACATATATACTCAATTTTGATGATTTCCAATTTCCATTTGCTTTATTAAAACATAAATAATTAAATTAATTAAACATTAAATTTTTTTCAATTAAAGCATTTATACCTTGCTCGCATCAAAGAAACTATTGTGATTGGCATCAAAGATTCATTATAGTCAAAAAATATTATTTTTTTTTCTAAATAATAAGCATTTGGTTCATCGAAGCTTCAGTTAAATTAATTTAAAAATTTGTATTTCTAAATCAAGTTGCGGATTTAAATTTGTTTCATACTAATGAATATTTGTTCGATTGCTTTTACTTTTTGATATGTTGTGCAAATTGTCAAAAGAAAAGATAACTAATATACTTAAACAGTATGAACTCGATAAAATGCACAGTTGAAAATCAAACAAATTTGAAATTATTGATAAGAAACACATATAATTATGCTTCAAAAATGTATATTTTTCAAGATATAAACATTTTTCAAGATTTTGAAAAAAATATAAATTTTCAATTGTTAAAATTATGTTTCATTTCTCTTTTTGTAAACAAAATTTTTCAAACAAATAAGTTTTATAATGTCTTCAGCAGCAAAATACTGTTCTACTGCATATTTAATAATAAATGTATTAACACCACTGCAGTATTATGCTTTTGTGGAAATAGTCCCCGTTTCGATAGTAATTCACTAGTTCCTTTTGTTAATACCTGGCGGCTAGTGAATTCAGGAATCTTAGGTTATGCGGAGGCGAACCAGTAAGTGAGCATTTTTTTGAATTTACCAGTCACATGTAATGTAGAAGTGAACCAGTTGTATGTGGTGACCGGTAATGCAGGCTGTGGCAATTGACTCCTTACAATGACATCGTCATGTTAAATTCACCAGTTGAATACATGTAAAAGGGAATATAGGAACTAGTGCTGGTTCCAAAGGAACTAGCCACGAACCATTTTTAGACCAGTGATTCATACTGCAAGGACATTTATTCCTGGTAATCATATTTCGAAATTTATGTAATTCATTTCGTTTCCCAGTGTAGACAAAATTTATTAAACAAACAAGTTTCTAATATTTTGTGGTAAAGAAAAAAACTATGGTTTGCGGATTACAGAGTCCATTATGGAAAGATATTGGTTCCGGAGTACTGACTTTCCTAATTATCGAGATCATACTTTACTTCATATAAAATTGTTTGCAAATAAATGATTTTAATTGTATGAAGTATACAAGTATTTTGTATGGAGATTACTTCAATTAGTAATCGGAGAACTCTATTTCCAATTTTGTGCGATAAAAAGACATGTCAGTACAACATTTGAGTTCAATCTAATTGAGAGATGCATATCATGCATACCAGACATAGTTTAATTGATTCTCTTTTCCCTTTCTGTGGTCTTTGTAGGACGGTTCTATGATATGTATAATGCAACAAGATAAAACCTATTCATACTTGTGTGGCAGGTATAAAAAAAAATGTATGCAGGGTATATTTGCTTGTTTAATTAAAAAAAAAAAAATAAAACTTTCACATAACTGTTGTAAAACTTTAATTGAAATCTTTATGAACGCATCCCCTTTAACTACTACAATAGAACATGTCTATCTATGCACCTAACCGAACTGTATACCATGTTTGCTAATTAAAAGAGAGCCACAAACTAGAGAAAAGCCAAAGTAACACACACTCATCATATGACTGAACCACAACCTGAACAGAGTGCAAAAATTCGCAACAAGACCGACCGACATATACTATAAGGGTCAACAATTCATTTAGAAGAAGTAAATGCACTAAGCGTTCCAAGAGAGGAGCTAAGAGAGTGTAACAATACAATACCAACAATGGCGCCATTCAAATTAAAATTTCGCATGGGTAGCTCACGTAGTACTTCACAAGAGCATGATCCAGATCCACAGGTTAACGAGGCCTTGCTCAATCATCATTCGTCATTTGGCGCCAGTAGTTCAACAATTGATTCAGCGGATTGCAACAGTCTTGGGTCAATGGGCAACAATAGCAGCGAACGTAAATCATTGTTGCCAAGCAAAACCAACTCTTTGCGTTTGGGTAAGAACAAAACTATCACCACAAAAAGATACAAGATACAATAGTAATTTATTACATCAACTTAATCCACAGACATAGTAATTATAATGCACACCATCTATCCATATCCAAGTAGCTCTTGGTTTACAATAAAAAATGCATCCATTCGTAATGTTCTATGTATAATATTATAATAGATATAATACAATACCTGCAAAGAGTCCCATACAACTTAATACCAATTTTCCATTTTTTTTTTTTTTTACCTTTCATTATTATAAAATTTCACATCATAATACTTTGACCTACATTTCAAAATGATTTTCCTTGAAGCTGCATTCAAAAGTTCATCCATGTACCAACTACCATTCATTTTTTTAAATAATTTGAGTTGTCATTTTCATTTTCATTTCACATTTACAATTTCGATTTGCCATTTTGCATATTTTTAATGAATAATTTACAATGTCAATTTTAAAGTTGCTTGCCTTGTTTTTGTATGAAAACTGCGCAGTTTGTCATGTCAATCTGCGGTAAAATGTATTTTATCTTAGTTTACCTTTAAGTTTCTTAATGTTTTTTTCTTACATACTTACATGTGTATCATCCATTATCTATCTACTGAATGGTTTAATACAATATTTTTTTTTTTTTTTTATAGAAATATTATTCGATTTTTCATGTAGAACTTTTAATGGCACAATAAAACTGTGCAGTCTCTCGTTAGTGATAAGCTACTCCTGCATGTTTTGAATTATTATTATTGATTCTATTTAGTTGACTCGCAGATGCCAATATTTATTTATCATTACACGTACTATTCATATTTCTAGGTTATCTCAATCAAAACTTGGCTCAGTGTATAAGTGAATCATCAACAACCGATACAGATACTGTACCAACAACACCTCCACCTTCATATGAACATGTTCTAGAAGAGGTTAGCTACCTTAATACAACACATAAAATGAAATTTGATATAATAAAACAATATTGTATTTACTTATGCACAGAATCACCGATTGTCAAGTAATTTTGAACGTAAACATTATCGACAACGTTCCATCGATAGTAATCGTTCGCAATCACAAGCAAGTCGCCGCAGTTCGGTGACACATTCGCGCAATAGTGTAAATTTGTCAGCGGCCCTTGAACATTTGGAATTAAACACAACAACGTGTACAGATCCTGATTGCGAACAAAATCAAAGTTATAATTTGCAAAATAATCACCAAAATTTCGAATTACTTCAAACGCATCACGACGAATCTTTAAGAAGAGAGAACAACGATAACAACTGTGGCGACGGTGAAGTTGGAAACAACGAAAACGACAAAGAAAACAAAGACGACGGTGATCAAAGAAATCTTGAGGAAGGGGATTTTTTAAATAGAACAAATATGTCGACACCAGATTCACGTGAGAATTTACTTGAAGATTGTACCGATGAGAATTGTGATGGCAACTGTGGACGCAATGTTGCTAACACTGGTGATGGTGGTGGCAAAGGAACTAGTAATAATGGCGCAGGTTTCTATGATCCTTTGTTGAATCATCATGAATATTACAATGAAGGTGAGTTTATGAGTAAATGAGTGAGTGTGTCAGTTATTGAATGGGTGGGTGGGTTGGTTTGTTGGATGTTTGTCATGCGTTAAGATAAAAAGGAAAGATAAAAATAAGTAAATATATATACTTACATATAATATTTCTAGTTGCTCATTATAATGAGCATCAACAAGGTGGTGGTGGTAGCACAGTGTCACAAGATTATATGTGTAGTGATTCTGATAGTTGGAACAGCCAACAACAACAACAACAACAGCATCAACAACAACAACATCAGCGTCAAGTGCAACAAGCTCAACTTGAGGACTGTACAAATGCGCTTACAGCAGAACTAATGAGCAACAAATCCTCAAAGGAAATCTACAAGGATCTTGCCAAACAGTGGGGCATAACATGCAAAATGTCAGACGGTTGCCGTTGCATGGATTGTCAGTCGAACTATTTCGACTGTGAATTCGATGATGTAAGTTCTAATGTTAATGTGTATACTTTTCTTTCTTTCATACTACGTTCAATATAAATCCTGCAAATTCTTTTACAGAATGAACATCAGAAAACAGATGGCGGCCTTGGTGCTGGCACACCTATGTTCATCAGTGAAGTGATGCAGGGTTCAGCATGTACCATTTTGTAAATCCATGAAGCGAAACCATGTTTGCTGAAAGAATCGATATACAAGTATACATTTTATTGTATAGTATATGATTATCAAAGTGCATTTCAATTTCTTGTAATAGTGAAACAAATGTTTAACAGAATATTTAAAAAAAAATATATATCGAATTATTATTGTAAATGGCGTTTTGTTGCCAAATTGAGAAAAATTATTAAAGAATAATTATGGTAAATGTCAAATGTGTCTTTAGTGTCAATCGCAGAGAATAGTAAATTATTAAATATTAAAAAAAAAAAATTATATTATTAAATTTACATAAAATAAAACAGCACATTTTAAATGTTTATTAAATAAGTGAAAAATATAAAAATTAACAAAACAAAGAAGTAATCAAAGAACAAATAGAAAAGCATTCAAAATATAAATAGTTACAACTGTTCTTATTAGAACCGAGAATTGCTTCAATATTTAACAATCGAATGTCAAACTATCGAAATATGTACTTACAAAAAAAAAACAACTTAGAAGGATATAAGTAGTACATACCTAGTAGATAATTCTACTTAAGAATTTCAAAAATTTACCACAGAACTGACAAAGTAATTTTCTCAACATTTATTTTTATAATTTATTTTTGTGTTTTTTTTTTTGTATCCTTTGTCAACGATATATTTTTATCAAATGCTATCGTAATATTGCTAAAAAAAAAAGTAGGTTTAATAATATAGTATGTATACATTTACACATAATATAATTAATGAATTCATTAAAGAGATGAATATCTTATTTTGGAATATAAATAATAGCTAAAAAAAAAACATATAATATTCTAATCAGACCCACCTTATCCTTATACTGATTATAATGATAATGATATGATCAGAATAACTCACAAACGAATGCAATTAATACAATAAAATAAAAAAATATATATATATTAATAAATTTATTAATTAAAATACAATTGTTTAAGCTTAGAAAAGAATATAAAATAGCCAAACTAAAACAAATCAGAAATAAATCATTATAATATTGAAATTGTTAAGCATCTTTATTACATTCAAATAGTATTAATCAAAGAATACAGAAAGAATATTTTATATTAAGAATCATCGCTATTTCTAAGGCTTATACATTTTTATATATATATAACTATCAGTCCCTGCGCTCGTTGCTAATCCCCGTCAAAATTTCTTTGAAAGAATGATATTTACGTATTTTATTTTGCTGTTGATTCAAATTTCAAAAAGAGACTTTGATATACTTATCTGAAATGTTTGACAAAGACTACTTGACTATGCTAGAGTTTTCCTGAAAATTTCATCAAAAAAAAGGAAAACGATTACCGACACCATAAGTAAGTATGAGTAAGTTTTGTAATCAATTATCCGAGTACTCAAACGAAAACAACTCAGTATTTGTTGTACGACCTACATGAGTTTTAGAGTTTCACTCATTACTATTTTAAGTGTCCGTTACTTTGAGTGGAGACATGCAGATCTCTAATACAGATAAACATAGTTCCATTTTTATATATGTACATACATATATACCCAGTGGATCAAGCAGCAAATGTTCTCAAACTTTTGCAAACGTGCTCAAAAACGATCGTTTTCTGGTCAAATACACGAGCATTGCTTTGAACATTCGCTCAATGTTCACTAACGTAAACGATATTTCTACGAACATAAAAACGATTAATAAGAAATAATATCCAACATTGACCATTTAAAAGAGAATAATAAACATGATAAACCTTACTTAGTTTGAGCGAACTGTAATAACATACATTTCCGTCTTTTAAATCAAAGATATCCAGCGTTCGGCTTAGGGTGGAGTAAATAAGGTTTTTTTTATAACTCAATTCTTAATATGTGCTATTTAATTCTTCAGCATGAGTGGCTGCTGTCTATTTTCGGGGGGACACATGATATACCCTGCTCATCAGCGGAACGCTCATTGTCAAATATTCCGTTTATAAAAATTAAATGTTGGAAATGGGAAATGGGATATTGGAGCTAACTCTCCAAGGGATTTTAGTTTAAATATGTGCAACAAGCAAAATGCAAACATGAAAAATAAAATTGCACATGAAATGCAATCCAATGCAATCATTCATTTAAAGTTAACATTTTTATATATAGAAATCCTTACAACTAATTTTGCTTCACTAAGTTACGACTAAAAATTCTTTATATTTTATAACTAAAAATAAGAGTACGAAAGAGGATATCATTAACTTAATCAAACAAAAGATCCAAATATTTTCTTTATTATAAATCCAAATCCAATAAATTGAATTTTTATGATCAGCATACAATACTCGTACTATAAGCATATGGTAACCATTTAATTGGACCACATTTTTCGTAATAATGATTATGTAATGCCACAGGCACCTACAACTTAAAGAAACAATCTAAAGAATGTTGGAACAGTTGTATGGAATATGTACTTACTACACTACTAATCATTTTACATAAATGTCACTCGCACTGGGTATGAAACCATTAATAAATACTTACCATTTAAATCAATAGAATTAGTTAACAAATTGTATTTTTGCTAAGTGCTACAGGTTAAATTAACATACAACACGCTACCTAGGGAGGCGGTTTCTCAAAGGTTTTTGAAACAAAAATAGTATTGAAACACAACTTGAATTGAAGTTTGAAAGTTTATTCTAGATATTTGTAATAGTAATAATAATATAAAATAACACAAAAAATAGCAGTAAAATTATATAAAATCATAGAAAGATAATTAATCTCAAAGCATTTAAATAAAATTATAAAAGAATAGAATTCAAATGATGATCTTGATCTTATAAAGGCATTGAAGAAAAATACTTATTAGAATTATGTATATGAATATTTTTGTGTATGTAGTAGACTAAAGGAAGGAGTTTTAGGGAAATAACGGGTAATTAATCTCTACATATAATCTATATGATTATTAATTTATTAAAAACAAAGTAAATTAATTTTGCTAAAAATATAAAAAAAAAAAAATGAGAAATCTAATTATATAATTTTATTAATTTTCTTATACATTTTTTGTTCTTGATAAACATAAAAATGTAAATAAATAAAAATGAAGAAGAGTGTTATTATTTACTTATACTACAATATTATAAAAATTAAATTAAATTTATATCATAAATTATTTTAGAATGGTGTGTATTTTTTGAAGAATGCAATCAAGTTTATAAGAGACTTCTAAATGGCCTTTTTCGAAATGAATTAAAGAAATTTAAGAAAAGAAAAAAATGAAAATTTAAATAAATAAAAGATTAATTAAATATTCTTATAACAAAAGAGCATAATATAAATTATCTATAATACATTTAAATAGAAAAGATATTTAATAACATTAATGTGACAGACTAAGATTCGGTTTTATCGAAGATTTCAAAACTTTCATGCTGCAAGAAATTGTATATACTGTATATAGTAATATATACATATGTATAATGTATTTTGATTCTATAGAAATGGTTAGATTGATTTTCAAATAATAAATAAATTAAAAAAAAAAATTAAATACTTTCTCTTATCAGAAAGAAAGAAACCAATCTTTAATACTTATATATACTTTCATGAACTGCAATGGAATCAGATCAGTGAAACACTCTTAAAACAATTATAAATTGGTTTATAAAGCAGCTATAGTTTACACAGATAAATATAGTGGTCCGATCACTTGGTCATCATATTCACTCCAGAATCAAATGTTTCAGCTTGAAAGTATAAAAACTAGAAAACTATGTTTTTCCTCTCTGAGATAAAGCTGATCAAGAATGTATCAATGTTTCAATGGTTATGCTAATATGATATGACTAGTGAATATATTATTAAACTCATTTTATCGCATAAAGAAAAAGCATAAACATCAATTTTTGTATGTATTTCCCTTTAAAGTTACGATTATTTACTAATTTTTTTTTTTCATTCCATTCTTTTTATAGGATTAAATACATTAAATATTGTTTATGAATGTGTACAATATACGTATATGTTTGTATGTATGTATGTATTTTTATGTATATGTAAACCATCATCATATACCAGAAATAAAGTGTGTCTATAAATAAATACCGAAATCCAATACAAATTTTCAATTTATTATTTTTTTTTTTTGTGTTCCTGAAAATGTAAATGTAATAATTTAAAATTATAATTATTATATTCCTTTACTTTAGCAAAGATACTCATAACGTGATCTTTCATCCAAACCCCAATCCAAACAGTCTGCTGCAGGTTTTCCGATTTTATATATTTTCGTTTCATATATCCGGGTAGCGTCAAAGAAACACGATACAAAATAACAGCCACTGTAAAAATTCATGGCAAATCAATTAACAAACTCAAGAACTTGAAGAATGCAATTTACAAATAAGGATTCTTTGGATCACAATTCACCCCCATAGATATCGCACAACCCATTTTAGAGATTTTGTCTGTAATAACAAAACATATTATTTATAGCATTCAAACTGTTTATAAATAAATAAAATAAAATAAATTATTTATCATTGAACTGTAAATAAGTATACATAAGTATGTAACTATTGTACTTTTTTCATGGACTTCTTACCACTTGCAATTGTTGCGAAGTTTCGTACATCTTCATCTCTGAAATATATGTATAGTAAATATGTGTACATCATAAATATTGCTTAACTTACATTTCAATATCAAAGTCATCAATTACTAGTCTTGGCTCGGTAATAATTTCATGCTCTGCCCATAATGTATGCAATATATATGTGTAAATATTTTCGAGATCCCTGTCGTCACCAACGATTAGAACTCCAACTATATGCCCAACACCAAGAAATCGTTTCGTATTATAACATTTCGGTCGAGTTGTAGTAACCCTAGAAGTATAGACCCTAGCCATATAGGCCATTTCTCTATCCCATTCGATTTCACGCATTCGCGATGCTGTGGGAAACATTGTTTCCCCTTTATATCCAGCAATTAATCCACCAGCCAAAAAATTACGTTTTGTATTAATAAAATCCAAGAGTTCAGATTTTAACAAATCAGTCTCTATAACATGACCAACGAATTCTGTTGTATTCATATATGGTTCCTGAAATCAAAATAAAATAAAATAAAATAAAATGAATATACAACAATAGTTGGGTGTACAATTCATACATCCATATTATTTTCGTTATCCCACTCAAAATATTCTGAATACCATTTACTTTTTGTTTAATATTAATATTTTGTTTCATTCATTATAGAAATAATTACCGATCTAACCACGACAAAGGGTAATAATCCTTTTTAACAGCGAACAACGGGAAAAAATCTAAACATCCGATATGGCTAACGTATTTACCCGTACAACCGAGAAATACAATTTTCTATAAATTTTTGTTTTTTTTTTTTTTAACACATCTTTTTGCGTTTTTTTGCAAAAGGTTTGTCTTTGGTTTTAATATAGAAGTGTGGATATGCAAATTATTATTTATTCATTCTTTTTAACGTCCAAATCTTCTTTAATATGAATTTACATAAATTTGTTTGTTGAATATCTTAAAACTTCAAATAATTGCGTCGGCTTTAAAATCAAATTTGTTCAGAAAAATCATACAAACAAAATTTTTGTTTAATAAACTCTTTCAAAATTTCAAGCCGATTAAGAAAATTAGTCAAAAAACAAAAAAAAAAGTAAAGCATATCTTTCAGGGATAAAATTTGCATTTAATGGCGGCATGAACAATTTAACAGCAACCATACATAACATGACCATACATCCCGCTTTCAGGCTCTTCATCCCGTTGTCCACAGCGGGGGCAAAAAAGTCCCGCACCAACACTTCTGTGCCAACAATCTCCACTTAACTTTCTATAATTATTGAGTACGTTATGTGTCTGCCTGGAAGTAAAAGGTTTTATTTTTTCTCAATTGAACAAAATATGGACAAGTGGCAAAATGCAGTCAAGTGCCTCAGATTAACATAAATAAACCATTTATACCTAAAAACAAGAACTTTTTTTTTTTTATATTATTTATTAGGAACATTAAACCACTTTAAGCTATAAAATATTGTTGTAAGGACTATAAGAAGTTACAGAGATTTATTAAAAATCAGTTTGGAGAAGGAAAATTTTTCTTAAGTGAATGTTGGTAAGTCGTTTGGGTGAAGTTTTTTTAATCGCCTTTGAATCATCGCCCTGGGTAATGACTCTGCGAGATGATTTGGGTGAGAGAGATGTCTGTCATTGTATCGGTTACTGTGAAAGTTTATTTCCGGAAAATTGTAGTTGACCTGCATTTTCCTGCGATTTGAAGGGCGTGATGTACTCCATAGCTGAATACCATAATTCCAGATATTTTAAAACTGATTTGTTTAGCCGAAAAATATAAAAATATTGCCTAGAAGTTACATCAACTCATGCAACTTACTTATTATTAGCATTATTATTCCTTTCTCAATAATAAAAAAAAAAATAAAAAATAAAACTACTGCTTAAGGTCATTATCATTTTGATACAAGCAAGTTTGTTTTTCACGCTGATAAAACGCCTACTATGAAACCTGAGTGAAGATTTAATGCTGCTCCATTTGTAGATAAAATTAGAATTTATTTAGGCACCAGATTAATTCCAACATAGATACATTGTTTTTCATCAAACAATCGATTAATTGATAAAAGTTGCAAAAAACCATCGATGCTACGATGCTCTATAATATCCAATCATCCATTAGAGATGATGTCGATGGATGTCACTCATTATGAACCCAGTCAGTAGTGATGAAACATAGATATAAGAAATGTAACGTAATTATAATAACTCGTCATTCCTTCGTTTGAATCGGACCAAGCTTTGTTCTGATGAATAAGTTCACTTAAGATATGCAATAACACGGGTTTACAGATATATTCTTTATAAACACATGTCTTTCAGCTTGAAACGATATACTCAGTAGAATAGTAAAAGAAAGTATTGTTACACACACGATACACATATACACGATACACATACTAATCTGGATCTGTAACAAAGTCGACGATACTATCTATATGCGCCAAAATACCCGATGCCGAAGTCGGTAATGATTTGTATGAAGTTATGTCGAAAAATACATGGATTTGGGAAGATTATAGCATACGATTGATATACTCGTATTTTCTACAGAAAAATTGATTAACAACGATACAACTACGAACAAGTGACATCAAAATAGAAAACGGGCAATGCTGCGATGGCGAAACAGAGAAATTACATTTTCCAACCAAGTTGCATTCAAATATTATTGTAATATTTGCAACAATTGGTCGATATGGGTGAAAAGGGGATAAATTAAATCTTAAAACGGAAGATAAAGAATTTAAATCGGTATGGTAATTCCAAAATAATGATTATAATCATAATATAGTTGTTGGTAATCACACTTACTAGTTCTGTTAGATCACACATAAAATGTTTATGTTCTTTGCAAAACTTCAACGATCGACTGCAATAATTCCAGCCAAAAACTAAAGTTACTTGAACGGTTATTATAATGAAGACTTGCAAAAACTTCATCATCCTCATACATTTGATATTTTTCCCCTTTTTTTTCTTGTATAATTTTCTTAAATAAGAGAAATATTTCAATTTCTCTTATTATTATAATTTTTTTTTAATATAAAGAAAACTATTAACAATGACTACTTTGTTTTTTTATATTTATATGTATATATTTTTTTTATTTGTTTGTTGTTTTTGTAATAGGAAATTAATTTGTTAAGTTAATGATTGTTTTTGTTGTTATGAGTTTTTAAAAATATTATTTTCTTTTGTTTTTTATATAGTTTTGGTTTGATATTTTAAAATAAAACTTAAAAAAATAACAGAAAAATAAAAATTAAATTATCAAAAGAAAAACACAATTTTTTTTTGTTTATTAAATTATGCAACAAAAATTAATTCAAATTTAATAGAAAATTTTGTATTAACATCACTTTATATTTTAACTGTTTAACAATATTACATAGGCGGCATAGGGGGTTTGAAATGATTTTGTTTGTTTTACAATAGTTTTATTCATTGATTACGATCAGGTCAATATGGTGGAATTTAAATCTATATAATAATAATAATTTACAATTGCAAAAATGTTCCTACATTTGTTGTTTTTTTTTTGATGGTGTTGTTATTGTTGCTGTATTAAGTTGTTATTAATTATATAATATTACAAAATATGTATTTTTATTTCTATATTTTTTTTTTATAATAAATATATTAAAGCATTTGCATTTTTACGTTCATTCACGTCATTCGTTCGTTTCATTTTATGTTATTTTTCGGTTATTAATTTAATTATTTAATAATTTTTTATATAATAACAACCCGTACATTTTATTATATTTGCATATGTCTATGTCTCTGTATCTCTGTGATCGATTCAGCATTATAATTTTTCAATCAATTTATCAATTTAATAAATTTTTATATTTAAAAATTGTTGATTTCATAATAATTTGTATAAATAATTTGTTTTGTATTTTTAAGTAGAAAATGTTTAGCTCGCAGTTGTTTAAACTATTGTATTTTATTTATTTATTTATATATAATTTATTTTTATTGAAAGGAATTAGTTTTATATAGATATATATATGTACCTATATGTATATGTCTTCTGTATATATATAAATATTATTGTATCTTTTATTTTTTTTTTCTGTTGCTTCGTTCATTTACTAAACTATTATAAAATATAATCATCATTTGATTGTTGTTGTTCTTGTAACCATGTATATCAGTTTCGATCATCATCATTATCAACATTATAATGAACACTAAATTTAGTATAGAGTTTTCTCTTCAATTATAAATTTGAATTTATAGAATAAAAAAAGTGAATCAAATACAATTTCATTTGCTTGAATCATTTTATTAATTATATATTTATTTAATTATGTATTTAATATACTTTCTGGGGAGGCACGTAATTGGAAACATATTGAAAAAATTATACACGTTTACATTATTTGTGTGTGTGTTTTACTTTTATCATTTTCATTCATGTTGTTCGTTTGTGATGTTTTATTGATTGCATGCTTGCTTGTTGTTTACATAAACTACAATATAGAAATCAAAATCAAATAACAAAATAATCTTGACTATATATAGTATAATTAAACAATTTAGAATTAATCAAAGCGTAACAGTTCAAAAAAAAAAAAAACAAAAAACAAATACAAAAAATAAATTTGATTAAAGATTATTCTAAATAATCCACTAATTGTTTTTCATTTTCATTATAACTTTTTTTTAGACTAGATGAAATTAGAGTTAAAGTATATAAATTTCTTTTAAAAAAAACTTCTACATAGTACAATAGTAAATAAATATATAATCTTGATGATTAATATCAATGACCGATCAATGAAATTGACTTATAAAATAATATGTATCATTTATTATTGTATTCTTTTGTTTTGTTTTGTTTAACAACTACTTTTTATGTTACGATAATAACAAGAAACAAATTTGCTTGCAAGAATTTACACAAAAATGCTAAAACTAAAGAGGAAAAAAAAACAATATACACATACACTCAATAATATATAACTAAATATAGATATATGTAAGTATAATATTATCATTATTATTATTATTATTATTATTATTATTGTATTGTAGTATATACACAAAAAAGGAAGGGAAACAGGAAAATGGGTAAAAAAATATAGTATTGTATATAACAGAAAACAGCCTAGACACAGGTAGATGCATGCGAAACACTTGACGCTTCCATATTAAAGTCTTTGCTGCGGCAACACATTTCACATATTCGTTTTGTATCTGGATTGAGGAAGGTACAAAAGCGACAACTCCACTCGTTTGGACTGGTGACAATGAGTTGCGTGGATACCGGTGGTGGTTGTTTATTAATTGTTATAGTGCTGCTTGTGCTGGTGCTATTGATATTCCGTGTATGTTTTGCTGGATTGGCATTGCCATCTGGATATTTATTATTATCCAGATTTGTAGTTTTTAAAGCTGATTTAATCTTACGACCTCCACCGCTTACATTAATATTACTTGCATTTGTTGTTGTTATTGTTGGTGGTAGCAAGGATTTTGATGATGCTATTTGTTGTTGCTGCTGTTGTTTATCTGGTTTCATTGTTGCACTTTTTACTACATCACGTTTAAAGTTGACAGGCGTTTTTTCTAGTGTTCGCGATTTATCATTTGTATTTGCTAGACCGCCGCCGCTATTTACACGATTTGATTTGCTTTCAATGTGTGCCGAACGTCGTTTATCTAAATTACTGCTGCCATGCCCATTGGCAAGTGTTAAGGAATCCAAGTCAAGGCTTTGTACAAACAGATCTTCACGATCGCCTAGGTCTTTTGAGTAGCCAGAACGTTCGAGATTCTGAAAAACATAATTCCATGACTCAAAAGATCCAACACCTTCTTGATTCTTTGATATCAGCGTAGGCGAAGGCAACAAATGATCTTGGCCATGACCCACAGTCACAAAATCATCCAGACTCGCTGATTCGTAACTTGTCATATCAGACAATGTGTCACGATCATTGGCATTTGTTGAAAGTTTTCGCCGAACTCCGGTACTCGATGTTGCACGTTGTGTTTCCTTCAATTCCTTTTGCTTTTTTCGATTATTGTCAACAAACTCCTGGAAAAATTTATAAAAGTTGGTAAAACAAAATTTCAATGAAAAAGTGATTTTTAATAGTTAAATACCTGATTCAGTTCCATATTTCTTATGTATTTATCAGTCAAATTGTTTACACCACTATTTGATTGCTGTCTACCCAACCGACTACTTTTTGGTATGGGACGTGCATAGACATACATATCATTGGCAGGTGCCTGTGTTTGGGGAGCTAAAACAGATTCATAGGCACAAAGATGATCTTTTGGTTGCGCATATGTGGTATTCATATTTGTGCGTCTTCGGTCATACATCCGCTGTGGATCATATTCTGCCATATGCATTTGTGCATGGAAATCGTTCTGCGTAAGTTGCGCCCGATCATCGAAATCAATCAGATGATCAGGTGGAAACGAGGATTGCCGATATTGCATAGCTGCTGCTGCTGACGCACTGCTGCTTGTGGTTGGAACATTTGCATTTGCTACCAAACTTTGACGCAAGGGCATTACAGATGAAACCGGTTGCAGTTGCTGCTGCTGATGATGATGTTGTTGCTGATGCTGTTGCTGTTGGTTGTGATAGTTGCAATTGTGTTGTTTTGAAATTATTGCGTAGTCATTATTCTCAATAGCAGTAGAGGCATAAGGATCAATGCTTTTGATTCCGTTGCAAGTCACATTTGGTGCTGAATACTGTGTATTCAGTTGATTTGATATATTATAAGGCAGGGGATAACGATTACCAGGTGCATTGTATGGATGAGCATAAGCATTACTATAACCACCGGCACTGCTTCCATTGGCAATAGCCGCATAAGATACGCTACTACCCATACTAACGCCATCCAAACAATCGTACGGCGCTTCATAGACATGATGGTGATGATGTGCCGTACAACCTTGTTGCTGATGATCAAACGAATGTCTGTGTGGCAAACCGAGAGCGTGCGGCTCATTGTAATGCTCGAGACTGCGTGAGTGCGTCATTTGCGCCTGTTGCTGTTGTGTGGGCGCAACATATGCATGTTGCTGATAACCGGGTGCTGGGTAGGAAGCCATTAACTTATTTGGATCATGCAAAACATTACCGTTGTACATGAGATTTGGCGATTGTGACAAATTCGAATGCAGTGCACAACTATTGCTGGCGTTGTTATGTACGGCACAACATGCTGCTGCTGCCGCCGACAAAGATGGCTGTGCATACTGTGACTTTATCAACTGATGACAAGAAGTACAATTATCACATTGTGTGCTTGATGTTGATGTTGCCATTAACTGATGTTGTGGTTGTATATTGCCATAAGTATTTTCCGTATTTAGAACAGACTCTTTGCGCAAACGTTTTTCTTGCAAAATATATGCCATTTCTTTGATGGCTTGCGTTGTGCCCCCCACATGCCTTTCTCGATAATGAAAAATATCCTGCCATGTACAACTCAGGCCAATGGCAGTCAGCCCTGCATAGATATACTTGATAATTTGGCACTCAACATAGGCAGCCATGGCATCTCGTGATACATTTGTCACCTGATCCGGACAAATGGGACCGTCCAGCACGAAAACCTCATCAGAAATACGACGATAGCCCATTGCTTCGAACATTTTGTCTGCATCATGCAAATTGCTTTTAATTTCATGTTGAAAGAAGCCCGAGTAAGTCTATAATTAACAACAATGCAACAACATTCATTAAAATATGGACAACGAAACAAAACAAACTTCAAATTTGGAATAGAATACAAACCTTAAGGACACGAAACTCTTTACGCCATGGTTTTGTAAAGAGATTATTTGCATATTGACTAACAGCTTCGAAGCCAATGATGGCTTTGTGTGCTGTAAAATCTGTTAATTCCCGGATTGATCTACGCAGTACATGACCGGTTTCGGGCAAAAAGAACTTTCGATCGTGTGGAACAATGCAAAGAAACTCTTTCAGGCAGCCTATCATAATGGAAAATTACATAATTGAATTGTAAAAACTCACTTGTACATACCTTCAAGTTTTTTACGTTCCTCTAATTTTTGCATGCATTCTTCCGTTTCCAGAAATGTCCAATGTCGCCGCAGAATTTCATCCCATAAATCTGGCAACATATCATGTGGCACGAAATCCGACATATTGGCGTAAGTTGTTGTTGTTCTTCAACGCCAATGACGCACAATTTGTTCTGAAATTCATCAAAATGAAAGAAAAAAAAAAACAAAAAGAAATGAAAATCAAATAATTGACACAAATGATGCAAGGATTCCATTCTTTTTATATCGTACGTGTCTTTATAATACTATATATCTTTATATGTATATCATCAGTTTTTATAAAATTCTACTACTATAAAATAGACAAAACAAGACATGACAAAATAAGAAAGAAAACGCGATGAAGACAAGTTGTATCTTACAAGGAAGGCTCAAGGTTGCTGCCAACAGGATATTGTCGTCTGTCGCATAACTGTTTCAAACTCGGCTGAGTGCCAACCAAATCAAACAAAGCTACTGCTGCTGCTGCTTCTACAATATAACAATCGATGTCAAGTACTCATAGTATACTCGTATTTTACAATAGTTGGAAAATACACATAACTACTACAACAAAACAAAAACCAAAGACATTTTTTTTTTAAGAAAATCTCAAAACAATAAGGAGATTGCGTATAACAGACACAAGAGTCAGTGAATGAGTGATTCTGGTGATGATGATAGTGGCCTTGAACATCGCCATCACCATATTGATTTTGGTTATACTTATACAGACTCTTGCATATAAAAGTATAACAACTAAATACATATGTGGTTAAATATAATTTAGAAATTTTATATGTATACTTTTTCTGTATTGTTAATTATATTTTTATTGATAATAAAAACGAAACACAACTTAATGTCATGATAATAAATATATTTTGTATATATTTTACTATAGAACTTTATATTTAATATTTTTAAGTGATATTCTTTTTTTTTTCAATTACCAAATGACACTTGCAATAATACATAACAAAAGATACATAAGAATAGCGATGATGACGAGCTTCAACCAGCAATAATAATAATAATAACAATAATACTCAATAGTAGTGATAAAGAAACAGAACTACAGAAACAAAAGACAAATCTGTAATTCATACTCAATGTCATTCGCCACATCATAATCATTTGTATTTATTAGTAAACTTTGATTGCAAAGAGGGTCGATTTGCTTTAATTAGAACTTCAATATTTTTAAACGGCCACCACATTACATTGTCATTTTATATACTTATTTATATCCTTTAATGAATATTGTTTTCACGATCTTTTGTAAAAACCTGGCGATATTTTTACACAGAAGCAAATCACATGATCCCCGATGTGCGTTAGTCTGATAAAGACTCGAGAATGGCTAGAAGGATTTGAATAATTTTTTTGTTCGCCTCAAAAACCCCCAAGGAATAGCCGAAAAATGATTCATAATTCTTCTCTTCCTAAACGGCTGGACCGATTTTGTTGATTTTTTTTTTTTACTTACGGGATCAACTGATTGGACCCGGTAGGTGGCGCTGTTGTCGAGATTCAAGCATTTCTTTTTATCAAATTTTTTAACATTTCTTTTATTTAGCGCAAAATGTACTGAATAGATTTTTATAAATTTTTTTTAAACCATAAATAAATATTAATGAAGGGATCTGCATACTTTTTTTCCCACCAGAAAAGTCGAAATTGGTGAGACAGGACAATGTCTGCCCGGGTACGAGTATCTAGTATACAATATAAACTAATATTATAAAACATTTTTTTTTAATAACTTAAGCGAGTAGACAATATGACTATCCACATGATAATATCTTTCAAATATACATCTGAACATCGATTGGAGATAAATTTGATTCACAACTTTAATAAAAAACCAGCAAAAAGAAGATTAACTTTGTTTTAAGTTTATGTTTTGTATAGGAGGTATCTTTCCGAGGGTCGTGAAATTTACATAGTTAGTGGATCTGGGTTTGTATGTGTGGTCCCATTCGTCTGATTCTAACAATTGTATGACAAATGTAATGCATATGGTGAAAAACAAGCTTCTTGCAAAATTTCAGCTCCCTGGCTCAAAAACTGTGGGACTAGTTTGCATACATACATACTGACATAACCAATCAACTTCTCGTCTCGTTGCGCTGATCAAGAATACATATACTTTATGTGATCTCCGATGTCTCCTTCTGTGTGTTACAAACTTCATGGCAAACTGGAAAAAGTGCGTCAAAGATAATTCAAGGTACATGGATGAAATGAATGAACATCTGAATAATAGAAAACATTTTGCTTAATCCTTACATAATATAAAACAAAGTTCCCTCAAAAACTACCTAACAGATTTTTATACGGTTTTCACCAATGGACGGAGACGGATTCCTGAGGAAGGATTAGGTGCATATTTATAAAGGTTTCGCAGAATTGGCTATCTAATCATTGTAGGCAGAGAGTGAATGCATTCCTAAGATACTATATCGTAAACGGCTCTTACTCGCGTTAAATATATCAATCAATAAAGAAACTCCTCCTGGTATCGATACGGACCTCAACTAAACTTGTTTAACCTTAGCCTTAACCTTATAGATAGTTTCAGGGAAAGAATCATTAATATTGTATTTTCGTCTTCTTTATGTAAATTTTAATGAGAATATTTTCTTTGAAGTTCAATGAATTGCAATGACTCATACTAAATATCCAAACAAAGATCCTTGCAAAAATATCAAATAATATTTATTTAATATATTTATACAAATTTACAATAAATACATAGATAATTTGTTCAAGTTGTTTTTATAATGGCGTTTATTAAAGCGTTTATTATGGGCATCAGTTGCGATTAGATTTATTAAGTTAAAGTACATTGCCGAACAAAACAAATAAATAAAAGCACATATGTATCTATAGCAAACAACAACCCAACAACCATAATCATTTATAAAAACAAGTAAACTGATGAATCATCAATATTATATGAATATTCTTCACACTAGTGTGAATAGGGTTTTATCACTTGGTCATGATATTTGCAATGCTTAGAATATTATTAAGTATTATACTATACTCGTAGTAAATATAAAGATTTGATAAGCGTATTAAAAATAATTAAATTTAGTCATAGTCCCGCAGATTATCGCTTCGTTTTCATAGACCATTCCATTTGTACTATGTATATATTTAAAATTAAAATTATAATTTCAAGTTCCGTATTTCTTCAGTTCAAATATGAAATGTATATAAGATTCGGTGCAATCGAATTAAGTATTCTATCTTGGAATTCCATATTTAACTAATTACTAATTCTAAGAAAAATGTCAGATTATTTACCTTAATACTTAGTATATTCACAGATAAATGTTTAGAGATGCTGCTTGTTTTTGAGTATTAAGCAATTAACTAAGTGATTTGAATATTATATGTATATAAATTGAACTCAATAGAAATACTTTTGTTCAATTGATTTCTTTAAAACAATGATTTTCACTTGCTGCAAATCAAATATTAATTAAATTAGAAACTTTCTTATTCATGAACTGAGCACTTCACATCAAAATAAACTAAGAGAAGAGAAATCTTTTTATTCAAATATTTGATGATGATGATTTCATTCATAAAATCACAGATCACGAACGAACAAACACAATCTAAGCAAACTAAGAATTAAATTACTTATTATCTGGATATAACGACGCCATTATGTACAATAGTATATGGTTAGTATATAAGTATGTGTACATACTAGCTACCTTACATCTATGTACAGGAAACTCAATTGCAACAACTCATACTAGACAAAATTGTTATTGCAAATCTATTGTTAGACAGATGGAAATGAAATTTTCGTTTCATTGGATACTTTATCTACTTTATGTACTATATGTATTCATTATACTTATACATTTACAATATATATGTATGTATGCATGTATGGATGTGTGTAGTTCACATTTGAAATTTTCTACATGAATGAGAAATTGATAACGCCATGTACATACTGCATTGTTTTGTTTTGTTTTATTTTTGCTGCGATGCAATGTGCTAATCAAAGTTTTTGACCTAAACCGCACGTACACAATAATCGTATTAGATTAAATAGGAAGGCATAATATACATAAGTACGTATAATACTACAATGCATAGCTAGTAATCTTGTAAAGAAACAATGTCAAAGTTTTAAAAAACATACATATTATGAAATAGAAATATGTAGAAATTAAGCCACCAACATTTTTGATAATACTATGTTTGTTTAACATAGTCTGGATTCCTTTGACAGGCTAGTCCAGCTCACCGAGAACTTCAATGATAGACGTAGACACTCTACTTATTCGCATGGCAATTATTAAATTATTATCAGACATAATTAGATATAAGTTTTAGTTTTATGTTTTAAAAATAAATCTAGGTGGGTTTTTGATAAATTTTTCCCCACAGTAATTCGATATTGATATTATTATAAACATTTCGCTTATTATATACAACTTAGTTGTGAAGGTAACGAAAGCCTAAACTCTTTATTCTAAGATATTATAAGCTTAAACAAATGCACCCATTGCTAGTATCATGCAATAAAATTGAATTGAATTTAATATTTAATTAAAACCATAATTTTTGACTATACTATGTATATTTGTTTAACAGAGTCTGGATTCCTTTGTTTAATATTATAGAAAGTAAACAGAGAATTGCTCCTGCATTCTCCTTAAAAAAAGTTGAAGCAAACTAAAAAATTTACTCAAAAGCTTTTCATAATTAATTAATTTAAACTCTACCTGAGATGCATGCAACAACAATCAAAAAAAGCATGTACAAAAAATGAACATTGAATTATAATGGAAAATCTTTATTATACATCTTTCATACAAAGTAGTGTAAATATTACGTAATGCATAGAACCATAAGTTGGAGGATTCCATAAAGTATATATGGAAATGTCACCAGTGTGAAGAGGAAGATTAACTAAGCCACATTAGTATGTATATATGTTTTTGCTTATACATAAGGAATATATTCTAGCTTTCAATTTTTCAGGTAAAGTAAGTTCATAGTTTCGTTGATGCAGTCCAGCATCTGGTATTTCAAAATCAGTATTTATCAAGTACTGAAAATAGGTATCCATCCCCTATACAAAGTTCATTCACTTTAAAGTCATGATGGTTGTTTCATTTTTCCATATCCTTCTACGAATATTACATTTATAAAATCATTATTTTTTTTTATTGTTATAAAATTGTTTGTTTTCAACTTGAGATGGAAAGAATGGTATGAAATGTAAGCAGCTTTTGGTCAAGCGAAATTAATGTTTCGTTTTGTAATGTTTTTGTACATTTAGCTTTATTCTTTATACGTATTTTATAAGCCAAAAGAAAACGAAGAAAACATTATCAAACTATTTACTGTACAATAGTAGTGTAAGAAGTATATGATATTGTTCCGGTGCGTTGGCAATTCATTGTTGTAAAATGGAAAAAATACAATATTACAACATCAGTGCTGTAGCAGCAAGTAGCAGCTGGAAATGTTGCAAATACGGAAAACGATAGAATGAAGCAAAATACATACGTATATTTGCAATAAATTTTTATTTAGGTATTCTTTTGCTTGCAAGCAAAAGAATTATAGTAAATAACAATACAATAATATTACGAGGAGTCTTCTATAAATATCTAGACGAACTAACAATATGTAAGAATAGAATTTTTAAAGTCTCCAATGAGTGGATTCTAAATAAGTAATTTAAGGACAAGTTGAAAAATATTTTTTTGGAGTCTGATCTAGCAAAAAAAATGAGTGTGTAATCTATTTTCTTCAGTTTTTATAAATGAATTTTTGATTTTGGAAGGCTCCCCTTATCCAATACGCAGTTTTTAAATGACTTTGTGGGCACCATACCGAATCCCAAGCATGTAAAGATCATCCAGCCAGATGATGACTAAAAGCATATTGCACGCAAAACACAGAATTACCTTTTACAGTCACCATTTCAATTGAAGGATTGGTCACCCTTAAGTGGAAAAGTGTAGGCTTCCAAAATCAAATAAAGCACCCACTATGAAAAATTTACTTTGGCGTAGAGTGCAACATAAATAGAATAATATTTCCAATTGATAGAATATGGGCATGGTATTGATATAAATAACAAGCGATTTTCAACCAAAATAATAAATAAAAGCGCAACATGCATAATGGAGTAAATGCAGGTAGCCCCGGTTTTTATTTTTAATGTCTATTTTATTTTTCATTAAAATTACTTTGGGGATACTTTCCTAATGATCTAGGGAATACCTGGTATTTATTTCATAATTTTTGTTTTGGCTTACACCAAATTTGTAGAGAATTGCATGACCTACAATATTTTTTCACCTATTTTTTTCGATAACACTTACTGTTTAAGGTAAAACAGATGTCAAAGACATTTCATTTTGACTAAAATTTTTAGCGCCCAACCATCGATTGGGGACTTTTTATATATTATTAATAATAGTCTTCTTAAGGCCTATACCAAATTTCCGCTATGCAAATATTTGCAAAGTTTCGACATTTTTGAACGGACTAATAGGCCATTTGCATTTTAAAAAACAAATTGGATCTTCTTTGAAGATAATGACCTCTGACATCCATTTTTTTGTTTTGAGTGCTCTACCATACTTTGTTCAACCCATATTAAAGGAACAATAAAAATAGTCATATTTTTTATTACCAACATGTAGTAAGAAAATTTTAATTTGACTAAGATATATTGTTCTGTATCATTGATAGTTGGGCCACATACTTACTGAAGGTCCCTTGTACTTAAATATACGAGTATATAATATTTATATAAAAGCGAGGGAACGAAAGAATGCAATGTACTTATATTATTCATAGAATGAAATCTATTTTAGCGGAAGTAAAGATGTTTTATTTTTTTTATTGTTAAAATGCAAAGGAAATGAAACATGAAAATTTTATTATGGCTTCATAAGAAAAAAGTATTTGATTAAAAAAAAAAAAAAAAAGGAAAAATAAGATGAATTTTTGGAATGCATTGAATTCATTTTTATACTAAGTACAAAGGATTGTTGAAGTCAGAGAAAAATGCATCTGACAATACTTAGTCAAAAGAATAGTCGGAAAAAATAAACAGTATATTGGAAATATACTGTAGGATCCAAATATGTATGATTATATGTATTAATGTACCATGATGAAATAATTTACCCAGGAATGGTTGATGCACATATTGTACATATGATTATAAGCTGCTGCAGAGAAAAGCAAAAAATAACATGACAGAACATTTATGGTACTTTAGTTCATCGAAGCTTAAATACCTTTCACATTCAAATTATTTTATATATATTTTATGTATGTCAATTTTCATCTCATAATTACTCAAAGTTTATGGGTGCAACATAAAAAATTGGTTCAAGTTTTGAAAAATGTTAGGTGTGGTTACATATATTACACATAATCTCAAAAATGATTTTTAAGTGAATTTGGTAAACTAAAAATCGTATGCATTCAGCGATTGACTTCTATTCACATATGTATGTATAATAAACGCATACTTGATACTATGGTATGATACATGGTGTTAGAAAACAAGGTGCCGCCAATTTTTTACCGCTATATGTTGTTCTCAGCAAATGCTCCTTATTTCGTGATTTTTACGCTGCACAACACTATCCTATGTTCATTGTTTACATATTAACATATGTGCATATTTAACTGCTTGAAAAATACAAAATTTACTGTTTTATTGTTTATTTCAGTATTTTATTCAATTTACACCGCATTCTCAATTTAAATTTCCTTTTAATAATTTTATTTTGAGCACAATTTCTCCGAACACAGCTGATCAAAGCGCAAAAAATTGATTGCATAACACTAATTTTTACATTTTCAATGCATTTTCACGTTGTGTTCAACACTAAATGCGTGTTTTTCAGCGTTTTAATACACTGATGATACTTATTCACTAAAAATTGAGAGTGAGCGAGTTTTGAGAGCGTAACAACCCAAATTGGCGTCACCTTGTTTTCTTACACCATGGGTATGATATACACACATTTCTTTCTTTACTTTATTTTCTCTTTCAAACACTTTGAATTTTTAGGGACTACGACTTCCAGTAATCGAAGACCTCTGGTTTTGATACTGAGATGTGTATGCGCCAAATTTCAGCCACACAACTTTAAATTTAAGAGACTAATATGCATAGTAGTAACAGGCCGAAGGACGTAGGAACACTAGTTCCTATAGATTCTCCTTGCCACGTTGATCATTTTCATATTGGTCGAAATTAAAGGATATTTCCAAGGATTGAAATTGCTTGACTATTTTCAATGCAAAAAAAAAAAAAAAAAAAAAAATGAATCACACGCACTTTCTATCGGTACATGGATATAACAAACGGTTTTGTCTCTCTCGCTCTATATCATTATACACTTATAAATTTAATCTTTCAGTAAAAATTAATGTTTAACTTTTCTAAAATATTTTTATGAATTTTTTATTGATAACACTAAAGCTCATCATTAGCCACTAAACAAAAAAAAAAAAAAAAAATCGGATGACAAACAGAGGAGAAAATGGGGTTGAATCTATTTATACATATATAGAGATGTACATATGTAGACATATTATTGACTTTATGGGACCTACGATATGTTACAAACATCAAGGCGTCAATGATAATACCTAATCATAATAGTGTAACGTATAAGGTATAAAAACAAAAACATCAACAAAAATGCGATATGACAAAAACATAAATAACCTTGAGAATGACTCATTTACGTAAATGCACATTAAAGGGCAACAAACAAATAACGAGAAAAATACAAAAATAATAACAACAACAACAACAACACAAGAGCACATACTTATATATATAGTATGTACAATAGTATATACACCTACACAAATCATTTATGTACACAAACAAAGGCCACAACGACAGTTGATTGTGTATTTGTAATTTGTGAGCACATTTGTGAATGAATGAGTGAGTGAATGAATGAGTGAGTGAGTGAGTATTGTGTATAGTAAGTATATCGTACTTATTTTGGGCAAAAAAGAGTTACAAAAATGAGAATAAATATAAAAGCACAAAAAGTTCAAGCTACGCAACTTCATTTTGTCTTTCCCCTTGTAAACGAATAACCAAATAAAGCAAACAAAATGCGAAAACGTGTATTAAAGAAGACGAACCAAGAAGAAAATGGTATAAAATAACAAAAATGTAGAAAGCACACGCAGTGCACAATAAACAATGAGCAGAGAGATAAGACAGAGGGTAAAAGATAGGCAAGAAAAAGGGGAGGAAATCTCAAGTAGTATGTACACACACTAGTCACCATTGATTAACACTGGTTTTGTACTGTTTGCAATTGAACGACATAAGACTTGTTGACTGACTGACAGACAGACAGACGGTCAGACAAGAGTCGAAAGCATGAATTTCAAGTTTTATTTTTTTTTTATTTATTAATTTATTATACAAAATTTTTTTATTAATTTATTTATTTGTTTGTTACTAATAAAACAATGAATAATTGTTTAGATTTCTAAACATACAATATATTTAATTAAGGTAAATGGGAGTGGAGTACAAATGTTAATAACCATTACGAGTATGTGATGATATTTTCATGATTTTTAAGCATTACTTGGTGATGACTCAACACTCAGTCATTCACTCATTCAATGAACTCACCATCACATTAAAGTGATTGACTTATAATCGTTTAAATAACATGTAATGAAACAACTTTTATCGAAAAAGTAACAGTGACTGATACAGAGAGAGTATGAGTGAGTTTCCACTAGACGTATTAGTAATATTTTACATATCAGTAATTAATATCAAGTATACGTTTACACGTGTAGTATGTACATATACATATATGAATAAGAGTGTAGTTATCAAAAAGAATTGTTTATGAGTGAAACATATGCCAAGTCCAATAAAAAAAATGATAATGACAATGATTCGAAAATCCATTTGAATTATCATTTATATATTTAGGGAGATATCATTAAATCAATCAAAATCAAATACTATAGAGCGGTCCCTGCTTTGCACGGATGCATTAGAAAATCTGATTCACATTTCTTCCCCGGTTTTATCACTCTGAAGTCAACGATGTCTGTTAGCTATTAGCATTTCATTTTAAAAACCAACAAAAGGAGATGTTTGGCAAAGACGACTTGAATGATTTTTAAAAAATTTCCTTAAGCCACCATGTACAATGTACAACGACTTAATTAGAATTAATTATGAAGTAAGTATTGTACAACTCCGCCTTCCGCAGAAAATTATCTTAATGACACTGAAGGCCATATCAAAATCCGTTGAGTGATGTAGAAGTTATGTGTATTGGAGAAGACAGGAATTTCGATTTTCATTTATACTATGTATATTTATTGATATTAATGTATTGATGATGTAAAGATATATGTGTATATGTAGACAATTGCTGTTATTTAAAAGAATTGTATGAATTCTATAAAACAAACAGACTTAATAAATAAAACAGACAATCAATAAAAATTATAATAAAAATCAGCTAAGTGTGAGTCGGACTCGCACACGGAGGGTTCCGTACCATCGTACAAGATTTTTTGCTTAAAATATTAAATTATGTTCATATTTAACATCCTAAAAGCTTAAAAGTATACTACAAAAAAACAAAGAATTGTTAAACAAAAGGTTAATTTAAAGAACAATGCTTCTAAAAATGTGTATTTAGTATTCTACACACAAGTGAATTACACACTCTGTGAAAATTTCAACTCTCTACCTATTACGGTTAAGGAGATAGAGCAGGAAACGGACGGACGGACAGTGTAAGCTTAGTAATAGGGTCCCGTTAGCTCCCTATGGGTACGGAACCCTAATAAAAATGAATGATATATTTAGTGATCTGAAAATCAAATGTCATTTCATTTTTTATTATAATATAAACAAACAATAAACAAATTAATATGCATCAAGCTTCATATTTAAGCCTTTTTTTTATTAAAAAAAATTTATTATGTAAAATTTAATAAAAATAATTAAAATCATAATTAAAAATCAAATTGAAATATTATTCATCTATTTAACCTTTATCTTAAAATATAAATCAACAAAAGGTATATCAAGCATAATTTACTACAAATTCAGATTCATTAAAGAGAGAACTTCCTAACAAAGAACTTGTACACATTATGTTTATGTTGCCTCTTACTAAGTGCAATTTTACCATAAACAAATAACATAAACGAATAAACAAAGTTACCAAGCAACGTCCTATCAACTAACCTCACCTAACCTAAACTAACCAACCATTCGACCAAACCATCTTATGGTAAGAAACTTAATTCTTACTAATATGATCAGAATGTTGAGGGCAAATCAAGGTAAAACTAAGTCAAGCGTAATGACAACAACAACAGAAACGGCAACACAAACAAAAACAAAAACAATAACTCAACTTACGCATTCAACAAGAAATGAGGAAGAATTATAAGAAAAAAAAATTATATATATAGAGAATAGAACGAATGAACGAGTAATGAAAGAAACACAGTGATTGAATGAGTAAGTGAGTGGCTGAGAAGCCACTGATAACTCAATAATATTAAATTACAGTGGAAAAGCGTATTAAAACAAGCGCACTACACTTCACTCGACTCTATATGCACTACACACACTGCATTGAATGATGATGGAAGAACTCTACTAGTACTATTACTCACACTAGTAGCAATACACACTCACACACATAATCCAATCCAATGTAACGTTTATACTACTACTGGGTGTGTTTCATGTGTTGTTACATGGGACACACACGTAGAAACAAAGGGGGGCGACTTGAATGACTGAAAACAGAGCAATTGCTGGCGACGACAGACAGCGGTTAGGCAAAATGGAAAAAGAAAGAAAAAAAAAACAGCAAGCAAA
Organism: Amiota mariae; assembly: GCA_035041805.1. Lineage (NCBI taxonomy): Eukaryota > Metazoa > Arthropoda > Insecta > Diptera > Drosophilidae > Amiota > Amiota mariae. The sequence continues at coordinate 5,353,982 of JAWNKV010000550.1, forward strand.
AGATCAGCAGTAAGTAAAAGAAGGAGAGAAATGGAAGTGGGGGTATGATGAGTTGCAAGCAACTGAAACTAAAGTTGATTGACAGTCAGTTACATACCTACATACACAAACAAACACACACATATAAGTATATTATTTCATACAGACTTATAGATATATATGTGTGTATGTATGTATAGTGAGTGGCGTATGCATGACAGCATAAAAGCGGGTATTACTTTTTATCAACCAAACCATAGCAATAAATGCAATTTTTCTTATTGGATTTTCTGTTCACGCCGTTGCCGATGTCGATGCCAAAGCCAAGCCAAGTCGAGGCAAATAAAGCTAAGTCAAGCCAAGCCAAGCCAAGCCAAGGCAAAACTTAAATCAATTAACGATGAACTGAAGTGTGTAGTTTGTATGATAAACTTAAATAAAATATGAATATTCGTAGTCGCTCTTCAATTATGCATCATAAAATGGTTTTTCTTTTATTTTTATTTTTTCCTTTCTGCTCTTTGCATTATTGAGTGCATTTTATTAATTCGATTTAAATGATTCTTAAAGTTAAATACAAGATTATGAACATTGATTACACAAAAGATTATACATATATGTGTGTTACTATTCAATTTTAAATATGTAAGTATTTAAAATGATTAAGGAATCCGCTACATCTTCCTTGAAATCATGTTCAATAGATTCATTCTCCGAACCGTCGTTATCATCTTACATTATTAATTTTTTTTTTTTTACTTCACTAGCATGTATTGAAGACCATTCTCACAGCGCAATTTAATTTAACATGCACTCAACGCCGTTAAAAATGTATGAAGAGTTATTTTTACAAATAGGGACTTCCCCGAATAATAAACTTAAAAATATATCAATTTTATGAGTTTGAACGAGACAACAAATCACACAGGTGAAGACGCTTACGTTATCAGTGAAACAACGAGCACACAAAAAGGGATTTCCCCGAAAAATTCGACTCAAGGTTGCACATGACAATTTCTTTGTTCGAGTTATGAAGATGTTCAAGTTATGGAAAAAAAAATTGTAAAGAATTTTAGTTGTAAACTGTACTGCAACTCGATTTAGCTCGAGTTATAGAAAATTAGAGTAATGGATGTTGGACACTTTATTAATACTATTCCAATTCGAATTTGTTATAACAGAGTTTCAAGTTATACAATAGTAAGTGAATTACAGATTTGTTTTTCATAAATATGTATTATATTTAGGGGATCTTGTAATGGGATTTATATCCCCAAACTAACTCATTCAATAAAAATTAGATTCTCCAGACCAAGATTTATTCTATAGACTACAATAAAAAGCCTCTGAAACATAAAGTTCTAATTCAAATAATAAATAATAGAACCCTTAATTAATTATTTTCTTCTTCGGTGATATTAACAAACTTTCTGTAAAAAGTCTTAATAAAATGGATTTAAGGGTTTAAAGAGAAACACCAACCTATATAGTATTAAAGTAAAAGTTCCATTTAACTGAAAGAGGGCTCAGGCACAGTTCTATGTTTTTCTTTCTTTGCAAGTTTGCCAAATATACTTACTTACTATTACATACTTACAAAAGCCAAAACCCATATAAAATTGGACAAAGAACTGTGTATACAATGACAGTGAGTGAGACAGAGAGAAAGAGGAGAAAGTGAATTTGAAAGAATGGGTGAAAGCTTCATACTATAGTAGTAGACGAGTACAACAGTGAGTAAGTATTAGTTATAGTCAAGTTAGTAGTCCAACAAAAAAAATACAAAAAAAAAAAAAAAATAAAATACAAAATTTAAGAAACAGAAAACACAAACAAAACTAAGCTGAAGTTGTTCTCGAAAACTTACAAAATAGAAAGAAGAAATTACACAAAAAAAAAAAAAAAAAAAGAATAATAATAAATAAATAATATAAAAGAAAGAAAGACGAATGAAAGAAAAAAAAAAGAAAATCAATAGAACAAGTACTACTATGATGTTTAAGATGTATCGTCATTATACGAGAATGTTGTAAGTGGTATACTATATATTGATATTGCATAGTGATTGGGGGTCTTAGTGTGGTCAAGCACTAGCACACACACACACACTCACACACACACTCATAAAACCCGCATAAGGACATCATGCAAAACCCCAACGACACGTGCTTATTCAAAATTTAACCGTGAATGTTTGTAACAATGAATGTGTATCATCTGTGTTGCATGTATGTGTGTGTGTTGCTAAATAAAACAACAAATTTTGCACGAGAAAACTATGTATATAAGTATGTAGTAACTGCTGTGACAAATATGATGAACGACGACAAGACAACAACTTTTTATAAAACAATTTTACTCGACTATTTATGTTATTGACTGTTTTGTGGATAGATGAGATGATGATGTGGGTCTTGGTGAATAATCCTCTTGTTTAGCCACTCGAATTAAATCTACAATCTACTAACCAACAAGCATACTCCTCCCTTATTACTCATCAAATTTCTCTTGGCCAAATGAAGCAGCTCTTCACAAACTATCAACATATATTATATTGTGGTATATTGTACTCATATTCATACTCATCTTCATTATTGTTTGATGTTATGTTCTGTCAACTGGTTGCTTTTTGGTTGGAAAATTTTTCAAAACAATAATTATGGCTAATTGAATGATTGAGAGATATAGAGAGACATGGACATGGACACATTACGTTATTGGCAAATTGGTTTATTTGCAATATAATACATATTTGTATGCATGTATTTTATTTTTTAATGAGATTTTACTGATTTTGAATGACGTTGATAATAATGAAAAACCAATAGAGTGCATGCGACCAATAGAGTGCATGCGATTCAATTTTCAAATAAAACAAAACATCATACTATAATGAATATTGACATTCTACACAACAAACAAATCATAAAATTGATTTACAAATATTTTATTTACTATTACTTGAATTTACAAAATTATCCAATTATTGTCTCTTTGCCTATGTATTTTTCAATGGACAATTGTTGTCTAGTAGAAATATGAGTATAATGAACTTATTCATATTTGATAGATACAACATTCGATAAATGACAAACTACTATTGAAACAAAAAATGTCAATTAAGAATCAACATAAAATTACTTTTACACCAATCAACAATCTTTTGTTGTATGAATTTGATTACATAAATTATTATTACGACTACTTGTATTTTCGAAAATCATTTTAAAATGATAATTTTATATTTTTATATAGGAATTCAACAAAAAAATCACTCTTCCTTTTTCTCATTTTTTTCTTTTTTTAGTTGATTCAGTCCTTTAAACTACATGAGTGTATGTTTTTTTAAAGGCAATAGTATATTCTTTATAGTCAAGAAAGCGAACAACTATGTATATATAGTATATTAACATAACTAGTCTAAACTCATCTATAAAATGACTAGATATTGATTGAAAAAAATAGTCGGTATCGAAACATTGAATATAATATATATAATAATACACCTAAAATTACAAGAAGTGTATATCTACCAAGACCTACGATTCTATGATGAGATGAATTTATGATGATTTAAATGAATAGATAGATTTAATTAAATACAATGAAGAAGGAAATTATAAACTAAATCAATATTATGCAAAGAACATTCTTTAAAGAGTTCTGATGGTTTAATGCTTTTAAAAATATAGCCCTAGTTCTCCCCAAGCTTTGACAAACATTTAGAATGTGGTCGACGTAGGTCATGCCTCAGCAAGAACACAGTTGCGGTGATGGGCACGTGAGAAGGTGTTCATGCGTGAGTTAAATGGAAGTTTTAGCAAAAATAAAGTTGCGACCAATTATGTAATAAAATGCAAATATGATTTGTGGATTTTTTTTTTAAGTTCAAATACATCAATTTATTATTGAAACAAACCTTTAAAAAATGCCATCATATTATAGAATTGTCTTATAAATAAATAAATGACTGGATAATCTCAAAAATATTGCAATTAAATTAGATGTTTGTTATTATTTCTAAGCTACAATACAATACAACATTATATTTATATGTATATGTATAATGAATTAGTGGTGAACTTTTTGGAAAATCGTCTGTGATCATTCCCTTCTAACATTTGATTTGAAAACCATGAAACTTTTTAATCAGAATTAATTATTAAACTATATACTACAAAAAAACTTTATCCATATACAATTATGTAAAGTAAAACAATTTGTTGTAGAAAATGCATACATATACTAACAATAATTCCTTATTAAAAGTACTAATTTTATTATAGAGTTGAAGCTCCACATTATCAACATCAAGACTTTTTTTTCTTTGTTTTGGCTTCAACAAAATTCTGACATAAAATAAATTGTTTTCGATAAAATTTAACAATTTGCTTTTTATACAAAAAATAATAAAAATAAAAGAAAGGAAAAACACTTACAAGCACACACACATCCATCATGAAAACCTTAAAAAAAAAACCACAAATTTAGAGAGAGAATAAAAGGATTAGAAGTGTAAGTAGAAACATCATCAGCATCACTAACAGCAACAACAACATAACATGAATGGATGCTACAAGTTCCCGTCCCTCAGTTTACATTTGAACGTGATGTTGATATTCGAATCTGTGTGTGTGTGTGTGTGTGTGTGCATGTGTGTGCTTAGAATGCTATTTACTTTGTCTATCGGTATATTGTAATTTCGTAATTGTGTCGGATGCATTTTGTGGTTTTTATTAGGTTTTATATAAAATATTGATTAGCAGACTTGATTGCTGCCGCCTGTGAAAAAGAGAGCAAAGAGAAATTCTGTGTTTGCTTAGAAGTTTAAAAAAGCAACAGTTTCAGTTTCAATTTGCTTTTCTTTTTATTTCGGGGGCTTTTTTTTTTTTTTGTTAATATTAAATGCAGGCAAAAAGTATCTAAAACAAAAATAAATGAAAAGAAAAACATTGGGTGGAGGTCGAGGATAAATAAGGCAGGCAGGCAGCCAGCCAGGCACAGTTACAGTCAGTACAGAGCAAAGCTTTAGAAGAGCATACTACTTTGTAGCTGTGTGTTTGAGTATATGAGTGTGTAACTGCTTGGGCGCGTTATTGGCACGTTGACAAAAGTGCTCAAATACGCAGCCATCTTTATGCACACATATACAAATACTATACTTTACTATACTGAATGAGTGTGTATATGTGTACAGGCATCCAATTGCTGCCGGCAAACTTGGCACAAACGAAGATGATGATGATGCTGATGATGACTACAACGAATGGCAACCGATGATGGCAGGGTGCTCCAATTTTTATTTTCAGCAAAGGTAGAAAAAAAAACAAAAAAAAAAAAACCTCAAGAAAAATATTGTAATACTAAAATTAGCAAATATTTTGCAAATAATCTGCACATTTACCATCTTTACACTCACTCACTCTCACTTAACAGATCACATCGCAATCATAACTAAACTAAACATAGAAAACAAAGTTGGAAGCAATCACACACAATCAGAAACCCTATAAACGGAAGTAAATTATATAGGAACTCGACATCTACGTAGATATATAGTGTAGTATCTGTGTGTGTGTGTGTGTTGGTATGTATGTAGTAGTAGTAGGTAGTTGGAAATGAAACTTACAGAAATTCCTATAGTAGTAGTCGTCGTAGTTCGAGTTGCTTCTGATTTTGTCAGTCGCTGAAGATGTTTTTATTGGAATTTTCATTTTCGTCTTGCTTGCATTATTTTCTTTAAAGATGTTTTAGTGCTTACTATTGATGAGGCTGCGAAAGCTGAGGCAGATTACTAGAGAAGGTATGGGGATTGGTTGGTTGGTGCTCCTACTGCTCCTGCTTGCTGCTGGTGCTTCTGATTGTTTGCTTTTAGTGCGGGTTGGTGGGCGTTTGGGTGGTTGGTGTATTCATTAGATTTTGATAAGCTGAAGCTGAAGCTAAAGTTGCTGCTTGCTGTTTTGGTTAATCACGTATTTTCTTAAATTCTTTATATTAAATATACTACAAAGCAGAATACATATTTGTTGCTGCTGTTGCTGTGAGTTGTTGTTATTGTGTAGGTGGTTTGCGTTTTATTTTTAGAATTTTTTGTGCCGAACCAATTTGCTTCCGTATTTATCTTAAAATTATGTGGAGTAGAGAAGAAATATGCGTAAACGTCATATTAAATTTTTGATGTAGTGCCGCTGTAAACTTTATTTCTTTTATATTCTTCTCTTTAAATATTTCTTTGTTATTTCTTCCACTCTATCTCTCTCTATCTCTTATGTTATTAAGTGAAACTCAATTTTGATAATTTATACATTTTCTTACACACTTGTATTTTGTTTTGCTTGATTACCTAAAATATTAACTCAATGGTTAATCGATAATAAAACACTATAAATGTGTCTTACATTTAAACTTAGCACATGTTTTTGTGTTACATTTTTAATTTATTTTTCTTTTCCTTCTTTTACGTATTAATTTTATTTATTTATTTTCTTTTTTTTACACGAAATTCACTTGTCGCGAATGACTTACTACAAACAGTGTTGAGTACCGACGCAAACGAAAGAAGAAAGAAGAATAAAAATAAAAATAAAAGATGAATTCTTATATGCTTATTATGTTTATTTACAGCAACGTTTCTGCAGAAAGGGTGTGCGAGCGAGATGTATTACAATATACCGATAACTGAGAACAATCGACCAATCGAACGGGCTGCAGATGCAAATCATATGGACAGTTTTAGAGCAGGTTGGCAGCTCAACTGTTAAATAACAGTTTTTAATTTATTTTATTATATGAAAAATATACTTACAATTTAACAATTGATGTAGTTTTTTAATTATTTTTGTATTGATTTAATGTGTTTATTTTAAATATATATATATCAAAGTTATTCAAAAATTAATTTAACTCACATTGAATTGATACTTCATCTCCGGTAAGAAATTGTTCAGTACTGAGTATTGAATCATCAACACCATTGGCCATTGTGGCCAACTAAATTAATTTTTCGGAGGCATGTGGTTGTTCATTTATTTACCCAAATCAATAATTCAAATAGAACAACGACAATGAGCGACGACAACGAACTTCAATTAGGATTTGCTGAGGATGAAGAAGCTGAATGGCTCACGAACCGTTATTTCCCAAGCAAAGTAGGTGGCAAACCAGCATGGTTAGATTTGGAAGCACTTCCAACAAAAGAACAAATGATTTGCAAAAAATGTGAGTTGCCCAAAGCTTTCATCTGCCAGTTATATGCTCCTATTGAAGAACACGTACGCTGCTTCCATCGCACCATTTACATATTCATGTGCCAAACCAAGGAGTGTCAACAACAAAATAATGCAGAGTAAGGATAGATCTATATGTATGTACCTCAAATGAACTGTAAACTAATATAAATATTTACAGTAATATTATAGTGCTGCGCAGTCAATTAGCGCTAAAAAATGAATTTTTTTCCGAGGACCCACCTGATGATGGTCCAGATGATGAACCTTTGGTATGTTTGTAACATACATATATTACTTAAGTTTTATTAATTACTAATAGTGCTCTACTATGTTAGCCTGCCATACCTACAAAAGTTAAGCTTTGTTTTGTGTGTGGCTGCATTGGGCCATCGGCATGTGGAAATTGCAACAAAATATACTATTGTTCGACTGCACATCAAAGACTCCATTGGCCACACCATAAATATGTTTGCCAAAATATGCCAAATGCCGCCGCCGCCCAGGAAGAGCGCGAATTTTTGTCGACAATCATATTTCCGGAATATGAAATCGGTTTGGCATGTAAAACGGAAATGGATCAAGATGATGAAGACGACGTAGACGACGAAAATGATGATGATGATGATGATGATGATGATGAGGAGGCGAAAGAGGTAAAACGTATTGCTGAATATGAAAAACTTTTAGCTGCTGGTAAAGGTGGCGTACTCCAAAATGTGCCTAATGAGGAACTGAACCAATTTTGTGCCAATGATCCAGATCATGAAGATGAAAATTTCACGAATTTCAAGAAAATCGTCTCCAGACATCCATATCAAATAGTACGCTATAAACGTGGTGATCAACCGCTCTGGATAACTGGTGTACAAGAAGTCATTACCGATCAATTGAATAACATACCAAATTGTGAGATCTGCGGCGGTATACGTGAATTTGAATTCCAGTTAATGCCATCATTGCTAACTTTGCTTAAAGATGACAACATTGATTGGGGCATATTGGCTGTGTACACTTGTAAAAATAGCTGTGAAATAAATGGTTATGTTCCTGAGGTTGTAATCAAACAGGATATTTAAGATTTTCAAACAAAAATATTATTACAATTCATAAAAAACACAATTTTATTTTCTTTGAGAATTCTCTGTGAAACTAGTATATAAAGAAGTCGAATAAATAATGAAAAGAAAACTGGATCTGAACACGAGGGGGGGGGGGGTTGGCAGTGACTCACTGTGCCTAATTTTATGTAATTGTGTGTTTGAAAAGAAAAGGAAATTTCCGTACCCGACGGTAGAAGTCAAGAAGAAGTCATGACATTTATTAGAATTAGAATCAGTCATCATTAGTCTATTTCAATTTAATAATTGGGAAATAACGATGTTTCGAAAAGTCAAATTCTGGTTGACGTTTCAAGTCTTTTTGGTGTCCTTTAGCAAGTACATTCATGACCACAAAGTTAATTTTAGCCACTTGGAGCATGTCAAGCATCTGAAAGAGAAAATGATATTATTATATGTAATTCAGTAGGAAACCATGTAATATAATTTATTACCTCTGGTTCAGGATTTTGAATAGTTTCCAACGCACTGCGTGCCTGATCAAAGTGCTTTGCTGCTATGGTATAGATTTCTTCTGATGGTGGTCGCATCATGTGCTCGCGAATACTCTTAAATTCTATATAAGACACCGGTGGTGGACTCGTTAGCGCTGCAAATGGTGCAAATCGTCGACTATAACGTATCTCCTCGTTGTCAAATTTAGACATTGGCTGACGGATTCGTCCATCCTTGGTTAAAGCACCCATTGCCTTATACATGCCACCGCACATACTAAGCATAGCATGATAGAAGACAATCTCCTGTCGGTAAGGTTTCTGTTGTTTTTTGTTTTTCTTAAGTTTAGGCTTTGCTCGATTCTTATTAGCACCTGTTGACTGTGCTTTACTCTGTTGTTCGGCATATTCTTCCTGGGCAATCAGATTGTTTTCCGTGCGTGTCAACGCAGATACAAGGAAACCGATCAACAGTTCATAAGGATACCTTGAAATTAAAATCATATATTATACTATAAGTACATGATCCTTGTTGATTAATATAAAACGTACCAATAAATATAGAGAAACTCATGAACAGAGTATAGCTCCAATTCAAAGCCCGACATTAGGTAGAGCAACATTGCACGAAAACAGTTGTAAAGCACCCATGTGGAGAATTGCGCACTTTGCTTTAGCGCTATCGCATGAGCCTCATTACCTTGAATTGCTAATTCGTTTGAGCGCATTGAAAGATGAGAGTCTAAACGTGCGGCATCGACTTGTATTCCATCAAAGGTCTCAATTAAACGAGCGAGTTTATCTCGTTGACGTGCACGATTAAAGCCACACAGTCGTATGAATTGATTGAAGGTGTTCATATTAATGCAGTATCGGAAAAATGAATCTATATAGAATTGTATTTTTGTATCTGAACTAACAGGATGCTTTGTATTAAGCACTGGTGGCGCACAAAAAGAATTCACTGAAAACCACAGAAAGTCGTGCATTGGCAGAGCTCCAAACATCAAACGCCGATTCGAGATAAAGAGACCTTGTGCGATACTTCGAGAAAGTATACATTGACCAGATTTGCGGCTATACTCAATTAAAAAATTCTGAAAGAAGATTTAAAAACACAAATAGAATCTATCTTTTGTTAATAAATTGTGTATAAAACTCACAAGTGCAGAGTAGTAGTCACGATGTTTTATCACTTTACATGCGTACTTGATGCGCCATACCAATTCTTCTAAAAATTGTATGCTAGCTTGTCGATCACGAATTTTAATGCTACGCGGAAATGTCGGTGGTTGGCTTCGATCGTGTATTCGTTGCGAAAATCCCATGGGATTTGGTTCATCAGCTGTAAATACATACATATTATAGCGAACCGTTTTGTCTTAACTTGTAAATCATTATACTTACATCCTTCTATTTGTTGTGTTCCCTTATCGATTGTACGTCGTATTTGTGGCACAAGCTCTTGAGATGCTGTGAGGTTTTTATATATATCATTCATTGCTGCTTCAGTTGTTGTCGATACATGAACAGTCTCAATCTGGTGTATCAACAGAAAGAAATGCCGCATGAAGCGCAATCGGTGTACAATGGGTAACAGGTCACTAGTATTCATTTGTTTACTTTTGCGTACAAGTTCATCTTCAGCCTCCTTTAGTGCAGGTGGCACTGTTGCTGGTTGAGTTTCTTCTGCGGCAAGCAAAGCTGAATTACCATACAACTGGAAATCTTCCTCTTCGTTGACGGCATTCAATATAACAATATTTTTTATTATCGTTATTAAGTTACGCACGGCTATACAAAAAGAACGCAAGGCTTTGTCAATTATTTTTGATGGAGCATGCAGGTACAGACAAGTAAATAAAACTTGATCCATGGAGTTACCCTCCAGCCAAGACACAAGGCAGGCAAACAGTGCATCAAAAATACCAATCATTTCTGCAGGAGTTAAATTATCCAACTTAAGTACGCCGGCCTAAATTATGATCAAAACTTTTTAAATGTTCCCAAATTCTTATTTATGAATCTACTTATATGTAACAATTACCTCAACAGCTGATTCAAAGGTGTGTGGTGGGCTTTCATCTTTTTTATAGCCCATGCCAACATCCATTTTTGGGTCCATTATCTCAATAGCTGACATTGCCTCAAATAAACCAAAGAGCATATCTTGTGCCAACTCGCCGGGTTTTAGTTCATTACATGCCCCAAAGAAATCTTTCGTCACTTCAACCCATCCATATTTTGGATATTGTGAAATGTCTTCTGCTGCACCGCGTATTGATTGTTGCACATCGGGATCCATGAAACCACATTCCTCCAATGGCCATTCTACTTCAGATTCCCCACCTCGATCAATACTTGCTTGACGTTGCGAAATTGTGCTACTAGCAGCAGCCATTTCTGCAGCTGCAGCAGTGGCAGCTTTGAAGTCATGTTCATTGGCGCTAAAAGGAAAACACATAAAATTAAGTCAATACATAAAAAAATATATCCAAATTATAATAATATTATTCATACTTCATTGTAGTACTCACAGTCCATTCATGTTGTTCTATCTACACGGTTGCACGTGCCACAGAGCCGCTCGTAAACACAGTTTTGTTAGTTTTATAAATTAATAACTTCTAATTTATTCGTTTATTTATGTTATAATAAGTTCTATCATTTTTTCTTATATTTAAGAAAATATAACCTAATTTATTAATATTAATTAATATACAGAAGTTTCAGCTGATGCGAGAAATTGATGGACAGCAAACGGTGTTGTAAGCCAAAACAAAGACTGTTCTATGTCTGTCTATCCGCTGCTTACCCACTTGCCCATGACCTGGACAGTGTTGAACAACGAAAAAATTATGTTCGTTATCGGTGATGACAACTTGTTTCGATACATTTAAAAAAAGGCTAATTACAAAGCAAAATGTTTTTTTTTTTATAGTCTTACATTTTAGATTCCCCATTCATAGATGGGCTGTTGATAGCAACAATAGAAAACTGCACTGATGAATCTCTAACGCCTAAACCCTACTATAAAACACATTCAGAAGACTTACCAATGAAACTTACTTAACTTTACTTTTTAAAGCAACCTAATTTAAAGAAGATGTGCTATGGTTGACCTTCAATATCAGACATGAAGTATTTAGTTTTAGTTTTAACATTATCTGCCATCCTTAACTATACAATACTGAAAGAGTTCTAAGAAGATGGATCTTAATCAGTATCAATATGTTTTATTCTGTTATAGGGCTTAATGCTTTCGACCGGCATTTACAAGAACTCGCAGGATCTTCAACATTTGGCAGTTTAAAGTGATATAGGAAGAATGGAAATCAATGTACTTACGTTTTAGAATTATAAGCTGTGTGTGTGTATGTGTCTCTTTGCAGTTTCACTCAAATTTTATTTCAGTTTAACTGAACAATCGAAACCAAGCTGATAAGAAAAAAAAACACAACAGTGCTATTATTCATGATAAGAATTCACATAAGAACCTTCAATTTTTCAAAATGTATACATTTACTTGTTGATTATTCTTATCATTTCAGCTTATCTTTTGCTCTTCTTTCTAAATTACTTATTTGTTGAATATAAAAATATTGTATAATATTTATAAACAGCACACATGTCATTGACATTTATTAAAAGTATGTATAGTAAATCTAAAAAAATGTAAAAATTAATCTAATTGTAACGGTTTTAATTCGCATATAAATTTCTCAATATGAGTATTTAATACCCAAGGGACATTTGGATTTATGATGTAATAATGGTACAGATAGATAGAATAAGTTTATATGATATAGGCTAGTATAGCTATGCTTATACTACTATATATTGTAGTGTTAAGTGTTGTTTGTTTAAACAAATAACCGGTCAATTTCAAGCTTTAGGGGGTTTTACAATAGGCCACAAAAGCAAATAGAACTTCGACACTAGAATATTTTTTGGGGTCTTATCCTTATTATTCCAAGTCTTACACATTCATCTGTTAGATAGATTTCAATAGTGAATTACAAATAAAAAAATATATTAATAAAGAAAAGTAAAATGTTTAATATCCTTTGAAGGTTTTGTAACTGTGTATTTTCTCTCAATGTTATTGGGTGGCATAATATCAATTTTGTGTAAGTGTGTGTGTGTATCTATGAGTGAGAGTATCTATGTGTGATTGGGTACATGACTGTATGAGTGTTTTTCTTATCAATAGTTCTTGTTTCTATTTGAGAGTATAACACTCACTCAACTGGTAGATAGCTCAGTATTTAGCTCAGTTCGTGTTGTTTACTGAGTGCTTTTTGGGCTGATGTCGCTCCATCAATCGAAAATTTCATTTTGGGGTTGGTCGCAGTTGCCGGCGTTGTCCAAGTTGAGTGTCACTATTTTGTTGAATATTGTACTTATTGTAGAAGTGAGTGTGGCATCGCAATCGTCGAATGGCGCCGAGGGGTTGAATTGGTTTGTTTACAACAGTTCTGGCTCAGTTGCAAACGCGTTGCCTTCGTGGTAAATACGTGCTAACGGAAAATTCGTTGACACATTTTCCCCCCAAAAAAGAAAAGCAAAAAAGATTCACGAGAACCAACCGAAAAAGAATCAAGAAAGCGCACGAATTCAAAAGCAAAATAAATATCAAAACGAAGTGAACTACAAAAGAAGCGTGTTGAACGGACGGACAGACGGACAGACACACTACAAACAAATAGTTAAACATTAAATGAAAAGAAAATATTTTTGTTTGGTTTTTTGCTAACAACAATAAAAGTTCAAGAATTTATTAGCCAAAACGTAAGTAATACAATATTTTGGTTTTTGTTTTTAATATTCTTTTTGTTTATCAAAAAATGTAAAAAGAATTTTTTAAATTTTTGGCAAAAAAAAAAACATTTAATTTCTCGGTTTATTCATTTTACCGCCAGAAATGAAAGAACAACTGTTTTGTTAATATTTTTTGTTGTTGTTAGTGAATCTTTTAAAACATAAAATAAAATATTTAAAAATAAAAGCCAAAAACGCGGCATATTAATTAAAGATGCCAACAAAAAATAATCAAATAAAATACACAATAAATAGAGAAAGGTCTTTCAAAATTTTGGCAATGCTTCAAAGCAGTTTTTGTACTTAAGCAAATACTACCGCAATTAATTTAATAAGATTAATATAAAAAACTAAGTTATAATACTTAGTGTTTTTCTTTCTATTTTTGATTTCACTTTCTATATTTTTTTTTATTTTTATTTATTTTTTATCCATTTGGGGTTAGTTAATGTTGTTGTTTTTGTTCCTTAGCACCCTTGTTGTTGCCGATTAACATGTATTTGTATTTAATTCAATTGACCCAAAACATGCAATGTGAATAAATAAACTATTTATTTATGAAGGCCTAAAGTGTTAAAGCGGAATAAACATAATTTATTTAAAGGACAAAAGAAAACTAAAACTAAATATAGTATATGATTACATACTGTAAGCCCTTTACACGATAATACCAATTGGATTGATAACGATAACCATCTTTAAAGTATTCAATGTCTTGTTAAGAAGTCCAATATGAATATTTGTAGAAATAAAAACTTAGTCTTGCGTCTAAGACTCCCCTTACTCCGTTTTACCCCTTACTAATTTTGTTTTTTAAATTTTTTATTTAAAGTACAAAAAAAAAAAAAAAATTACTGAAATACTATTAAACTAATTTTTGATGGATATTGTTGTTTGTTTTGAAATTAGTTTCCTACAATATTCTATTATAATGAAAAATGTTATAATAAAATGATCATTGCATGACAATGCTCGTATATATCGCATACAGTAAATGCGCTAGTCAATCTGAGTAGTTCTTAGTTTGAGAGCAGGGAGTCCAACCCGCGGCCCAAGTTTTTTTGTTGCTCGCCACATTTAGAGTGGATATAATTTTTTTGTTTTTTGTTCGCCACGGTTGTATTTTTTTTTTTTTTTGGCCAACAAAATTCCATATGCGGCCCAACAGCCCAACTAAAAGCGAAGTCTTCCTATGTGACCCAGGAAATCAAAAAGGTTGGACAGCCCTGTTTTAGAGCTTTTATATGTATGAGTGAATTATTCAATTAATTAATTAATTAGTCTTATACATTTTTTCTGAAAATAATGCATTATTTATTGATTTTATTCAAAGTATTTTCCTACATAAGAAAATAGTGTTTTCCTTTCTTTTAATATGTGTATGGTTTCCGTCCCAAAAGTACTACTAATTTTTTGACACAATTTTGTGCCAATTTTTTAATTCTTTAACTTTAATGGATCATATTCGAGACTAGATAATAACTATCAAATCAACTAGTATTTAAAAAACCTTATGAATATGGTTATTATGGTAGAACTTCCCATCCGATATTAGTCAAATACTTATGTAGTTTTTTGGTAACTGATCGCGAACTTTTATTATAAATAATTAATGTCTCGTTTTATGTTTTCCGTTGTCTTTAAATTATCGATTCAAAACTATTAGATATGTTTTGTACAGTGATGGCATAACAAAAAAAAAAAACAAAAAAATCCAAATCTTACATGAAATTTTTGAACATTTATTTCGTACATACATAAATTTCTATATTATACCATTACTTTTGATATATTGTACCCAATAATTCGATGATCAGCTTAATATATGTAATACATACTAAAATTAAAATTTCGATGTTCTGTCTTTCATATTCAATTTTTTTAAAGATGTAATACACGATATAAAAGTAAAATTTAGAACATACAAGAACAAATAAATGTACAAAGCAAATATTTAATTAATTAAATTCAGTAACAATTTGTGGCAGACCACTAAATGATTACACGTACAAAACGTGACAATTGATCAAATGTTGAAACGACAGAAGAAAAACAAACATCACTCACAGATACTCACTCGCACACACTTAAGTTGATACTGGGAAACTAAACACATACACACGTTTAACAATCAAATCAAAATCAAAGTAAACGAAATACAAAATCCTTGTCAGGCATTTTATTTCAATTGATTCGAATGTGTTTTCATTCTTTTTCTTTTGTTCAATGCACAACATTGCGTATGAGTTATGTTGCTCTACTATACACGTTATATGCTTACTTGAGTATGTGTATCTTTTGGTTGTGCGTGCGTGTGTGTGTGTGTGTTTAGCAAATTCTTACAATTTTTTTTTTCTATTTTCTACAATTTTTCTTTACTTAGTACCATAAGCACAGCTCAGCACAGCACAAGCAAACAAATCGTCGCTCACTCTCCTTTGTGTGATTGTTCCCCCGTCTTAAACTTCATATAAAAGTCACTCATACGTACTGTTTGCCATGGGCAATGTAGAGTGGAAAGGGTCACAATATACCAAATGATTTAAGTATGTTTGTATACTTTGTATCGATTTGATTGGATTTTGTTTGTTCTTGGTTTTGATAGTTTGTTGCCTCGGTTGGAAAGGGGAAAGGGTAGGGAAGTCTGCATTGAAAGATAGACGATACATAGCTCGATAAGCAATGCTATTAGGTACCTGTTTAAGTATATAGTAGTATGACTATGTCTGTATTTACTTGTACTTGTATATATTGTAAGATGTATATTATGTGTGTGTGTGTGTGATGATTCAAGTACAACTTTTATTCATTCTTTTCATTTTCCTTTTGTGTTGTATAAGTTTCACTAAAACTTTATTCACTTTATACTACTCTCAAAAGTTTTGTATTAAACTCAGCAAAAGAAAAAATGTTAGATGATTAAATACAATTTCTTTAGGGAAAAATCTTATCAAACTCATTTGAATAAACTTTATACGGAAGTTTGTTCTATTTAAATATGATTTTATCTTATTCCGAATTAAATAGAGTATTACAACTATTGACTCTTTACTGCAAATTTTAATTAACTGATAAGTTCACCGTATCTCATTAAACATTGTACTAATATAAGAATTTGTAAAGCAAACAATTTTTTTTTATTATATTTAGAATGAAATAAAGTATTTCCATTATTGACTATTTACATTGTATCTTATTAATATAAAAAGGTTCATTATATATATTTCACTAAACATTTTCGTTATCTTAAAAAATAAATTGATAAAGCAACATTCATTTAGTTGTATTTTATTCTGAATAAAATAAACTGTTCACTTGATTGACTCTTTTCCTTGTATCTCAATAAAATAATAAGTGACACATATCTCATCAAATATTATCACTTTCTTAAATATGAATTGATAAAGAAAACAATTTGATTCATTTTGTTTTTGATTGTTTTCATATACGTACATCAAGTATACTTGGCTACACTTCAAGATCGACCCTTATTGACTAAGGAAAACACTTGATAAATACAATAACAAAGTGCTGTAATACAATACAATAACTTGGAAATCAAGTGATATAAACAAAAGGATATCAGGAAGCAATTGGGAAAACGTGTATAGCACACACACACACACACACACACACACACCCTATCTAAACATCACTTTAGATAAAATCATAAGAAAAACATTAATAAATAAAAGGCAAAATTAAAATCAATATGTCAACACTTATCTAAAGTATCTGATGGTTATTATTATATCTACTCAGATTACTTTGCCTAAGGGCATGCTATGATGGTGTTTATTGTTGTCACTGTTGTCTTTTAACTTTTTCAGTCTTTAAAGCTTTTAAAATATTAAAAAAATAAACTTAAGCTTGAGGATTTTAAAGACAAGCGCGCGTGTTAAATTTGAAATCCTATTATTCATTAGAGCACGAACGTTTGCATTCATGGAAATCCAAAAGCATGTAGAAGGAGCAAACAAATCCAAGTACAAAGTATCTTTTGTTCTTAAAGTTGCCAATAGGCAACGAATAAAGCATCCTTCGTGTCTTGTTTATCTTTTTTGTTGTATATACGTATATAAGTACATGTGTTTGTGTATCTGAGTGTCTGTTGGCATAAAGAAAGCAGTCTACAATGCAAGCTGAAAAGTTAAAAAATAAAAAACTCAAAAACAAACAATGGCTTCATTGTGCAACAAGCGTTGCTCAAGTCATTTTGTCGTCATCATCATCCTCAATGTTCACTCATGAATGTTATGATTGTGATTTATAGACTACAACCACGGAGATGCTGACGTAGATGCTGATAATGATGAACATAATGATGATAAGGGCGCACGCTGTCTGGCTTTTTGCCAACAAACATTGAAACACACTATCGAAAAAAAATGAACAGTGGTTTGAATTTAATAGTTGTCTTAAGAAATTCTTTTGGAATTTTCATTTGGAAATCAAATATAGAATTCCATAGTAGAAATTGATAAAAATTATTACAAAATTTGAAACATTAATGGACACTAACAAGATATCAATAAAAAATGTGTTATAATTTTTATGTGATTAAAATATAAAAATATATTATATTAGATTAAATGAGGAAAATCACCGTCTTAATTAAAGTAAACATTGATAATAGTATGAACAAAATAAAGTAAACTTGAATGAATTTTTTTTAATTTTAATTATACTTATTGTGAAATCAATCATATAATATTTTTATATTTTTTTTCAAGAATTTCCAATTTTATAGTGCAACGAAAGGTAAAAAATTTAAACATTTCCATTAAATAATATTGTCTTTTCTCTGATAAGTTTGTCAAGTTACTGTTCTGTTCTGTTCTCAGATTAGCAAACTTGAATGCCTTTCACACTTACTTATTTTAAAAAAAACTTTTTCATTCACAATTTGTCGTTCTTCCTGTCATTTGTCGACAGGATGCTGTTGCCAGGATTATTTTTTCTTTTATTTATACATACTATATAAAGTGAGCTCTCTCACTGTTGACAAAGTTGAAAACCAAACTTTCAACATGACAGACGAACGCCATTTTATCTGTCTATTTGTCTGTTGGATGCAAGTTTTATATGATGTTCTCGTTGTGAAGCTCGTTGCTACTTCACTTACTACATAGAAAGATACACTTCATTCATTCATTCACATAGATACTTACATATAAGCTTAGAACAGAACACATACCCGTATAACGCTGACTGACATATTGTCGAGCAAATTGTATGCATGACTAAGTAAAATATTTACATTGACATAAAAACAATCTGTTGCCATTTCCTATTTAAATTGTTATGAAAATTGAAAAATCCAATAAAAAAAAAAAACACAAACACATACAAACAGCGAAAAACTCACTTTAATTGGCTTCGAGTAGCTTCCGTTTCCTATTTAACTGCTGCTGTTTCAGTTCTGTTTTAATATTGTTTGCTTGATTTTCAAATGAATACACCCAGAGACATATTGCTTTTATCATCCTTTTAAAAGTTCTCATTGATTTGGTTGCTGGGATTGCTTTTAGAATATATAATATACATATATATAAGTTGGGAAGGTGGAGTAAGATGCAAATGACGTACATCCTATTGAAAAGTTACTCTACCGTTGCCATTGTAGATTTGTGGTACATCCAACCCATGTCGTTTGTTAGCTTGTTGCTTTTGTATCCTTAATGTTAACGAGCAATGAAAATGTCAACATATCAGCAAAATTGCAATTTATACAACAATCACAGCCAGCAATAACATTTACAAGGACTGACTATAAGGATGATGGGGATAGCAACTGTAACAATTACGAAATGAACGAACGACGAAATGGAAAATGCAAATGAAAATGGAAATGGAAATGTATCTGTCAGTGTATGAGAGTGTTTGTGTATCTGTGTATGTGTACGATTGTGAGATAAATGGAAATTTCTTTTATGTTGCAAGTGAAAATCCGTTTTGTATGTGATTTTATTGGATTTTATGAGTATAAAGAGAATGATGTGTGAGAATAAAAGATAAAGTAGAGAAGGTAGAGTAGATGGAGTTGGAAAGTAAAATTTGGTAAAATCTGAATAAATCAACATAAGAAAACACGTACATATATCTACGAATATCATTTAGATTGCTTAGTTGCTTGGTTAGTTTTGTGACCTCGACCTTTTATTAAATTGAAAATAATACAATTTACATTATATCTGTCAATTTACTTATTTCAATAATTTGTTATAGTAAAATGCATTACTATTTACATTTGAATTGAATACAAAACATTAATGAAAATATTAATACAAATTGTTTAGCAAATTTATTTACGAATTCAATTGTACATAAATTGTTTCTGTGCACAGCATGAGTTCAATTGCATTTACAATAATTTAAAGAGTGCTAAATATGAATTTACAATAAAATTTAATGTGTGTTAAACGGAACTTATTTATATGCAGAATGAAAATGAACCCCTGCGGCGGAAACACAACAATATGTACAATATTACTCAAAGTAGAATGATAGTGCAACTAATGGATGCAATTTCATTAAATGTGCACTCATAGATAAATAACAACATAACAATAAAGTGAACTTAAAGCGAAATGTATCTGCATATCTATCATACTCAGTATAGTACTACTGACTATATACAATAATGTAATAAATGAATGGAAACATTATATTTGCCACCACCGTCACTACCACATTATGGCTTGGGATTTTCATTCACTTCTTGTCACAAGCCGCAATACTTTTATAATTATATAGAAAAAAATGATAAAAATAGAAACTACAATGTTACAAAAAAAAAAAAAATTACTATATTGTAATAGATATAATGGAATCAGTAAATGAAGAAAAAAAAAAATAATAATAATAAAAGAAGGAGGTGTATTTATAAAACGTGCACTAAAGTTTATGTTTTTTATGACTTTGATAAATACTTAATGATAACTTTAATGCATTTAGTCGATCGACCTCTCCAGCGCATGTTTAATTGAAACATTTCAAGTGGGAGTTACTAATATTGCACTTGCTGGCATTACCTCTTACCTCAATTGACTCAATTGACTATGTTAGATATACGAGCGTGTATACCTACAGTAGAATACATTGAGTTTTTGTTGTTGTTGTCATTAATTGGTTAATATGTACTACATATAGCTAAAGTTAAATGAGCTCAGTATCGATGAACACGACAGCTAAGTTAAAGTCTGCTACTTTATGATCAAGGTTTCTGATGATTTGGTTTTCAGCAAAGTAAATTTATAATTTTTGCATAAAATCACTGCACGTTTTACTTAAGTTTTCAATATTATTTCTTTTCTTTTTGTTTGTATAATTGAATTAATAAATTGTGACTTGAATGAATTTATTTTAGTTTTAATTAGGAATTTATACCCTTCATACATATACAATGCCAAATTATCATAGAGTACTGTTACATAGTTTCAAGCTTTAGTTCGCCCATTATAACATACAAGGATCGCCCAGTGGTCGAAATTCGACCAGCCCGCCAAAAAAAAAGACAAAAAGTATTTAATTGTGTGAGACAAACACAATGTTTTTTCTCTTTCGACTCTTGCATTTTTTGTGTATGAACAATTTTTATGATATTATTTATTAATTCTTTTTACGCCAAAAATATCAAACAGATTTTAATAAAAAGTATATTGTGCACATCTACAAATGAAAACCTATCGAATGGTATATAATATTTTTAGATAGTTTAAGCGTAAATTTGATCATAAATCAACGTGTTCCCGTATTTATATTATTATTATATTATACTAGTGGTCCCGGCGCGGAATAATAGAAAGATTATTTATTTTCTTGTGGCTCATAATTCGAATAGAGTTTTTGTTTAACAATATTTACATATGTAATGATCTGAAATGTTTGACAAAGACTACTTTGAATTATATATCCAAGCTTTATACGCAAAATTATATTTCCGACCTTTCCAAAAATTATATTTCATACAAACATTCAGGTAATAAATACGAATACAACCAAAGAATAGACAATAGGATGGAATGAAAATTTTTTTTTTTTATTTCATGATTCCTATATTATCCTAATGCTCCCTCCACCTTAAGAGATTGGTTTAGATGGTTGAAAATTTGGCAAGAACACGTCTAATACCATAGATCATCTATTGATAATAGAGGAATCTTGAAATTAAAAAGCAAAAAAATAATCACTCCACTCTAAAAGACAATTTTATAAAATAAATTATAAGACGGCACATTAAAAATTGTTTTGGTTGCTTTGAAAATAATATAATTCTAACGCCTTACTATGCTGTTGAGATATTTATCTAATACGCTCCAAAGTGGATATGTTCTCCCGGAAGTATTTATATACTTGGACAAATTGGAAGTAATCCAGAATAAACAAGCAATCACAATCATATACCACAAGTATAGAAGAGCAAAAAACCAAAAAATAAATATAGACAATTTCCAGACAATTAATGCTTTAAGATTTGAAACAAATATAACTTTTACAGACTTAAAGGAAACCAAAAACATAAATATATGGTGACGGACGCATAATATGTAGTGGTATGACATATTGTATTATAATAGTAATTAGATCATAGTGTTAAGGCCTAGTTATAGTTTTTTCTCTTAACTAAATTATAATTAAGTTATGTTTTTGTTCATGACGAATTACATAATTAAAAAAAAAAATACTTCATGGACAAATTTAAAAAAAATACAACAGTTTCAAAGACCCGCAATTAGGTAGTCTTCAGTGGATTTAATTTTAATTTAATTAATTAATTTAATTTTATCATCAGTGACACTTGTCAATGAGGTTTGAAAATTGAATTTTGTATGAAAAAAATTTATTTCACAAGGAATATTGTGGGGATTTCGAGACAATGGAAGGGGCCCATGTTTTAACACAGATCTGTTTTTTCAATAAATAAACGAAAGCATCTGAGTTGTTAGAATAGCTACAAGTAGTGAACAAGAAAAATATTGTGTGTCTAAATGAGCAGGAATACTAATTTGATGCTCGACATACTTACCTAGTAAATTTGTTTCCTCTTCTTTTCTTTCATCTTATTAATGTTATTAGATACAAATCCTTAAAACAAAATTACAATACCATTCAAATTCATTCATTCTCATAAATATTTACAAGACTTAATTCAACTGGGAATGAAATATTGTACAATAAATGGTTAGTCATTAGTTTAATGACATTGATACGTCACATTGGCGTAGCCCGGATAGGGATTATTATCTTTATGACTTGCCTTGTATGTATATACATATATTATTAATTATTTTTATATAAAATATAGTATAGGACAATTTTAAATGATTCATAATCCATAATAACCAGTTGTAATTTAGTTCCTTTTTTTTTATTTGTTGTTCAATAAACATGTTTGTGGTTAGTTAATATTGCAAATATGTAATTTCATATGTTCCAACATTACTAACTTATAATTTCAAGAACAACAACAATACTTAATGTAACAACGGTACTAAAATCAACTGTCCAACATCCGTCTATATCTAAAGTTTAACTTTCAATTCAATTCAATTCAATTCAACTCAACCAATTCAATTTAATACAATTGAAGTCAAGTCACGTTCGCCATGTTGATTCTATTGCCGCCTGTATTTCAGTAAAAAAATCAAAAAGTCAACAAAGCCGCCGATGGTGGTGGCGAATGCAATTCCGCATTGTCACCACTAACTAACTAACTATTGCCAACGGAAGGAGATATTTTCCTTTACTAAACACTTTATTATATCTATTATATTGTTTTTCTTGTTTTTATTAGTTAGTATTAGTAATATTGTTGCTGTTGTTGTCATTGTTGCAATGCCAAACAATTTGCTGAAAATGTTAAGCTGTCGAACATTTGTCATAAACTGTCAAATTTTGACAGAGTTCATGACGCTATTGATTTATTGTTCTTGGTGAGGCATGAAATTGAGGTTTTCTTTTTTTTTTCTTAATTGTCTCTTTAGTATGCGTACAAACATCTATAATTACCTTGATTTTTTCAATTATTAATCACAATATATAAAAATAATAAATAAAATTTAATTAAATTAAATCAAATCAGAATTACAACATTGTATATATTGTAATTTAATAATAGTATAAAGTATATTATTGTATTTTAAGTATACTATTAAATTGTCGTTTTTTACAGATTACAATTTTATTGTTGCTTGTGATTTAATATTGTAATATGTTTTAAAGTTCAATTTATTTTGTAATACCTTGCAGAATTGATATGGTTGTCAATTGAGTTATTAAATTTTTTTTTTTTCAAACTAATCTGTTCTATTAAAATTCCAATTAATACGATTGATAAGCTCATAATTATATGCAATAAGACATACCATACCACATTTCAATCATAGAAACTTATTAACTTATAAAAAATAACTATATTAATATAACTTCTAGTCAATTTCTGTAGTAATCTTACCCATGAATTGATTAAAGAAAAGTATTCAGATATTTTTCTTCTATTGCGCCAATAATTTAAGTACCAAACTGAGATTGTATAAAGAATTTTCTCATATAGAAATTGTCATATCATAAGAAGTGTATATAAGGCAATTAAATATATTGCGCATATGTGTATATTAAATACGAGTATGTGTGTGTATCCATTCAAATTTTGTCCTCATCTGAAATTGTAGGAAAATTAATGGAGCATTTGAACATCGTGGTTGTTTTGTTTTTTGACTGGGGACGACTATCTCTTCTACTTAGTACTCAGTGAACTCTAACTTAATTATACATATAATCTATGTGTCATGAATAGTATTTTATCTCTGATATTGTATAATTACTTCTCTATGAGTTATAAACATCAGTGAAGGAACATTTATACTACAATAGTAAATAGTATAAAATTAATTAAAATTGTAAATGAAGATTATATAGAATATTTAAAAAAAAAATCTAGAAAGAATCTATGTATAATAAATGAAATATTAAATAAATACACAGGCCTGCAAAATTTTGCTTTTTCCCCCTTTGAATGTTTTTATATAGAATCTATAGATTAGTACCTCCAGATTCTAAATATGACTTTCGATTTTTCTGTATCACGTCACAATTTTTTCTTATTCACATTTAAAAATTGGGCCAAAAGGACTTTAACCGCTCTAAAAACTTCCGCCCCATGTCCTATTGTCCACCCGGCACTGTCGTTAGATATTTCGTCATGAGAAAGTATGTATAAAATAAGAAATGAAAAATGTATTTTTTAATATTTGGTCACTCATACGTTCGTTGTTTGTTTTTTTTTTTTTTTGTAAAATAATGAATATTTTCATTACTCACTTTATACAAACTTCGTATAACTTTAGAAATATGTTAAACAACATAACTGCATTATTTTTTTTTCTTGAAATACATATCCTTGTACCGTTATATTTTACTGTGGAAATGTCCTTTTTGACCAATTTTCAATTTTCAAATGTGAATTTGGAGGTTCTAATCTATAGATTCTATATAAAAACATTCAAAGGGGGTTTTCATTGCAGGCCTGTGTTATTTATTACATTTTATTATTTTATTACTTGTTTGAACAAATATCATTTACAAGTAAATGGCAGACATTGCTCTAACATTTATTTATATGTACAATACAACTTGTTTGAATTCAATATATAAAAAAAAAATTCATATAATTAAATATTGACATTATAAGTATCAGTATTATTGGTCCAGTAGAAATAATAATTTAACTTGTATATAATTGTCCGATATAAGGAATTTATAAGAATTTATCAAGTGTTTAAACACGCCCCTTTTATTAGTTGGGAAATACTATATATTTGCATACATTTTAAATTAAATAATATTACTAGTTGGTGGTTGTGGACCTTGATAGACAATATTTCATATTTAGAATTTGCATAAATTTTAAACTAAATATTATTTCTAATTGGTGGTTGTGGGCCTTGATATACAATATTTCATGTTTAGTCTTATATGGATATTTAACAATAAAAAAAAAAAACACCTTGAAATCAAAATTGATATGATTAAATTAACTATAAGAAAGAAAGAAATAGAATTGAATTTTCTAAAAATATTATTATTCAAAGGAAAATACTTATTAATTTATATCAATCAAATATTTTCTTCACACTTGTCTGATATAATTACCTCAAGTAAATGTGTAAGCGAAGGTGGATAGATATGTTCATGAATTAAAATAACTTCACCATTCATATCATATTTCCAAGTAGACATTTTTTAAATTCGTGAATTATAATTTTGAGAACTTTAGGATGTTTATATCTTTGAGTACTTTGCACATACTACAATGCATGTTTTCATTTTCTATTAAATGAATAAACAATAAACTATTGAGAACTGTTCTTGAATATGTCTTATATCCTTATTGTGTTTGCCTTGTCTTCCTCTCTGATCATGAGAACATCAAAGTCCCCGAGTTTCAAAAAGTTTTGTACATAGTAAGAAACATCGAATTACGCAACAATACTTTACATTGAAATAACCTTCACAATTCAATTTGAAGAAGTGGTTCAATAATATTGAATCCCAAAAATCCATAGAGACTTGCAGTAATTTACGAATTTCTCAAACTACCTTCGTAGATCTCAACTGACAAGTAAATCTGTGTACTAATCGAAGATTGCAAATGCTTTATAAATAAGTACTTCCATTTAATATGCCATAATATTCACTTAATAGTTTTTGTTTACCTATTACGTATTTAAATATTCTACTTGACTACACGAGTCTCACGCTTAAACCAGTCAAAAGTCGGCAATCATTGGTGATTGTGAATTCCAATTTAAACGTTTCTGAGATTGTGCCAGATGCAATAATAATCCTACTAAGCATATACTATGTAGTATATCTGATTAGTTGTTAATAAATATCTGTGACTAGCCAAATTAATCGCTCACGCATGCAAATCAAATTGATCATTGCAAGTTGTAATAAAATAACGAATGTTGGGTCAAATGTGTTGTGACAGTTACTGGGCGCCAGAACATATTTGTAAATGTCTAAGATAAAAATCTAGTTTGTCAACGCATTAATATGTTTTATTTCTACAAACGAATAGTTAACTACTTTAATATAATTAAAATTCTAATTTTATGTTAGTAAGATTTAACATAAAATTTAAGTGCCATGTTAATGTCGTTTAGTGTCATGTTTTATTCCACCACCAAATCAATTGCTAATATTGAATATTATTCTTTTGGCTCTAAAGCAAGTTCTGTTGAAAGATTATATATATGAACATAGTATGTAGTAAACATGCAATGCTCCGATGTCAGTCAAATTGACGAAAGTGACAGCAGTGAACAAATTAGCAAAGAATGACAGACAGTAGTAGTAGCAGCAGTAAATTATCATAAATAATACATTTAAATGAATATAATCGAAATGGTTAATTCGTCGTTCATATTTCAGTCAGTCTAGGCTGGTTATAAAATCTTATTTTGTTGCTTTATTAAGACCTTTGTTGCATATTCATATTTTCATGATCACTAAATGAGTATTAAAATAAATGCGACTTGCAAATTTATGAAATTATTGTTTTAGCAATTACATTTTATTAACCAATAAAAATCCAATTTAAATTGAAATTGTAAGATATAAAAGTCATTGATTATATCCAGATGCAATACAATAATTGTCTATTAAATTATAAAAACAAATAAGACAATTACGTAAATATAATTAAAGAAATCAAAGTATAAATACACACTATACACTGCGTATGAGTATTGAGCGATTATTATTTAATTTTTAAATTCCCAATAGAATACCAAACAATTGAAAAGGGCAAAGACATAAAGTACTTGTGTAATGAGTGAATAATTGAATTCATATCATACATAACTACTTGGATATACACTGCGTATGAGTAATTATTGAATTATGTATTAATAGAACTCCTTATTAAATTATAAGATACCATTCAATTTAGAAGAACAAAGAGACTCAACATCTGTTATAATATAAGAGAAATGATCAATTTTCTTCTGATCTGGTTAAATTCATTAAATTAGTTAAAGGCTTTTCGGCTTTATAATAAATCAAGTGTTAATTTATCTTTTGATTTCCACAATAAACTCGATAGTGAGACATGATTTAATGAAATGAAATTAAATTAAATTAAATATACAAATAATCAAAGAATGAGAAAGTAGAATGATAAACAAGTTTCATAATTGTTTAATCCGACTTAAGTTCATTAACCACAATTACCTAACTATATTCTAACCGATTACATGTTTTTTCTTATTTCTAGATAAATAATTTTCAGATCAATGAAACCACATTATTATTGATATATTGCCAACTTATATAAGTTTACTTGCAATTTCACATTGAACTAAAATCTTGAAATAGGCAATCAGACTTGGAATCCATATCCATATATGTAGAATGAATGAATGTCTATGAGCTTGAAGAAACCATTCAAATCGAAACATTAAATCTATTTTTTATATATTTTAATTCCTGTTATTATGCAGATTAAATGGTGAATTCTGTTATGTAGTAGGCATTTATGTTATTAATGCAGAGGAATCCTGGGCAAACTAAACTATTATCGTTTCTATAGCACTTAGAGTTCCTTAGTAGAAGGCAAAATTCAAAAAATGAGGTACATATCAGAAAGCATTGGAGATGTAACCTAGGTGCATAAGGGTTCCGTCTACCCAGGACAAACAATACTCTTACTGTGTTCAAACAAAGGATCTTACAGAACTTACTTTCCTTACTAAAAAAAAACACATAACATTGTCTCAATAAAAAATATGTATTTTTTTATCATAATTAAACAAACCTTTAAACTTAGTTAATGTAATATGTATACTTACTTATAATTAACATGCCAGTCTGGCACTCTTGATAATAAATCAAATAAAATTTATGTAGATTGAAACATGTCAACATGATAAAGCGTGTAAAATCTCAATTATAATTTCAAATATGAAAGCAATTAATTACTACAAATGATAATAATATGGTGACAAACAGAACATGAGAAAAATCTCTTCCCTTATTGTTGCATTGAATTATGGCAATTTCTTTGTTCGTGAGGTCATCTGTTTGTGACAGATGAAAGTAAAATAAGTAATTGATTTTTGATTGTATAGTATATAGAAATAGTATCAAAACTACTAAGTGTATTGCAAAATGGTGTGGTGTGGTGTGGCGAGCGAGGCGAGGCGTGTCCTATCAAAACCAATGCAATGTCATAAAATTTATGGTTTCTGTCTCCGAAAAAAAAATAAATTATTCTTAATTTGTTATTATAATATATATATATATATACAGTATATATAACTTTTTAGCAACAAACCATAAAACAAGCAATTTATAAATAATATAATATATATACAATATATGTACACTGATATGTGTGTGATTTTATAGTATTGTATGTATATATACATGTGAATGTTTTGTTGAACGTGATTGTAAATCAAAGTTAGAAACGCGAAAAAAAAACTTAGTTCAAACACCTGCAAACTTGTGTGTGTAATATGTAATATGTAGTTATTATCTTTATTTTATTTATTACCAAATAAATATAATTTTTTATACACTTCATACTAGTTGTGAGTTTTATGATCAATGTGACTTCTAGGAGTCAAACTGTGGCGGCTGGATCACATGATTTGAATAAAGGGAATAAAAGACTCAAACGAAACTGAGTTTCTCATGCAATGTTTCCTTCCATCTATCTGTCAGCAACATCTGTTCACAATATATAATACTTATGTACATATCTACAATATTTTACTATTGTATATCTAAAAAACCTATGTATCCAAAATATCTACTAGAATAAGAAAACAAAATCTGTAATAAAAATACATCTAAATATATCCATCCATATCCCGTAGCGAACTAAAAGGAAGCGGCTGACCACGAAGACTCCTCCAAATTTGGAAAATCCTTTGTAATGATATTTCTCATATGTAAGAACAGATTTTGTTCTGGGTACCTCAAAGGCACACTAATAAAAACAAACTATCAAATCATTTTGTTTCTCCCTCAATTTAAAGCAATAATCTATACATTTAATACATTTTAAAATCCACTTCAGATCACTGAAGGGCTTAGACCGGAAGTAACAATATCTATCTACAGTATTTCTCTACAATCTCTGTCTATAATATTTATCCTTAATATCTTAAAAAAAAATTAACTCATTGGAAGAGTATGCAGCCATTAATAAGACCAAAAGTTGCATTTTTTACTTTATACTTAGTTTTAAATTATATAAATTAATGGATTTTTATACAAAAAACCGAAACAAAGAAATTATACTAAGTTTCTTCGTTTCCACTGTTTGTCATTATTATTATTATTATATTTTTTTTTTCTTTAGTGTCTTTCACGTGGGTTTTTGGGGGCTTGGCAAAAGACAGAAAAGAAGAATAAAAATGCATTTATCCAAGCTTTAAAGTGTTACACTTTTTACTTATAAATGAAAGACAAAAACATTTTAAATTTTTTTATCGTATTCTTTAAAAAAACAGTTCAGTTTGAGCTTCAGTCATATAGACTGTTACTTTCCACTATTGTTGACAAAATTTCCATTGAGTGCCACAAAAAACCACAAAATTCAAAAAATAAACAAACATTAATAAATATATTTCTTTAAATTTTATCTGTTTATTCAGTTGACGGCCTGCGGTTATGATTTTAATCTCCTTTTGAATGAGTATTTAATTAAATTTTTTTTTTTTGTATTTGTATTTGATTTCTCACATATTTTGATCCAATTTACAAAAGAAACAAAACATTTTGTGTGGGATTTTGGCAAAAATATAAAAAATATTTTAAATAAATAAACTTGAACATCATATTGTCATCATGACTAACAAACTCATTTTGTAAATGATTAAATTCATTTAATTTAACCATTAAATGGTTTATTGTTAAACTAATTAATTGAAAACAACAACAAAACAAAAAAAAATTAAACAAATAATTTATGCAATTTAAATCGCAATTTCTATTCATTCAAAATAAATAATACAAATAATAAAAAAGAAAGATAGACATAAAATTGAAAATAAAATACAATAATATAATAACAAAAGCAAAAAAAAAAAAGAAATGAAATATTATTCAAAACAAGTTTGGTTATGCAAAAAGCACAAAATAAAAATTGTCAAATGAACAACATCAAAAACAATATTATTATTATTTTTATTTCTTATTAATAATTCGCATAAATTATAATAAAAAGATATAGCATATTTAATTTGACGTTCCCGTTTGATCCACGCAGGCGTCTACCATAGTAGACTACGTCAACTACTTATATGAATCTATAAACCAACTGTTGATTAAACGGTTTCTATTGTTGAACCCATAAATATGACGAAAACAAAAATATCAACATTACCAATAACAATAGTTGCAACTGCGTCAAAATGTCAAAGTCCTAAAAATGGCAGACGCTTTTGAACTTAGTAGCCAAATCAAAATAAATGGATAGCTACAGAAGAAATAAAGAGAGCGGGAGTGTGTCCAAATGAAATTTTAATTTTAAAATAGAAATAGAAATAAAAAAAGTTAATAGCAAAAAATGCAAAAGAATAACTTGGGTCTCTCCTAAATTTGCATACACTTCACAGAAGCTGATTGTTTATTTGTTTAATTCATTATGAACACTTTTAATATAAATCAGTCATGATTTTTTTTTTTTTGTATGGATATCTTACTCTTTAAAGACTTTACGTTCAATTTTTTGATACAATAAACTAAGACTTATTTCGCGTAGTGTTGAAGTCTTGATGTCTAGAACAAATGAGGAATATATATGGTCAGACAAACATGGAGTCGATCCTCATTGGGGTCTCCAAACGTCGAAGACTTTTCATTTTAATCTTTTTAGTAGTGGTACTTGCAAACTAAAGAAGAGTCCCTCATTGCTAAATACAATACAAATATTGTATGTATTACCAAAAGAGATTCCGTCGTCATGCTTTATTTACACCGATTTTGAAGGTAACGAACTGAAATTTGGTATAATCTCTAGTTAACAATCAGTTCTTAGTAACAAATCTAGCAAATTTCAAAGCACACCACGGTCCCCATTTATTTTCCTCGCCTTGTCAGTTCACACTCTGACAGATTGCATTCGATTGATTCCTTTAAAAAGCTGAGTTCTCCAATTTAGTATTCTACTACTATAAGTTACAAACATCAAATAAAAATATTAATACAATTCACACTATTATAGTGAAGTGTATAAAAAAATAAATAAAAACTGCGATTGATTTTGGTCTGGTCAACAGCTAAAACGGCTTAATTATATTAAGAGCTATGTTAATTGAGCGAAGCGAGCGAAAATATAAAATAAAACAAAATTAGTAATAAAGAATAAACAAAACAAAACAAAACGAAATTGCAAAAAACTGAAGAAAAAAAAATGAATACTAGAAGAAAGAAAAGGAAGAGCAGAAAAAAAACCGAAGACCAAAAGTATAAACAAATTTGTTTAATTTTTATTATTGTTTATATTGTGGGTGATGTTTTTGTTGTAGTTGTTGTTATTGTGGGTGATGTTATTGTTGCTGTTGTTGTTTCTGTCATTGTTAATGTTAATGATGATGAGTGGAATCTCTCTTAAAATGTAAATGAAATCTGAGATCTGATGCACTTTTGGCCCCTAAATGAAGCCGGTTGTGAGCAAGTTTCTTGGAGCGGATTGTGTTGGCTACATATACTAGCATTAACCTCACACTTCTAGTTGTATCTGCCAATAATCGACTATAATATTCGATATATCAGATGGTGGCTTGAATTATAATAGACTTTTATTTATTCATTGTTTGATTGCTAGCTGATCGAAATGCTGCTCATCACTGTAAAGAATGTTACAATGAAACACAGATAAAGATCTACAATATTTGAACAAATATAAATATTGTATTTGCATATAAACACTGACACAGACATTAATAGATATTAATTTATATGCATTTACATACATACATACATATATGAATTACGAATCTAAATGCAAATTGTTGAAATAAATATACATACATACTACATATAATAAATATGCAACATCCCCAAAGGTTTAAGAATGTCTCTGCTTGTCAACATTGGCTAGAAGCCAAAAATATTTGCATAAGCCAAGAGTTGATATCATTATTAATGCTGCAATAAATGAAAGTTGACACTAGAAGAAATCAACCATATAATAAAAACATGTTTTATTGCACGAGCCCGGCACACGACCCATTAACAGAGAGACAGCAAGAGAATAGTATGCGAGTATGAGAGTGATATAATCAGGTTTGCTCGATTATTGAATACCTTTTACTACTCATGCTTCACTGAAGAAGATACATGAACATGATTCCATAGAGATCTTTATTGACTTTCATCTACAAAAAGTCACCTAGAAGTAGGAAGGTTTTTAATGTTGGAGGATAACAGGATCGACATCAGAGTGGTTCATTTGGGCACAATGTCAAACATATCACAACCTGATCCTCAAAATTATAAGTCTGTCTGTCTTAAAAAGAAGGGAATATTTTTTCGACATAGCTAAAAATAATAGTAGTAGATCTAAAATATTAAAAATTCAAATTATTATGTATTGTAAAATTACAGAAATGTAGATCTTTTCTATTTCTATATACTTATTTGCTCATAGGCCTAACGTGGGAAACCACCCAATAATAGGTGCAGGGTATAAAAACCATAGCGAATTTAAGTTCAAGAGAAAGCAACGAATGCTATTGTACTATAGATACGTGAGTACGCATTTCCACAATTTTTCATACTACGAAAATATATACAAACATACATAGATACTTTTATGTGTGTAGTACTACATATAATACTTAGCTCTCACCCACAGATTCGTCGACATCGAGACAGGTTCAGTTTCGTTCGCTTACTGCGACGGGTCGCAAGCAGAAAATTTGCCTTTTATTCGACTGACGGAACTGTTCTCGTGCGATCGTGATCGTTATATGCCGCGTTGAATTCTACTATATAAAGTAGAGACAAATATCATTTAGGCATTCATTGTTTATACAACGTTTATGACGATCAAATCGTTTGTTAAGGATATAATTTTACCAAAGCATCCTTCCAAACTGTGTTTCTGTGTTAATTTCAATCAAAGTGTATCTTAAAACTGAATTCAATAGTCAAAGAAAGACAAAAAAAACTCTACAAAAATCACTAAAAAATTAATTTTTTGTTTATTTTTTACCTATATTTGCGGATTGACTTTGCCTTTTGCTTGTTGATAAAAAAGCAAAATAAGTAAAAAAAAAAAAAAATAAGCAAATAAACAAAACGCTCCCCAAAAAGATACTTAAGCATTTTTTTGTTTTTGTTGATTATCTACGCGTGTGATACATTGAAATGCTATAAATTTTCATTTGCCTTTTTCCGCAAAATTTTCGCAATTAATTTTCCAACAAACTTATACACACAAAAGCTTTATTTATTGATTTCCACACATTTTGTGTTGTTGTGACGTTAAGCAAAACAACAAATCATATAATTAAAAAAAAATATAAAAACTATAATCAAATATTAAGCTGAAAACAGGAAAAGATCAATAAATTAACTTTAATCAAAATGGAAGTGCAAAATATGCCCGGACAAACCTTGCTGAAGAATAAACGTACATTTGGCAAAAATGATGCGATTATCCTTGAGACAAGATGCGCGGTAAGTGGTTTATTCAATAAAATGTATTTAGATACATATTTGTTTGTATATGGTATATACTTGAATGTACCATATGTATCAAAGTCGTGCACTTGATGTCTGATAAAAATACTATGGTACGAGTATGTATAGTATACAACATTCAATCGAGTAAACAAAACATTTACACTTTGAATTCTAATGGAAAAAAATGTACACACGCTTTTCCATTAGAAAAATGAAAGAAAATAATATAAAACAAAAGAAAAAAATATTGCAAAAAAAATAATAAACAAATAAATTAAGTATTTCCAAAGTTTACTTGTCACATTTTTCATTCAATTCAAGTTCTTTTATTTGTTATTTATGTGATTCTACTAATTCATTCATGGACAGTTAATTAATTAATGCCAAAGGTTTTTATTATTTTCCGAATTAGTATCAAAACTTGTTAGATGAAATTTCTTTGTGATAGTTTCAATGGAATTTTTTTATGAAATTTTATCAAACTGTTTTAATAGTTTTAATAAGACATTAATATCAAATTATTGAGATAAAAAAAAAAAATTATTGATTACTTTATAAATACTTTCCCAACTACTTTACTAAATTACTTACTTATTCACTTACTAAGCTATTTTCTCACTTACTTTCTTACTTAACGACATATTTACTTGATTATGCTATATACTAACTAAATTACTTACTTACTTATCTTACTTACTAATAAATAAATAAAGTACTATACTTAAGTCATTACTTGGCTATATACTTAATTACCTAAGTACATGCATACTTTTCTCTAAACTAAACTTTTAAGGCATAATAATTAAAAAAATTTAGAGACCTGTAAATTTACTCGTAAGTCCTTAAAACCCATTTACCTAAATATTACAGCATCAATCATTGATTATGGTTTCACACATTCAGCATTCAGTCATTTCATTCTCTAGGTGATTTACACAAACGTAATGCATTATTATCAAAGATTTATTGGCTTTTTTTGTTCGATAATCTTCTGTCATGTGTCAGGTACCTACTACGTACATCTATATTTCCGCATTCATAAAACTTCCTATCCCATAATTTCGTATATTCGTGTATGTATACTTACATTTAAATGATCTTTTGACATTTTTGCTTTAAATTAACAAATTTTGGGGTAACAAAAATGTGTTCTTTCAGAGATGTAAGTTTCCTGTGCTTAAAGTATAACAAAAAATGATAAATAAACATATTCGAATTATTTCCTATTCAATTTCTTCTTTCAATGGTCAGCGATTTTTATGTTGTTTTTTAATACGAAAGATCTCTTATATGAATATTGCTTAAATGTATAGAAGAACCCTTGGTATACATACGAGTATGTAGGTAAACTTTAGATTATTATACGTTGTATAACAAAAATGGAACGACACATTATTAAGACTTAACTTCCATGAATCGACGAAATTAATTATCTCTAACTAGAAAATTTTATATTTGAATTGCATTCTGTCATTTACGTAAAAATAAAAATAAATAATGTATGACAACTAAATTATGCATTCAAAAAAATGAAATATTTGAGAACCATTCACTTTCTGATTTAAGATAAATATTTCATAGAATGAATACAATTTATTTTCCATTCAAATAAATCAAAAATTTTCCCGGTCTTTTTAAATTCATTTTTTTGTTAATAAATTTGATTAAGCAATTCATACAGAAAAATGTATAATGTTTTGTTACCAGAAAATTCAATAAACAGAAAAATTATAATTTGATTTATGTATTACAATTGTTGAAAATTAAAAATTTTGTATTTAATTGATTGTTTTGTCTAATTCTTCTTATTGTTTCACTCAACAGCTCAACAATCTTTATCCGATTGCCCGATTGACACAGAAAATGGAAAACGTGCTGAATGTGGCAAGTGGCAATGATGATGAAAGTCCCTACACGATTGAATTAATTACACCCGATGATGCAGAGGCTGTGCTCACAATGCTCAAACGGTTTTTCTTTAAAGTAAGTTTCTATAAATAAGTACAAATCTATTGTATATTTATATTTCCCCCAGTTTCAATTCTCAAAATTAACATAAATTGGCATATTCAACGAGTATTATTGGGGCGTTCATTAACTATGAATATACTTAAATAATTATGAATTGATTTCGTTCGATTCAAATTATTAAATAACAACAAGCAAAAAAAGAAACCTCTTATAAAATAAGCGAGAAATTCCAATTCATAGAATTTTTTTTGTTTTGGTTTTTATAATAATAATTATTATTATGTATGAACAAAAATACAATGCAGGTGTTTGATTTTCGATTTTCCTTATTTAAAAATTTTAAAAGAATCGATTTGGGAAAACAAAAACTACAATGTTTTGTTTTACATATTAATTAATTCAACTAATTTATATTTACATAAATTTCATATTGACAAAAATCGTAAACATATTGAATACGTCATAGCGAATTTTGTAAATATAATTTATTCAAAATTAACAAACATATGTAATTAAAATATTATAATATTAAAATACAAATAAAGTGAGTCATCATTGTAAGGAGTCCCCCAAAATTGGTCCATGGAAATTTTTGACAATTGATTTGATTTCATTTCCCTATGGGAAATACCTGAAATTACTATAAAAGAAACGACACAGTTTCATTGAAAAACCAAATCAAGTTTTACTCTTTTATTTTGCTGTAGACGTATGACGATCATAGCCCAATAAAATTTTTTGTAACAGGTTTTATTATTCTTATTTTTTCCCTTCAACTTGAAAGTTAAGATAAGAAACAGAAAAACGAACAGAATTTAACTTCGATTTTAGTGGAAATTACATATCATTCGCGAGTGACTAATTTTTAAATTATATCTTGTATGGCAGTTATTTCTTATACTTTTCCAATCAGTGTAATTTAAACATTTGGACATAAAAAAGTATACTAAAATAGATTAAATACAGATTTACACTCCTAACTAAAAATTATGAATTATTCTACACGATAACTCAAATTTCTGCTGGTAAGCGCAATTTTGTAAAAACGGAAATATGTTTAAAAACTGAGACATGGAATATCGATTTATTTTTTAAGCAGATCAGAAATACTCTATGGAGTTTCCAAAGTATTTATTACTCTGATAAACGTGTTCAGACAAGTTCAAGAGAATTTTTAACTTTAAGTAATTTTTAATTGATTCATTGGGTTGATCGGCGGCGGATCTGGCGTTAGACATATAAAAATATAAAGACAAAAATCATTCCTCGTGAATACATAAAAATTTCTTCGTCCTCTATCCTTTTTTCTACTCTATCCTCACAATTTCTTCTCTTTCTTCTTTCGTCTTCTCCTTTTTCCTACATCAAAACATCTCATAGACCAACACATTGGCAGCACTTGTTGATCGCTACGATTTGATTTGTTGTAACAATATTATTATATATTATAAGTATTATTATTATAAAAAACAAATTTTTGTTTGTCATTTTGTGCTCTCTAGGATAGAAAATGATACGATGCGACAGGAGTTTTCATTGGTGTATTAAATTAATTTAATTAAATTATATACTCAATACATTTCTATTATTCTATTATTTAATATGTATTTGCACACCTGAATAATAAGACAATAGACTCATAGACATTTCCGCTATAAATACAAAAAATATACGATAATTGAAAGCGTGACTTGTTTTTGGTAAATCAATCTGATCAGAAAAGAAGAAAATATGTTTGTATAAAAAAACAATTGAAATCTGTATGCAAAAGTTGACATTCGAAAGTAAACAAAGACAATTTCACAAACTCACATAACTTACTTACTTAAGTAGATCGTTTCAATTTATTTTAATTGGCAAATAAATGTCCATAAATGACATGGTTACACCTATATATGTATTTGGATATAGAAAGTTTGTTTGTTTATTTGTTTTTTAGGCCCTTCTAATCCCAAATATATATTCATTTTATAAATATGTAATAAATTAGCAAAAAAAAAAATAGATCAAAAACAAAAAGTTGTAGTTGTTGAAAGCAAATTTATCGTTTAATCTTTAATGATAATTTTTTTTAACCTGAATCGTTCATGCAAATGAAATATTAAATTTTATAATTATTATTTATGACTTCATTAAAAACACACACAAACAAGTGACAAAATATTATAAATCGATCGGCAACTTTACATTGTTTTAATATAAACAAATTCAACTATAATTGCAGTACTCACTCATATTTACATATGTTCAGTTCAGGTTGATAATCAATAAATTAAAATATTAATCATAAAATAAATATGCTAAACAAATCGTTACAGATAACGATCAACTTGAACATAAAAGGCAATTTTTCTTTATAAATAACAATATGTTATATTCTGTCAATTAAATAACAATTACGTTACACAGTAGTAGTAGTAGTAGTATATTTAACTTAAAGTTATATTAAAAATTAAAAATCACTTAAAGTTATTAAGATTTTACATTAATTAATTAAAACAATAATGGTGTGTTGATTGCTAATTAAAGGCAATAAAAATATATCTGATTTAAATAACACATATATGTATGTAGTAAATGCAATATTGTTGTATTGTATTGTTGTTGTTATGGAGTAGATAACTTGGGCTACCTAAAAGTTTCAATACTCAACAATAAGATGGAATTTGTTCTCAATAATATTCTGTTATCATTCACCGTATTCCCCAAGTTGCCTACTCAGATACTATTCTCCAAAAAAGTTAAAAAAAAAAAAAATCAGGAACTATCATTAAAAAGAGAAGAGTTTTTAAACCTATAATTATTAATAATATCTTCACAGTGGAGCTAAGTTTATTAGCATACCAAGCCATGTAGACTCTATCATACCCCTTCGCATAGATTAGATTCATTACTCCAAATGACAGAAATCCAATCCAAAAAGGTTGGAACTCAATACCACCACTGTACAAATAAATTCATGATATTTTTAAAACACTACAGACTTCATATGATTAAAAAAATAATGAAAGCTAAAACCAATAAAATAAAAAAAATTTAATAAGATCACAACTTTTAAATTATAATATACTACAAACACAATACATCTCTGCTCTATTCCCGTACCTTAACATATTTTCCTTTGTTTTATTTGTCAT
The DNA here is from genome assembly GCA_035041805.1 of Amiota mariae. Taxonomy (NCBI): domain Eukaryota; kingdom Metazoa; phylum Arthropoda; class Insecta; order Diptera; family Drosophilidae; genus Amiota; species Amiota mariae. The sequence goes on from JAWNKV010000550.1 coordinate 5,393,380, forward strand.
CTAAAACCAGTTTATTGCAATTGTTAAAACCAGTAAAATAAAATAATAAAGCTAAAGACCTTGAACTTCTTTACGTGTATATGCTTTCAGGTTAATGAACCGTTTGAAAATACAATAAAAATATACAAAAATTATAATCTTACTTATACACAATTCCCCTTTTATTTTCTTTTTCCAGGATGAGCCACTTAATACGTTTTTAAATCTTGGCGATTGCAAAGAATTGGAAAAATACTCACTAAAATGTGTCACGGACAATTGTTCGTACAAGGCTGTGCACAAGAATGGTGCCATTATTGGTGTCTTTCTGAATGGACTGTTGAGAAGACCGGTGAGTGGTTATAGATTAATATGAAAATATGTACATAGTATTAAATTCAATATTCCTTTACTATAGCCAACAGATTATGTGCCCGTGAAGTCTGCCGATGATTGCGCGCATCAAAAATTCAAGAAAATACTCACACTTATGGATCACATTGAAGAGAATTTTAATGTGTTCGATTTGTATCCCGGTATTGATACAATACTTGATGGTAAAATATTGTCAGTGGATACGAATTATCGTGGTCTGGGCATCGCTGGACGCTTGACTGAGCGCACATTGCAATTCATGCGTGACAATGAAATCAAGGTAATGCATGTACTCTGCAGTTCACATTACTCGGCACGCGTTATGGAGAAGCTGGGCTTCTCCGAAGTCTATCAGCTCAAGTATGCCGACTATAAAGTGAATGATGCTGTTGTTTTTAAACCTGAACCACCACATGTTGCTGCTCGCATTTTAGTCAAGGAAATGGCAGATGTTAGAAGTGACACAAAATCATTGTAAACCAAAAACCATTAATTCGATCATGTTAAGATTAACTTACAACTAAGCTATACAACTATTAACTAGTTGAAGAATTTGTTAATTGTGTGTATATGAATATCTTATGTATCTATTGAGCAAGTATACATTTTGAGTCGTTTTAGATGCAAATGTAGTAGCTATTATCAATTTTATTTTATATTACTATATTATATGTGAATATGTTTTATTTTTCCTTTCTTTTTTATAATTAATTTTTTCATTTTATAATATTATATTTTATCCTAATGAATTTGTGATTGATTAGTATGTAATGGTGTTGGTTTGTAAGTCATGTGATTTAATTATTTTTTAAAATCCTTTTAATATAATATTTCATTATCTTGTATAATAATTTTTTGTATATATTGTATTGTATATTGTATCATCATCAATTGCATATGCGACATTAACAAATTTTACCATTTATTTTAAGATTGTATTATTCTATATATTTGTTATCCATTAAAAACTAACAAAATATATTGTGCTCAATAAATAAATAAATTTTATAATATTTGTGCAATTTCCATATGTGGAATTTAATTAAATAAATTTCATTAATAAAGATTTGTTGAAATATATAATTATGAAACCATTTCTTGGATTTATTAATGTGCAAAGGCATACACTGAAACTAAGAGTAATCCAAACTAAGCATCACAAGCATGGACCATACGGTTTCTGGGTAAATTCTCCGTTTGAACAACTTGTTTATTCTATCTTATTCTATCCTATTCTATAAATATTTGTAATGATGCTTCTAATGCATTAATGGAAACTAGCGGAACCCACAATCAATATAAGTGATAATAACTTCTTTATATACAATGTTCTTTGTAAAAACTCTACTATCACTTGATAAATATCCCTGATCTCATGTCTCAGAAATATAAAATCGCAATCCATTAAATGATCGAACTCTACTGGCGGCAACATACAATTATCCGTGACTAAACACAGACTGTCCCAATAAAATTCCTACTGACCTTGGGATTTATTTAGAGTCATCGCAAAAGCTGGAAAGACTGAAATTTGAGTTCTTTGGAATTTGAACGGTAAAAGAGTTCCCGAACACGGGAATTACGCGGGTATTACGCCCTACATCTGTTAACATCTTTTTATATCTAAACTTCTGGACCGATAATTGATAAAAAATAGATTATACACATCTAGCGAAGAATACCATTCAATTGGTATATAGTATTTCTATAAAAAAAATTGGTTCAGTAGTTTAATTATATAGATACTTTAGCCTCCATCATTAACGTTCGATCTACAATAACAATCGGTGCTCTGAAAATTTGTATTCCTTGGATTTCATTTTGAATAACATTTTAACCGCAGACTCCATCCCAAATTTAAGTATTTTATGTCATTCTTAAAAATTAATGTGACCCAATATAATCTCATAGGCTCTGGATAGTGGATTCATATTGATCTACATACATACATATGTACACGCTTCATTTTCTCAAATATTGTATGTGGCAATTAAAAGACCAATGGTCTAATCAAATCTTTTTATACTGAAAAAGCTCAACAGAATCTTTAAGATTATTCTTTGTAAAATATATTTCAGTTGAAGTTAGCCATACATTTTTTTTTTTTTTTTTTGTTTGTTTTGGAAATCCTTCATATCGGAATGTAATTCTTTAATTCATCACGTGTCACAATTTTTCTCCAAATCAGATAAGGATTCTATAATTCAGTTCAGTTATTACCATTTACAATTGCATCGTAGAATCACTATTAAGTTTTATCTCAGTTAAAATTATAAATATAGTATTTTTTTTATTTATTAAATAATTTAAGACAACAACATAAAAATTTAAACAAATTTAATAAGTTCCAATTTCTTCTTCAACACGTCGGCTCCTCAAATTCTATCCTCTTACGTTGCGATTACGATTGGCATTGACATTGCGGTTTGGTCTGCGGATAACAATTCTACCAGCACCATTTCCTACACCAAGACCACCAGCAGCACCATTTCCACCAGTAACTAAACCACCGCCAAGACCGCCTCCAGCACCACCACCAAGACCGCTTCCAGCACCACCACCAAGACCGCTTCCAGCACCACCACCAAGACCGCTTCCAACACCACCGTTACGACGGCGTCGTACATTTCTGTATCTCAAGTTTGATATGAATATCCTTTTGCGAGACGGTAGTGGTGGTATTGGTGGCAAAGGTGGTAGTGGTGGTAATGGTGGTAAAGAAATACCATCACCATCCGGTGGAGTATCACCATCCGATGGGGTTGACTGTGCACAAGTTTTGTCAATGCAGACAAAAGCAAGCAAAGCAAAAATGCCAAATCCAATAATTGTCGATCTCATTATGATGATCCGATCCGATTAGAAATAAAGTATAAAAGTTTTAAGTTTGATGGTTAAAGTTGATATACTTCCAAATTGTTTGCATCAAGCCTTTTATACCCAAAACTAACTCTTGGTTGAGATTCGCGAATAATACCAATTGTTTAAACAGTTGGAGGTTTTATATAAAATATTTTTAATTACTTGAGCGACTTGCTTAAAAGTATTTGCAAATATTTGATCTCATGCGCAAATTTAGAAAAACACATGTCATTACCATTCTAGTGAATCATTAGAAATTTGACTTTGAACTGGGCAAGTGTTAAGCAAATAATGTTTACTTTATCTTTGGTGTTCTATTTTAATTTTATTTTAACTGAGCACAAGAACAATACAAAAATAAAATTTACAATTTACAATAATTTATAATAATTAAAATTCATCTAAAATGTACAATATGAAATTTTTGTACAAGCAACTTCTTCGGAACACAAAGACAATATAAAATACAAACAACATTGATTTGTAATCAAGTGTCCTCACCTTTCATACGCTTTATCATTCTCCGTAATTGTTCTTCATTGCCATATTTTTTTGCATTCGATTTGACATTTTCATGATGTGTATTTGCCACCGCCGAGATTTCATCAAGTTTAGCCCGGTTCATGGCAAAAGAATATCTGAATCAGAATAGAAAATTATAAATAAATACATAATGGAAATAACGCATAATCAGTACTCACTTTAATGTAAAGAATCCTAGAATTGTGCTAATTATACCAAGAGTTGCTAAAACCAATGCAACGCGCAAATTCGACACACGTCCAACGCTTTCAAAACCATAATATGGTCCCGGATTTGGATTGTAATTTGGTTTCACTTCCCATGGTCTGAATATTTCGCCAGGATACATCTCGGTTTCCTTACTAGAACGACTCCCAGCACTTGGATAAGAAACTGTTTCCAGAGAGAAATCATATTGTTCCCGAGTCTTGGGTTTTATAAGCGTTTGATATGCTTCTGAGATTTGTACAAATCGAGCAGTTTTTTCACCATTTGGTGCAGCGCCCTTTACGTCAGGATGATACTGCAATTAAATAGGGAGTATTTTATAAATAACTTATAACAAAAAAGGTTTAGTAAATATTTTGCAAAATGTTTACACATATTTTGCAATTCGGCAATTGTCTAAAACAAACAAAATTGAAGGTTATATGAAGTGATAGGCAACTGTACAAACGAAATAATAATAGATAATATTCAGATATTTTGGGAGCATACTACAGTCGAACTTTCCTATAACGAATCTGCACGTGGCAGCAAATAAATCGGTTTATACAAACTTGTTCCATTTTTTATTATTTATTTATTTTTATTTTAAAGTTAATACTAGGCCTTTAGATCTAAAAGATTATTATAATATTAGATTATATCTTATCTTTGTATATTGAATTTGAAAACAACAGGAAAACATGATGAAGTTAGGAAAAGGGCTTTTCTGTTGCATTGATGATAAGGACATTGGTCCAAACATAGACATGGACATAGAAGATACGTCCGGATGACAGCATAGCTGACAAGATGGGCATCTATCCCCATTGAGTAAATAAGTTTGGGTGATGGCACTGTGACCAATTCGAAGACGAGTGCAAAAGGTGCCGCCGCGTACGGCAAATAATTTGATTTAAAAAAATAAAATAAATAACAGAAACTTTAATACTGACATCTGTTCACGATGAGTGTTAGTCGATGACTCAATCCAACTTTTAAATATACAGTTTATATGTAATCTATTAGTTTGATCTTAGTTATTTTCTTAAATCCTTAAGATCCTTCCACATATTCTTCTAAAATATTGTGGTCTCAAATTATATTGGTTTTACCGCCACTCCACATCTTCAAAATGGATCGAATTGCTTCCATGGATGAAGAAACTCATCCGAATGTACGTTTTTTCTGTAATCATTATCATTTATTGGGAATCCCATAATGTAGAAAAATTCGTTATGGAGAAGTTCGAATATATAATATACAAATTAATTACTTAATTGCTTTTAAAACATTTGTCAAACAACATATTAAAAAACTCACTTGTTTCGACAATTTAACAAAAGCATTGCGTATTTCCTGCTGCGTGCAATTTCTTTGAAGTTGTAGAATCTCATAGTAATTTAGTTTTTTACGTCGGGGTGGGTTAAGGCAATAACTGTTTACCAAATAATACGAACAATTAAATTTATATAACAAAATAATATAATAAATAAAACAAAACACATACTTACGTCGTGTACATGAGAACTCGGTGATTGTACACCAACTCATAAGTCGCAACATAGTATAATTTTGTTGTCCTTCTTCCCTTTGTTTTTATATTTGAAAATTTTAAATTTATTTATATTACACACAAAAATTTTGATTCATTTTTATTAGCCGAAAAATATAAACACAAAATTTGTGGCCAAAATAATTGTAAGGTAGTTTGTGGACGAGAGCATTACAAGTTGTAAATCAGCTGATTAGTTTGATATATGTTTGCATATCGTAATATCGTAAATGTATTTACGATATTGTTAAATGGTTTATTTTCAATTATGTATGGATTTGTTTTAATATGTCTTAACTTTGGATCCAATTATTCATTTCTAGAAAGATTATGTGGAAACAATTACAGAGTTAAACTACCACTTTTCATTCTAAACGAATAATTCCAATTTTTGAAATCTATTCGTTGATATTCTTTCACTTGGATGGTTGGTATACGAATATTTCGAAAAAAAAACTCATATTTTAATGTAATATGATGGTTTAAGTTTTCGAAAAAGCATAGATTAAAATGTTTTTGGATTTCAGTATTAGACTCTGCTATTAGTTATATGATTGATTGCCTTGTACTTTGAAGTCTGGGTAGCATATCTAAATGTATTTTAAGAATATAATTATAATAATTGACTTGTTTTGGACGTTAATTCAATTTTGTAGATTATTGCTGAAATTCCTTAGGCTTCAAGGAGAATTTCTAATTAAAAAAAAATAAGAAAAATCATTCAAATTAAAAGGGATTGATTATAATAAATAATGGTTTGTGGAAAAACTATTGGTATTTTAAATTATCAACTGTGTTATGGTGATTCTCTTTTACTTCCGGTAGGGAAGGTGAAAATTTAAAGCCTTTTACAGCACTGCTTTGTTTTCTGCTTGCACCAGCTTGGCAGTTCTTTTTAAGAACCCTGCAAAATTGTTTTTATTACGCAAAGCCGCTTAAATAATGCTCAGTATTTCTAAAACTTGTGCATTTTTAACTAAAACAGTAGCAGGTAAGTGATATGTTCAATATGATTAATGATTATGTGAAGTTTAACAATATTATCATTTTATGCAGCGCAACGATATGTCTCAGTCACCCCCATGTGCAGCATTGATCAGATATGGCGTGAGGGTAAGGGGCTGCCAGAGAATCCCAATTCATTTGGTCCCCTCACCAATCTCCCTGACTATTCGTACTTGGATGGCCGGCCAACGCCGCTCGGGGTTAGTTTTTTTTTTTCATAAATAATACATATTTTTTTTTTTAATACATTTATAAAAATTTTTCATTGAAATTTTATACAGTCTAATCAGAAGAAACGCCTAATTAAGCAACAAGAGATTGCTACCAAAATCGTCGAGTTGAGCAGTGAATTGGATTATGCAAAGAAACGTCATGCAAATCTAAAAGAATCTGCCAAGGGCGAAAGACAGCGTATTCTTCAAAACAAACTCAAGCCAAAGGGTCATTTGCTGCTTAAACAAAACTAAAGCAGTCTATCAATGTAAACTCTCACATTTAATACAATTAAATCTTATTCACTTAGAGTATATAGATACTGTTTTTTGTTTAAAACTACATATAAACAAATCGTGTTTTTTTTTTTTTGTGATTCAATTCAATTTATATGAATATTTCATTTGCTAATTGAATCAAAATTTGGTGCAGAGGAAAACATCAAAACTCACTCTATTTATATTAATGGTTATAATTAATCGTTAAGCTGCTTGCGTATGTCGCACTTGCTGATCGTGTCCTTATAATTAAGACCAAAGATTACTACGCACCAAAATAAAATCAAATTTATTAAAACAAATATGAAAGAAAATAAGTAGTTTGCACCTTTTTAAGTTCGCATACTGAAAATGACACATTGCCACTTGGTACGCGACATATGTAGGTACACCCACCTTTAATATATTGTAGCTGTTAATATAATAATTTTTGTTCGATAATTAATAGAGCTATACTAATTTGCTTTAAATTGCAATTATAAATACGGAAACAATTCAAATGCAGTTAAATATTTACTTAATTTTAAACTAAGAGTAGTGTGAGTTACAAGGTTGTTTTGATGATGAATAAACGTCATCAGCTAAAGTCAGAAACTTACGACTTCCAAGTTCATATCCGTTACCATGTATCCATATGTCTAAAGCATTTATATCTACAAATGAATTCCTATTAAATCCAATAAGAAAATTCAATATTTGTGCAGCTCATTTACTAAGTACTTACCATAATAACAAATCTATTCGGTTTGGTGATAGAAGCTTGGCACACCTGCAAAATATTTACCCCACTAATTTGTATTCATTCGTTAAAGAGAAGAAGGAGATTCGGTCAAATTTAAACAAATTCAGCTTAGCAATTGAGAAAATAAGATGCGGAACGTATTAAGTTCACAGTAGAAGTCCATAGATCACACTTCAATAAGAACAAAGCTTCTGAAAGCAATTTATCGCGATACATAGCACTTCAATGTTTGCAATTTATGAAATCTAGTTTAATCTGGTTATTGATTTAAATGTAACAAGTTGCTTTTTGAAGAAAGCGGATGGTGGGTGTCTTTATGAAAATCAGTAGATCATTGACTTAATAAATGCAATTCAAAATAAATAAATATTTAATAAACAGAAAAATAAATGTATAAATATGTAGAAAACAATTTCATATCAAATTATTGTGTTTACTCAAATTCCGGTCTACTTGAAACGTAAAAGGGATTTTTATTTATTTAAATTTCATTTTCTTTTTCGTATTTATTTTTATTTTTTCTTGCAAAACAAATATTTTCGCAAATCAAAATAAGTAACACAATAATTCAATTGCGTTTTGAAGATTTTTGAAAATGTTTTCTTTTTATTTATTTTAGTTCAATTTAATTTCGATTCCTTTATATTATCTCAAAAATAATATGTGTTAAATAAAATTTAAATTAATACATACATAATTATATTGAAATGACTTTGCTACCATAAACAAATATGTAATCCCTAAATCTCTATAAAGAATAATCACTAAAATAAAAATCTTATTAAAGGCTTATATCATATATTTTATATATTTTTTTTATTACGAGGAAATAAGAATTGCTGTCAAAACATTCCACAGGTAAATATTTACCTACGAGGTCGATTTAACAAATTGTTGTGTATCAGATTTTATTTTTAAATATTGTATTCAATATTCTTCCGTTTTCTTTATAATATATTTTGTCCAATATTAAAAAAAAAAAACATGCATTAGCTTTGTCCTGGTTGAAACTCACTTTTCTCTCATTCATTCTTTAATGTATGCATTTCGTGATTGATAGTCAGATTGCAAATAAGGAAGGATAATATAAATAAACAAAATAAAACATTTATTTTTATTGAACAAACCTCTACTATAACTTTGGATTTGACCATCTTTGACTTGACGTTGGTTTACTCGATGAATTTTCTTGTTTTGACTGTTTCTTTGTTATGGACGTGTAGTTATGAGTCCATGTTATGTCCAAGCTAATGAAATGACAGCGAATCATATCAAATTATTAACTCAAAAATTGAAATCATTGAGCAATGTGATATGGCAATGACCTCCCTCAACGATCTCGTGCTATTTCAGTCGTTGATTAGTCAAAAGCTCATCCTATGTCATATCAGTAATACCTGAAATTGCATATAATTGCATATGTATTTAATTGATCATTTCAAAGGTGTCACTTATAAAAAAGTTATGACATCAAATTGCAAATTCCCATTGACAGATTTTCTTACAAGTTTTAAACTGTCCCTCGTATAAATATACAATACATATGGCACATACTCATATCTGATCTTGTATATTGCAAATGTTGTTTGCTGATGTTTCTAATCACATTAATGGTTTGCCAAAAATGAAGATCAATCAACCGGAAAAACAAATGGGGAAAGAAACTTTTTATAAGCTAAAAAAAGTGTTAAAGTAGGCAAGATTTTTTAATTTTTTTCGTTTTTATTTTAATTTGTTTATTTTCTTACTTCTTAAATTAGAGTTTAAGTATGAAATTTGATTTTTGTACATATTGTTGTCAATATGAATTATTGAACTTATTATTATATAAAATATGAACCAAGATGTGAGAGCTTGTCAATGATTTGATATCCAAGTTGAAAAAACGTGTTTCTTTTAGCGCCTTTTTGTCTTCCAAGTGAAATGCATTCTTCTCTTGGTTTCGATTGATTTGAGAATGTCTGCTGTCGCCAGCCGGTAAATCACGATTTCTATACAATCAATTGACTTCAAAGTTGAATTATAGTAAATTTATTTTGGATTTTGTTCAACAAATAAACAAATTGTGTTTCAATTTTTGCACCTTTTTAAAGTTGTAAAAATGTTTTCTTTTTATGTGCTATACACATATGAGTACATACATATGTTCACATGTACACGTATGTGTTGTTATTTATGGCTACCGCCATTTATGCAATTAATCAAGTGGAATTTTACTAGGAAATGTACATATATTATTCATTTTGTATATCTTTGAAATTCGATTCTTTTTATAGAAATAGATTAATTTAAACACAACAATTATAGTTCACATTGATGTTAAATGTCTTTAAGAAATGATAATATTTTTCATTTAAAAAATATTTAGTTAAATAGTTAATTGTTTCAATATTAAACTGATTTGACTGAAAACAAATAATTTATAAATTCATTTCTAACAACTTATAAATAAATTTAGTGTTCCCAACATAAAAATTAAAGAAATTTTTCTTACAAGAAACCAAATTTTAATAATCTGTTTACATAAAAACTACGTACCAGTAATGGCGAACCACTAGCATTCATCCCATGTATGTTTCTTCTAAGCTTAATATACCCTTTGTATTATATTAGTAGGAAGTTGCGTGGTCTCTACAAGATTGTATTGTGACTTACTAAGGGTGTCGGGTCATGAAAAAAATTGAAAACCTTATAACTCAGTTAGTTTATTGTTATAAATAAACTATGTTAATATTTTTTTTTCTGTTTATTGTTTATTTTTAAATATATTTTTTATTTTTAAAATTATATATTTTTGGGTATGGCGCCAACGTCATAATAAATGTCGCATTAATAAATAAAAAAAGAAAAAAAAAATGAAATTAACACCAATTTCTCACTGGTACCACTTAATTAAAAGAAATATTTCACATACGCCGGGTAATACTGTCTTGCAAAAATAAAATATCCCACGATTAAAACAAAAGAAATTAGCATGCTTTAGTCGAATGGGGTGCCCTCTCGCAATTAAGCTTTCAAAACTTAAAAATAAGAAATTTTAAAACTATATAAATACTGATAACAATCAATGCATCAATGGTCTTCAAAGTTTTGAAGGAAAAGTAAAATATTTTATTGTCATATTCTATAAATTATTTTTATTTAAGTATAATAGATGTTTCCGTGAAATGGAGTTGCGGATATCGATATCCAATCGATAATTTCAGCGTTGAATAAAGATCTTAAGACTATATCCTGAGTTTTTCTAAGCAATATCTTTAAAATTATGAATATTGTGGTGCTTCCTACTTAGTAAGGAATCTAATGAGGGCATCAGGCACAACTGGTTCGATTTGCCTCTTTAAGTTAATCAATAATCTACCCTTTATGTGGTCTTACCCTTTTTTCGTATAACTGAAGATACTGGCACATAAAAAGAAAAATAAATTAATTGAAAATTTATATAAATTGTCGCAAAATTAAAGCGAATTCAAGATAAAAGCAGATATAAATTGCAATATCTGATAATATGTTTTTCTTTCCTGAAACTTTTCCCAAAAAAAAAAAAGTAAAGAAAAAAAAAATTAAAATCATCAATTAATTAATCTAATCTACAAAAATTCATTGACTTATGAAATCAAAGTAAAAACAAAAACAATAATAACGATTAAGGCGAATTCCAAATGATTCACCAAAGATCTCACGAATAAGTTCGGACCAGACAATCTTGCGTCATCTAAGGCAGACGATCAACGATCGGCGGTCGGTGGTCTGTGGATTTAAATTTGTATTGGTGCTACAATTTCACAAAGTAGTGCGAATAAATTGTGAATTTTTTGTATAAAAGGAAGGGTTCTGCTAAAGCGAACACACAGAACCAAATAAACAATTGTGGAGTAAAGATCTTATAAAGAAATAATCAAAATCAAAGGGAAAACAATAATTAATAAAAATATTACACAGGATTCAATACATATTAAAATTTGGAAATAAAAACTTCAAAAAAATTCTTTTTAATAAACTCAACAAATTCTTAAAAATGGAACTTACGGTAAGTTGCGTAAGATAAATAACACTTATATAGTGAAGACACACTTCTTAGTGCCATTTGCTAGAAGGTGTGAAAAATTATATGAATTACCTCACTCAGTGAAAATAAAAACTAATTACGAAATTTTCCACTATTTACAGATATTCTATACATTTGTATCTCTTGTTATTGGCATCATTTTGAGCAAGATCAGTTACAGCAGTGCTAAACCCACATTTAGTTCCGACAGTCACAGTCCATATGTCTATAGCAGTTATGGTGTTCCAATTGAACATGTGAATCGAAACAAAGATTACATTCTAAGTTATGGTCAACCATTGACCCCAGACCGTTTAAGTCGTCTACGTCATGGATATTATTATGTAGATGATGGCTTTATTGCACCAGTATCAAATAGTGTAGCCAATTCAGCTATAAACAATAGACGTCAGGATGCCGGTGTGACAACTACTAGAAGCACAAATAATAGTGATGGTGCACGTTTTTCGCCAATTGTTCGTTACCAGGAGACACGCACCAAACGCAAGAAGCTCTTTGTGCCCAATCTTTTCGGTTAGAACGGGGACAATCTTTTTAAACTTATGACAATCAAATTCGGCCTTGCTAAAAAGGCGTGAGAGTTACAGACTGATGATGTTTGTTATTTAACAATAATTTTTATTCTATTCCTGATTTGCCTAAGCACCACAGAAGTACCTTAAGTTTAATTATATAAATTATTTATGTTTATACAAAATACAGAAATAAAATACATATACATATATATATTTTTGAATAAAATGAAGTGGAATTTATTCTATTAAACCAAAACAATCAAAAGACTTAAGACACAAACTTGTTGGAATTTGTGAAATTATTATTACAAAAATTCTCAATATGATTTGAATTTATTTTGGTCACTTTCACTGAATTCATTACATCTTTCGTTTCTGCATATGAATAAATCTTATGTACCGATTTTCTATAGGCAAATTGATTTATAAGTACATTTTATAGCAGTTCACAACCGGAAATTACTTAAAGTTCTAGAATAAAACAAATACTATACATAAATTGATTTGCATATTTAATAAATAACCTACTAAATTTCCTATTATGTGTAGGTACTAATTTATTATAATAACAATAACATGGCGTATACTTGTTATTTTTATTGATTCATTCAATCATTCATCCAAATATTCTACGATGATCTATTGATTTAAAAGTTACCTCTCGTTCCACCGAAAATTAAATACCTTAAACTCTGAATGATACTGGTGATAGTAATGCATATTGCGTATATTTTGAATATTTTCTATTGATTCTGTTGCCATAAAATTTCAGTCCATTATCTCAAAAACTAAATAAATATTTTACCAGACTAGCAGCCAACAGACATATCGATGGTATGACAATATTAGATCAATCAATGTCAAACATTTCCATGTCCATGTCCACGACAAGGCATTGAATTTAATATATTGCAAACATCAACGTAAATTGTTAATTCTTTATCCATTTCTACTAGTATGACTGAAGGGTATACAAAAAAAAAAAACAAATGAAGAAATTTACCCACAATTGTTAGGTAAATATTTTTTAGAAAATTTCATGCGTTCTCAACAACAAATGAGCAAAAGTGCAATTTCATCAATAAATCACTTAAATAAAATTGAGTATCAATAACAATTTTTTTTTTATTACAATTCTTGTTATTTTCTTTATTATACATATGCATACGATTTTTTTTTTTTTTTTTTTTTTGTGTTTTTTAGAACATTTAGTTTACTAAATTTGGCATGAAGTTGCTAATTTGTTTTTAGTGCGTAATCAATAGAGAGAGAGAGAGAGAGAGAGAGAGAGAGAGAGAGAAAGAGAAGTGTTCGTTTTTGTCATATTTTTCCTCTAAACTTAGGTATCAAGAGATCATAAAGTCATGCCCATGAGTATGCAATGAAATATATTTCATTCTAAATAATTTCTGAATTGTTTATTAAAATGTTAATATATTATAGATGCCTTAAAGTATGTAAGATTATTCTTTTTTAAAAACGAAATGAATTATTTTAAAAAATGATTTCTATAATCAGAAGATAAAGTACTTTATATGAAACCGAATCTATTGGTAATTTAATATGATTTCTACATAAGCATACATAATACAAATGTTATTCATTATTTTTAGTCTCTGTTTAACTATTGTAAAATATTCGCATACAGACAAAATATCAAGTAAACTTAAACTTACATAAATACCATTAACAAGTAAAGAATAATAACTTACTTATTCTATCTACAATAGTAGATCCACAAACTGAACATTTTTAATTTTACCTTGTGTGAAATCCGTGTTTAGAAGAAGGTTTATGGAAAAATAAAATTCGAAAAAACTCAAAGGAACAGCCGAGAAATCTAAAAAAAAAAATCGAAAAGAGTGAGTTATTTAATGAGATGCATATAAAGTTTAGAAACATATTTTAAAATCAATTAGTCCGTCAACCAACCAGTATCCAGAAATGTTTTGCGAATCAGAGGCAGGACAACTTCTGCCCGGGTATCTAGTATTAGATAAAGTTTCTCATAGCTGTATACCATAGGTCCAAACTGGCTTTGAAGGACTTTACTATTTTTTTTTTTCTTTTTTGTGTATGTAAAAACGATAGTAGTCATTTTATTTAGCTTGTGATTTGTATGTTTGTTAGTTAGCTTAATTGTTTAGGTCAAATCTTGCAAGCTGAATTAGAACCATTTTTTGGCATTCGATTGATTTAAAATTTCACATACATCTTTAGTTCTGATGACAATACTAATATTTTTTTTTTTTTTTTTGTAAAATATGTCAGAAAAGTTGGAATTGGTGGATCAAATTTTATATATAAAGCTTGGAGACATATGTATGTATGAATGTTAAAATCAATCAAAAAGCTTTTATATGATATTGTACAATTGTATAAATTATATGAAAACTTATTCATTACATAAATGTGTTAATGCTTTTTCAATAGATTGAACTGAAAACTACAGTGATTTTCTTCTCGCTTGGTTGCATCTTAAACCTCGCCTTGCATTTTGGCCATGATATTGCCAACTTTGTTTGTTATTTGTTACTAGGCCAATGTCATTGAGCATTGGCAGACAGATTGGCGTATGCAGATAACTTATTGTAGTACATAACTTTGTATAGGCTGATCATAAATAAATACAATAAATAAATAAATAAATGTTAAGAGACTCGTTTTCTGTCTTCTCTTCGTTATGTCGTCTTTTAGTAAGTGACATAACCAACCTCAATTATTTATTTAAAAATTATACTAACCTAAAAACAAAAAATCGATTTAAAATAAAGTAAAAAATGTTAAAATTAAATAATTAATTTACAAAAATCTACAATAATAAAATATGGAATTTTTATGCGTTTTGTTATTGTAGGTTTTATGTACGTCAATTCTTAATATAATTAATACAAATAAAAAATAATTAGATCAAATTAGTATTAATTAAGGAAAACTTTGTCTTTAAATAAAATTCCATAATAAACAGAAAATTTTGATTTTGGGGATTGTAGATTTTTTTTTGGAAAATCAAAAAGAATGGAAATTTCTCGAAAGAAGAAGGACCACCACATGGATATGTAAATTGTAAAATGTGTTAATTAAAGAAATACACATGGTACAAAATGTAATAATTTGGAAATTTTCGTTTCCATAAATAATAATAAAAATAAAAACTTACAATATTTTATTTAAAGAACCTTCTTTCCTTCCTTCCTTTCTTCTGTTACCAAAACAATAAGCCCACGAGCTAAGAAATAACATGAATCACATTTATTTTATACAATAATTTGATGCAGGTCATAGTTGTGTTCTCGGTTGACATGGATTTGTATTTGTCACTATTTAGCACCTACTTGTTTAAACGGAAATATCTGATATTAATTAGTGAGTTTAAGAAAAATTTTGATGAAAGTGATTAATATTCATGAGAAGCGCATCAGCAGATTACATGATTAAATGGTATTTACAAAGAAATTATTGGCTTTATGATTAAGCACAACAGAATGTTGCTGAGCTGACGGACCATTCTTTTTATGAATGATATGATATGATTTCATTAGAATTCTATTTAATATTCTAAATAAATTTCAATATTTTTCAATTTTCTCATAGAATATAAATGCCTTTTTGGCATTTTGAACCTGTTTCTGTTCTTTCAGAATAAAGAATTTGGTACAAGAATAAAAAGATTTTAAATCAACTTAGAAACGATCCAACGAGCAAATGAACAAATATTAATGAAAATATTATGCGTATCTTTAAGAATTATAGTTTGGTTTGTGTTGACATATGTCATCATCACAATAAATCATAAATCTAATAAGACTGGGGGCTATATATACATATACATATGTACTATGTTGTTTTTGCCAACCGGTTGATCGCTATTAAAACGGTTGAGTTTAAGTTGTTTTCAATACAACTGAGGTGGGGACTTGGTACTGCTGCCTGGGGTTGGCGTCAAAGACGAGTTCAACATCTTATAAGATTTCAATATCCCCCGCGCAAGGCTAGAATGACTAGATTTTCGGACGCAGGCCATCACGTGTAAGCATTTTATATTAATCTAAACTCATTAAAAACACTCTACCTACCTACCTAACCTACCTACCTATCAGACTTATCACAGTTAAACAGAAAAACCATAAAACAAAGGCAAAGAATTAAAAACAAAAATCGAAAAATGCTAATTTTTCAATCAATAAATATATAATTTTTTCTGTTTTTTTGTGTGTGTTTCCATGTTTTATTAAATATTTATTTGGTAATTTCGTTTCATTGTTTTATTTCATTCAACTTTAGACTCGTTGAATGCTGTTATTAACCTTCACAAATTCTTAAAGCTTCAAAGCAACCAAATCTTATATGAGCATCGCTGACTTAAACATAATCATTATCATCATAATTATCATCATAATGGTGAATATAATAAGGTGTTGACGATTTTCCACTTAACGCATGCGTCATTTCATTGAATATCGTAGAAGATAGAAAACTAAATAAAAAGAAGAAAAAAATGTGTATATTTGCATAAACAAATTCAACAAATTCTTATGAGTATTAATAATATGCATTCAAATTTCTTGTTCCGATTTGAATTCATTTTTTGATGTTGTCAACAATATTAGAAAAATAAAATAAAATTATAATATACATATGTATATACAAATTGACAAACAAATTAAGTCAATAGATAGAAGGCATGAGTGACACTTAAGTGCCTAAATTCAACTTAAACTATTGTATGTACCACACATACACAAGTCTGACTGAACTCAGTCTGTAGTAGTTTTTCAAACGAGGTGCACTTGAGAGATTTTTAAATATGCAAATAAAATATTTTTATACATACAAACATATATTTTTCATAAATTTATAAAGTTGTCGTTTAATTGTAAAAATGTTGAGTAAGGCAATATAAACATTGTTTGCTTAATGAAGTTAAACATTAAAGTTTATTTGTTTTCTTTCCTTTCATATTACGTATTACTTAATTTGACAATTGACAACAAAATTTTCACTCGTCTGATTTCATAAATTATGCTGCCTCATTACATTATAAAATTCAGAGTTATACATTTCATACCTTTTATCACTTTATTGTAATGTTTGTGTTGCATAGATTTGCTCACCGGAGACCCCATTAAGTTAATAGGGAAATGGTCAGAGTGACAATGAAATTGATTGGTCTTGTCATTTCGTTTTTAAGTAAACTAGTTTTTAAACTAAAATCAGGTATTTTTGCAGTACATTAATAATAGATTTCAAATGGATTTTCCCCTCATACAAACATAATATCAAAATAACCTTGGTTTTTGTTCTTTAGTTTCTATTTGACATTTTTAAAAATAAAATTTCTCAAAAATTTCTGATTGGTTCAATACGATTTATATCTATATCTAAATTTACTATATATACTATGTATATAATATTATCAGGAGCAAAGATTTGTAACTACTTACCTGATTTTAAAAACTTGAGTTTGGAACTAAGTAGTTGTAGTAGAATTATTTGTTATCCTATTTCTTAATAATAATAATAATAATAAAAATTCCTTCACCTATATACATATATATACATATATTTATATGATTGTACAGATTAATAATTTGACGATTATATTGCAGTGGATTAAGGATATTCACTAAACATTGATGTTTCGAATCCTTTCGATATTTACAAATAATTTTTCCATTCGTTGCATCGATGTTTTAAATGAAAACATCGAATCATCTTCAGACCACCTTGAATTAGTTAACAAAACTGGAAATCAACACAATCTGAGGACGTAATTTCTAATGAATTATCAATTTGCTTGCGTAGTCCAGTAGAAAGACTCTAGGAAAATCCGTTCGAAATCTGGAGTGATCTTAAATTTCAGATTCCTAAGCTTTATAAAATTGTCTTCAAATACTTGACTTCGGTACCATTCAAACATTTATTTTCAAGACCTGCTCAAATAGTCAATCAGCAAAGGAATAGAATGCAAGGTGAACGATTGAGTAAATTTTTATTTCTAGAAAGTCCGCCTAAACAGCATTGGTGTTTAAAGACTTCAAAATTATTTCTTTTTTAGATTCGAAGATCATAGTAGCCAGTGCCCCCTCAAGTTTATCTTAATTTTGTAAGCTTTATTTACTTTAGACTTAGTATTAAATGTATAACAATCTGGTATTATAATAAAATATTTTAATAAATGGTAAATATCAATTTATGGACACATTTTCCTTTGGCGATTTCAAGGGAACAGGTAAAAAATAAATAAAATGGCATTTGTTGACGTATGTGTTGCGCATAAACCAAGGAGCTCCAGTTATGCGGCGAAGGGCCTTGTTTTGTTTTCACCTATAGAAAACTACATTATCAGCGAGTAACATCAGCTCTATTTTATTATTAAAAAAAAATTAGACATTCCTACGAAAATTACAATAATGGTATTCCAGGGTATCAAAAATTTACGAAACAAGATCGAGAGATTTGTTGAGAAGGAAAACAGGGGGATGCAGAGGTTGTGGGATATACCACTGTCTATGTAATGATGCTAAGAAAGGAAACAATCCGTGCGAAGCAGGGTCGGGTTTGTCTAGTTATTCTTATAGATAGAACTCTTTACATTTTAAGATAGTGAATTAATAGAGAGTGTGGGATGGACTTCCATTTCTATATAGTCCGTGTTTATTATTAGTACAAGAGTGCAATTAATATATGCTTAGCTAAAAAATTCATATTGTAAGTTAACTTTTTTATGAGAACTAAGCTACATTTTTTTTTTTTTTAATTTATAACAAAATCTTTTAATATTGTATTTTAAAATAAGAAAAATCATTGAACTTTAAAATGATTTATTGATTGTATTTGCATACTGATTAAGCTGCTCATTTCTAGATTAGGCAGTCTCGTATTTGTATATTCTTCTCAGTGCTCAGACTCTTTATGAAAGCATCACAACTTACTCTTTTGCTTGTGTCTCCACATTTTTCTCAAAACACTTGCCGAATTAGTAAATCTAATCTTTAAACTCATAAATAAAATATTAATTTCAAAATTCAACAAATTTCTCTGGTTTGTCATAAAATAAAATTTTCCAATAAAATTTATTATTCCGGCTTCCGTATTTTATTTATAAAAAATACAACTTAGCCATGGTTGGATTAATGGCGAAATCCTTCATTTGTTTTATTTCTATCATTTTTAATACATCATATCATTTTTGTTTATCGTTTTGAAATAAAATATAAATAAAAAACAAATTCATCAAAAAAATATACACAATAAATAAATTAATAAAATAATAAATTAATTAATTAAATTACTACGAAATCAGTGGATTTGCGTGCGTCATGGAAATTGTTTGGAAACAAAATCAAAAGACTTTTGATATGCTCCAAACAAATTTGATACATTCATAGCAGATCCAATATCACATTTGCATTTGTCTGAACCTGAGTGACGGTAGAAAATAAAAACAAAACAAAAACATAAAAAAAAAAGATTCCAAAGTGCGAAGAAAACTAAGATGCTAATTATATTACACATTAACGCACTGCAACATTCTGCAAATTGAATCAATCATTTTACCATACATTTCAATTCCGGTGTCCCTTTGCCATGCCATTCAAAATTGACAACTCTTTGATGAAGGAAAAATTTCTCTCAGAATTAGTGATATCGGCGAGCAACACAAACATTGTATTTACAACTTATGGCCAACCACTACAAAAGCATAACCCGTTCACTGATCACACATACTATTTATATGCATACATACGTGGATACTACATTCATCACACATGCTCACACCTAGCTCTGTCGACGCCATTTGTATCTTCAGCGCGATTTTTATACTTATGTATATCCGAACAAGATACCTTCTCTTCTCGTAGTATAAAAATGAATTTGTCACTGGGATTCTTAACAGTAACTTAAAGCGATTCGCGTCGGCAACATCAACTTCAAACTTAATAAAGATATCGAAAAAATGTATCTATGCGAATAAAAAAATAAACATAAATATTTCTTTAAAGTGTAAACGAACAAAAATTACAAAAATCGAATCCAAATATATTTTTGTGTAAATATTTTGTGTATTGAGCAAAGCAAAGCGAAAATTACGTAAATAAATAAATAAATAAAATAACAAAAATATATCGTTCAATCAATCAAATCATAATAATAATAATACAAAAGAAAGCAATACAAATCAATAATTTTTGGTTTTTTGTGTGACTGATTTGATAACTCAATTTTTGAAATAAAAGTGAAAAATATTTTGAGAAATAACAATACAAACTCAACCGGATCAATAAAAATATAAAATAAAGACAATTTTAATAAGATTAAAAACTAAAATACAAATACAAAAGAAAAATGGCAACTTTTACTTTTAAAGTAAGTATTCAATTCGTGTTTAGCAATAATGAAATACAATAAATAATTTTGTCTGCAATGTGGTTTGAAATCAAAGCCAAAAAAAAGTAACATTTGCCAATTAATTAAAAATTCGAAAATGTCAAATGAAGTAGTCTTGATTGCTTGCTGGCTCGCTTGATTATTTTTTTTTTTTTATAAATATGTATATAAATTTTATACACTATTTGATTTCAAGACTTAAAGAAGAAGAAATATTGAGTAGCCTGAATACGAAACGTGTTTGTTTCGCATTTAAAGTTTAAAATTATAATAAATAAAAAATAAATCGAATCGATTTCATATCAAAAATAGCTGAAATCAATTCAACTGTTTATGGATTTTTATCATCATTTAAAATACTCGGATTTTTACAAGGTCGCAAACATTATCATATTTTTAACTGAGAGGGTTTTTTTTTGCATTTTTTTCATATTTTTTCACAAGGTGAATGAATGCTAAATTAAGTTTGTCTCAAAGTGAGATCCCAGATAATTAATATTCTTTGTATAAACATGATAAGATGATGTTCTGTGATCCATAAATATTTGTCCAACACTCATAATTTAAGTTTTTTAAAGATTTTTATAAAAACTTTGTCCATTCAGAGTGAGTTTCTTTGAAGCATACGATTTTTGTTTATTTTGATTTCAGTTTAACTTTCTTTAAACTATAAAATGGTAGCAAAATTAGATTATATCAAACGATTCAAGTATTCTGATAGTAGAGCCTAGAGGGTGACTCGTTTTGAATCTGCTTTCACTATAATTTAGCTTGCAACATTTTAATTACAAATGAATTAATTGACATGTTTTCAGTTAAATTATAATAAAATAGGATTGTAGTTCATACCAAAGAATTTGTACTAAAGTCAAAGAAATAATAAGTTAATAATCATCATTGTACGATGAATAGACGTAGATTATGATAGGTTAGGTTGCCACAGGGAAGAGTTCAGGCAAAAACCTTAAGGGTCATTGTGATGTCTGATATGGACTATTCTTAGCTTCAGTGTTCGCTTTCGGTATTACATTGGAGATCATAACGGTATCTTAGGCTACCACCGGCATTGCTCTTAAGGTCCTCCCACCTACTGATTCTCCTTACCAAGACAAGTTGGCAATCCAAGAAGGCAGAGTGAAAAGAAGTTTCATTGGGATAAATTATTTTAAGTGGGTAAATACTTGGAATTTGGGACCATAAAATAAAGAGTGTCAAAACATGCTAAAAATCAAACAAGATTCAAAGAAATGCAGTATACGATTATAACTTAACATTTTCACTACTCCGAATGTTCAAAACTTGGTAAAAGTTTTGTACAGATGCCCACTAAATGATCCGAAATGAATTCATGCTGCAACATAACTTATTATATAATAAGAGATTGTCCCATTTTTTTATATGATCAATCAATTATTGTAATTCTTTCAAGTCATTTGGCAATTTAAAAAAATAAAAAATCATCATTGAATGAAGTCGGAGAGACATACAGTTGATCGTTGGAAACTATTTTCCATAGGTTTGATCTCTTCTTTACAAATATATTATTATACTGAATTACAGTTGAATTACTTTATTTTTTTTATTGAATTTCTTTGCAATTCCCAAAGCATCACGTACGCGTTGCTGATCTACATGATGCGACGAACGAACTTTTAACCCTGAGCCACAAAACTAACCGGTTACAATTCAGTTTTGAATTCAGTTCCAATTAGTTAAAATTTTGTTTCTTTTTGATTATTACATTATTAAGATTAAAATCAAAATCTCTTTGTTTTCTTTTTTTTTTTTTGTTTTTTGTAACATAAATTTAATTTTAATTTATGTATCTCCGAAAATTAAAAAAAAAAATATAAAATAACAATGATAAATGCGACAAGCGTGATAAATACTTATAATATTAAAATTATTATTGGTTTTATTGACACAAAATTGGTATTGGTGATTTGGTTTCAAGGAATCTCTCAGATCTATGGATCTCATTAAATTATAGGGGTGGGGATGGGGGTAGGAGGTCTACTTATCTATGTAATTTAAATAAAAGAATATGAATATTGTTGATTGGGTGGGCAACCACCCATTAACGATTTGATCAATTCGTGGCATTTTTAAATATTATGTATGGTGGTTGATGGTGGTAAATCATTTGGCATGGTTTGTCGTGATTTTATTTTATCTATTCGCAACCATAAATTTTGATTCGATTGTAGTTTAATTAAAATTAATTCATTAAAATATGCTAATCCAAAACACACATAAGTCATTAGCGATCAGGTTCTAGACGCCGCCACCGACGTGTTTGCCATATTCATGTTCAGGTTTTTTCAGTTTTGCTAGTATCACTTAGGGGCTAAAATTATTCACACCTTAAATTCCTGTAGATCCGCCTCCGTCATAGCAACTTCTAAAGATTTTCGCATGTATTTCTATTGATTTATCATTAATATATTTAATTTTTTGTGTATATTTTTAGATCTTTTTGCTTGCCTGCGTCATGTTTGGTTGCCTTCTTTATACAACTTCTGGTAGCCCACAATATCAACAACCACAACCACAATACCAACAATATGTAACTCAATATCAACAACAACAACAACAACCACAACAATTGCAAGCGGAAGGACCACATAATCTTCTTGACATTGAGACACCAACTTCATTCAATTACAACTCACCTCTACGTCAACCGGATAGTTTGCGTTCCCGTCCATATTTTGATTTCTTAAGCACTTTGTATCGTCGTGATTCCGCTAAATCAGATCTATTCCGTCCCTATCAACGCACGCGTCGTGATACTGAAGCTGCTTCAGCCACTGGAAACACTCAACAACGTCAACGCCGTGCCATTCTTTTCCGACCACTATTTGTCTATAAACAGCAACAGATCCGAAAGGAGGAAACCAAACGTAGACGCATCTAAGCGCATATAAGTTATCTCGGCGATAGTCGCTTCTTCATACTACAACTAAGAATGACTATATACGGTCTTCTACAGGGTAACATAGCACATAGTCTTAGTCCTAAGCGTTCATAACGAGCACACTCACGCACCTTTAAAATAATCACATCACATGTAATTTAAAATAAAGCAAATACTGTTGTTTAATTGTATAAATTAATTATAAAATTTAATACATAGTTTTAATCAAATCAAATTTATTAAAAACAATAATATAATTATTATTATCTATATAAATAAAAATGGAAAATACATAAAAAATATGTTTTTTTTATTTGAACTTTAAATTCATGTTCAAACATTTAGCTGCAAATAACAGTTTTGGTCGTATATTGTAAATCAAAATTAATAAGTTATATTTAAATTCAAATGCATTAAATAGTATGGCTAGCAAACGAAAAAAAAAACGACCATGGAATATGACTATACCTAGAATTTGCATACCGATGACTATTTCGCTATTTGGATACTGATGTGATTGGACCCCACTTTCTGACTTTCTTAGTTCCTCACTGAATACCGACAAGGCATATCTCTGGCATTTAAAGAACATTTTAAATCTCGTGTTAATGTAAACTTGAGCATCGTATCAGCCTTCTGGCGTTACTCTCTAAGATATTCAAAAAAATATTTCTCCGTAACGTGCTACTAGTAGTGGCAAGCGATATTATTTCCAATTATCATGGCATGGAACTTCGGAGCAGGTGCATAGAATCGTTAGAAAAATACTTAAATCCTTTGAAGAAAATCAGTATTTCTCAGCAGTGTTCCTTGACATAAAACAAACAGTTGTTTGTGTGTGGCACAATCGA
This sequence comes from Amiota mariae, assembly GCA_035041805.1. Classification (NCBI taxonomy): domain Eukaryota; kingdom Metazoa; phylum Arthropoda; class Insecta; order Diptera; family Drosophilidae; genus Amiota; species Amiota mariae. The sequence continues at coordinate 5,417,858 of JAWNKV010000550.1, forward strand.
TTACTTTACATACCAAAAAACGGCATTGCCAGCTTCTCACGACTTAAAACTATAATTTCAATGATAAACAATTTCGGATTTTATTAGACACATATAGTTAAGCATACTGTTTCTAATACATTATCTAGTCATTGTTTAATTGTTGTAAATATTATTTAACTTAGGCATAATGAATACTGAGTTTACATACTTTTAGATAAGATCTTACATTATAAAGGACTACTTTGTTCTTTTGTCAATTTTGACAACTTACTTTTCATAGAGTTAACTAAATTTGCCAAAAGACTTTTGTCGACTGCTTTCCATTCTTTTAAAATTGCAAGTTTAAGCTCTTCGACACTTTTGTATTTTTGATTTTTGACGTAAACACGGCTAGCAATTTTGCTCCAGAGATATTCAATCGGATTCAGATCTGGGGACAGTTCTGGCCAGTCCATAGTGTTAATAGGACAAGATAACGATAACGATTCTTCTTGGCGGTTAGTAAGAATCCTGAATTTATCTTTTATAAAAATATATGGTCTTTCTTTGTTGAACTGTAAGAACGGTAAAAGACTACTCTCCAACACATGTAAATACGCTTTGTTGTTCATTTTTGAACTGACAAATTGTAGCTTAAGGGTGTCACACAAAACAAATGCACCCCACACCGTTACAGATTTCTCAAACTTCCGCTTCGAAAATATGAGATGTTCCTTTCGTGCATCTTGCCAATAACTTTGAAAGCCATCTGGGCCATCTAAATTGAACTTTTTTTCACCTGAAAAAATAATCTTAAAAAAAAAAAACGGGAATATGTATGAATTAAAATGAATCTAGGTTGAAATTAACAGTAACAATCCCTCACCAAGTCCCAATCTGTACCGAGATTTTGTTTAGCGAATTCAATTCGTGCTGTCTTGTGTTGCTTCAGAAGATCTGGCTTCTCCTTCATTGCTCCTCGGACAATCTGTTTTGACCCATTCAAAATGCGCCAAATAGACATGTGAGACACGGGAATGTCGATTTGTTCGCTAAGTTCACGACAAGACATTGTTGAATTATTCGCCAGATTCAATAATTGGCGTTTTTTACGACCAGTGATCTTTGGTTTTCGACCAGTACTATATTTTGTACCATATTCTTCTGGATTTTTCAGAAAATTATTGATTACACAGCGTGTGCGCCCCGTTAGTTCTGAAATTTTGCTAATATTGAAACCAGAGTCTTTAAAAGCTTTAATCTTTTCCTTTTCCAATTCCGATAAACGTGTTCCGCGTGGCATTTCGATTTGTTTTAATTAAATTCACATTTATATATTAACAACGTAACCTTAAACATAAAGGTAAATTTTTGAAAATGCCGTAAAGTTTTGTTACAACTAATGGTCAGTTATAATATGATGTATCGTATAATTTCGTTACACACTTTATAAAAAACAATTTCAAAATGAAAATGCCCTCGATTTTGTTGCAATAATTTTTGGAGTCAAAACTACATTTATTAATACATAATGCGAATCTGATAAATTGTAAACAAAGCGACAATTCAATTCCTATTAAGCAGGTCACACATTACGCGATCTGTTTGTACAACTTCATGGAATGAAATGGAATAGAACAGTGCTTATAGGTTGGTACAGCGTGAGCGGGGAAGCGAAATGCCTGTTGTATACAAGTTGAATGAAAAATCAAAATTTATTGAAAAATGCCGAAATTGTATGGCTCGGCAATTGAAAGTAACATCAGTTATCCTAATGTAATTTTTGAAATCTGCTGGCTCGATTATTTTTTTTTTTTTTTTGCAATGTCTTATTTTTTTTTATTTCTTAGCGACTCTTTTGCCCACATTCTTTTTTCATTACATTAATTTATTTGCATTTTCCTCAAATTCAGAAATCTCGTCAATGACGACTATCGCGAGAATTTTTGAATTTATTTTGCTTCTTTCGCATGTGCTCAAGACAAAAAATTCACACATACTGAGATGGTATGGAATGGTTGCAAAGTGTGTGGCAAATGTACCATTTGCTAATACAACCTGGGTTGTGCGACCAATCACATAATGCATAATGTATCGGCCCCATTAGTATTTCTAATCAACCTGTTGAAAACATCTGACATGGAATTAATGATATACTATTTCAAATCACCCTGTTTTAAACATACGGAGTCGGATCGCCCTGTAAAATTAGAACCACCCTGTTTTTAAATACAATTGATAAAATTCACCGGTTCACCGGCGTCCTAATTGTTTACCACTTAATGTTGGTTTCGTTCAAAGGAATATTTCTAGAATTGCTAAAAAAATTGTTCATCGCACTAAAATGGAGCTTCACATATTGGAATTAGTAGACAAATATTTTGTAAGTAATATACATATATGTATATTATTGTATGTAAAACAATTAGAATTTAAATGAATTATTGATTGCAGAAAGTGGAGCCAATTGAGGAAGCTTTTGTCAATGTTATTGTATACAAATTAAATGCTGAACAAAATAAAGCAGCAGCATTTACAAATGATATCGGTAAGTCATTAAATACTTATAATAAAAAATACATATGTATATATTCATATAAAATATAAAATTTTTATTTAGTCAGCAGTTTTAAAAATGTTTCACCAGACGGCAAAGAAAATGTTTTACGCCAAATATTACAGCGCGCCGCTGTTGTCACCTGCTATTCTCACCTACAAGAGCTGATGGGGTCTTTAAATAAACTTGTAGATGCACATTTAATAACAGCGCGGTGAGTTGTGCATTAAATTGACTGATTTGCTTTGTAGAATTAATTTTCATTAACATTTTGCAGCCTGTTGTGTGACAAAATACTTACTTGTGATAAGTTAGAATATGAGAATAAATCGTTTTGGATAGAATGTTTCAAATTGATTAAAAAAGTGATTGGACACGTTGATTATAAGGGTGTACGGGAAATAATGAAGGTGTGTAGAGACAAAGCGCAATCGTTTCCGCTTAACATAAATGTCACGTTTATGCCGCAATTATTAGTGCTGGAGGATCTCATTAGGTTTATTTTTGATCGCAACAATTGTCTGTTACCTGGTTACTTCATTGCCAATGAGATTATGCGTCCATTTCCATATCACTGGAAATTGAACAAGTTAATGACAGATTTCGTAGAGGAATTTCGTACTACTGCTCAAATGGTGTCCATAATAGGACATTCGCACATGTTACCAATTGTTGAGCATTTCGGTTATGCTGATCACATGATGAATTCATGGAAATTGGATCACAATACATTGAAATTTAATTTCCGTGGTAGTTTGCCATACGAACCAGAATTGCTGGAAGAGCAAACACAACTCTTACGATATGTATTGGATCAACCTTATTCGAGGGAAATGGTTTCTGTTATGTTGAATTTACAAAAACATCAAAAACAACGTTATAATGCTCTCGAAGAACAACTTGTTAATCTCATAATTCATGCAATGGAGATGACAGAATCAAATGATGCATCAGCTGGTTGCGGGTTTAATTCATCTGAAGAACAAATAACTCAAAATGAATGGGTTTGGTTGCATCTGTCATCGCAGCTTATTTACTTTGTACTTTTCCAGTTTGTTAGTTTTACACATATTGTGTTGGCGCTTCATGAGAAGGTAAATTTTAAATTTTTTTACAATATTAGTGTCCTCTTGATAGATTATTCGTTCTTTCGTATTTTTGTTGCAGCTTTCTGTATTAGAGTTACGCAAGGGTCGCGATCAGCTTATGTGGATACTATTACAGTTCATTTCCGGCAGCATACAAAAAAATCCTGTAAGATTTTTCTTATTCAAAAACAACAAAAGTTTTATTTAAAAAAAAATCTTATTTACAGATTGCTAACTTTTTGCCTGTTTTTAAACTATTTGATTTGCTTTATCCTGAGCAAGAGCCTCTAAAGCTAGCCGATTGCAACAAATCAACTACAGTACGCCAAATGGCACCAATGGCAATTTGGATACATTTAATGAAAAAAGCTAGAGCAGAAAACATTAGTATATCACGACCGATACCAGTCGCCCTTAAAAATCATCATGAGTAAGAGAATTTCAATATTTACATAGTCATAACATTTTGTAAAAGCTCTGTTTCCTTTTAGTTTTTTACAACATTTGGTGATGCCCGGAAATATGGTTAATATGACATTGGGCAATGATTTTCGTATTATTCTCATATGCAATGCTTATTCTACAAATCAAGAGTATTTTGCACGTCCAATGAATATACTTGTGGATGCCTTAAATGGCAATGCCAAATCACCAAATGGAGCACAGATGCCGTCGGTGCCGTTCTCAGTTGGTGTTTTAGACAGTCTCACTGTGCACAGTAAAATGTCACTTATACATAGTTTTGTTACACAAATGATCAAACAAGCTCAAAGTAAAAGCATTGTTCCGGCGCCAGCTTTGATCGAAACCTATGCCAGATTGCTTGTTTACACAGAAATCGAGTCATTGGGTATTAAAGGTTTCTTAGCACAATTACTGCCAACTGTCTTTAAACATCATGCTTGGGCCATACTTCATACATTGTTGGAAATGTTTTCGTATCGCTTACACCATGTGCCCACGCATTACCGTGTCCAATTGCTCTCACATCTACATTCTTTGGCTTCGGTACCACAAGCTAATAAAATGCAATTAAATATATGGTAAGATTGAGAGAGAAAATCATTGAAATGATTAATATTGATATATTATAATATTTTGTTTAGCTTTGAATCCACGGCTCTCCGTCTTATAACGGGTTTGGGTTCAGCTGAATTGCAACCCCAATTGTCACGTTATTTTAATGAAAAATCACCAAGCGCTGTGGCATCTGCAGAGAGCGAAGAACTTAATCGTGTCCTCATATTGACATTGGCCCGTTCAATGCATATAACCGGTTCAGGTGATGAATTGCAGGCTTGGTGCAAAGAACTGTTAGCAAATATAATGCAGCAAACGCCACATTCATGGGCATCACATTCAATGACATGCTTTCCCCCAGCACTTAATGATTTCTTCGTACAAAACAATCATCCACTTGAAAATAAACAACTCTTAAAGAAATCAGTCGAAGAAGAGTATCGAAACTGGACATCAATGTCAAATGAAAATGACATTATTGCACACTTTATACGCCCAAATACAAATTCATTGTTTTTGTGTTTGCTCTTTAAGATGATTTGGGAAACAGAAAGTATTAGTCCTGTTGCATACAAGTAAGTCGCACTCGTATAGTATTCCATCGAAAGAATTGTTAAAAGTTTTCTCTTCTTTTCAGGATACTTGAGGGTATTAGTGCTCGTGCTTTGTCGGCACATCTACGCAAATTATGTGATTACTTGGTGGGTGAAGTTGCTGGTTCAGATGGACGTGACTTTATTCACAAGTGTGTTGATACCATTAACAATATGATCTGGAAGTACAACGTTGTTACCATTGATCGTGTGGTACTTTGTTTGGCCTTACGAACCCAAGAAGGCAATGAAGCACAAGTTTGTTTTTTGATTATACAATTATTGCTGCTGAAGGCATCTGAATTAAGGAATAGAGTACAAGAGTTTTGCAAAGATAATCATCCCGACCATTGGAAGCAAAACAATTGGTAATTAATTATACATTAATTATTGTATTAACAATGTTAATCTAAACAATATAAATTTTCAGGCATGAGAAACATATATCTTTTCATCAAAAATATCCAGAGAAATATGCACCTGATGAGTCTGCAGCACATATGCCTCTACCGGTTTACTTTTGCAACGTTTGCCTAAGATTTCTACCTGTGCTGGACATTGTTGTTCACCGTTTCATCGAGTTACCAATACAGCATGTACATCAAATTTTAGAAGTAATTTTAGATCACCTTAGCATACTCTACAAATTTCATGGTAAGAACCACTAAAATCATTGGTTTGTTAGTTCCTTTCTAGTATTGTTAATTCATATATTTGCTTTCAGATCGACCAATCACTTATTTGTTTAATACGTTACATTTTTATGAGCGTATACTGCGAGACCGACCATCGCTCAAAAAAAAATTGGCAAGTTGTATTGAAATTAATAGATTTGTAAAAAAAATTGTAAATAATGTTTGCGTTAATAGGTTAGTTCGATAACAAGTGCATTTTGTGACATTCGTCCGGCTAATTGGTGCGTAAGTGAACCATATAAGCAGTTTTTACAAAATCCCGATTTACTATGGAATCCAGAACTTAATTATTATGCAAATCTTATACGTCGTCTAACGGACAGTAAGTATCACTATTATTATTATTATTCAGTGTTTGTATTGTTCTTGATTGTCAATGGTTACCTTAGAAAATGAGGCTTTTATAAAATTTATGGACTCTATTATTCCATATCTGTGATGTAGAAATTTTATTCGCTCTTGGAATAGAAGTGGCAAGTGGAGGAGGGCAATCACAATGAATGGGTACTGTTGTGTTTTAACACAAAAATGTACAAAATCGGCAATACTGAATGTGTGAGAGGAAAATTTTCTTTAAATGATACCACAAGGGCCATAATGCAGAGTCATGAAGTGCCTACATAATATGCGGATTAGTCACGATGACCAATGCAGGCTATGTAATGAAGGTGAGGAGACAGCAAAGCATTTACGCAACTGTGCGGGCCTAATTTGGACCAGACTCGACTATCTGGGCAGCCATTATGTGAAGAAATTCTCGGAATTCTTGATGGGGTTATCACAATAGGCCTCTTCGAATTCACAGTGACAAGGCGTAGTAGTTCCCGCCCCTGTTTTAATCTAGAGCACATTGTCCTGTAAGATATCTGTAGATTCTTCTTAAGTAAATGGAGATAAGATCAAGAAGCCACATTTTTACTTTAAAGATTTTGTTTTTTTTTTTTTTTTTTTTTTTTTTTGGGCTCTACTTTTTTGTCAGAAGCTAGCATATTTTGTGCATACTCATTATACTCTTCACAAAGTGAATAGTATTATAAGTTTGTCTTGAAGTTTGTAACACACAAAACGAGACATTGGAGACCCCATAAAGTATATATATTCTTGATCAGCGCCACGAGATGGTTTGATTTTGCCATGTCCGTCTGTATGTTTGCAAACTAGTTCCTTACTTTTTGAACTAGAGATCTGAAATTTTGCACGGAGCTGTCGCAATCAGCCGAATCGGACCACTGGGGGTACCTCCCATACAAACCCAAAACCAAAATTTATGTTCTTATTAGGAAAAACTTTTATGTTTTTCGACTTGAAATTTAGACAATATAAGTGTCTCGAGTACCTATACCCGCGAACTTCTATATTCCAAGACCCTCGACCCATCAGGAGGGGTTCCTCCGATTTAAACCGATATTCAAATTCCCCTTATTAGAAAAACTTTTTTGTTTTTATACAATGGAACTGAAATTTGGGCACTATGGGTATCTTCCCATATCTATCTACTAAAAGACCCTCGGATTACTAGGAGGGGTACCTTCCATACAAAACATGAACTTTAGAACAATAATCAGAAGATATAAAAAGTGCGTGAAGAGTATTACAACTTCAGCATAGCCAAAGTTAATTTTCTTTTCACTGATTTTCTGATTGTTTCCGTTAAGTGGGCTTCGAGTAGCCCAAAGAAGAGCTCGGAATCAATAAAGGTGACCGATTGTCTCCTCCTCTTCTTCATCACCACAGCTTTTACAAAAGTTGCTTTCGGAAACCAGCGGAAATTTCAATCGCCTTAGATTCTGGAAGGTTTTCTGAAGGCTCTTTTGTTTTCTTTTCTAGCCGATCCCTCCTAAAACTGTTGAAGATCTCATTACCGCACGTATGGAGTTTATTGGTGAATGCAGGGTCGATTCCAACAGTTTACTCGATAACAGTCTCTTTGAGAATGTGATCCAATATCCTCCATTCCTTGATTTTAAGGTCTTAATTTTCTCTCGACAAACGTCGCCTTCAGCCACTCCGCTGTGTCCTTGTTCTAACACGATATAGTCTGTCATCCTGGGTGAATGCTGCAGTCTCTAAAATATATCCCTCCCACTATATCTTTATATCCTTATGAATGGGATCCTGTATGAGTTTCAGCTTATCTGTAGATCATACTACCTACGGACTATGAAGAACTAAAAGAGGTTTTTTGGAGGTTCCACTTAGCCGTATTGTTTCCTTAGGAAGCGCAACACGAGTCCTAACATCCGCCAACAAAGCGGGCATTCTGCTCTTCCTTTGGCGATTTGTCGTACGATGTATTAGCTTGATTTGCATAACGAGCAGTATTTGCAACCAGTATTTCAATGTCCATCTATAGTTTAGGAGTATAGGGAAAGGCCGCAGCATAGCTCTTAGTATCCCGGTCAGGCTAATTACAAACACCAGGAATCTGGGACAGAATGAATAAGACCCGAGACTACCGGTTTCATCCCTCTAGAGCCACTATATTCAGTAAACGCAGAGGCAAGCATTCCACTATTTTCGCCACTTATATAATTGATAACAATAACTTTGCATTAAAATTTGTGTTTTGTTTTTAGCAATTAGTGGAAAAAATGTTTTCTACAGCACTGACTGGCGTTTCAATGAGTTTCCGAATGCTCCCACCCATGCTTTATATGTCACCTGCGTTGAATTGCTCAGTTTACCAATAGCACCATCGATTGTTACAAATAATATAATTGATGTCATTGTAAACGGTTACTCGTTGATACCACAACAAGAAATCCATAATTATATAAATAGTGTAGGCATTGTGTTGGCTGCTTTGCCAGAGACCTATTGGTGTGGCATATATGATCGTCTTCAGGATGTATTGAATTCGCCAAGAATGCTGAAATGGAATTATCGCTTTACGGCTTTCGAATTGTTCAACTTCAAAACTGTACGTGAAGCTATGGTAGAGAAAAGTTATGCAGTTGTGCTTGCTGTAGCGCATGCAGTATTCCATCATATGGGCGCCTTCAAATTGGCCACAATGACAAAGTAAGTAATCATATAACACACACACATACACTCTCATATTCCTTTTCTTATGTTTCATTAATATTGTTTGAATAGATACCTTAAGGAGAAGTTAAAACCATGTGTACGAACGGAACATCAATTGATATTTCTGTGCCATGTATTTGGTCCATTTTTACAACGCATTGAACAAGAGAAACCCAATGCTGTTGCTGGTATTGCAATTTTACTCTACGAAATGCTTGAGGTTGTCGACAAACAACATGGACCACAACCGCTTGAGTATATGGATCCAATTTGTGATTTTCTGTAAGTCATTTGAGACTTTTTAAAAATAGTGAATTTGCTTTGGAATTCTTTATAACTACAATATTTTCATTATTATTACCAGTTACCACATCAAGTACATTCATGTAGGAAACATTATCAAAAACGAATCGGAGGCAATTATTAAACGTTTACGTCCTGTACTGCAATTACGTCTGAGATTTATAACACATTTAAATTTAGAAGATATACAAACTGACAAAATGTAATTAATTAAGTTTAAGATTGTTTTGTGTTCATTTTATATATACATACATATATTTTTTTTTTTTTTTGTTTATTTTTGTTTTGTGAGAATTTAAAATGTTATTACCACATTTACTGTTAATATATTATTTTGTAGTGCATGTGAAAGTGGTACAACAGTTGGACTAGCAAATGCTATAAATTCTAATTCCGTGCAATTTCCAATGCAACAACAACAACAAAAACAAAATGCACCAAATGCATTTAGTGCAAGTCATCAATTGAATAATCCACAACATCAACAAATGTACATGCAACACTTACAAATGCAACAGCAACATCAACAGCAACAACAACAACAGCAACAGCATCAACAAAATATGAATATACGTCATAATTTACAACAATAATTCTAAGTTTTATTTAAATGTTTTATAAATTGACGAATAGATTTAAATTAATAAAATTTATTAAAATATATACATACCACATATAATTACAATAGACTGAAATTCCAAAAAATTATTAAGGTTATCAACATGTTGATAGCATCATTCATATGAGTATATAAACTTTTTTATTGATACTTATGTATAAATATTCTTCACAAAAAATTAGTTGAGATGCATCGCGAATCTTAAATGCAATCTTGCGTTAACTAGTTTTGCAGCCTGAAACAGACAGAAATCAAATGTTTATAATTCATAAAATTATTGCATACAATTTACTCTTAACTTTTATATTGAGATTGGCAACAGTTGTTAATCCACTTAATTCAGGTAAGTTAATTTTAAATACATATTTAATTGTAATTTAATCATTCAAATTTTCTTTTTTATTATGAATTAAGTATGCCATAAGGATCGTTGCACCTGTAAACCCATATCGGAATGTGAAGAGGTTTTTCAAATATTTCATATGGTTTACAATACGCTTAAATATTGCAATGAATCTGAAGGAATTGTTTGTTGTCCAAATCCTATTCAGATGGCACCTGCTTTGGAGAACAAACGTAAATATGAAAGTAGTAAGTATCTTCCATCATCATTTAGTCCAAATGAGTCTTCAGCTGAGTTTTTCTTTTGTATTTACGTAGAGTGCAAAGAATATAGTGATTTGATGTATGGCAGATGTCCAAAGACACCATTTATAGTGAATGGCATTAAAGCAGAGCCACGAGAATTTTCTTTTATGGCATTGGTTGGGCTTAGAAATTATGATGATGTTGGTAACAATGAAATTGATTGGAAATGTGGCGGAACATTAATTAGTCATAAATTTGTGTTAACAGCAGCACATTGCATGGAATCAAATCAGTAAGTACATTGTACTCTAATTATTATGAATACTTCAAATGTGCTATTGGTTCTAAGTTCCATTTTATAGAAATAAAAAAATGTATGTGCGTCTCGGTGAACTTGATCACAATATTACCACGGATGATGCGCAACCTCAAAATTTTAATGTAATCAATTATCATTCACATCCAGACTACTATATCGATGATGAAAATCAATATAATGATATAGCTTTACTTGAATTGGACAAGAATGCCATTTTAAATGAATATGTTATGCCAGCATGCTTACCAACGAACAATGGTAATGACTTGTCACTTTTGACAGCAACCGGATGGGGCATGATTGGACAAGCGGCTCCTTCATCATCGCATTTACTCAAAGTGACTTTGAATCGTTTTGCAAATGATGTATGTATCGATAAACTGAGGGATTATCAAATTAACGAACGCACACAAATATGTGCTGGTTCATTCAATAATACTGGCGATACTTGCTATGGTGATTCTGGTGGTCCAATTTTTGTCACCCATCCATTTATGTCATGCATGAAACAAGTAATTGGGGTTACTTCGTATGGTAGCATTTGTGGGCAACCGAATATGCCGACTGTCTATACAAGAGTATATTTGTTCACAGATTGGATTGAGAAAATCATTTGGCCTTAAATTTAGAAATCAAGTAAGAGAAATACATATGGATATTCTCAATTATCGGTTACTTTCGCTTCATAGCACAGTGGGCTTCAATAAAACTAAAAAAACAAAAATCGAAGTAGAATAAAGAAATTCGTAACAATATTTTATACTACATCTGTAGAATATAAATACATATGTATACCCCAATCGAGAAAATATTATATATGCCATGAGCATTCTTTCTTTGCAAGGGTAATAACAAAACTCTGATTGATCATTTATACAAATTTAAATTAACTACATGTTTAATTATTTTTGTTTATATATTAAAAATAACAACAAATACTCAAATCAAAGTAATATTTGTTGTTATTGTTTGCATTAATGCTAATGTTGTCTCTCAATGCTTTATTATTTATTTTATTCGCATCACTGATAATCAATTAGTCGGTAAGAGACTTTTGAATTGAAAACATTGCGGCAGCAATAGCATGAATTCAAAACCGTGAAAATGCGTATAATAAAGAACAATATCAACAACTCATTGTCTTCTCTACTGCTGCTTGAGTTTGTCCTCTTTGTGCTCATATTAAAAATAAGAGCTGATCCCATCCCCACTAACGATCAAGAGGCTGGAAGTGAGTAATATACTTATGCATACATTGATGAATATACATAGTAAATAGTACATCATAATGTAATTAATTCCTTATATATTTTTAAAATATTATACAACAGAATGAATGAATAATCAGGGAACCTGTAAAGTCCTCCCCGATTGCAATGAGATTTTTCCAATATTCCATCTCATTCATAATTCGGTTAAATTTTGTGATAAATCAAAAGATATCGTCTGCTGTCCTAATCCAACAAAGTCAAAGCCTATAGAAATTTTGGATGATCGACATAAATTTGAAATAAGTAAACAATGAAAAATGATAAATAGTTCTGTTTTTATACTAAAAACTTTGCTAATCTATATTTTTTAGAGTGTAAAGAGTTTAGTTCAATACGTGGTCAATGTCCAACAACGCCATTTATTGTGAATGGAATTAAAGCTGAGCCAAAGGAATTTCCATTCATGGCATTAATTGGTGTAAACAATACAAAAACCAATGAAGTAAATTGGATATGTGGAGGCACATTGATTAGTAGAGATTTTGTGCTAACAGCAGCACATTGTCTAGTCACAGAATCTGAGTGAGTGATATTACTATTTGGATACTATTCAATGGTAAAACATTTGTATTGTGTTTCCAAGGAACCCAGAATTTCATATAAGACTTGGTGAATTGGACTATGCTAAGACAACAGATGATGCTCAACCTCAAGAATTTGTTGCTATCAATCATATTTTACATCCAAGCTACACGATTGACAATGACGAGCATCACAATGACATTGCTTTATTGCAATTGAATGGTAATGCTGTTCTGAATGAATATGTGATGCCTGCCTGTCTGTCATCAACAAATGGCAATGAGTTCGCACAGGTGACTGCAGCCGGATGGGGTCACATTGAATTTGCAGGACCATCTTCATCACATTTACTGAAAGTCACTTTAGATCGTTTTGATGACAATGAATGCGCTGAAAAACTGCCGGATAGTATAATCAATCCAAAAACACAAATCTGTGCTGGTTCATTTAATAATACGGCGGATACATGCCAAGGTGATTCGGGTGGTCCAACTTTTGTCACTCATCCGGTTTCTTTTTGTATGCGTCAAGTGGTTGGCGTTACTTCTTATGGCAGCATTTGCGGCAATCAAAATGTACCCAGCATCTATACAAGGGTTCATCTCTATACAGATTGGATTGAGAAAATTGTTTGGCCTTAAAAAAAAAAACAAAAACAAAGTAAGTTAAATATGTTTATTCCCAATTATCGAATACTTTCGCTATTTGAAAGCAATAAGTGAATAAGTGAACAAAGAATATATGCATATACATATATGCATATATATTCTGGACTCATCTGGGCGTTATAAATTGTTTTCTTTCGATGTGCTCAGAACGTAGTGATTGGGATGTTCCAACCGAAAGTCATTCTTACTTATTAGTTAGATACTCTTCTTTCTAGGAATTATATATTGTTACAACAAATACATCGTAGCGAGCGGCAAAAAATCAAATGAGTCCCTTGGAGAACCAACACCCGCAAATTTGAGTAGGAAATCTGATTGTGGTCCTGTGTGTTTTAGTTTATTCATGATGTTTGTATAACGCCGGCTGAGCCACCATTCGACCTTCTCAAAAAAGGCTTAACCAATTTGAATGCGGTTTTCAGTTGTGTATTGTAGCAAGCTTCCTGTAGCATATAGCATTTATTTCATCAAAATCGACCTACAAAATTCGAAATTAGTGGATCAAATTTTCCTTATGAAGACATATTTCAAATCAATCAAGTGGTCTATATATGTCAATAATCAATTTTTGTATTATGAGTCACAACAAAATAAAATAATATACATATATATAAATATAAATACATAGAAATAATATTATTTCCGTGCAAAACCGATGCACGCCGGAATAGCTAGTTATACAATAAAGTTCTTAGTGGTAATAAAGTATTAGCTACGAAAGCCTACGACAAGTCATTTATGGTTTTATGGTAAGTCCAAATAATACAGGATATCCGAGTACACAAATTATAAGTGAACTATTTAATCTACCTTGTTTGATTAGAATTTTAAGTACAGTGGACTTGAATGAAACTTAAAAAAAATTCGCAGTAGGAAGTTTTGTGAAATTAAATCACACTGAATAAAGAAATTCGTAACAATATTTTATACTACATCTGCAGAAAGTAAATACATATATATACCCTAATCGAGAAAATACTATAAATGCCATCAATCCAGCAATCTTTCTTTGCAAAGGATCAAAGTTCCAAGGTGCATAATACTGATAACAAAACTCTGATTTATCATTTATTCCAATAATTAATTAATTAATTATTAAACTCATCACGCAGTGAACAGTATTAAAGGTTTGTTATGAAGTTTGTAACAAACAGAAGGAGACATTGGAGATCCCATAAAGTGTATAGATTCTTGATCTGGGCGACGAGACGAGTTGCTTTAGCCATGTCCGTTTGTTGGTATGTAAAGTATTCACTCAGTTTTTGAACTAGAGAGCTGAAGTTTTGCACGATGCTTTCTTTTCAACATACACATTACATTTATCAGAAAGTGCCGAATCGGACCACTAGGATAGGTACCTCCCATACAAACCCAGATTCAAATTCATCTTTTAATTAGTACAACTTTTTTGTTTTTTGTACTATAAAACTGCATTTTGAACACTAGGAGGTGTACTTCCTATAAAAAACTGAGCTTAGAACAATAATCAGAAGATATAATAGGTGCGTGAAGAGTATTACGACTTCGGCATAGTAGTAAATATTCTTTTTATTTACTTTTTTTTTATATGAATAAAAATAAATCTACAAATTCCAAAATTTGGAATAGATTTGTTTTTATGTTTGTTATAATGCTAATGCCAATGTTGTTGTCAAGACATTAGATCTTAGATGAAATAAACTTCCACGGCAGCAGATAAAATATAAAACTTCATCATTGAAACCCAATGGTTTTTTATTTAAATTATTTTAATGTTTATCGCAGTTGTTCTGCATTACACATTTTAATGGTTATATACTTACGTATATAATACTGAAATGTCTTAGGTCTTAATCTTTATGTGGTACTTAATTATAATTATTATAAGATTCTTCTTAGTGGGAAATCATGTGGATGGAGCCTTTTTAACCTGCGCATTATAGTTGGGCTTCGGAACAAAGCAGAAGCCCAATTAGTTAGGTGAGTCTGGAGTTTTATTAAGTGTCGACTGCTATAGAGCTGCATTATTTCTAACACTGTTGGTATTTTTAAATCATTGTGCAGCGTGGTGTTTCTGACATCTGTGATTCTTTTGATTGCCTTCCTCGGACATGCCTGCAGTCTGGAGTTGTTGAAGATAGCCGTGGCGCCCCAGATTTGTATTGCAATACCGCCATATTGGTGACACTATTTGAAGGTATATGAGCCTTTTATTGCCTAGTGACAGCTTCTTTCAAACGCAATGGTACCCTCATTTTGTAACAATCCACTATACCGATGTCACAAAAGATTTCATTCTAATGATCTTCCCACAAGAAACGCTTAAATACTAAAACTATAAAATTCTTCCTTCTTATTGTACATTATACTCCACAAATGTTTGAAAGCTGTTTAGCGTTAATCTATATATACACACACGTACATATATGTAATAATAAACAAAATATTGTAAATTGCCTCTCAATATTGTTTATTTATTTTGTTCGTATGATGATGATGATCAATCAGTTGATGCGAGACCTTTGAATTGAGAGCATCGCGGCAAGCAGTAGCAAGTCAAAACCGGAAAAATGCGCGTAATAAAGAACAACACCAACAACTCATTGTCTTCTCTACTGCTGCTTGAGTTTGTACTGTTTGTGTTCATATTAAAAACAACAGCTAATCCCATACCCAATAACGATCAAGAGGCTGCAAGTGAGTAATACTTATATGCATTGAATATACATAATACCTCATAAAATTAATTTATTCTTATATATTATTAAAATATTATTATACAACAGAATGCAATAATAATCAGGGAACCTGTAAAGTTATTTCCGATTGCAATGAGATTTTTCCAATATTTCATCTCATTCATAATTCGGTTAAATTTTGTGATGAATTCAATGATATCGTCTGCTGTCCAAATCCAGCAAAGCGTGCACCTATTTTGGATACTCGACGTAAATTTGAAAGAGGTAAAGAAGGAAATATGATAATTTTTTATTATTGCGCTAAAACATTACTTTTATTTTTAGAGTGTAAAGCATTTAGTTTAATTCGTGGTCAATGTCCAACAACGCCATTTATTGTGAATGGAATTAAAGCTGAGCCAAAGGAATTTCCATTCATGGCATTAATTGGTGTAAACAATACAAAAACCAATGAAGTAAATTGGATATGTGGAGGCACATTGATTAGTAGAGATTTTGTGCTAACAGCAGCACATTGTCTAGTCACAGAATCTAAGTGAGTAATATTAATATTTGGATACTATTCAAAGGTAAAAGTTTGTGTTATTGTGTTTCCAAGGAACCCAGAATTTCACATAAGACTTGGTGAATTGGATTATGCTATGACAACAGATGATGCTCAACCTCAAGATTTTGTTGCTATCAATTATATTACACATCCAGGCTATGGGGATGACGATGAACAACACAATGACATTGCTTTATTGC
The DNA here is from genome assembly GCA_035041805.1 of Amiota mariae. NCBI lineage: Eukaryota > Metazoa > Arthropoda > Insecta > Diptera > Drosophilidae > Amiota > Amiota mariae. The sequence goes on from JAWNKV010000550.1 coordinate 5,434,514, forward strand.
AATTGAATGGTAATGCTGTTCTGAATGAATATGTGATGCCTGCCTGTCTGTCATCAACAAATGGCAATGAGTTCACACATGTGACTGCTGCCGGCTGGGGTCAAACAAAAAGTGCGGGACCATCTTCATCACATTTACTGAAAGCCACTTTAAATCGTTTTGAAGACAATGAATGCACTGAGAAATTGCTGGATAATCAAATAAATATAAGGACTCAAATCTGTGCTGGTTCATTTAATAGTACGGCGGATACATGCCAAGGTGATTCGGGTGGTCCAATTTTTGTCACTCATCCAGTTTTGCGTTGTATGCGTCAAGTGGTTGGCGTTACTTCTTATGGCAGCATTTGCGGCAATCAAAATGTACCCAGCATCTATACAAGGGTTCACCTCTATACAGATTGGATTGAGAAAATTGTTTGGCGATTGTGAAAACATTCAAATTAATACATTTCGATTGATATTTGTTTATTATAATCAATTCAATTCAATCTTGGTTCATTTCCTTAAAATTACAATTGGTGATTTACATTAATAAGTATTTACAGAGTATGAAAAATGATAGCATCATTTATAATAACTTTTTTTGCACAACCATATAATATAATAGGGGCAAATTTTAATTTGTATATGAATAGGTTATTTTAGTCGATAGCTTGGGTCTGCAGTTTCAAATAGAATACCGATAATTCTATTTACCTTGTCAATAGTTTTCCCAATATGCACGTTGAAGCATAGTTTTTTATCGAAATGAATTCCTAGATATTTAATATCATTTACTCACGTGATTTGTTCATTGTTTAGTTCTAAGGAGTAGCTGGGTAGGTGACAGTTTTTACGCTTCCTAGTGAAGAAAATTTTGCTCGTTTTTTGGCGTTACTTTTCATTTTCTAGCGTTTGAAATATGCAGCAAAACAATCCAATGATTATGAGGAAGTCTACTAGAATTTAAAGTTTTGCGAATAGGCCAATCTTATTAAGACTTAGAAGAGTGATGCTAATTATTATATCTTTATCTTAATTCACTTTAAAGTAAATTATTTTAATTAAAATAAATGTCAAATTAGATTCACTTTAAAGTAAATTATTTTAATTGAAATAAATGTCAAATTAGATTATATATAAATTAAATTAATTTCCGCCGACTCAGATTTCATAAATTGTGGAAAGAAAATCTCAATATGTGGGATTGCAACTCAGTTGCACCTTGAAAAGGCTTTCTGATTCAATTCGAAATCAAATGGAGCAATCAAACATGACGCGAGTGAAATACAACCCTATTGGTGCTGCCAAGATGCTAATAACATGACCATGTGGCAATTCAAATTTGGTTTGAATATTGACTTGCTTCATGATTGTATGATTTTACATTATACATTTATTAACCCCCCCCCCCCCCCCCCAAATCATTATGAAAATGCAGTTACTGACATTTCGCATATTCTTTCTGTTCATCTAGAAACCTGAGGGTTGCACGGAATATCGTGTTTTAAATGGCATACTGTTTTTTTTTTCTTTTTTTTTTACAACTTTTTAAAATTAATTACTAAGAATTTTCATATACATTTAAGAAATCTAAAAAAAAAAATAATTTAATAAGATTAAAATAAAAATAGGAAGGGAGGGGGAAATATTGAATGACATTTATTTCTTAGAATTTTTAACTAAACAAATATTTTGTTCGGTTGATTGTTTGCACCATATAATAAAAAATAAAATAGTATAATCGTATAATTTCGTTACGCATCATATTTCATTTGTAATGAATTTTTTGTTTTCTTTTTTCATAATATAATCACTTTATATATATATATACTATATGGGCATAGCTTTTTAGTTACAGGGGGTCTCTAATAATTTTTTACAATTTAATACAAATATGTATAAAAAAATTAACATTTCTTGTACGATTCTAACGGCTCTACTATGAGTGCAGCCAACAAAATAAAGAATAATAAAAATTACATAAAAGAAATCAATGGAAAGTATGAATAGTAGAATATAAATACAGTACATGTGTATACAATGGAGAGGAGGAAACCACCGATTAGGAATTCATTTAACGTTCAGAACTCAGATATTAGTCAATGGGCGGTCGTGCTGAAGGATCATCGCGATCGATTGGAGGTGGCGATGTGAGCACTTCAACATTTTGCGCAGGTCCTTGCGTTAGATAACCCGCAGTAGGATTGATGCCTGTGTGATATATAAATGAATAAATGTAAACATGCGATACACAATGTTCCACCTACCTGTTAAATAACCACGTATATTTGTATCGGTTATAAAGAGATCGTGTCGCTGGTCTTTGAATTCTGCCCAAACTGGATGTTTAAGCAGTATTTGAGTGACCCGATCACCGTAGTTAATATTGTGTGTCATGCCTTTAAGTGCGCCGACAATTTGTGCTTTAACAGCGGAAGGATTGTCGACAAACTCTAGACGACTGTCAAGCAAGCCCAACAAGTAAGGTATCAAACCAACCTCTAAAGATTGACTTATAAGAGAATCCTGTAATAGATTGATTATTATTTAGTTCTATTCTTTAAATTTTAGAATGAAAAGACTTACGTGTTGGTGCTTAAAAAGACGACTTAGGGTCTCACAAGAATTCTCTATGCATTCTCTATTGTGTTCCATGCACTTCTTTAGTGGCGATATACATTCCGTTTGCGAGATCGCACTGACACAAAACTGTAAATTGTTTTTATTATACAATATTGAAAATGAAATATGAATATAAAATCCGTGTAATTTGTATTTGACATTTGTAATTTGCTCGACAAACCACAATATGTATCTACGAAAACAAATAACTCACCTCAGATAAAGACAATTGATGTAATACTGATAGAGTATTCCTTGGTTGCACGATGAGTAGATTAAATAATTTAGGTATGTGACCTAAAACTGGTATATCATCAGCTAGATTTGGCTGTGAACGCAGCAATTCCACAAGTGCAGTCGTTGACAGATCTAGAACATCTTTTTCCGAAGAACTTTTGCTTATTTGATCTACCACAAAGTCTAATAGATCAGACAAAAACTGCTTTGGTTTCCGCAATGTCCACGCCGGATTGCTTACGAATAGACGAAGATAAACTCCCGCAACGACTATCTCATTGGAGACAATGTCTTTCAATATTTCAGGATCCTTCCATATGTGTTTCGAATTAAGTTTTTGCTGTTTGTAAAACCTATTCCAATTTGAATTCAATTATTTCATTTCATTGCAATAATTAGTTAATTATTCTTACTTTTCACACATATCACCAACAGCATCACACACAACTGTGCGTGTGTTGTCATTCCAAATTAATTCGGGATGTTCGTGTATAGACTCGAATAGTTGTACTGACGTTTGTGGAGACTCAATCATGGCATCAACAAATAGTGGTGGTAGAAATTTGGATACAGTAATACGAACCTATAATGAAGTTAGAATTAGAGTTACAGTATAATATACAATTAATAACAAACCTTTGGACCACTTAAACGATCTGCTGTCATTTTTGCTAATATTTCCGCACACATTTCACGAATTTGTGGATTTCGAGAATTGCAAAACATGTCTAGTAAATAAATGACAGCACCTTTGGTCTGCGCCTCCTTGATCATTTCCTGTACGTTCATTAAACCAGCTAGTGTCTCGAGCACCTTCACTTGACTGGCACGCAATTCGGGATCTTTAAGTGCAACTAAATAGTTACCCAATATTTCACAAGCTGCCACTTCAGATACGCAGTCTTTGTTACGTGATACTAAAGCCACTACTTCCAAGGCCACAGATTTAACGGTCGAATTCTGAAAATTGGTAAATGATCATATCAAAATTCTTTACTTTTACTATACTTATAAATACTTACATCTGCGAATATATTATTTGCCAAGAATCCAAAAATCATATCGAAATTTCCAATACATTGAATCTCTACTTCTGCATTAGATTTAATGACGGCAATTAATGCACGCAATACCATTGTAATGTGTTGTTCCAGTCTACTGTCATTGGCATAATCATATTTGCATTGCTGTTGAGAAATTTGTTGTATAGTCAATGCATCCGATTCTAGTTTTTTTCTGCTCTTTGATCGATTGTAGGCATTCAATACTTCATCAAAAGTATTGCCTTTCTTTGTTGTACTCTGTTGTTGAAGTTGTGGATGATTTGGTGCTAAAGTAGGCATCAATATGCCATCACTGCCCATTTTCGTCGTTTGTGCTGTAGCAGAAACATTTGATGATTTTGATGTACTAAGAAGATATTGATATGCATGCTTTAAGTACTCCAACAAATCAATGATAAACTGTTTCGGTTGTGCTATAGGAAAGGTGGGCATATCGTTGTAGATCCGTATGAAGATACCACCAATTTGTAATTCATCTCTGTGTTAAGTCAACACTTTTAAATATAAATATATATATAAGAAAATATTTAAAATTGTTCCTTACCTGTGAGCATCAAACTGAAATTCTGCAATAGATTCATAGACCTGTGTAATATCCTCATAGGTTTCTTTAACAGCATTGGTACGTTGTTGCTCTAAAAAGTCCAACAACTGTGCACGTGTTCCGTTATCCCAGATAATGTAGGGATTACGGGTATTGGCATTCAACAACTTAAGCACATCGCTATCTTTCTCCTTAGCGAGTTTATTTGAAATATATTGTGTCAGCAGGCGATCAAGAACTTGTTTTACAATCAAATTCTTTGCATCAGATGCAACAATGTACTTTTGTTGTATTGAGTTACGTTTTGTGTTTGGCTCACAACCCTCCGTCGTCGTCGTCGTTGTCGTCGATGAAGAGTTCGTTGTATCCGATTTTTCACTGGCATTTGAATCTTGCTTAGCGACTACATTTGATGAAGACTTGGGTTCAGTAACAACGGTACCTGTGGTAATGGATAATTGTTTATTTGCATTTTGCAAGGGATTGTGCGCATTTTGAGTGTACGCCGAGTTGGGTGTAGTTGCTGCCATTGTTTTGGGTTTGGCAGCAACAATCGGTTTATTGGTACCACCAATTGGAGAATTTGATTCACTGCCAATCGATACTGGCTTATATCGTAATTCCATGCTATACCCAGATAATGCTATGCAACCCAATACTGCCATTTTGGCTAAATTATTTGCAACTTGTTGCTGATTTGTTTTGTCGCTTGCCTCGACACCACTTTCATCCAGTGTGTAGTCATATTCAAAAATGAAAAGTAATAATGACCACAGGACACCATTTCGCACAAGATTGCATTGCAAATCATAGTTATTTGCAGCCAAACTAGTGACTAAACTAACCGAAAGTGTATGCTGCAATACAAAACATGGAATGTATTGAATTGAATCATTTACTACAAATTCATGAACTCACCTTAAAGTATACAACACGACAAACATCGGAGAGCAATTGAGGCAATGTTATGATCTTTTGTTTGCATTTCTCAAAATTGCATGCAACCTCGAAACAACGCGTCACATTGGATATCACCTGGTAATGCAAGGAATCGGGTTTAGAGTCAACACCTAAAATGGACACACAACGCGTATAGGCTTCTAATAATGCTTCAATGCCCTCTTCACGTCTCAATTCTTCAGCATTCAATGCCGAACAATGTACTGTATGATAACAGAGTTCTGAGGCTGCGGTCAACAATTGTACTTCCTTTGAGAAAAGTTCATCATCCATTGTTTCCAATCGAATGGTCTTGATTAGCTGTGGATATCCTGCATATTTATATGGACGCAAAACTGCATATAAGAGAGAAAATATTAATTTAAATCAAGTTATATATTTCTATTCATTTAAATTTTGTTCCTACCATCTGGATAGCGTTCAAAAAGAATACTTTGTGTTCGTAGAATTAGTACAATGTTGTTTGGATCGGGTCCACCAGAACTCCATACTGATCTCGAGCACAAAAACTCGTAAGCCTGATTAACTTTCTCAAAGATTTCACGTCCATTGGGATTTTTATCAGGATGATACATTTGTGCTAGTCGATAGTAGCTTTTTCGTATCATGGATTCATCAGGTTTTGGCGTTTTTGTCAAATCAATACCGAGATCTTGATACGCTTGTTGTACAGTCATCAGAGGTGGTTTCTTCTCAACTTCCTTGCGCCATGCGTCCAGTGTGTGCTTTAACAATTGTACAGGATCCGTAATTGGCCAATTGGGAAACTTCTGTGTATCACACAAATGTCGCAAATAGTAAATATGACAAAAAAGTTCATTCTCCAATTGTGGGTAGCTTATTGCTGGTATTGCCAAATAAGGATACCTAGCCATGGTGTGGCCACGCAAACGTGGTGTAAAGTCTGCAATATGTGCAGCAATCTTCTCAATTAAAAGACGTCGCATTTCCGAACTCCATATGACTTCAGGTGTATCGAACTCTCCCAGAAATATTTCTGCGAATTTCTCGGCACTGTAATTTTCTAGAAAACAAACCATTGCTTCGGGTAACAACTGTCCAAGTATACTGCGATGCATGATACCCGATTGTGAAGTCTGTAGATTAGATTAGATTTTAAAAATATATTCAATAAACCGATGAATAACATCCATACCTCTTCGCTGCGGAATCCCTGCTTCATATGTGTCATTTTTAAGAATCTCGTTATTGGCAATATATTGCTACCAGTGTACATGAGCATAAAGTAAAATACTCCGGTTAAATAAACTTTAGGCATCTCAGGATTATCTTCCATTATCTGGCACAACAAAGTAGCGACGCGTTCCAACAGACCAGGATCATGTGTCAGACAAACTTGCACAACATGAGGCAAACAGACAAATTCTGACAGCTTTCTAGATAACTTTGGACCAGGTATGAGCACCGCGACGCCACTCTGTGTACGACTTGGGAAAAAACTAGTGCATTTAATTAAAATATCTAAAATTATAGAGGCCAGTTCGGTTTCATCATACAACGGTGCCCCCTTAGCAATTAGACACCATTTCAATTGAGGAATTTGCTGCAACGATCGCCAACCATCCATGCCAATAGCCCAGCAACGTGTCTTTGGTGTAATAATACCCTTTTGCCAAAGATCCTTCAATTCCGAATATGTTATTGGGCCCTGACGTTCTGGCTTTTGACCTTCCTTTTCGATATTATAATACCAATCCTTTTCCTCATAGGACTGCATATTTGGTCCCGCCTCAATCACATTTGTCTTTGTGTTTAATTGTGCGCGGCCTTTATGGAGATGCGCCAATGTAATCAAATCGACAAGGCACTGTACATGATCGACTAAAGCACGGCAATTGGATTTTTCTAATACTAAACATGATACTAAATTTATTAAAGCATCACGCATAGATGGTGATAAACACTAAAACGAAACAAAAAGATTGATGAGGATTCCGCTCAATAGTTTCAAGGCTTTCGAAGCTTACTCGATCACTCAGTTGTAGAATGTATGACATATCACTGAATTTACCAATATCCTTATGATATCTTTTGTATACTTTTGCCAAGGCCTGAAGAGAAAACACAGTTAATTGGTCATCATTGACTCGTTGTCGGCAGAGAACTCGGCGATACAAAGCGTTGAACAATTCAATGCTACATTATAAAACAACAGATGATATTTAAATATTTATAATGTACATAACTATGTGATACTTACGGATCTTTAACTAAATTCTGTGGCCAATCATCTTTTTCTAGAATTAGACGTATGTAATAGTCACCAATCTTTATTTCATCAGCCAAACATTGATAGGAAACCTCAAATTCCTGATAATTCCATGCCACAATCATTTGACCAGCTAAATCACGATCATTTAGGAACTGACGGAGTTCATTCTCCAAGCACATGCGTAATTCTTCGCGTGTCTAGAAATGTTGTTATTTTACACATTACATTTTACATTACATTCATATTTTGTATTCACCTTATGATTCCATATCAGATTTGGTAGACTATGATCTTTAGAGAAAGTATAAAAGAAATAGGGCAAGTTGATAATAGCATCCGATGTTTTCTTCTTTTGACGTCGATTGCGTAGCACTACGGGTCGAATTTTTAATGCCTGTGCAGCTGTGTCTTGCTGTTCTATCAGACTCATGCCCCAATGTTTAATACCTTGTAAATGCTTTTCTATCACATTCTTTCTTGTTTTATTGGAATGTTGTATTGCGAATTTCAAATTGTCTCGAAAGTTTAATTTGTCTTCCTCTACATCAGTCTCAGGCACTCCTTCCTCAGATTCCAAAAATGTTAGCAAGCCAGCAGGCTAAAAAAATTTCAAATTGATTAAATTCAATAGCTAAAATTAATGTTAAATGAATATCTTACAAAAATACGTTTAAATAATTCCATGGCCTCTTCACTATCAGTGAGCCAAAGACCAATTAAATGTCTTGACAACTGTCTATGCGTAGCTAGAGTAGGATCATTGGATGGCGTATAGAGTGCAACCAACAAGTGGCGACACAGTGCCGCTTCATCTAATGCCAATGCCTGCATTTGTTGGGCAACATGAAGCTCACCTTCCTCAATGATAGCACGCAGCACTAAGCCGGCACCTTTTACTATAGCTAAAGATGGATGTTGAAACAATTTATATAAATAACGACCTCGTTCGGCAACAAGCTCTAAGAGTATATCGAATTGCTTGCCATCGGTTGTTTCGCTATAAGGCACACAAAGCGCGAACGTCATAAAATCAAGCATTGCTGATAAAACTAATGCTCCACTTCCATGACTCTAAAAATACATAAAGAAATGAAAAAATAATTCATTGCAGCAGTTGCTCTGGACAACCATATCAGCACATACTACATGAGTTGTCCACATATTAAGCAATGTTTCCAAAAATGACTTCGATGAGAGAATTGATGATTTATTCATTTGTTCTTGCTTCAGATCATGATCAGAATTCACGGAATGCATCAACGAATTTATCATATCAATGGCTGAGTAAGTGACAGCGAGATCCTTTCGTCGCAAAGCTGCCACAATTTTTGTTCCAATAATTTCACGAAATCTATAATTATACACAATTTATAAGATATTCGAATTGTAAATTACTCAATATATTCACCCTGGCAAGTTTGTGAATGCTGCATAACCAACTTTACTGGCTAATAATCGTGTAAGCGCATGAAATATAGCTTCCAACTCGATATTACTGAGTTGAGCAGTGGGATTATCCAATTCCTTTTGTGCCAATGCCTGAAGTGCACTTAAAATAAGTTTTTCCTTGTTTTCAGCAAAAAGGCTCTATGAAGGAAAAAAAAAATAAATAATTGTAGGAATTCAATCATTTATAAAATTCATCTGACTTACATCCTGTGTAACACTATAATTTAAACCACTGTGAGGAACATTTGCATTAAATCGTTCCAAAATTTCATAGCGCTTCGATGGATTTTGAAAATTATTAATGACCAATCGCAAAAGACTGGCTTCAGTTTCTTCATCCACAGAACCATTTAGAGGTACATAACGTTTACCGCGCGGTGTGTTTCCTATACGTATGTGAACATCTTGATTGCCACTGGAACGTACAGCATCAAGTAATGTGGCCAGAAGTGAGTCTCTATCATTTGTTGAGTAACTTCGCACAATTCCATTCTTGTATTCGATGCTAAACTTTTGCAAACTATCCTTATCGCGTACTAGAGCAAAAACATCCGAAAGGGGTCGAAGCGTGCATACACTATAAGTCTGTGGGTCACGCTCGAGTAGTGTCACTTCAGTTAGGCACAATATACGTTTCACAGGATCTGGATGGCGGGGTGTTATCTTTTGTACTGTAAATTCAGTCATTGATGTTTGAAATTGATCTCCGCTATAAAAATAATTAAAATTTTTTTTATATTTTTCCATTCTCCCTATTTTTGTAAGATTGTCTTACCTGTATTTGCCAAAGCGTTGACGCTCAAACTGATCGCGGGTTATCTGACTTTTGAGTATCTTTGTTTCAATACCCAAAAATTGCTGCGAACGTTGTGCGATATTTTGGACAATCTCATGATGATTAAGGGCTTTAAACAGATGTAGACGGCTGAAACCGCCATAGGCCATGACAATGCCGCCTTCATAGTCGGAGATGCCTGCTTCAAGCGTGCGCGTAAAACAAAATAAATAAAGATGAGTGCGGAACACAAAAAAGCAGAGAAATGAATTAAAAGCGATGCAGTGATGCAAGAAAGACAAAACAACAAAACAATTATTATGTAATTTTGTAAGCATTGCTGATGCCAAATATAAAATCTTAAAGACAATTCAAAACTAGTGGTACCTATTACGCCCTCGATGTCCTTGTACATATAACTGGCAAGTACTTCATTGGTAGTGGGATCAAGTTGATCCAATGAACACGGCGTTACCTCCAGCACAGTTGGTAAATTAATGCCAGACCAATGATATTTATATGCAGAGAATCGCTGCAAATTCAATAGTGATGTTAATATTTTAGTGCACAATAAAAATCAAAAGGATTTTCGAGTTTTGATATACTTGAGCATTTTTTGGTTTATCGGCAAATTCCTTGTAGTATTTAAGTATGGAACTGAGTATATCGTTGCGATATTCTGAAGAAAGTTTGATTGTGTCGAGCTTCTTGTCTTTCTTTATGGTGAGCACAAATTCGTTGGGAATCTAAATAACAAAGCATATGAAAATATCCATTATCAATTTCAGCAATATGTATTTCAACACCCCTCAATATTATTAAACACTTACATTTGAGGTCTTTGTTGGAGTCGCAGCAACAATATCCGAATATGTCCAACGATTCGTTAGATCAAATTTATCTGGATTGTATGTGGATATGCCTACAGTACCAATTGATAATATACGCTTATATTTTCCCTTCCACGAGTGCTTCGTTACCAGAAAGCACTCTAGATCAATATTTTCTTTGGGCGGTATCATCTTGCGACAGAAACAATTGCGTTACGTTGCGTGCCAACCTTCTTCTTTTAAGTTTCAATCAATATCCAGTTAAAAAATCAACAACTGAAAGTGGAACATGAGAAGCGAAGAAAAATCACTATGACTTGTCAATAAATAAATTTCACTTATTCAATAGGCGGCAAAACACAGCTGATTCATCATCATCAACACCATTTGCTCGCGTTTACTCGAATTGTTGTTGCTTCATATCTTTGCACTCGAACTCTGACCAACTAAATTGACATTATGTCGCTTACACTGATTTAATTTAGGCAACAGAACAACACTTATCAGAAACTATGGGTGCTCCTCAGCAGTAGCAGCAAAGTTTTTGTTTTGTCGGTGACCGCAAGAGAAAAAACAACCACACACAAAAGCAACGAAAATCGTCAACGCGATTAACAAACACAAAAGGGGGCGTCAGCTTTATGATTTATTTAGCTTTAAAAATCAATTTAAATTATTTTAATTATGTTCACTTAAACTTATGTTGCTTACTTTTTGCATTTAATACATTTCTTTTCGTTGTTTTGCAATTAATTGCTAATTATTTCTTAATATTTACTCAATTTTTGCACAGTACAGCTTCTTCTTCCTCTCAAAAGTGGATCTTAAACCATGCAACTTGCATGCAGCAAACATGATGAAATGCAGACACAATAAATTCATGAATTATTCAACATATCAATATAATGTTATTAAATTGAATTTGTTATCATCATAATTTAGTCAAATTGGATTAGTCTTTTCTATTAATTAGGAAGTAAAACAGAAATCAATAAGAAAATTTCATTTCTAATAAGAAAACCCAGTTCGTGTAAGGGCCCCTTTCTAGTTAACACTCAGTATACAGTTATGAAACAGTGCTGATAGCCTTTATAAGTGCAGTGTTGTAAAATAAGCTTTCAATTTCTTCAGTTAATTGTTTAAATTTGTGGTCATGTCAGGTGTCAGGTGAAATATAAAACCGACTTCATTGAAAAGCTTTTTCAAATCTTTATTTAAATTTGATAAAAGTCCACTGTCCCTAAGAAAAACAAACATTTGTTATATGATTATTATGATAAACAGCACTTAACATTCAAGAACAAAATGATTTTAAAGACACCCATAAAAACAATGCATAAATAACATCCAACAATGTATGAGTATATAGTATATTTATTTATTCAGTAGATATGATATCGTTGTTGCTGTTGTATAAATGTATAAAATAGAAATGTCTTCTTATCTAAATGCAAATAATCATGGCAAAGTGGTGTGTAAACAAATTAAATCAAACCAAACGAGATGATGCCTTTTTTTATATCATAAAAGATGTGAAAATCAAAACGAGAAACATGAAGAGAACAAACAAAACGAAACAAAAAACTACAGAAATCATATATAGTATATGTTTTGCTTATCTTACAACTAGCGTAATGAACATTTTTCTTTTTTATAATATAGAATGAGAGAAAGGCGTATTATTAAATCTCTGGATGGATTGTAAGTCTTACACAGTTGTTGCTAAACATAAACAGGCAACACTAGTATTTTATCAACAAAAGAAAGCTTGTTATACATCTTTTCATTTTTTTTTCTTTTCTTTTTTTTTTTTTTCTTAAAAACTACTACGTATCTCTATCAAATATTTTATCTCACTACTCTTTAAATTATGTAATATGTTTCTCAGCTGTGGTTTTAACCAGGCCCCGCCTGCGACTGCTTATTTTAAATATGGACCAAATGAAACCGATAGTACAATTGTATTGATGCTTCAAACTTCTCGATCGATCGGTCAGCATGAACATTTGCTCTTAACTTCTGTGGCGGTTGCTTCCCCAGTATTGTTTAGATTAAATCTTTCATTGTCTGCCATATCGGCATCACTGATCAGTTTGTCGTTGAGCAGGATCTATAAAGGGGGAACATTTTAATTATTTGGATAGATATAAAAATAATTGTTGTACTGACCTTATTAACTAACGCACGTGCCGCTTCATCAATGTTTATGTTCTCCTTGGCGGAAGTTTCAAACCAACCGGCGAAACCATTCTCTCTTACGTATTCATCCATTTTCTCCGGTGACGTTACAATGCCCTGTTTATCTTGATCGCACTTTGAAATTAAAAATCAATTATATACATATTATTTTATTGCATCAGTTTTTTCTACTGTTTCTTAAAAAATATTTACCTTATTCGCTAACAAGATACATGGAATAGGACTGCCATCCGGTAGCTGCACTTTCGAGTCTAAATCTTCTTTCCATTTGCTTACACAATCAAAGGTGCCACTGCGCGTCACATCGAAGACAATAAAGGCACCAACAGCCTCTTTATAATAGACACGGGTCATATTGCCAAATCGCTCCTGACCAGCAATGTCCCACAGTTGTAGGCGCACAATCGTATTGCCATCCCAGTGTAACACTTTCAGTGCAAAGTCAACACCAATTGTGGCACGATAATTTTGGCTAAAGAACTGGTGAACATATCTTTTTATGAATGATGTCTTCCCGGTGCCTAGTTCTCCAATGACTAGAATTTTATATAGATGTTCACGCTTTTCGCTGGTGTTTGTCATTATAGTCTGAAAAAAAGATTAAGAATAATTAAAACGACAAGCAAATGTTAATAATTTAAATGAACTGAAAGCGACAAAGGTTGAGTATGAAATGTTGATGTTGGTTAGCGCGAAGTGTTCCTAATATTCAAAATGGTGGTGAAACATTCTCAGTCAATAGAAACGCACACTCACACTATCGCACTCAAACAAACACCGTTACAAAAAATCGACAGTTGAATGACATAAAACGGTCAAAGTGCTGGGCTACACCGTTTGACCAGGTTTCATGTAGCTTTTTAAGCTTTTTTAAGTATTTCTCAGAATATTAACATTGCACTCAAGAATCTAAATCATATAGTGAGAAATATGGCTACATATAACAACAACAAAGTAGTCAATTGCACTTGCATGGTTTCATCTGATACCATGCCATGTCATATTGTAATACATGAGCATCTGTTTGCTTACCGGTTCCATTTCCTGATCCATGGTTAAATCACCAAAAGCTGGCATCGGTTTGTCACCGGAATCGTAGTCTTCCGAGTCGTTGGAGTATTCGCTAACCACGGAGTGATAATGCAATGTTTCGCGACGTCCGTGAATACTATCGTGATCGCCGTAAAGTGTTCCCTGCGCCTGATACCGTATGCGTCGGGTTATTGAATCACACTGAGAATCGCTGGAACTTGGCTGTTCCTGCTCCTGAGAAGTGCCAGCCGCTAAGGCTCCAGCAGTTTCGTAAACAGTTTTAGTTTGAGGGCGAACTGCACTTCCAACCGCAAAACGAACTGTTACCGGTGTCGATGGTAAATGTAAATCCTCTTCAGCTTCGTTCAATTCGTCCTGCAGACTACGCAATGCGTATTCAATTGGTTGAGCACTCTCTGCTGAGGAGATAGCTTCTTGTTCACTTAAAGTTGCAGTTTCGACTGATTCGTAGGCAACGTGTTTCAAGGGTTGTTGTTGAAATGCGGGTGGTGGAGGTGGATATATTGTTGGCTGGAGCTCAATAGATTGTGGTTGTTCGTCGGGTGGCGTTGGTGGCAGTGTATGTGATTCCAAAGGTAATTGTATCTGTCGTTCAGTTGATTCTTGACGCTGCAGCTGCTTTGTGGTTTCAGCCTTTAGTGATGAACGTTGATTTGTTGGCTGTTGTTGTGTTACTGACGACGAGGGTCGGGATAAGCGATGGCCACGTTGTTGCTGTGTATTCGCTTGCAAAGAATCTCTTTCTTTTTTACTTGAGACAACTGTGGCAGCAACAGTTGCAATGCTTTTAAGACTCTTCTTTGACTTTTGTGTGTCGGAAGTAGAAAGATTGTGTTGGTGTTTTGACAGTGACGATGACGCAGATATCGTTGATGTACCCGCTCGCGTTGACGTTGGTTTGCGCACTGCTCCGGTTTGACTGCTTGGCGGTGGCGCTGGCGTTGTTGAGGTAACTCGACTCGGTTTAGCTGGCGCTCGTTCGCGCGGTGGCGTATCTCGTGTACTCTGAGTGATAACGATTTTTTCTCCTGAAACATCTGTGGCTATTGAGTCGCCGCCGTCTGCTGTTTGCACAGTTGTTGTTCCACTCGCTTTCTTGTTTTTGAGTTTCTTTTTCTTTGCGGCTAACACAGCAGCCGCTGCCTTAGCGGGAAAGGGCGAAGAGGAAGGGGCTGGAGAGGAGTGAAGGTTAGAGTCTTTTACCGGTGCCGTGCCGACTTTGGAAACAATCACTTTTGTCGTTCGACTATCTTTTGTGGCAATTGTAGTCGTTGTTGTCGTCTTCGTTGTCTTTGTAGTGTTTTTTGCTGCTCCAGCTACTGTTGCTGTTGTTTCTGTCGTTGCTAACGGTGTCAAATAATCCGTTTCGCTGACTGAGCTCACAATCTGAGTCGGTGACAATGTCGTCTTTCGACTTTGCTTGATGCTGCTGCTGCCGCTGCTAGGCTCAATTTTCTTACCACTAATTGTTATTTGGACAGTTGCTCGCTTAGGACTGCCGCTGCTGCTGGGGGAAGCCGTGCGGCCACCCAATCCACTATTAGTATCGTTGGTTTGCAGATCTTTATTACCGGCTAAGATGCTCGCTTCATCCAAGGTAACATCATCGAGATCAAGACTTTTATGTTTTGGACCGATTTTTGATTTTCTTAAGCCGCCTAGTAAAAAACGTCGTGATAGTTTGCTTTTCTTTTTTGGCTTAGAGTCGGCACTCACTGTTTCCAGAGAATCCTCGCCGCCACTGGAAAAAGTCGGTTCAGTATTGATACTGATCGGCAGTGAGCGAGGTTCGTCGCTTGTATCCTTTTTTGATTTGCTCCTTGAAAAACTGCGCAATGCAGCTGAAAATCTTGATCGTGTCTTAACTTTTGCCTCTTTCTGTGGGCTTTTCTCACTCTTGTCTGGTGATGTCGATAGTCTTCCAGTTGGTTTATTTAAATCCAAGTGTTCCTCTTGAGTATCTGCGTTTAGTTGCTTGAATTCAGTGTTTTGCATATTATAAAAGTCTTAATGGTGAATCAGGAAGATATAGGGACAATGTGGAGATTGGTAGGCGGGTTAGTTGGTAATTGGTGGGCTGGCTGACTGTTGGCGGAATACGAAGGGTTGTACACGTTTTCTTTTTTCAATATATGTAGTTTATTTGTCAATTAGTTTCAAGGCGCAGCAAGCGGAAAATTTTAAGCGACGACGTTTTTCCAGACATGTTGAAAAGCACTTTTAGGGTTTCGCCATTCTAAGTGCTACATATGGCACCGAAGAAAAATAGATTCATTTTCATTTCAATATAACAAAATTAAATCAAATCAAATCCAATTCCATGAGGTTATAAGATATTTCATGAAAAGTCCTGCGTATTTAGCCTTTAGTATATCCTGTGTTGCATGCGTATATCCTTTTCCGATTAGAGAGATGACAACAACGAAAATTCAAATTCAAATTCGAATGCAAAAAAATCACAACAGAACCGAACTTAACCGACGACCAAACCAATTCGTACTAAAATCTGAAAAGTAACTTTGTGGGCTTTTATAATTTTTTGTGTTTTGCAAAAAAAAAAAAAAGAGCGCCAACGACGACAACCCATCCAACAACAACCCCCACTGCAACGCGTACTATTAGCCAGGTTCCATGTTCCCTTTTAAGTTGATGCAGTCCACAGCACCTGTGATACCGCAAACTAACAAAACTAATGCAAAATGCGCTCTGTTGTCATTATTTTTGTTGCTTTTCTTGTACATACACATATGTACATACATATGTATATATGTATATAGAGAAAAAAAAAGCAAAGCAATCGGTGGTATCACATTACACCAACAATAACAATCACAGCAACATTGAGCGCGGGAGAGACCGAGAAACAAATCATACAAATGAGAGAATTTTGATCTGATTTTACTCAGTCTCTGTAGTTTAGAACAAAATTTCAGACGTCACCTAGAAGATTAAAAAAAAAAATAAATAAAAGATGATGCCCTTACTTTTACTACCAGTAATTGAACTACTTAACTAGACAAAGATCTCTTCTTACAATCAAAACTAAAATGACTAGGCTTTGTTCAATGATTTCTTTCGAGATTGCATATTATCGATTATCATTATTGAATTTGAATATTGAATAAACTTGCTTTGATATAATTCAAGCGTGATGGTGAACCTACTTACTAAAGTTTGATATTTTGTGATTTTTTTGTTTTTTAATATTGTTACTAGTATTGTATGTAACTTTCTAGACCAAGGGCTAATGGGATATTCAAAGCCATTCAAATCAGATTATGATTAAACAAGTAAAAGCTCATGGTTAATACGCAAAACAAAAGCAAACACTGTCAAGTCAATGCAATTGATTTGTATTGTATTGTATTGTAATACAACAGTTAAATAGTTAATCTGTAATTTTGTTCATACATACTTACTAAAACGAGAGTACTATACATATATGTGTATGTATCTTCTAGAATATATGTATATTAACAGTGTTACTAAGTCTAAGTCTTAGTCTTGGCAACTTACAAATCCATTGATGTAGAAAACATGCATAACACGCACTTCAGAGGTTTCATGGTTGGGATTTGGTAATATAAACCAAGACTTTAATCGTTGTCATGTGAAGTAGGTAAGTGGAGCGAAGTTTTACAATGATCTATCTGCATAAAACAAATCAATCAATCAACCAATTGAATAATACTACAACAGTTAAAGAAGTACTAAAATTTATTAACAGATGACTGATAATTAATTTTACTGTTGTTTATAGAGCCAATTTTATTTTACAATAAAATATTTTTATCTATAAAAAACATTAGAATAAAATGCATTGCACTTCACCGAATAGGATCAATCATACATACGTATATATATACCTTTCATCTTACGAAAGCCCTCTTTGTAAATGCATTCTGTACACCATGGTTTGACCACCCCACAGGTAGTTATATGGGATTTATAAGGGATATTGGTGGTAATTATTCATTTAAAAAAAATTAAAAAATTGAAAAAAATCCATGAAAAATTTAAAGAATTGTATAGGTTCTGGTAACACCCACCATGATGTAATGATGTACAAGATTGAGATAACAAATTCAAAATGTCCACTTAATTTTTGTATGTTTTTCACACTAAAAAATGGTTCATTAAACCTAACCTGGAATCTCATAAATGTACCTTGGAGTCTTCATAAGGTTTTAATTAATCCGTGTCCCGAAATTATCCAATCGTAACACATTTGGCGTTTCGGTTACAGATCGTCTTTTGTCCTTCATATCTGTTGAGTTTTTGGAATGTCAAACTTGTGCATTTATGTCTCATCACAATTTTTAAAAGGCCACGTTAGGAAGTATTAAAATGCGAAACTTTAACTATAAATGAAAAACTTAAAACTATTACCAACTCTTTCTTTATGCTTTGGCGCCTATATAGAGTCGTAGTAGAAACCCTGAGAGGCCAAGATTTAAAGTTAAGAGAAATTATACTACAATATATTATCAGTTTTCACTGCATATTATGTGACGTCACACAAGAGGGGAAAGGGCTCACAAAAATCATGAAAATCGTGTTTCGTAATATGTGGATGACCTCTAATGCATTTTATAAATATAAGGTCTCCTTTGAAATGGACGAGAAGTGACGAGTTTCCTGTCTTAAATTTAACTAACTAAATCGGAAAAGATGGGAGGGCTAAAGTGATGATTTTAAAGCACCTCACACAATCAATTGAAACTAGAATCTACTGAAAGTTAAAGTACTGAAAATAAAACGATTAAATCATATAAACACAAGAAATATTGTGATAAAAATGAATTCGATATCTGGATATGCATACACGTAAATGCAAATCATTTTCATATTATATAAAAACTTGACAGATACCAATCAATATTCTAAACAAGTGAAAAAAATATACCCTCAATTTATTGAAAAGTATAAAAATTCTCAAATAAAAAAAAAATTTGTAATAATAATAAAAAAAGAAATATGACCTTGTTGTGACATATCTATAATCTGATAATACTATGTCGACGTAATCAAATTTGTTCCCAACAATTTAATCGAATAATAGCATCTTATTTTCTGCTTATTGAAAAATTATCAAGAAATAGTATTGTAATTTATTAAGCCAAAGTTATAGAATTACGATTATTACAAAATGAGGTAAACCACATTAAAGAGATACATACGTGAATGTTGTCTACTAAAATTACGGCAAAAATATATCAGTTAATAATATTCATACATATGCAAACTGAGAGACACAATCAGTATGAGTGTGTGGGTGTATGGGTTAGAGGGTATTATGTAATTCTATTGTAATTTATTGATGAAAAAAACAAAATATTTGAAGATCCTAGTACATGATTTTACTTAGTATACTTTGTGTATGTATAGGAAGAAACTACTAAACTATAATACTATAAATACTATATAACGAAAGGATGTCAATAATAAGAAAAAAATGAAATAAGGTTGAGACATGAGGAACATAAAATACATACAAAAAAAAGCAGATAATCACAATTAAGTTCCCATGAACAAAACGTGATTCAAAAAAGCCAAGACAAGAAGAAAGTGGTAGGTAGACAATAAAAGAAATAAAAGAAAAACAAAATAACTGATACAAAATGATTATATACAAAAGATAAAGGACAATGTGGAATGGGGAATGGGGAAGCTTCTACGATTGAAAAAGACCAAAGGATAATATGTAGATGCAATTCACGTTAAAACATTTGAAAATTTTACTTTCTATCAAAAGCAAACTATGTAGTTCATATCTATGGATAAAAGAAATAATGCCACAAATGCCAACACGAAGGTGTTTACCACCTGACAGATGTGAAAACTAAAGTTGCACGCCTCGCAATTACAAATGACCTCATTTCATGATGACGATGATGGAGTTTAGTTGATAGAAAAGGGGGAAATTGCATGCCAGTAGCTCGCCTCCATCATTTAGAATATTTATTGCACTCCTGCTGAGAGTAGTGTCGATTTGAGTGGCGGAAAACACAGTCATTATAGTCAAAGCACAAAATATGGGGCATACAATGCACACTTCAAATTGCAAAATATTGCAAAAATGGAATTCTAAAAATGTTTGAATAAAATGTACCACATTGACATGCAAAGTGCAGTGGGAGGATATGTGGAATGAAGGAAGTCATTAAGTGTGGGTGGAACTTCACTTTTTAAACAAACTTAAAGCATATATTGTACAATTCAAAAAGCACCAAAAGCATTGTATACTTTAAGGCATCAATTGAAATTAACCCTATGAAAGCCACCTGTTGCTTTAATTTTTGTTTTTTTTTTTTTGTTTTTGCTTGCGTTTAAGAGATTTGATAATTATTATGCACACACAGACAGAAGGTAACATGATTTTGATTTATATGAATACATAATAAAATTATAAGATATACGTACGTATTCATTTGTTTAGTAAAGATTTTACTTGAACTGAAAACTTGAAAACAAACAATGCACACGACTCATTCATTCATCATTGTGTATAGTTAATTTGCACTTACATCACCTTTCATTATTCACTTATTCATTTCATTAAGTTGAACTTAATTATTTTGAATATGGAAAGATAAATCCAAATTAATTGTATCAGATTATGCACATAATTATTTTTTATGTGTAAATAAATATTTTATTGTAAAAATTTAAATGAGTTCAAAATGGAATTGTAAACAAATCAATTTATTAGAAAAAAATGTAATTTTTTGTTTGAATTTTTTTTTTTATTTTCTTACAATGATTATTAATTAAGTATAGTACATATTAATATAAGTATGTATTTTTCTAAGTGCCAACAGGGATCTCGGTGGAGGGAGTGTGTAAAATTCAAGATTATTTATAATGAATGCATTGATATACTAGAACTGATCAATCTATCTATCTATCTATGTATATATTGCTTCTGCTTGAACTTTTGAAATTCCATTGAAGCATTAAATATTTATTTTATTTATTATGCAGTATAGTTGTTCAATCTATACTCTTTAAAAGTAGTAGTAGATCATAATTTTAGCACATGTGAAACATAATTTATACTCTTATAAAGCTACTATATACTTACAATAGAATGTTATAGTAAACAAAAAATTGATTTTTTTTCATTTGAGATAAACAAGAAAATGCAAAAAACTAAATGATTAGTATAAAAAGTTTTAAACCTCAACCTTCGGGTGTTTGTTAGAAGTCTTCGAAGGTTTTGACGTCGGTTGTTTCCAATTTCGTCAAATTTCATTTTTCTAACATTGATGTTCGAATAAACAGCTGATTGAAGACTGTTTATTTTAGGGTCGTCTTACACATATCAATTCTATGGCGACATTTATTGTTGACTCACTAGCAAGAGACAGTGTTTACATTTAGCGGAAGATGCCAAGAAAATATTTTTGCACTGCTTACTTCCTTTCACATCCCTCTGATTACTGAGGAAAAACTGTAGTTTATACAGTTCTTGGAAATTTGTTTCTTTAATAACTTTAGATATGGGTGAATTTAATTAAATCGCATCTTAAAAATTAGCTGATTTCAAAACTGTCAAAAGAGATTTCTGACACACCGAGATATTTAATTGGGTATAATTATTTCAGTCATTTTAGATGTTTAGTTGTTGTTTGAATGTTTTTTGTTTCAAAAATCATATGCTTCATTTATACGACATCCAAATTGGAATTGACTGAATCCGCATGTGTAAATGCTTTTCAATATGCATTGAACAAACGAAGCGAGTTCACTAAGCTCGCATTGAAAACTTGACCTTGTAATGTGCATTGAAATTTAGTGTAAATGATTAGCGTGTGTAAATGATTTCGTGCAGAAAAAAGAAAATCAAAATGTTGTTTCGTGCAGAGTTGACAACAATGTACTTTGTTTAATTTTAATTTTTTATATATCCAAACATCATTCTAAAACGTTATTAAAAATGGAAATATAATACACATTTGAAATTTATTTTATGTAATGTGATTTTTAACAATAACTTATTTTGATGGATAAGCCACATACATTTTATGCATATGGCAACTCGGCACTACAACAAAACATATGCATATTCAGTATCAATAAACACACAATGATTTTCCAAGTATAAAAAATTGTCTGAGTCAGTCCGAACTGAATCAATTCCGATTTCGCTATCGTATAAACTTAGTAATAGTTGTCAAGTTTTTCAAGATCTGATTGAAAATATCTGTGCGAAATGAATCAAAACGAAAATTTTTCATAATGGTACAAAACTACTCTAAGTATAAGTTTATACATAATACATAGATATGTTTTTCATTTTGATAAATGAAAAGGAAAGAAATTCTTCTAATATCATACTCCAATAAGATCTTACGTCATATTACATATTTATTAAATAAGATAATTAAGTTAAATGATTAATGAAATTGATCTACAAGGGAATTACATGAACATTAAAAAAATATATACAAATATACATGGAAACATTTGTATTCTCATTCCTGAGTGCTTCTTGATTGACCCTCGAAATATATTTTTGTTTTCAAAGTTTTTGTTTAACATAACATTTTCATAAACTTTTCAAAGTACCTCCTTAGTGCACCTTAAGATAAAATGATGATAAACTTATCAAATTTTTGTTGATTTATTTTTATAATAATAAAAATTTTAGTTTTGGAGATTTAATGTCGCATACTTTACAACGATGTCATTGAGTAAATTTAAACTAATCGATAATTATAGTAACATATGAATATAAGTATTCATTTATTGATATCTTATCTGACTTGTCATGTGTACATAATACATACATACGTACATATGTATGTACGATAAGATTGGCATGTGCATTGTATTGAATCATCATAAAAATGAAGTGAATGATATCCATTAATAAAAATAAATAAAATAAATAAATAAAAAATTGTATTTAATACTCAAAAAAATATGAAGAAATAAATAATAAAATATAAATAAATTAATTAATAAATGCGGCATAATTGACCTCGTAACGTGTCAATTGAGAAAAAATAATTGTGGCAGGCAGATAGAGAGACAGACAGACAGACGTGCGGACGGAACCACAGACTGATAGACAGAAGTCAAGTAGTTAGTAGTAAAAGTAGCAAATTTTTCAATAAAAAAACACACCCACATTTTATTGTTTTTTTTTTTTTTTTTGTGAAAAGGCAACTACTAAGTAAGTAATATATTTACGATAAACGTTCGCATATTGTATATGCTCTGTCGACATATAACATGTGACACTTTGACAAATAAATAGACATACAAACTGACAGAAAGACATACAGACAGACCAACAGAAAGACGGAAAGACATACAGACGGACAAACACTTTTTTGTTTGATTGACTTGGAGGAAATTATATCGTATACTTAACAAAGTGAAATTGAAGCATGTCACGTTTCTTTGAAGATTTTTTTATATATTTTTTTTTGTGGCGTTTAAAGTATCGTTTTCATTTCATTTCGCTTTTTTTCACTTGAATGATTAAGTGTATGAATGAATGCTTCAAGCCACAGATAATATTATACGAGTACACACTTAGTTTTCTGGAAAAACAAAACAAAATAAAGCAGACAATCAAACAAATTAAGCGGAAATGCATTTTCAAATGATTGCCTCTTTAGATAAGATGAGAACTGTGATTTTCATTGTACTAAGTAATTGTAACCTTACCATTTAACCTATATTTAACTTAACTATATATTTAACTTATGAAAATGACTAACAAAATAGTGACTTAAAAGACCAAGACCCACATTTATAAAGCGATAACCAATGGGTTTTTTTTTCAGTTCATTTTGTTTCAAAAACAACTGAGTAAAAAGTAAATAAAAACAATAAAGATATGTGAAAAAGAAAAACCTAAAACATAAAATGTCGCGTGATGCCCGGGTCACCCACCTTAATATTATAAGACCTAAATGAAACAACTGATTGACTTATTGACTAACTGATTGACTAATGTCAAAAGATTTCATTGAGCGCAATAAAAGTGCATGTTTATGTGCGCATTGACTAAACATGATATAAGTACGAACGGAACGTAATTTTTACAAATATTAGGGCCCCAATATGTCCAGAAATTTGCAAAATATATATAAATACAATATTAAAGAAATAAAAATAAAGACATATAAGAGGTCACTTTATTGAATCAGTAAAAGATTCAGTTTTCTATTTATTTAATACTAGATACCCGGGCAGACCTTGTCCTGCCTCACCTTTCCAAAAATATTAAGGGATACTGAATGGCTGACCTGATGAGATGTTTGTCATCTTAATTGACTTTAAAATATTTCTCTATGCTTTGTTCTACACGCTGCAGCCCTCTTGCAGTTACAACAATATTTTTATTATTATTCCGGCAATATGCCCAGAAATTTGCGTACTGGGAACTGGAGTGATGATGGCCAAGAGGTCACACTTCTTGAGTAAATGCGAGCCCAATAGTAGAAAGATTATGGTTTTTTGACTATTCAAACTTCGATGACTTATTCTTGGGATTTGAAGACCCCCGAACCGGAAACTCACACCCCCTAGTCCGCCAGTGTTTATGCGTGTTTGCATTTGTTGACTTTTGAATGTTTGCTCATTTAGTATTTCAATTCGATTAGTAGTAGTTTTCCATGCATGCACAAACATAGAGAGAGTGAGGTAGTCACTATTAATCTAATTCAATGCCTGACTATGATGACAACTGAGACATTGCAAATCAATTGTAATAATTGCCAATACGGTTACAACTTACCCCATTTTTTAGAAATCCATTGTTTCGATTAGAGTCCATATTTGATTTCTGTGTTACCGGCATAGCGGATGTATTAGGAAGGTCAACAACTGCTATATGCCTTTGAAATTTTTGTTGTGTATTGGATTTTTCGGGTTGTTGTGAATGTTTTCGTTTTTCTTGCTGTCGTTGTTGTTTTCGTTGTTTTTGACAATTACAATAACATGGAGTAGCAGTACGCAATGAAATTGATTGATTATTTGACACGGATGTTTGTTGTTTTATTGAAATTGTCCTATTATCAATGGCAGTAGTCGGAGATGTAGTTGTAGTCTTTGAACCAAAAATTGGTGATAGTTTAGTTAATGATGCTGCTCCAGTTGCTGGTGATGCTATTGCTGGATTTGTTTTATTAGGCACTGGTGATATATGCGATAATTCCCACTCGCCAGTTTTGCCGTCTTCAATTTGAACTGTAGAAGTAGAGAAGTTTGCCGTACGTGAATAAGATTTCTCCGAATACGATTCACGTTGAAAGTTGCCACAAAGTGAGCATATGCTTTTGGTTAAGTTTTGAAAGTCGAATGTAACGTCTTTCGCGTCAGGTTTTGGTATTCTGGGTTTGGTTATGAGTATGGATTTTGGTTTTCGACTCGATGATATTGAGCCACCAGATGAAGTATTATAGCCGTGTGACGTTGTTGTCGTTGGTGATTTCACTGGCGTCGTCGTCGTCGTCGTGCGATTGCGATTTGATGTAACACTTCGGATGACACTCGTTGCCATGCACACACTCAAGGGCGTACAGAGATGGTCCGGATTGACGGACCACAGAAAGGAAATGAACAAAGGTTCGTTGTCGATATCGTTGTCGTTGTCGTGGGTTGATTGATGATTGAGTTTAGCTCAGCACTTGTTTTCGGTTGTTTATCTGAGCTTTTACTATATAGTCGTATACTTTGTATATAATTTGTTGGTTGTTTGTGGTATTATCACTTAAAGTTAAAGACAAGAAACTGATGATGATGCACTTTAGACTTTATACACACACACACACACACACACACACTTAAATACAATTGTACATGCAGCACATTCACTATGATAGATGATTTCAAATTTTTATTTATTCTATGTATAACATTTTTATATGTGGTTACTTTTTTTTTAGTGAACATACAAAATGTTTTATTATCAAATGATCCCTTCTCCTCTCTCTTTACTCTATATCACCTCCACTAGGCTCAAGGTCGTTTTTTTACTTTGATTAACTATTTTTATCTATATATTTTTTTTTTAAATTAGTCATACTATTTGAATTTTTATTTTATTATTATTAATTTGGAATGTTGCCGGCGATTTCAAAATTGTGCTTTTTTGTTTTGTATGTGTTTTGACTTATTGATTCAAGTGCATTTAACAATTATTCGAAATATGTTTGACTTTGACTTTGTTAATTTAAAAACAGAAGCAAATGAAGCAATAACAAATTTAAAAAAAATGTAAATCTTCAGCTAATTTCTTTCTGTTTTAAGGTTATCATTTGAGGTTGTCTTGTCTTGACTTCGTCTTCGTTCGGTTTAATGAACCACAAAAGAAAAAAATTCAAATTAAAATCAGAAAGACCAGACAAAAAAAAAAAAAAAAAAAAAAAGAAAGGTAAAAACTCAACAACACAAAACCTTGAGAAGAATAAAAAAAGCGCGCAATTTAAGTATTTTTTGTTTTCTTGTACATGAACCACAAATGACAAAAACTGATAAAAACAACAAAAGAAATAAATGAAAATATATTTTATGTAAAGGAAAACAGGTTAGGTTACTATGTGTATGTAAAATAGATATAAAAGTGATTGTTATAGACAAGTAGAGCACGCTTTAGTGTTTATTGCACTTATAATTATACATATATTGCATAATATAATAATTTCCATATACATATATAACCATTTAATTGTTTGTTATATGCATTCTTCATACTTCATTTGAATTTCATTTCATTTCTTACTTCGCAATAATCGACGAAACACACAACACAAGAAAAAGCAAAACCGAAGCCAAATTCAACAAAACACAAACAAACAAAAGTTTAAAAATGCAATAAAAACCGAAAAATATAAAAAAACGCACGCTTTACGAAATTTACGATTTTTGGGTTTCGGAGAAGGGATTTTTTATTATATTCGTAACGATGACGTTTAAGTTTTTTCCCCTTCTTTCGGTTTTTTAATCAAAATTCTTCCGATACTTAGTCCAGCGTCGGCAACTACACTTTTCGAAGTATTCAAACGGTAAAACGGTTATTTAAACAGAAAGCGGCAACGATGTCGATTGCAAGCGAAGCAAGCAGCAAGCAAACAAGTGAGAGTGAGTACTTTACTTAACAAATCGTGATAACAACAACAAAAAACTATATTATCATACTCCCCCGTTATAATAGATAGACAGACAGAGAGACATGAGTGTGCATAAGTTTTTCCACATAAAGTACTCACTCACTGCCACATGAACCCTTTTACTTTTGTCTCTCTCTCTCTCTCAGCTGATTGGATTTTGTGTGCTATCGCTCTTTGTTGCTCTCGCTTTGATTATATTGGCAAGTGACCCCAAACCCCAGTAGGAAATTTTACACAAAGCATTCATTCATTGTTCAATAGGTGAGATTATTCAAAATTAGTTAAGAATTTTTACAAAGCCTTCAATAGGAGGAGATAAGTAATTAAGTGAGTAAAAGTAAGTTACAATCATTACACATGTCTTATAACTAAAATTAATTTAAATTCGTCACCATCTTGAACGTAAGAATCAATTGGTCCTGACCCAATACTAAACTAATATGTATTAAACTTATTAACCTATTATTATGAAAGGAAAATTCACATATACTTAAGTTTTCCCCTTTTCCCCCCTTTTCTTATTTTATGTTTTTCAATTCCTTTTCTTATCTTTCATTTGGTAACTTTTTGCATGGTTGATTCTATTGAGTCTATCATTTCTATCATGATTGAATGTAAAATCAAACTGAATTAACTGAATTATTGGAAAATTTTCGGAAAAGTCATCAGAAAAAATAAATAGTTTCCGAACGTAAAATGCATAAATAAATATATGAACAAATGCTATTTTCGGCTAAAACTGGTAAAATATGCTTCATCACAAAAATACAAAAATATACGAATTAGATTTATTTGATTTAGCTCTATCTCCATTTCATATAAATAATATTTATTCAACTTTGTTCACATATATGACTTTTCCTTTTCCTAATTTATTTCAATTTTACATTTGTAATTGATTTAATGAAAACAACAACAAACGAAAGAAACAATACATTTAAATTCACCTCAGACACAATAAATGGTTTAAGTCTGCGGTAAATGAAATATAAAATGTGTACAACAACAATCTTACACCAATTCAATTGACTTTGTTGGTGAGACAGAAATATAGTTGAGAGACTTCACATTTGGTTGCTTGTTCGATGTTGTTTGCATGAATCAAACAAACTCAGATTGGCATTGAATTAGTTTTGAGTGACTTTAATTGCACGGACTTATAAGGACTCAGAGTGGAAGCTCTGATGTATTGAGAGAATTATATTTCAGATTTTTACCACCAAAATGATTTGAGTAGCAAGCGAATTCGTAAGTAAGCTTAATTTTTAACCGTCTGAGAGTAACATTTTCATAACAGAGCATTGAACAGAGAAGCTTAAAGCTTAAATAATACGAGCTTTTTACGAATTTGGCATTGCCATCATTTGATTTTCGCTGCGCGCCTTTCTGTTATTTCAAATGATTTTTATTTTTATATTTTGAATAAATGAATTGCTTATAAAAAAAATGTTTAACTATGAAAGTGAGTAAAAATAAAAATTAAATTTTATTTTAAATTCATTTATAAATAACTTGATTTGTTGGCAAATAAAATATGTATTTCAATCCCATAAGTGGAAATAAATTAAAGAACCTTTCAAAACTGTGATTATCAAATTAAATTTGGGAGAAGGAAAAATTATATTTATTTTCTTAATTAAAAATACTTTTTTTTATTGTGCTTCTTTAAAAAATAATGCTTAAACTATGTATTTTAATATGACTAGCAGATCTCATTAGGAATGTGACTCATTATGATCTAATTTATTGCATCTTCAAAGTTCATTAGAGAAATATAATCATTGATTTCTTTTGTTTTAAATTCGAAATGAAATGTTTTATTTTTTCATTTGCCATTATTAAATTCAATATGTGTATTTAAAATATTTTATGTTTATTTTTTTATTTGACTTAATTAATTTGAATCACTTATTATTATGTATTTTAATCCTTAAAATTTGTAAAAAAATGATTTTTAACAAATTAAATTAAATTTTCAAAAGAATGTAAATTAATTACGCATAAGCCTAAAAGCATGCAACGATTTTCTGTACCATATAACTTTAGAAGCTATAAAAAATATAATAAAGAAATTAATACTATAAAAACATCAGCAACAGCAACAGCAACAAGGGCAACGACAACAACGATAACATAATGGAAACATAATGAACTCCATTAAAATGAAAGTGCTTTTCTTTCACAAGCAAGCAACATGCATCATCAGCATTAACCATGCAACACATAAACTTAATGAAGCCAATAATGCAACATACATAAGTAAGATAATTTTCAAAGTAAAGATAGATGAAGGATGATAAATGGTTGAAAGAGGTTAAGTGGACAAACAATGAATGCATGAATGAATCCATTAAGCATCCATCAGCATACTCTGATCTGATTACAACATAAAATTGCTTAAGGTAAACATAATAATGTTTGTATTCATTCTTTAGTTACAATTTGCATCTACATATGAAGATCTAAGATTCTTTATTGATGGAATGAGGACAGTTTGGAAATTATCTGTTTATGTAATACTATGTACATTCATTATTTGATAGATGGATATACAAGTATTATGATGGCATTACCTACTGAGTGGAACACAGAAAGTTCATACATGTAAGTATATAAACAAAAATAGGCATCATCACACATGAGATGTCATTGTCTTCTTCGTCTGACCTTCAATAAAATACCAAAACACACTCTCTCCTCTTTTTCTTTGCCTTTCTCTCTCTCACACTCTATCTCTATCTAGAAAAACACATAAACACAAATGACACTGACACAAAACGACCTCATGACCTTTTCACAGCTAAACATTTACTATCCATCTTTGGCTTCAGTTTCAGTTCGTTTCTGTTGTGATCAAAAGTTCAGGCAAACAAATATACAAACAGTGCGACTTATCATACTTTGTAGCTCTCGTTATTGCAATTGTTGTCCTTTTAGGTCTTCTTGGCTTGTCTGACAATGCTTATGTCATCATTATCGTCATCATTATTATTATGGATTGTAGTTGTTGTTTTGAAATGGCTTCCAATAACTTTTTTTTTTTTTTTTGGGGTCTGTAGGGCAAATGTTAAATATGAAATCCTATTTATTTGCCAATTTAACATGCGAGTGCACAACAAACAAATTACGATGACGTCAACGTTCAATAGACGAATAAGAAAGTTAAATACAAATCTCACACACACATACATACATCTCATACTCTTAAAAATGAAACCTTACCTAAGACTCGGATCCACATTTACTTCAATATCTCGTAATGTTATGCGCATAATTCCATTAAACAAAGCGAACTCGCTTATTTTGGATAAACTAGAAGAGCTCTAAAGCCTCTTGTTGTTGTTGTTGCTGTTGTTGTTATAGTAAATTCATTTAGTGTTTGGTTTGGTTGTAGTAGTGTAGTAGGTCCTTAGAATATCCACAAATGATGTCATAGTCTTAGTCGAGAGGAACATAAAAATACCGGAAGTTAGCTGGGCGTCTGCGCTACAAAACATAAAATTAAATACGCGAAAGTAGACTACAAAAATACCCTTTCTTCTTTACTAGAATTCTACCCATGCAAAGTCATAATATGCCTTATGCAAAGTGACGTCATAAATTTGCTCTTAAATTTCTTTGTGAAATAAATCATAAAAGACACTTCAAAGCAAAGAGAAAGAAAATTAAATAAAATAAGATTTTCTTGTTGATGCTTCTCTTTTTGACTACATTTGTGTGATAGTCTCTCTTTAGTGATGATGATGAAGATGATAATGATGCTGGTAATGATGATTACAAGGATAATAATGGGTGATGTTGCGTGATGCTTTCTTAACTAAGTTTGTTTGTGTGAATTTGCCATACAACCATTTGTTGTTTTGGTTTCTCTTGATTCATGTTTTCTTTTCCTGTTGTTCTTGGTGTTGTCCTTATTGTTATTGTTGTTCCTTTGTGGCATCAATATTTGCAATTGTTGTTGTTATTGTGTTGTGTTGTGTTTTGATGATGATGATCTATTTAAAGACTTCATTAACTTGCATTTATAATATCTTTTCAGTTAATATTTATTGTTACTTTAAGTAAATATTATGTTATGTATTGGGTGGCTAGAAAAGTGATTTTCAGGAGCGTTTTTTAAAATACATATTTAATACATAGTCTATATTAATCCATGATGTATTTTTGTTTTTTATAAAACTAATTTCCTACCCTACAGGCAACTTATCAAAGTAATGGCTTTTGGGAAATTTTTTTAAGAGTGAAATAAATGGTTGTTTGGAGGAGTAAGTAGGGATATTCCAATACCTTAAAAGAATTAGTATATACTTGTATAAGTATACTCAAATGGAATAATCGGGGCTACTTATTTGATTACCAAAAAAGTATTAGTACTTTCAGGTATTGACTGGGGAATTTTTTATATTTAATTGCGAAGTTTTTCATGTGAAATTTAAAAGAAAATGAATGTTAATTATTTTTTTTTTTTTTTTTGTTAGAGTGTTAAGCAAAGAAATCTTTTTGAACTTAATTTCCCAAAAATAAAAGTTTTTAATATATTTTGAGGACAATTTGTGAAGCTCTTACATGGGAACCAGTGTTGCCATTGCAGCTGTTTTCTCGCTACATCTAGTTTTTTTTTTTAAATAGAACATTTAATAGTCTATGTCCAGCCTGAGCCACAGTACAGATAGATAATTTTTAAATAAAAAATATTACAAATCGTAATACATTTTTTATTGAGATTTTCCCAGTAATTGTGACTATTTATAGTTTTTCTTCTGAATCTGACTTTTAATTATATTTTTAAGATGGCATGGCTGTGATCGATGCCACTACTGATTTTACAGTCTGTCATCACTAGCATTTTGAGCTTCGTGATTCGCCGACTTGTGAATGTAGTGAAGCTATCGTGATAGCTAAAGAAATAGTTAAACTTGGTGGGCACTAAAGACACCTATACAAATTCGACTGATGAGATTGATGAAATAGATGAAATAAAGAAAAAGAAACTAAATTTTTAAAACATAACAACAGATTTTTTCAACTTTTTTTTTCTTCAAAATTCAATTTATTTTAGATTTATTTTTCCTGCTAATCTAGTTTATTTTTAATTTCAATAAATGGCATCACTGATTGGAACAGACATCGTCGCTAGTACAATTAAATAATTTTTTTTTTTTTTGGGAACCGAAAGTACCCAAGGAAGTATTACAAAAAAATACCAAGTACTTTTGTATAATACTTGGAATTGAATGAAAAGTAATTAGTACCATCAAGTAATTACTTGAATCGGAACATCCCTAGGTGTGAGATCTGGACTATGGTATATAAAGCATATGATTATTCAGCCTAACTAAACTCCAATATTGTTTTTGAAGTGACTAAACTTATGTGTCCCTGGAGTTTATGTACGATTATGATGGCATCAGTCAATTTTGTGCAGTTGCTCACCACAGTAGACATCATTTTGTTCTTTGTAAGCAACTCATAGAAGTCTGAGGTCTTCAAATTCCATCAGATCAACACTATCATGTTCCTTATTACCTTTCCTATTCCAATTTAATGGTTCGTTTTCTTTACATCTCAACAAAGAAAACTGGATCTAAAACTTAGTCATATGAATGCTTTTTCAATTTAAGCGATACTTATTTTTCGAGTTACCTTTCTATCCAGAAATCAATGCATTGCTGTTCTTCAATAAACCATTAACTGATAATTGTCTATCGGAGATGTTTAAATACTTATATTTACTTTCTATCTATCTTTCATTTCATTTGTTCTTCATTTCATTTCCTTTTGCATTACATGTGTTGACATTAAGCTGCGCGTTTGTTTGTTTTTTTGATTCTTTCTTTCTATATTTATTTGCACAAATATCCTTTTTATTTATTATAAAAGTTTTGCTTTTATTTTAGCATTGAAGAAAAAAACGCGTTTAAAATGAAGCTGCAAAAAAAGAAAAAGA
Source organism: Amiota mariae (assembly GCA_035041805.1). Lineage (NCBI taxonomy): Eukaryota > Metazoa > Arthropoda > Insecta > Diptera > Drosophilidae > Amiota > Amiota mariae. The sequence goes on from JAWNKV010000550.1 coordinate 5,467,541, forward strand.
ACATTAACGTTACTTTTTCTTTTAATTTTTCTGTTTGTTTGATTATTTATTTAGTTGTTTCTCATGCTTTTGATGTTTTTTTTCTGTTATGTTTTTGTTCTTGTTAATATTTATATTTGTGTTTGTTTGTTTTCTGTCTCTTTTGAAATATTAAATTATCCAAAAGCTTAAATCCAAAATCTTCAACAACAACAACAACAATAACAAAAATTTTACATACTTATTACAACAAATAAAGAAACAAATGAACACCAAAAAAGGACGAAACTTAATTTCAATTAGCCAAAGGCATCGAAATATTTTAACAAAGAAAACAAAACAAACACACACACACACACACACACGCATATATACATTTATAAATACAAATAAATTTATATAAATATATTCTCATATTGATGATATAAAATTATTCAAGAATATGAAATACAAACAAATTTTAAAGTGAAAAGTGATAGGCATTTTACATTGTTCATACTCATAACAACAACAAAGTTGATTTGACTTGATGACTTTGCCATTTACATATATAACTCGATTTATTCGATAAGCAAAAATCAAATAATTTAAAAATTTGTCAAATAACAACAACAACAACAACCGAAAAGGAATATTGAAGAAAGTGGTAAAATGTGTAAGGAGCATAAGCAATTCTTTTTTTCATATGTTAAACTTCAATCAATAAAAAATTATGTTTCATTTTTTTCTTTTCTGTTTCTTTCGGGGAAAAATTATTAATAAAAAAAAAAAACAATTTACCAAGAGAACAAATTTTACATATGTAAATGTGTAACAGTTAGTGTCCACATGTGTGTGTGTGAGTATCTACAATATGTTTAGCCCAAAAGTAGGCAACACAAAATAACGAAACAAGCGAACGAAAGTAAAGTAAGGATCGTTCAAAGGACTAAATGTATGTATGCATAAATGAATGAACTTTAAATGAACTTTGTAGGCTTTTTTACTCTTTTACTTTATAACATGTGTGTGTGTGTGTGTGTGAGTGACTGTATGAATGTGTGTTCCTATTATTATCATTTTTATCCCACTTATTTGTATTTCCATCACATTAAAGCGAACTGTCATTTTTATATGTTTAACACGCTGAGTTGTGTTTTTTTCTTCCTTCCTTTCTTCCATTCTTTCTTTCTTATTTTTCCCATTAACACTAAACGATTTTCGATTTTGTCGATTCATTGCTTCTTAGTGCTGAGAATGCTGAGAATTCCTACGAAATCGAGCATATTTATGACTTTACCATAAAGGCATCTATGCATGCATATGTGTGAAGATACATATTTAGTGATATCAAGAACATTATAAGAATTTTAGAAGTTTGTTGGATTTTCGTATTCATCAGATTATGTTAAATCAAGTCTAGTGAAGTCGAGAAAGGAAATGAGGTTGAAAACTGTTCAAAAGAGTTAAGCAGATTTATGAAAATTTTTAAATTTTCTTTTTGTATTTTGAATTGAACCTTAATTATGAAACAATTTCCTTGTTAGTATATTTAACATAGAAAGTTACTTATTTTTGATTTGAGTTCATTCAACTATTCATGATGATGATGCTGATGTGCTGATGGTCTGATAATGACTGGTAATAATTTCCCACTGAGTTCACTTTAAACCAATAACAAATTGAAATTCTTTTCCATTTTTAGTACTCGATGTTTTCGTTTTTCTTTTTTCCTTGAAAATTCATGGAATAAAACAAATTGACTTAATTGGATTTTGTCTTGTGTCAGTCATTCTTTCCTGGTTTTAATACATTTATTTTCATTTGAATATGTCATTTGTCTTTTCCTTTTATCATTATTTGATCTTTTCCAGGAAAAACATCAATACGATAGCATTTTTAAACATACAAATTAAGTTACTTGGAATAATCTTCCGTACCATCGTACAAGATTTTTTGCTTAAAATATTAAATTATGTGCATATTTAACAGCCTAAAAGTATACTACAATTAACAGCTTAAAAGTATACTAAAAAAAAAAAATTGTTAAACAAAAGGTTAAATTAAATAACAATGCTTCTAAAAATATGTATTTTTAGTATTTGTCGTTCTAGACACAAGTGAATTTCACACTCTCTACCTATTACGGTTCATGAGATAGAACAGGAGACGGACGGACAGATGGACGGACAGCTCCTATGGGTACGGAGCCCTAAAAATCGAGAAATAGGAAAATATTTTTAAAATAATTAAATATTGTGACATTAGCAGAGATTCTGCAAAATCTATTACAGATTAGGCAGTGTCATATGTGTACGAGTATGTCATCCCTTCCCTTCCCTTTAATGTATGTAGTACATATATTATTTGTATTTGTACGCTTAGGTTTTCTAAATAGTCATTAGAGCCAAGTTATTCTGCATGAAAACAGTTGACTTGTTTTTGTTTTCTTATTCATTAACAATTTAGAGGTGGTTCCATAACCACATCAGCAGCCAGAACTACCACAATGCCCTGGAACTCAGATAAGTTGCATTTTGAAGTATGTAAAATCCTCATTTAGTAAATTGCGACATTGTTGTGCAATCTGGGAACTGAAGCATTTTGCGTCCAAGGATTTAATTGCGGTCAATTTATTAGACAAGATTAACAAAAGACAAAACTCAATGATTCTCTGTTGGAAGTATATTTTTGAAACTTATATGTTATGAATGTCTAATTTAATATTGATATTTATAATCTTTTGTATTTAAAAAAATATTTAAAATTGTTTTTAGTTCAGTTAGATGATTTATATCAACTATAAATGATTTGAGAAAACATTTACTACAAAATCATTACGTCTAAAAAGCAAACCAAAGTCCCCTTAATTTTGTGTAAGAAGTTTAACTTACACATTTGCTTCTACCAATACAGCAACTAATCAAAGTATCACCCACTGGATTTTCGACAACTCTTCTTTATGTCTTTCTCTTCAATTCAATTCCAATTTTTTCAAAATGTACAAAAAAAAAAAAAAAATTGTTTAGAACTTCAACAATCTTTCAGTTCCTACAAATTTCTTTACATTAATGGTTCCAAGTCTAGTAGAGGAGTTTCTTGTTGAGTTGGCAAGAACTAAAAATAAGTTCCTGGGTAAATAATTATATAATCGATAACCTCTCGGACAGTTCGGTCACATGTCTGGGTGACATTTTAAAATACCTAAACTCAACGGGATGAGTTTAGCAATACTAATTGTGTTCGGCGAGGAAGTGGTTTCAAAATGGCACTTAAGTGCCAATTGTGGCTTGTAGTGAACTTTACAAGTAAGCCACGGTAACCAACCAACCGTAACATCAAAACACGTACTTGTAACTCAACACTTTTTGTCTGATTTCTGATCAATCTTTACATCCGAAATATGAAGCATACTCACTAACTTGTCACCATGCCCAACAGACAAAAGGCAATTATGCAGTATGCACAGCCTCCCTAGCCTCAATCAATGCTATTGCCAACATCAACATCCAGAATCCTTACTCCTCAGCCATTTTTTATAACACTTCATTCAAAATACAAAACTTAAATTTATTTGGATTTTCGGCCACTGTGGCAAAGTCGGCAATGATCGCACTTATACGAAACCAGCAACAACACAACAGATATTCAGAAATACATTGGTACAATTTTTCAAAAGCAGTTCAAATCAATCTGGAATCTCACTAATCCCTACTACAAACGTATCAATCAAGATTGAAAATCTCTTTATGGATACTAAATTAAATCGTAGAGACTTCTGCAAAACCATTAGACTCCACCAACTGGACTCGCAAATATATTTTTGATTTCTCCTTAAGTAGTATTTATAGTTACTGTAAATGTCTAAATCTCACATTAACCGTCCAACATCTTTGATTGTCCCCTTTCAACATTCTATGACCGCATACTTTCTCTATCCACCCCTATCCGCGACAACATTATCAAACTACATAATAAACTTTTTGAAATCAACACAATTTTGCAATCTAAAAAAATTTATACAAAAATTACAAAAATAATATTAATATATAATTAAATTATTTAATTTTTGTATATAATTTGTAAAAAATTAGATTCTATACTTTAATAAATAACCATGTTAATAAATCGTCAACAATATAATTTAATTGTATATAATTTTAAATAAATATTAGCTAAGGCCATCTTAGCTATAGCATCAAATTTAGTTTTAGCTTGTTTGTATTTTTCAGCACAAACAAACTGTTTATAAAAAAAAAAATAATAAATATCAACTATGATAGACTCGCCAACTATTAGAATGCAGGGTGACAAATAAATTTAAATTTATTATAATTTATCAATTTAATTATCAATGATTTTAGCTTGAGAACTTTCAAATTTCAACATGAATAAAATCTAGGATTATCATCTGAGACAATGAAATGAATTGATTTGACTAGCATGCTATCCAAAAACTCTTCAATGGTTTATTATTAACAAATTGATAAACTTTCTACAATTTAATTGCCAATCAACGTTTCTAATTTCATCTCTTTGTATGGAAATCTTATTCTTTTGCTTTGAAAACTTAGAAAGTCGTGGCCACATGCTAAGTGATCAGAAATGGTTATTGAAAGTAAAAGACCTTAAGGAAATTCTGGTAATGACAATTTCTTAAAAGTTTAATTAGCCTATACGATGCATTTCCAGGACTTTTAAGCAGAAAAGTGATAAGAAGTCATGGTCAAGTCAAGTCATTGATCAATTTTTCTATTATTTTTGATTTTTCCATATGTATAGAATATTTTATTAGGGTTCCAATTAACAAACATCGCATCAAAGTATTAATATTTATACTAATCCTATTGTAAAAGGTATGATAATCAAACGAATAAAATTGACGATGTAGATGAAATAAACAAATAATCAACAATTCAAACATTTTCAATGAGTTCCAGATAATCAACAAAATGGTGGCACACACACACATACACACACAAAAACATGCACGCTGTATTAGTCTGCCTTTATTTTTGTTTATTTTTCATTTAGTATTTCACTTGTTTTTTGTTGTTTTTTTTTCAATCCAATCGAAAAATACTTGTAAGAAAATACAATTCATTTAATTTATACTTGCAAGCAGTTTGAAAGTTCTTTCCTTTCTCTCCTCTTTTTTCTCTTCATTAATCGATTTCTCCTTGTGCCTGTGCCTATCTTACTATGAGCCTAAGGACTGTTAGGGTTTTGCTTAGAAGTTTTCAAAAAAAAAAAAAACTTACTATTTATGTCGAGGGAGGAGTAGAAAGCTGCTGAGGCTCCAGGCTTTTTACGCAGTTTTGCGTTTTTATAACGTTGCCTTTGCCGTTGTTATTGCCTTATTTTGTCTATTACCAGAAACGTAATAAAAATAAAAAGTAATGCGGTTTTTTCTACTACTTTGCTTCTTAAGTTTCTATTTCAAAAAAAAAAAAATGTTTTTGAATTCATTATGAAGCTTAGACAAGAAGATTTTTCTTTTTTATTTAAGTTGCACATAAACACTCACAGCATACACACGGAGAGGGCAGACATTTAATGTATTTGGCATATTGTTTGATTTCGGTTAGCATTTCAGAATGAAACTAAAAATAAACATTTTAGTATAAGAAACAATGCAACGAAAAAACAAAAAAAAAAATACTAAGCCCACAGTAAACTTGATGATGATGATACCCAAACTCAACTGAACGTTACTTTATACATATATATATATTTTTATGACAATAAACCATTTAAGCGGACTTCAAAATATAACGAAACCAAAACGAACCACACAGAAATAAAAACAAAGATGCTACTAAGGCAGCACGTGCAGCATACTCAGCGTTGGAGTATTTATGAAGAAGGTGTATCTATGAGTATGTATGTATATACTTATGTGTATGCATGCGTATATAAGGTTTCCTTTTTTGTTTTTTTTTTTTTGTTATGTTTCTATGTTTAGACTCTCTCATTTCGCTATTGTAATCGAACTCCTTCCTACCTACGTACACACTAGAATGATATGCCTAAAATACATTTCGTGACGTCACAACTCTTGCAGTCGAGTGTTGTCAGTTGTCAAGCAGAAATGTGAGCAGCAAAATCAGCAAAGCTAGCAGAGCCTACACAAGAGCAAACTAAAAAAAGGATTCACGCAAAATTACACAACTTTGCTTCACAAGACGTACACCACAGCGTATGAGTAACATTTTCTGTGCTAAGCCATGGCTCCTCATGTCATGCTATGTTTATGAAATTCAAAGAGAGCGCCACAGCAGTATCAGAGATATTCTCTTGTTTCGCCTACATGAGAAACGAAATTGTACACGCACGAAGCCAACACATAACAGCAACCCGAAGAGCACCCGACGACACATGGTTGACGATGACGACGACGTCGACGTCGTCTATATAAGATGATGGCGTTGAACGCACGAGCACAGTTTCAATGGAACTGCCGGTGTGTTGTGTGGTGAAAGCAAAAAAAAAATAATTATTTACTGTAAAAAGAAATCTCATACGAAGAAGTAGCAAGCAAATACCAGCAGAACGACAAAAACAACAATAAATACTTAGTACCAAAAGTGACACACAAGCGAAATGCGCCAAGTTAAATGAATAAGAATTTTGATACAAAAATATAATAAATGACACCGAATTGTTTTCTTAAATAAAAAACAAAACAAAACAAAAAAATTAATAATAAAAATATGTAAAAAATATATTTTATGAAGAAAAATTAACAAACAAAAAAAAAAAACACAATAAAATGAGACACAAAGTTTAAGAGATTTATAAAAATATAAACATAAAATAAACAAAACGAAAATGCAGATAAATTATATTTTAAAAAGATATTTAAAAAGTGTATAAATTATATATAAAATTATCTATATATTTATAATATCTAAAATATAAAGAAACTTAGTGAAATACACAAAATAATAACAAAAAATGATTTAATCTAACAATGCCAAGTAACTAAAAACCATTAAAAATTTTGAAAATGTGTTAAAATAATAAATAAATAAATTTAACAACAATAATAATATTAATAAATTTGAAAGAATAAAATAATTTGCTGATCAAAAAAAACAAAAAAAAAAAAAGGTAAGTTTAAAGTAAACAAACAATTATAAGTATGGCAATACATAAGAAGGGGAAATATGCTTGAAAAAGCGTTAAAAGATGTTTTCCATTTCCTTTGTTTATTTTCTTTTTTTTTAATTTAAAAAATTTCCTAATAAAAAAATTGTAATCTCTTTTTATAAAATAAATTAATTGGATCCACTAAATATAAGACTAAAAACTTAGGATATCAAAAACATTCAGATACCAAAAAAACCATATGATAGTAAAATGATAATGAAAACAAACAAATTAAAATTATTAAATCAAAAGAAATCAAACATAAAAACAAATAAATAATAAAGAGAGAAAAGTATTGTAAAAAAAAGCTGACAAAATAAAAAATGAGAACATAAAATAAAAAAGACAAATAAATGGCAATTTGTAAACGATAAATACTTACTATGAGTGAGAGACATTGAAAGTGTTAGTCAAGAATTAAGAGAAATTGAATGAAAGACAATCAGATAACCAGACAGACACATAGACAGACTGGTAGACAGTTATAGAAACACAAATGTACACGTACTAGTGAGTCAAACAACAAAGCAAAAAACAAAACAAACAAAAAAAAAAAAAAAAAAACACACCACAACAACACAACAAAAAACTCTTAAAGAAACTACTTATAATAATAAAAATAAAAGGAAAGAAACATTATGATTTCAGTTTCACTAAAGATTTTTTACCCTTCATAGAAATTGAGATAAAATATTTTACTATTTTATTCATACAAAAATTAAAATTCAAATTTGTTTACTTCTAATTCAAAAATATTCGATATCTTCCATATAAATACCGAGCAAGCAATCAGACAATTTATGTTATTTAGAATTTTATTATTAAATGAAAACTAAAAATCGAAGAATCATATAGAATAGTATAAGCAATTATTCCGATTTTCACATGTTTTGACTTATATATTTTTATCTCAAACTTAACAAAAATATGAAATCATTCTATACAAGAATACATTTTCAATTATCTACATAGTCAGTATAAATAGAAGCTATGTTGTCTTATGCTATAAATATTTATCTTATCTTGATTATAGCCAAAAAAATTTATATTTAATGTAAAAAATTGTGTCCTATAATTAACTTCAATTCCATAAATTAAATACTTAGACATAAATATAATAATAAATATTGTATACTATTGTACTTCTCTGTAATTTCTTTTCTTCATCATATTGCAAAATATTAGATACACTAAATAAATATTTCACTCACATCTGTAAAGATAGTATGTAATATAAAATTGAAAACAAAGAAAATTACTAAATCATGTTTAGACAAAAGAAAAACAAACATAACATCAACAAAATGAAGGTGTTTCTCTTTCATAATATTGTAGGTTGAATAGATATTACCACTTTATTAAGACGTTTGCGTTCTTACTATGTAGGGATATTTTCTATGTAACATGGAGAATCAAGACAACCAGGATATCCAACAATTTCTATTTATATGATTATTTGTCATACACTAATAATATTAGTTTCCTTAATTACTATTACCATAAAAGATCCAATCAATTACCTTGCAAGTTAAAATTTTTTTAGTTAGATACCATTAGAACAATATGTGATATATGCATATGACTTTAAAATTATAACTTACTAGACTAGGCAGACCTTATCTCAAAAAATTAATAAAAACTGTTTGGTAGACCTGAAGAGATGTTTGGCAAAGACGAAATAATTGCTTTTTCAACATGTCTCTAAGCTTTATATCCATATTTTTTTTAGATTTTTCGTCTGATCCTTTGAGGTTTTTTGAATTTTCTTTTCCCTAAACCTTCTTCATGAATCACACCGTCCATTGGTGAAAACTGTATCAAAATCTGTGCCGTAGTTTTTGAGTTCATTGGGTTCAGACAGACTGACGCGGAGGGTGACTTTGTTTTATAATATGTATAGTTTATTAATTAGGAGTGTGAATGGTATATATGGAAAGCATCAATGAACTTATTGTCTTCCATTCTAATTTGTGTTTTCTTTCTTTTAAACAACAACTATGACAACTACAAATTGTAGTAAGTTTTTTAATTTTTCAAATAGTAAAACGAATACTGGAGAAGCGTCATCAGACGTTGATATATACATAGTATGTCACTAATGGTAACAATTCAAATGTGTCGCGACTTTGTTGTCATTATTATTGTTGTAATTGGTCACACAATCACATGTATACACAAAGATACGTATATATATTCATAGATACAATGAAATAAATAGCAAATAGGAATTTGTTTGGATATATGAGTATTTGTGTGTGTGTATTTAGCATCACTTTTAAATTGAAAAGCATTTTAAATGCGACAATTTTCTTTTTGTTTTGTTTTGTTCTGTTCTGTTTTGTTTTCTATTTTTTTTTCTTTTTTTTTTCTGTTTTGTTTTGTTTTGTTTTCTTTCTCTATGGCTTTGGCTTTGGCTTTGCCTTTGTTATCGTTTTTATTTTCGTCATTTTGTCTGTGTCAGTGATCGTATAGTTTTTCACATTAAATTTAATAATTTTGCTTCTTCATTTTATATGTTGACTTTTTTTCTATCATTTTCATTTTATTTAAATTTTCAATTTATCATTTTGCTTTGCTTTGGTTTCTGCGGATTTTTTGTTTGCAGTAAAAAATGTTTTTATTCTATTTTTTATTTGGTTTTGGTTGTTTTTTTTTCCATTAAAATATATTTTGTGAATAGAAAAGAAAATAATGCGATGAGACACCAAAAGATTTTCAAAAAAATTAAATAGCTTAAATTGGCTTAGATTATTTTGTTGCATTCTTTTGCTTTCTTTTATGTTTTTGCTTTTTATTTTTTATTTTTTTGTTGCTGGATTCCTTACAAAGTTAGTACACTATATTGACACAAATTGCCACAATCAATGTCAGGAGTTTAAGTTCAAGTAACATATTATTTTGGGGGACAAAAAAGTTGATTTTACAATCAAATAATAAGATTGAGATTGATAATTCAAATTTTGAGGACAATAAGAATAGAAAGAAATGCTTACTTTGATTTCATCAAAGCTTCTTTTATACAATGTGTGCCTCACATTATTATTATCTTAGCTTTCAATAAACTTAGACTAGTCTTCCATCTCTTGCCAAGTTTTTCATTATTTAAAACATGATGGCTATAGTGAATATCTTAAATAAAAACAAGACCAAAATTTTATATGAAAGCCTTAAATACTTAAGACTTAAGAACTTAGACAAATTTGCTAAACTAGATCAATTCCATTTATGATGATGTTATATTGTAATGAATCTCCACATTACAAACATAAGAGCAGAGTTATAATGAATTTCACTGTATATAGTGTGTATCAAAAGTATATACAATATAACTCATCAACACTTATTTACATATAGACAATATACGTCAACTGTAAAAATATTGGATTCTTCACTTTATCCATATAAATACTAATTTTCCAAAAGATTATAATTCTTATTGAATTTTAAACATATGCAACAAATAAATCGAATAATTTTAACTTACTTAATTCCCAGAATTCAAATAAGTATAACAGATTCAAATTTTATAAGATCTTTCCCAGAAATTCAATGGAATTAGTTCTTTGATTTTGTGTTTTTAGTAGAAATAATTTGTGATGCTTATTGCATATTTAGTGTGAAGTGATAGTATTATAATTAGCTAACGAAACCCTCAATTATCTTGATCTTAATGACGATATGAGTCATGCTTTGGAATCTGTTTCTATGAAAACTTGCTTCTATGATTTTAAAAGACAAAAACAGCATGATTTATATGTAAAAGTAAACTTCCTGCATTGTCTTTATTGAAAACAATTTTCTACTTTGTTAAATAAAACTATTTTGTTTCCTTCAAAATACAATACAGTAATCACCATTGATTTTTTGTTTCAATACTTACGAATACTATGATCATTACACTTCCGGTTGATTTGACCATCTTGGATGTACTTATTTGCAGATAGTATTTGGGTTAAAAATAATGAAATGTCACGCAGTTTATTCAAAATTTGTTAGCAAATAAAATCAAAAAGAAACTACTTGTATATCAAAACAAGAACTGAAAGCCATGGCAGCTAGTGCCCTTAATATTAAGTAGTATAAGAATTTATTTTTTGTCCTACTTCTTAATAATAATAATAATAATAATAATAATAATAATAATAATAATAATATAATATAATATTTATTTATCAAAACATAATACCACATCACACTTAAGGCATTCTCTTATAAAATTTCTAACAATTTATTGACTTTCCCTCGAAAATCATGTAAGTGGATCATTTGAATTTTTCCATAAAGTATCTTCTATTCTAGTATTTTTAATGATTCTGAAGCTCAGCAGTTTTTTTTTATTTTTCTTATTTTCCTGCAATAAGATTTTTCTTTCAATTTACTTAAATTTTGTAGAGAATTTAGAATTTCTTTGCATGCAAGGAAGTTGCCAAATGCAACTTTGGTTAGTTGCTATTTTTTTGTTAAACTGATTTCCAATCCAATCAATTCTCTCTCTTTCTCTCTCTGTTACTAATGGAACCATGATAAAATTCACTCAAAAAAAAAAAGAAAAAAAGAAAAAATAAATAAAAAAATCAGAAAAAATAAAAGAAATATAACAATCATTTATTTGTATTGACACAAAACTTCATGACCGATTTGTAGATACAAACACACAGATACTACTGATTCAGGCATATTCTGAATTGAAAATTTGTATGAATTTTTTTCTTATATTTGTATGTGTATGAATGTGTGTGTGTCAACATTGAAGACTCTTTTTTTGTATAGAAATTTCTTGTGCAGCTTTATCGATGTCGTTTCAATCATTGAATCTTTCGCTAGTTCATTCGTTTATTCCAACAAATGGAAATTCATAATTGGAACTGTCAACAATTTTCAAATTCATTTGGATGTTTCCATTTCTCGCTAGCGTTATTTCGATATTAAAATTGGATGTCGGGTGACGATGATGGTAATAAATGCTGATTCATCATCATCATCGTTGTTATCATTATTCAATCCTTCATTTACTCATTGATACATTCATTCATTCATTCAAACAATCTATCAATCAATCAATTGTTTGTCTGATTACAAAATATCTTTGCTTTGTGAATTTTGTATTTTTGTTTGAGAACGCAGAGTTTTCATTTCCACTCTTTCCACACCTTTATATTTTTAAAGGTAACACAAATATACTAAAAAAAAATTCTCAATAGAATTGGAAAAGTAAAATTTGCATAAAAGCGTGTATTTACTCAGAAGCAATGCGGCGTATGAGTAATCAAAGTGAAATATTGTATATTTTACTCTTTGACTGTTTATTAGAGTTTTGCAATCGATTCAAATCAAATCAAAGTTTCATTTTGTTTTTATCATACAACATATAATACAAATTTTTTTATTAAAATTTCTTTTGGGAATTACGTAATATGGAATTGAGTACTTACTAGGGGTTAAAACTTTAATATCCTGTATGAAAGTTATATAGAGAATATAATAAAATCAAATAGAAAAGAGAAGAAAGAAAACTTTCAAACAAATATAAATATGAAGGATATAAAGATTTTTTTATCCCACAATCGATTCATGTTTCCTATGAGGCAGTTAAGTTATAGCTGAGACTATCAGAGAAAAAAAAAATTTGCAATGAAGATGTGGTGTCTAAAAAAAAAACAGATTTCCATCAAACATGCATATTGCATAATTTTTAAACCAAAATTATTTGACTTTAGAATGAGTTTTGCTGTTTGGACAGAGATGCATAAAATATTTCCCACTGTTCGGTTTATGCAGAATTTTAGACTAAGCAAATTAATTCTGAGTATTGTCTTTAGTAGAAGAAAAAGTTAACTTATTCAAAGCAAATTGACACACTCTGAAAAATATTGCGGAAATATTAAGTTTTTAAATATAGAAAACTACAATTCTTGTTCAATGCATGTAATGTAATGTAGAGTACTACGAGTATTAACGCCATCAATTAAAAGTTACTTGCACTATATGTATCCAATCAATGATGTTTTTGTAAATGTTTCTTTAAGCTGTTAAAACTTAAACTTAATTTGCCAATCATAGAGAGTTACCTCTTTCAATAATTGAAAAATTCCGACTAATGTTTATTATCAGAAAATGCTAATCACATATCTCATGAGTAAAATTCTTTTACGAATTTCTAATAAACTGAGGAACTAGTTTGCATAAACATTACTAAATGAAATGTCTTGGATTCACTCAGAATTATATTGTAAGCGTTTCTACATGTACGTGAAATTTCTAGTCGCGGACAGTTCCACCAGGTGGACATCTCGTGTGGCCGGTAATATTTTGGTCACACAATTTTGGTTATGTTTTTAGTACAAAATATGCTCCGGTGTGCGGACTTAGATATTACATTTATTTACTTTTCATACAAATGCATCTCTCGCAGGCGGACAAAAATCACTTCCTAATGAAATAACTCGTAAATACAAAGATTGTGTGCAAGTCGGTGATTCCCCTTTATTAATTTTGTGACGGATCACATGACCCAAAGTCGAAGGAAGGTGGCAGTGCTGAAAATCTTACTCTTTCTTTTGCATTAAAAAAAAAAAACTTAAAAATGACTTGATAAAATAGGGGATTTCCATCTTTATATAATACACAAAAGTTTTTGTCGTTTTGATTATTTTTTCTAATCAGCCACGGACGATTTTCCTGTAATCGAAAATGTTACAAAAATGTCACCTGTAATGCAAATTTTGTATGATTTTTAGAACTTTTTAGAATGCTTTGGTTGCCTGGCAATCATTCTAGATATGAGAAAGCATAGTATACACTATTTTGAGGAATTTGTGCTTGAATACTCACCGTGGATAAAAAACAGCGCATTGATGATTCAGAGCGCAACAAACACATTATTTTCAGTTCAAAATAAATTATTCTACAGAAAAAAAATGAATCAAAGAAGAAGCTTTGAAATGAATGTATTTCTCTTGAAACATCTACAATCATGAATAAAATAGAATTTTGCAAAAGACATGTATTTTTTTTATTTAGATAGTTTCTTTTTTTGTTTTTAATTGATCCCATGATTCTATATCCAACAGAACACCACAACGAAATGGTAGCACCGAATCACTCTAATGTTAAGAATACAAAATTTAAAATATTGTTTGGGTGCGCATTTTGTGTTGTAATTTTGTTATATCTCTGTGCGTTTTCTTTTTTCTGATATTATTCTACTACTATGTGTGTCTTTTTTTATCGGGGCATTTAATTTGCGATAATGTGACAGAAGATTGCAGCTACTTTATTCAAATTATGTGATAAGCCGCAAAGCGCGCACCTAAACAAAAAAAAAAAAACAAAAAAAAAACCAACCAAACAACAGAAACAACAAAACTAATATTAAACGCATCATTTTGGTTTTATCTTCTTCTTTTCCGGCCCTCGTTAAAGATACTCGTACATGCCAAAGGCTATGAAAGACCGAGTGCCACAGAGTCCATGATGGCAAGTGATTGAAATTGGAATGTGAACGACTTTTTGGGTTTTGTTTTAGTTTTATATCTATTTTTTTTTTTTTTCGTCTAGTTGGACAAATTGCGCATACATGTAATAGTTTTTTGTTATTACGTGATTGTTGTCGTTGTTGTTGTTGGTATTCTTGGTTAACAATCTTCATTAAAACATTACTATATCTAGATAGATAGATAGATAGATACTAGATATATTAAGTATTTGTTTGATGACGACGACAAAGTCTCATATTATTTATTCGAATTTTATTTTTTCATGATGATTTTCATGTTATTGTTGTTAATTTTCATTCATTCATTCATTCATTCATTCATGATAGTAGTCATTTCTGATTAAAACCGTTGATTATTAACATGCACAAAAACAAAACACAAAAACAAAATAAGATATTAAAAAAAGAGCACGAAAATGGGTGTGCATTGGACTTGGAACACAAAATGATATTTAATGAGTATTTAATGAATATAATTTACCTATCTACGCGTTTAAACCTCTTCCGACATTTTACATACATTACATAAAATGCTATAACATTCACTTTGATTTCTTTTTATATTTTTCCATCTTTATGTTTTTCTTT
This sequence comes from Amiota mariae, assembly GCA_035041805.1. Lineage (NCBI taxonomy): Eukaryota > Metazoa > Arthropoda > Insecta > Diptera > Drosophilidae > Amiota > Amiota mariae. The sequence continues at coordinate 5,482,734 of JAWNKV010000550.1, forward strand.
TAAAATCTCCCAAAACATTCGACAGTGAAAGAAAAATAAAGAAAAATACACGTTTTAAAAATCATCAGCAGCAGCAGCATCATCAACATCATTTTCAGTGATTTCCTTTAAAGTCTATCTCAATTGAATTCTCGTTTACAAGTTTTTCCTTTAACCATTTTTTATTCACTCGTGATACCCTGCTTTATCCAATGAAAGTACATTAGTTTTGAGTTGTATATATTTTTTATAGAGGAAATAAGATCCTCATAGTATACATACTACTTTCGTCCGATCGCCTATTTCTTTATAAATCAGTATAAAAGATAAGCAACTAATACTTTGCATGTCAACAAATTAAGTTATGCGAATTTTAGGGAATCTCCAGGTTTTCGCTTCTTTTATAAAATAAAAAAGTTCAATAGGTTCAATTTTTATACAAATGCTCATACCTTTCTTGTCTGTTCAGTGGCTATTATTATTATTACATATTATTATTATCTATAGCTCCTAAAAATTTTAGACGACAACACATATATCGGAACCAAAACTATCCTATGTTTAAGCCGGAAATAAACCATATACATTCAAAAAATTTCAATCTAATCGGATGAACAGTATGGCAACGCATAACATACGAACAAACAAAACACAAAGTTTTTATATATTAGAAGATTAGAAACTATAACGATTCAAACATTTCTATTAAAAGCCTTTACACAAAAGTATTTGTTTGGTTAATCTCTTCAATTCAAGTGCTTCATAAGTGAGAATCATCCGTAGCTCATACATTTTTGACACATCTGATGGACGGGTATTTTTTAAAAATTTCATTAGAAGCTTACTTTCCAATAATTTAAGTGCTCCGAACAAAGGTTTGCATTGCAAAACTTTAAGAAAATGGGATAGTAGCGAACCCATATTAATTAAAAATTAGACTGGTGGAAACATTTTTAGGGGATTTGTTTTTTGCGTGATGTGACTTTTTTTCATCCGACGGGAAAAACATAACTTTTCCCTTATGCTTATCATCAAAGGTTTCCCATATTTTTATACATTTCGATTGAATACTCGTATATTTAGTATTTCTCTAAAGGCAAATTTATTTCCTCTAATTAGCCTACACTTTTTAAAGCATTTGTAGTAAGTAGGGAATATAGTTTATCATATTGTCGAACCCACTTGCCTTAAGAACTCTTACTCGCCTTTTTTCATTTTTATTGATGCTCGTTTTACATCATCTTCGTTCAATATGCGCGTCATCGATCAATGCAACGTGTGCGGAAATCAATCCACGTCATCAAAATATTGTATATAAACGAATCTTCACATGACTCTCCATTTGTCTGCCAGTCTTTCTGTCTGTGTCTGTCTGTCTATTTTCCTCTGTTGAGTTTGTGCATATGTGGACATGTGTATTCCTTATGAGTGTATCTTTTTATTCTACTCGTATACGTTGTTGTTATTGCATGCTACTATAATACTTCTTAATATTATAGTATGTACTTATCCAGTTTTATGTTTTTATACGAGTATGTAACTTGCTCTTCATAAAATGGCGTGTTGACAGCTTCATTGAGTTTGTTTATTGCTTTCAAATATATAGTACTTACTAGAAGAAAATGAAGAGCCTCCTCTGTCCGTATGTACTATTAGTTTTAGAGGTTATGTATTTTTAACAATAAATTTATATTGTTGATGTTGTTGTTGCTGTTTTTGTTGTTGTTATAAATAAAGTTATCGTCAGCTGGGTAATTTTGTTTATTAATTTATCTTTCAACTTTTGTTGTCATTACTTCTTTCCTGCCAACATAGTAGTATTTACATATTACTTTACTTCTTCTCTATATTTCTCAATTTTCCATTTCATATAAACCAATAGTAATTTTTCAATTTAACAAGCAAACTTTATTTTTATTATCTTTCGAAGATTATTTGTCCTTTCCACACATAAAAAAAAAAGTTCCATATTTTATGTTAAAATATTTAAAACTTAATTATAAAGACATATTTGCCATTAACTTTGAACAACTTTCACCTTATCTTAGTTGGTTTCATCCCTTTGTTGAAATATTAAGACAAAATATGGCAAATATGCTGTTCAAAAGTCTCAATTGCATGTACAAAATTCATGTGAATTATGTCTACCTCTTCTTATAATTTTTACATTAAGTATCAATAACAAAATGTGAGGAAACTTTGTCTATTCACATAGTAAAAAGAAAGATAGCAATGAGTTATTTTGCCAACCTTGACATATAATAGAAAAAAGGAATATCGATTGATATTCTATGTAATAATAAAAATCTTTTCTTAGACTTAGAAGACTCTAATGTTACTTATTTGTATAATGGAATATACCCAACTATATTTTCGGTATTGAAAATTCACAAAAATAACTAAATATTCAATAAAATAACTCGCATCATTTTTATATCATATCATTTCTAAGAAATATCTCATAATATTCACAATTTTTTATACTTATTTCCGCATTTCATAGTAATTTTAATAATTTGTGTTTTTCATTGAAAAATATGCTCATTTATTCACTAGAATTCTCAAAAGTTTTATATAAGAGTATCTTGTATCAAACCACCATCTGAAAGCATCATTAAAAATCCTTATTCTCTATTTTTCTTTCCTTATTCTTTTCTTTTCTTTTCTTTTCTTTCCCTTTACTTTACTTCTCTTTCCCTTTTATTTCATTTGTAAGATTTATGGCATAGTTCACTAGTTGGGTAAGTAATTTAAATTGAATGTGTGCAACAGTAATTATACGCCGTGTTGCACACTTTTAGTCAAAAGAAAAGAACAGAAGGGAAAATATATTTCATAGTTTACGCACTTACATAAACGTAAAAAAGAAAAACAACCAAAATGAACACATAAAAATGAAATAAAATGAAAAACATTTAATACAAATGAAATGAGAGACATCTTTTTTGTTTTAATTTAATTATTCACTTTAAAATTGAGTTAATTAAAATCAAAGAAGAAAACTCACAAAATTATATAATTGAGTAATTTGAGGAAAATAGAAATGTCATTTGTCAAAAGAATAATAAAATATTTAACACTAACAATGAAAACCTAACAACCAAACCAATGAAACAATCACAACATGAATGCAAAAGAATGCAAAAAAACGCATCATATTTCGTAAGACAAAATGGAAATTCTACTATTTTTCCAAGTAAATTTATAACATGTTTATAACTATGGTACATATGTATGTTTCAACTTGCATCTTATGTTACCTGCTATATACATTTTTTCACACATAATAATGTTGTTGATGGTGTGGATGATGATGATTATGATGTTTGTATGAAAAACATGTGTTTACCAAAAACTAAGCTCCATGCAATATGCATCATGCATTCAGTACACACAATTTTTATAGAATAGAAGAACTTTTTCACATTGTTTGTTGCTGAGAAAAACTTTGTTTCTTCAGGTTTCATAATTGTTCCAGAGAATTGGGTAGATATGCGAACTGGCATTTAGGAAGTGGGAACTGGGAACTGGGATGTGATGCCATCCAGTATGCCTCGTTAGGTAGCTTGGCATGTGACAATGGCATAGCTTGGAGCGTCAACATGTTGTAAGCAAATTTTTACCTAAATTTAATAAAATTCTTATTTCAAAATACAAAAATTTCAAAAGAAAAACACATTTTGCTACAAAAACAATCCTACGTACTGAATGTAGTGAGCGCCGTGAAGCTAAGGGTGCCTCCAATGACGGGGTGAAGAGAAATTGCATTCCAAATGAATGCATGTGACTAGGAAAAGCATCAATGAAGCATGTATAGAAATTCTAGAGAGTCTGTTGTAGTATAGTTTTTTGAATAGGGCAAAATGGTAAAAGAGCAAAAAGGGCATCTTTTAAAAACTTCTACAAACATATCAGACAATATTTTGTTAACAAAATTTGTTGTTCAGTTTAGAAGAGTGCATATGCATATGCATACAAATATAGAATATGTATGTACAAATATACTTATGTGTATACATTATAAATTCTCTAAAAGCGATTGCTGTGTTTGATTAACAACAGAAGCCCCTTAACCGACCCTTAACTCAGATGCTGGGATCCCATTCTATTCAGTACTAAATTATCTAAAGCAAAGAATTCATTCTTTAATCTTTCTTAGTGTTACGTAGTGCTACTATTTAGTAAATAGACAAAGTCTAATCTTATATTTTATCCATAATAATTTCCATTTCTTCTTTTTTCAATTTCTTTTCTAGCTTTACAAATTTCGTTATCGCATTTTATGTACAAAAAGATACAAAATACAAAAGAAACATGTATAAATCACAATTAAGGAAAATAAAAATGTTACTCAATATAGAATTTTTTTCTTAAATAAAGAAAAAACATAATAATAAAAAAAAAAATAAATAAAAAAATTTGGACTCCAACCAAAGAAGACGAAGTTGCCAAATTGCGCGTGCCAAGAAGATATTTTCGTCAGTGAGCGAAGAGAATAATTTCTTTATTATAATTCCAACAACATACAAAAGTTTGTGAATTTAAACAGGTGAGTAAATATTAATATATTTAGAGACAATATATAATTCTCTAAAAGTATCTTATGAATATAACACAGAATTCTAGTTGCTTAACCTTTGGCAACAGTTTTTAATTTACAATCAAAACAAATATTTTGAGGTTATTATTATTATTTCTTTCGACTTTTAATTAGAGTAATTCCCTAAAATAAATACAATATTAAATACAATTTCACAAAAGATTTCTATATTTTTATTAAATTATTTTTAAATACGTAGATCACTGGGTAGCATAAAGGGATTCCCACCTTGTTGAGGTAATGGTGCTCAGTAAATATAAAGAGCCTGATTGATAGCTTACGCTATCAGTGGGGTGAAAGACAAGCACTGAAGCTAAGAGCAACTCAAAGAGAGCATCTTTTATCAGTCAGACCCATTCTATTCTATTATATCCTTTCCAATTCTATCATATTCCTCATTCAATTGAGTGTAGGTTGATAAAAGGATTGAGATGATGCTTAGCTAAAAATCTATATTGGCTCTCATCACTGGCTATCATTTTTACCAAACATAACATATTGGTATAGATAATCAAGTGCTAATTTTGATTTAAAAATTAATATTATAAAATATCAGTTAATAAACCAGTAAAAAAAGATTAACTTTGTATATGCCGAAGTTGTTTTACTATTTTATTTTTATTTTATAAATCCTTTTGCTGTAGATCTTCCATTGACATGATACATAAAAGACTGATTTCTGAAAATATTCCCAATTTAAAATCGATAAAAATAATTTTGGCAAAGCTATTTTCAAAATTACATCGATATTATGAATATCAAATTCATCTTTGCAATATTTTATTACAATTAAAAACATATAGTTTAATAAATACACAATTGCATCAATCAATGGTAACAAACCGCAATTTGCATACTTCTTCCACAACTATTATGGAGAATCAATGAATTTCTATCGGGATTCTTTCTGCAAAATGAATATACAGAAACAGAAAGCGTCTGAGCCATGAGTGAACCAAAAAAAAAATCTACATAGATTGGACACAAAAATTTAAGATTCAGACAGTTGTGCAAAATTGTGGTAATATTATTTTTTTAATTTAATTTGGATTTTTTTTCATTTAGTTTGAAAATTCTTTTTGAGGTGAAATCATAGGTGTATGAATTATAATTGTGATAAGAGTAGTATACTATTATTATATAGATATTTTCATTTTATATAAAATGAAAAAGCTTAATCATAATTCCTAATTTTAATTGATACTATTTGAATGAAAAATGTAATAAATTTTTTAAATTGTAAAATTAATTTCAATGAAATTCTCTATATGATATAAATAAACAAATGTAATTTTCCATCAATTTATCATAATTTGACATTAATGACAATTGAACATTGAATTGAACAAAAATAGTAAAAATGATAATAATTATCATAAAAGTCACCATCATCATCTATCAATTATGGAATTGTGATAAACAAACCAATTAACTTAACCCATGAACCAAATGAAATTTTCACAAAACACATTTGAAAAAAGACTCCTATAGAAATAATTGTCTCAATTGTGGTTTTAAAGAGAAACGGAAATACACGTAGGATGTACAATAGTAGTAGATAGATCATGGGAACGGACGAAAAACTACCAATTGAACCATTTAATTGATTGAAATAAGGCAAAGGCACCACAAATATATTGTAAATATATGGAAATACAGTGGCAGACAAAGAGACACCAGGACATAGGGACGGATAATACATAAGCATATGTGCACATGGCTCTGATGGTCAAAGTAGAACAAGCAAATGATAGGAGAACAATAAAAATAACCTTGTGTCAAATTGTTTGAATGTTATCCTGGGACTGGTTTAAATGAACAAACCAACGAATGGATGAATGGAAAACCAACCGACAAATGAAATAACAAAAGAACGAATGAATGAATGTATGACAATTTTATTTCACTCTCTTTCTCTTTCAATATTTTTATCTATCATTTGTGTGTGTGGGCATTCGATGTTTGTTGAATGTGTGCAAAATGTTAATGAGATGCAAATAAGGCTCATGCAGCAAAATGTCCTTTAGCATTTACATTTACATATGGCAGCGCATCGCGAATGTTGCCCAAACGTTTGATAGCAATATGGTTGCCAGACACAAGTGCTGTGATTGCCAACAGCAATAACAAAAACAACAATAGATACAACAACAAAACCAACAATAGATACAGTAATGGCAGCAACAACGTCACCATACTGAAAACACTCAAAACTTATTGACACGCGTTCGTCCGTCGTTTAATGCTTCGACGCCTGAGCTCACTCTGTCCTGTCGTCATATTTGTTGTCCTCTGCTGTGGCTTTGTTAGTAACAGACAATCAGGACTTTGCCAAACTAGTATACAAATAGAGTGAAAGAAAAGGACTAATGGTGAAAGACACAGATACGTGCAAATATACGCACATACGAGGTGTGTACCAACATAATTTCACCATCAACAAATTTAATTGAATTTGGATCAAGTTTTGCTTTAACTAGAAACTAGTTGAAAGGAAACTATTGAAATGCAATAGAAATCCTGTTGGGTTTAAATCTATAGTGAAAATGTAGATAAAAGAATGACCTCTTGAATGTGACCCGTGACCGACATTCGGGCACAATAACATCAGAAAATATTGAACGTATGCGATTGGAATAGATTATTGTTTAACTGTTCACGTACCAAAACTTAGATTGTGTAATTTTTTATTTCAAGAATTCCAAGTAAAAGTTTAGTTAGCAGTTTGTATGTTTGCAGAAAAAATCGCCTCTTAGTCACTCAGGACAACTTAAAAAAGATGACTAAATATGTTTGTTCCCAAAATGGAATATTCCGCTCAAAAGAATAGTTCGATGAAATAAACATGAATAACAGAATGCGGTTAATGCACTAAATGTTATTCCGGAAACCACATTCCAGAATAGAATCAGAATGTGAATGCATCGATGAAAGTCAAAGTGTTGTTCAGCCATTTTGGGATTACTTTGAAAGCTGCCATTAGCTGAATAAAGAAGAATAGTGAGTGTACAGTTTAAATATTTTTTTTGGAACATACCTCGCAGCGTATGTATGTTTAAGTGTTTCAATCTTTTTACTTGATTCATGCGTTCATTTTTTCATTCATTCATTCGATACTTAAACAAGTCAGCTAGCGAGTAAGTGGGTGTGTGTGTGTATGACTGAGTGTTTTGCTCAAAGGAAAAAGCGTTTTCCAATTACGTGGTAAAAATCCTTTTATTTATTGTTGCTATTGAGTTATGTATGAATGTCCTTGTTACTTGTTAAAACACAGAAACATCAACAGCAACAACATCAACAATAAGAATAACTCTACCATATAAAAATTGTATTAAATCCTCTTTCTCTTTGTATACATATCCTTTTTATTATTTGGCCTTTTAGGTGATACTACATCACACTCCACTTCACACTATACTGCACTACAGTACACTACAGTACAGTATGACAGTACACTCCACAACTTACACTACAGTGGATAAAAGTGAACTGAACCCATTGAAATACTCTTGTGTATTCATATAAATTATTGCTTTGTGGCTTTTACTCGTATGTACTGCAGGTGCTTTTAATGCCTCTGACTTTACTCAAATCGTCATTCCTTATTCTTGTTTTTTTATTTGTTGTCTTAAACTCCTTTCCTTCCTTTTCATTCATTTCCAATTGTCCTACCTACATTTCATATATCTATACTTTATGTTGGTTTTCTTGTTGTTCCTTTGTGTTTGCGTAATTCTCTACTTACATATCCGATACCCACAAACCCTTTGGTCTTTGTCAGTTTCACTATATCTTTTTATCTATATATGTATGTATGTATATAAACTTCCTTTCATTCTCTACCTGTCAACCGCTTATGAAACATTTTTTTAATCCGCTTAACATTTGTAAAATTGTACACCGTCACGTAATCACCCACAGATTCGCATAGATAGATATTATAAATACCTTTCTATGAAACATGCATATGTATGTATGTATATATGTATGTATGTATGCGTATGACATGAACACATACATATGTGTTTTTGTGTATGCTGAAAAGCGTAATGAGTGTCGATGTCATTCAACAGTTTTGTGTTTCCTTTATGGAAATTTCCTATAGAGTCTTCTTTTTGCTACTTTTTTTATTTCATTTATTGTAATTTATTCATAAGAAAGAATTTCTCGAATTTCTCGAAATTTTGTCTTTTTCTGCTTTATTTTGATCATATTTTTATGCTCTTATGCTACACGTGTTTATATTGTTGCTTTATTGTCATCGTTTTTCGTTTCATTGACATTGGCAATTAGCATTGTCAATTAATAAAGGATTTTATTGTATGTACATAAATGTATATGTATAGTAAGTATATTAATAACGAAAAATTCCACTCGAACAACCAATTATTTGTGTTGTATTAAGAAGCATATGCACGAGTACATAAGCACTTCAAGTCATTTCCATTTTCATTTCATTTCAATTGAATTGAATTGAATTATGTTTTAAGTAGGCAAAACTTCAATGGAATATGAACACCTTTAGACATTTTGTCATACTTAGTACTGTCATCAACACAATTATTTTCATTTTGATGACTATTATAGTCTTTTTCCCCATAAAGGTAACAAAGAGTTGTTAATTGTGAACATAACTAATCTTCTTATTGTAATATGATATTTTGATAATTTAAATGAAATTTAATAAATTTGGAGTAGGAGTATTCAAGAATTATTATATTATATTTGGTCTAAGCATGCATTGGATTAAAGTTAGTTCAACATTATATTTATTATAAATCAAATGCTCAATTCCCCGAAATATTCATTTACTTAATACACACAGCAATTTATGATAATGAAAAATAATCACTAGGTGCCAGAATCAATACATAAATAGTCGAAGACAAAACAATTCAACTCCATTTTCTCCTGTGTTTTTTAACCGTTTTTTTTTTTTTTTTATATTTGTTAGATATTGACGAGCTTTTGTGTTTTCAATAAATAAAAAAAAAACATTTTAACAGTCATTTTTAATTAAAAGATTAAATTTTTTACTTATGTACATATGTACGATATAGAACGAGACAGACAAAAACCATTATATTTTGATGGAAAATGCGTGTGCGGCCGTCTGTATGTCGGCATAGCCAAAGTTAGTCTTTTTTACTGGGTTTTTTTTTTCTTAGTGTCGTAGCTAAGCAATTTTGTATGCATTGAAAATATTTAAGTAATTTCAATTCATGGAAATATCCTTTTGGACGGTCGAATTTCGATAATTGGACGAATACTCTAAATGCAAGAAATTTTATTCATATGCAAAAAATTTGTTGTATTAGTTTTTGATATTAAATGTCGTTCATTTAAACCATTTCTTCGGGTTATGAAGTAGAAATGAGTTGATGCCAAATGGGGAAGCAATTCGCAGCAAAATTAATATATGTATGTTGGTCATCGTTTGTACTTTCAATATATTTTATTTATACAACATAAGCAATTATTGCAATCAACATTTATATACAAAATTTTGATATAAGAAATAATGTGTCCCCATTTCATTTATGCATACATATGTATATTGAAAAAGAAAATGAAAAAGATATTTTTTTAACAAAAGATTTAAGTTGTAAAACCTCATAAATTAAATATATAAAATGAAAAGAAGAGATATAAAAATTAATAAATAAAATGAAAAGAAATGACAAACTCTATAAACATTTCTCGTTGACATAATCATCGATAGTAAATGCGTCAATCGATGATAGTTGAGAAATTAACTCTGCTTACAAATTATAGGCATTTCATGGCAATCAATTATAAATATTCCAGCGGTACATATATATAAATTTACCAAAAATATGTTATAGCTTCTGATTAAAGTAAAAATTGCATTTAATACAAAATAGTTCCAGTTTACTATCTCAAAAATTAATAATTCTTTAACCTACTTGCTCAAGAACTTTGGGAATGTTTTGGCAGAACGTGGCTCTAATGAAGTTTGTCCCGCTTAACATAGATTGTTATCAATCTAGCGATTTCACTTTCAAAGTATGAGAAACTTCGAAAACTTTGTGATAGAAATATAACAAGAGTGAACAAATTTAATATTTATCAAATTTGCAATAAAATGTCTCAACATTTTCCCCTTTAAGTGTCACCAACAATACAATGCAATCTGATAATTTCATATGCAGCACTAAGAGAAAAGGATATGCAAAAGAAATCTTTTTAACCAGACACAAATTCAATGAATTTATGGCCAAGGTAACCTCGATAAAAACGCAATGAGAAAATATTGCAACAACACAACAAAAAAAAAAAACATCTGCAAAATTCTACTTACAAATTCATCGTTCTGAGGTAGAAAGTAGACATCGCTTGTATTCTAGAGAAAAATTCAATATAAAAAATCAACGCAGCAGCTCGGAATGGGAAGGAAAGGAACTAAACTGAAACATCCAACGAATGAACCAAAAACATGGACAACAACAACAACAAAAAGAAAAATTATAGCAACAACAACAAAAAAAAAAAAAAAGAATAAGAATAATAAAACAAGTAGTAGGATGAGAAAAGGCAACAGAACATTTGGTTAACTTTGACGTCAGAGTTTCAGTGTTGATTGCTGCTACTCACTCAGTCAATGTTGGCGGTTGCTGTTGCTATTAGATATATATTGTTGTTGCTGCTCTTCTTCTTTTTGTTTTTGTTGTTATTATTAAAAGCGTTTGTGTTTTCATATAAATTTGTGTCTGTGTATGTAAAATTTGCTACTTGTTCCAGTTCTCCATCAAAAAAACATTAAAAGCGCGAAAAGAAATTTCGAAAGAGAAATAACACTCAGCTGAGATTGCACACGCACACCAGACATAGTATTATACATAGTCCACACACACACACACACACACACACACACACCCATAAATAATTTACTCAGATCTTTTTGTTATAATTTGTATTATTGTATTTCTTATGGGCAACACCGTCAAACAAGCAAATAAGTCTGAAGAACAGAAAGAAAGAAATCTTTTTAATTGCTTCGATTCAATCAAATTTGTTGACCATTGCTGACCCCACCACACTCTGCCATGAACACAATATGTTCTGAATCAGTGGTTCTTAAACTCTGGTCCATGATGCAATAATTTTGGCTTTAATTTTACTTCATCATATAATATTTTTTTTAATTTTGAGGAATGACATTAAATGCCTACGGTCCACCAAAAAAAACATTGTTCAATATGGAATGCACCGATAAAATGCTGCCCAACAGGTGATCTCCGGAAGACAAGTTTTAGAATCTCTGCTCCAAAACTAAGATATTGAAACTTATTGATAGTTCGGGGTCGGGGTCAATGAATAGTGAATGTTTCCAGATTGAATTGTGCGTATTTTTATAGGACGTGATGTGAAGGCATGAGAAAGAGAGACATGGTTCAGGTGTTTTTAATTCTTGTTAAATATTGTACAATTGTAAAAATGAATTATAATACAATAAATTTTATTTCATTGGATATTTAAATTTATCAATTTTCTTGTCTATAAATATACAGAATTTTTATTGTATTTATTTTTCTTTCTTTATCCATGTTCATGTTCAATGATTCGTGCATTAAAATGTTTGATTTTCTTCATTTTGTGTTTAATTCTTAAATTATTTCAAATAAAATTAAACTAAACAATTTTTTATAGATGTGTGTGTTTTTTTTTTTTTTTTTTTGTATCGGAAGTGAAGCATCGAAAACCTACCCGGTCTACAACCGGAGTGCGGGACTTTAACCCGCTAAACACTCCCGCCCCTCGTCCTATCGTCCTCCCGGAACTGTCATTAGATAATACGTCGGGAATAGATGTGTGTGTGTGTGTGTGTGTGTGTGTGTGTTTGTGTGTTTGTGTGTGTGGCACCAGCATATACATTTTTAATGATGTTGCTGCCACTGTTTCTGATGATGATGAGGGTTAAAGTCACAGCCTATATTTCGTTTCTTTTATCGTATCATATTGTAGTAGTGTCTATCATTCTATCAATCCCTATGGTTTTAGCTGTCATTCAATCATTCATGCGTTTATTCGTTCATTCATCGGGAAAATGTTAAAGTCAAATGGGCACAAAGTCAACGGAAATGAAATTCACACTAGGCCGCCATTATAATTTCCAAAGCACAAACACATTTCCGTTTTTATTTTTTTGTTTTTGTATTTTTTCTTCCATTCTGCTTATATGTATTATATTATTAGATTTTTGTGGTTTCTGGTATTACTTATAGGTATTAACCTTATTGTTGTTTTTTCTCTTCATGTTGTTGTTGTTGTCGAAGCAGATGTTCCTTATTTTCAGTTTATTTTATTGCTTTATTAAAGATACGCATTTCATACTTGTTTTCTATTTTCGTATAATCGCCATATAGTAGATTTGGTATTATCAGCTATTACATTGTAGGATGATTGGATTACATGAAGGCTATTATAGAGAATCGTGATAAGAATAATTTAAACTTTTTCCTATTTCTATGCAATTTGGTTCCAAAATTATTGAGAAATCGTCTTAAAATTTGACATAGATGATCTTTTATTGTCAGATCCACGTGTACTAATGCGTAAAAATTAGTGTTTTGTATGTCCGTATGTAGCATACCGCGCTACCAACCGATTGCATTGAAATTTTGGAAATGGTTGGTTTCCGGCTTGAATATAGGATAGTTTTGGTGCCGATATGTGTCCTCGTTCCCGCGATCCAGAATATTCAAACAACCCTACAATAAAATGAACTCAAATAGCTCATATATTCGGTTGGATGCAACCATTGCGAAGCCGGATGGTTCGATTATTGTACGAAAGAGAGAAAATACTTTATGATGCTTTAACTTAAGATATCCATAAATTTGAACATTCATATGAATCCATATAAGCCTATAGAGTAAATTATAAAATGATGTGAACAACTAAGTATAACAAATTTGTAATAGAATTGCATAACAACCGACATCAACACAAAATACCACCGCACCAGTAAACATGATTTTTTATGTAAAACTCTTTATAAAGCTAACATATTCAAAAATTGGATAATTCAGATCAATGTGTTATATAGTTCCATAAACTTCTAGAGCAGAAATAAAATTTATTGGATAAACGACTTTTATAAGTATTAACAATCCTGGCGTGCTTCGCTACTTCCCCTCACAATTTCGTCAAAATCGGCTTTGTATGGGAATGACAAAAAGAATAATATTTATTTTATTTTGTTCTGACTCTCAATTCAAAAACAGATTTTTAATAATCGTTGACAAAACCTACTTGATTGATTTGAAAATATTTTTATCTCTAAGTTTTATATGCAAAATTTGATCCACCAATTCATTCCTTTTCCGGAAAACAGACTATGCTAGAGCTTCCCTGAAAATTTCATTAAAATCGGTAAAGCGATTTCGGAGTCCATAACCCCCATACATACATTCTCTTTTATATAGTATTGATGTTAAAGAAAGTTTCAACAATATCTCCCTCTATCACAATTTAAACTAATTTGTATGAACAACTTTCTTATATCTTTATACAATATTTTGGGATTCCAAAGATAATTTTGTGAATACAATGAGGGTCTTCACGCAAACTTATAAACGTATAAAGTTTTAAGATCACTTTTGTGTATGATCCATTTTTATTTGCACTTCATAAATTGCACAAATCAGCTGTTCTCGTATACAAAACTGTCATTTGAATTGAATAAACAAACAATTGAAAATTCCAAAGAAAGTTAAGAAAATGAATTTATAGAAATAAATACAGAAATTGCAATAAATAATTTATTATTCGACCTTCGATTTGTTGTAAATCAATTGTTATTTGAATTAAATAGCTAAAATGTTTCAATTTTGGGAAGAGTTGCCAATTACAATAAATTTACATTGTTGGGAACGCATACTTTTATAAAGTTTGTGCACATCAATCGTCGCACATATTTATACGAGAAACTGTCAGTTACTTTATTATACAATCGGTTTGAACGATTTATTAGTTTATGTGAAGATCTTTAATATATATTAAAATCCATTTCTTATAACAATGTAGCTTTCAACTCTCTAAATGGACATTTTTTTTCTTATTAAAAAACTTTTCTTTATACATTTTTTTGTGTTTTTCTTAAAGTTTCTATAATACTTATTTCTGTAAAAGGTATATAATTTCCTATGAAATGTTAGTTAAAGTTTCTTTGTTGTATTGAAGATCTCAATAGATTTTTTTATTCAAAACACGTTCATCTCTGTTTCAGTTCTTCTTGGGTTTCATTTTTTTTCATGATTTTCGTGTTGTCTTAATGAAATTTACGCTGTGATGTTTCATTTGCTCCTTCGTCGGTTCTTCATTTTCTTCTTTTGCCATGTAAATGTCATTTAGAGAAAACGATTGAAAATCCCTTAATGTCTTTCCTATCGCCCAAAATGGGAACGGGAACAAAAGAAAGGAGACAAAGTGAACTGTTTATATGCGCTTAATTTCATACAATTAATACATTAAGCAACTCAACTCAACTCATCAATTTCAGTTCCTCCAATTCCAAATCATCCTCAATATCCTTTAATCTCTATCATTTCATTTTCATCATCCTCATTTTCATGAACAAAGAATCAAAGTCCATTGAGTGCGGTTAACTTAAGAGTAAATTAATTGGATTTGTGTGGTGGTCGAAATTGGTAATAAAATCAGTATCAAAATATCAACTAGTGAAGTTTATTATAAGAAGACATCGAGGACGAAGTTTGTTTGTTCAATTTGATTAAACGATAAAAGTAAATATAAAATTATCATTAAATTACAACAAAATTAAAGCAAAGTTTAGTAAAAATGTAAATTTTATTACCTTGGAGACAAAAGCAGTGCAACATATCGTGTATTAAAATTGAAGAGACTTTAACATTTTATCACCTTAACACACTCTCCAGAGAGCATAAACACTTGGACTTAACCTAATAAAAACCTTTGATTGACATTACTCAATAAAAACAAACAGAAAATGCACGCCCAGCAAATCGCACTCATCTGTACACATATTTTTGTACTATGTGTATGTGTCTAGATACTTTCACATATGCGTCATATATTCTATGTATGTAAGTATAGGTGGAAATATAATAGTACTAAGTTTTACTATCCATAGTCCTCAGCAATCTCAACACAAACAACTCAAATTAAGTGCATTGTCGTCATCAACATTTTTGTTTTCTTATTGACAGTTTTTATCGCTTCACCCAACATTCGATTCATGGTGCCATGGTGCCCTGGTGGATACCCTTCAGGCTTTAGGGCAATAAGGGTCACACAGTCAGTCAGTGTGATGTGCATTCGCTATGCTTTAGACCAGTCCAAGGCCACCGCACTTAACGAAAATCTTCGCGCAAATCTCATTTATATTTAATTTTTCATTTAAAAAGGCATGTGACATAGTTTTATGCGTTGATCCCAACTATAAAAACAGAACGTGACATTACATGCCCAGATACTTAGTGCTTCAGTTGTATAAGCCGAGTGAGAGCAATTCGAGCATTCAAAATAAAACGAATGAAGCATGTGTCAAGTGAGTAAGTGACTGCGTTAGTGAGTGAGTGAGCAAGTGAGTGAGTATATTTTGGATGGAGGAATATGGAGGAGGTCTAACCAGCATGAGTATCATATTGGATTGGTATGCGAATGCGAATGGTTGAAATGTGCGAGGACAACAACTAAGGATATTTGTCGTCACCACCATTGATGATGATGGTGATGATGGTGGTGACAATTGCGGGTTGTAGACAATAAATTTTATTCAATTGCTGCCACCAACGCTGACTTCACCAACGTACCCCAACCAACTCCTCTTCCTTCGATATCTTCCATAAGAAACATGGAACATGGACATGCTATAAGTTAGAGAGGAATGCTGCATATAAAACAGAGAAACACAAAGAAAAATTTAGGAATAAAAAAAAGAAATGAAAGAAATCGCGCGAAATAGCTTTTTATTGTCATGAATACTTGTGACTATGAGTCTGTGTGTGTGTATTTATGTATCTA
Organism: Amiota mariae; assembly: GCA_035041805.1. Taxonomy (NCBI): domain Eukaryota; kingdom Metazoa; phylum Arthropoda; class Insecta; order Diptera; family Drosophilidae; genus Amiota; species Amiota mariae. Next base: position 5,499,343 of record JAWNKV010000550.1, read on the forward strand.
TGTGTCTGTGGCATTCAAACAAAGTGGATTATTGAGCAAAGGAAACAGCATCCTAAAGGGGGAACAAAAAATAAAGAAACAACACAAAGAAAGAAAGAACGAACGAACGAACGGAAAATAAGCAAAGGATACCAAAATAAACAGAATAGAACGACAAATAACAATTCACTTTCAGTTCTATCTTACACATTTTCTCTTCTACATTTTCATACATTATTTTTCCCATATTTGTTTCTTTTCTATTTGAACTTATTTTTTCACTTCTTTGATATGCTTCACTTGGTTTTACTAAGTTGAATTCAAACGAATTTGCTAGCATGGCTTAAAGCAGTGGTTCTTAAACTGATCTGTTGAATCCTGGTGGTCCACGGTGCGTTCACAAGTTTTAACTTTACATTCACAATTTCTCAATATTTTATCAATATTTGTTATAAGTAATAAATGACATTAAAAATTTTAGAAGAAACAGATGAATTCTAAAATTCGCTAGAATTCACTGAGAAATTCAAAAATAAATAACAATCATACAAACAATATTTTTCCTCAATAAAAATTTATCTTAAGAAAATAAGGCTCCAATGTCTACCATCATCTTCGACCTTTGAGATAATTAAGCCATAAATTAAGTTTTAAAAACAGCGTTAAGACCAAATATTGTGTTGAGGATCGCAAAAGAAACCTTTTGTTTTATGAAGGTCCACGAACTACTTAACATCAAGAGCCGCTGGCTTATAGCACTCACTCATATGAATGCATCGAGAAACGGAATTGACTTAAAAGTGAAGAAAATAGAAATGGCGTCACAACTTTAAGTGGATGCGTTTTCTGCGGTTGTCCGAATGCGCTACGCTAATGCTACGTTGACAATTTAAGGGATCTTTATATGCATCATCACTATGGCTACAGATCTCTCAGATCTACTCAAATTTCAGTCTTTCAACTATACTAGTTTGTTATATACATAGCCATGTCGTCATAGTAGTATGAATAAATAATCTCCATTTGACAGTTAGTAATGGTTCTACTGATGCTGCTGTTGATTGTCAGTATCCATTAATTATTTTTTCCATTTTTTTTGTTGTCTTTGTTTGCCTACTTTCAGATGAACATTCAGTGTTTTTTTTTCTTCATTTTGTGTTCTGTTAATTGTTGTCGACTTTATTTCATTACATAATTAAGGCTCATACATTTACATCTGTTTGAAGCTGTCCAAATGAAGATAATGGTTGGGTTGGGCTTAGTCCGGTCAAGATTGTTGAGTTGGTGAGTGAGTGAGAAACAAAAGAGTGACAAAAAATAAGACAACACAAAATTAAATGTCAAAATGAAGTGTCTTAATTTACTTACACAACTTTTGTGTAATTTGCAACATGCCAAAGTATTTTAAATTTACATTTTCCTATTTGTTGATGTTTTCTGAATGTAAAGAGGAAGGGACTTAATTTTTTTTTTTTTTAAGCAAAGTTCCATAAAAACAGAAAACCACTTCACATAACCACAAAACCAAGTTCTGTACACGCCCACACATACACGCTTACAAACTTTGTAAATGGAAAACTGTGAACAACAACAAGACAAGACAACAACATGACACCACATGAAAAAGATGGAAAATGCTGTAAAAATGAATGGAAAAAATTTGCATACAAATCCATGATACATTGTCGGTTATTTGACCAAGTGGAAATGACCAACAAGCCAGAGTTACTAGACATACATACATGCACACCCACATACTAGTAAGAATCTGAGTTTTATATTAGAAGGATATAGTAGTGGAGACAAGCATTAGCATTCTTAGCAGTATTATCAGTCAGGCCAATGACAATAAAGAATAAAATGCAAAATAGAAAAATGGAAATGAAAAAATTGAAACCAAAAACAAAACTACTTATGTGCATCAGGCATTTACGCATCTAAAGCATCCTTACTTACTACTGAATTGTACAACAAGGAGCAGTTTAAACAAAGATGAGTTTACTACTCTGTTGACCTGATCCCTGATTCTCTCAATTGTTGCGTCATGAACAACTTTTCGCAACTTAACTTTTTCTAAATACATATTGTATTTCTACATATCCAAATAGATAAAATATTGTAACAAAAAAAAAAAAAAATGGAAAAATTGTCAACTGCAAAATAAAATCACATAAGTTTTTGCTGTTTATATCGAAGTTTTAATTTTATAGACATTTTTGTGTGTTGACAAAATTTTAGTATCTTTTATTAAATTTAAAAAAAAATAAAATTCTTTTATATAAAAACATCAAGAATTATACTAGAAATATTAGAAGTGGAGGGAAGATTTTGTGTATATTCTTTTCGTTCAGTGAGTCCCCTTTTACATAAATAACAGTGACCAATTTAAAAAAAGAGTAGATTAAGAGAGGTCACCCATATTTAAACATGGTTAACATACTTATTAAACAGAATAATTTTACGATATTGAATATATCTTCTAGGCATCACTCACTTACAATATCAATACTTTCCTTAACTTATACTGTGTTTAGTTAGGATTACATAACTTTACAACTGAGCAGCTTAGAAATCTCTAATATATATATATATGTATATATATATATATATATTATATTAATTTATATTATTTATAAAATAAATGACTCAAAAGGTTAATGATGACATTATTTATCACAGTAAGTGTACTAGTTGGTTAATAGATAAAATTTAACTTTAAAAATGATTACTAAAAGAGATGAAATTAAAGAAGGATAGTAAAAATAGTCAAATTTGATAAACAATACTTTCGCATTGTATCGGAATTTTTATTGAATCGAATATATTTTTTGTTAATTAATTTTAACTCATTTTTTTTGAGAAACGAAATGAAACGTCAACAAAATTATAAAAACAATATACATTTCTACCAACAAACAGAGGCTCTTTGACTTAATGCTTGCAAAAAAATAAATAAAATAAAATAATCACTCGAATGTATATTTTTGCTCGCTTTTTCCTGAAGAAAAAGGAAATAAATAAATGAAAACTTTTATCAACACAAAAAATAAGAAAAAAAAACAACAAAAGATCTGCTACTGATTGTGTTTGTTTAATCGGACTCGCGTAACAAAAGAAATGAAAAAAATTATATGAAAACAAAAATAATAATAAATGAATAAAATAAAAAATATAGTAAATATTGGGAAAAATTCGCCTTCCATATGCTTTTCATTTATGCAACGCACATAAATTAATTGAACTGAAGTTCCGTTTCCGTTTTCACAACAGGAAAAATGGTTTGCATTTTCATAACAAAAAACTAATAAAAAAAAATATATATATACATATATATATTTATAAAATAAATAATAAAATACTATAAGAGGTGAAAAAAATTATAAAAAATATAAAAAAATATTTGTCAAATTGTCATCACTGATTTAAATATTTAAATATACAGAAATATATATGTATATAAAAACATTCAATTAACATATACACATATTAATTACTATTAATTTTTTTGTTTTGCGATTATTGAAGACAAAAATTAAAAGTAATTATTGAAATCAATTATTAAGATAATTCAACCAAAGGACCAATGATCTCAGGTTTCATCATCTGTTATGATATAGAAGGCTAATCCATTTTGATCTTTGTGAAATTTTCTAATCAAAAATGTAAGTTGATGCCGTGGTTCATGGCTTTTTAAATTTAGTATAATGGCGGGAGATTGTTTTTCTTCTATTCTACTCAATTCAATGACGCGCCTCAAATTTTTTTCTCGCATATTGAAAACACTGCGTTTTTTTCAATTTTTCCATATCTTTTAACCTTTCTGTAGGAAATTTCTCTATAGCGAATTCTCTCCCTATAAGAACGATTTTCAAGACTTTACAAATGTTGATAATGTTGTATAAAAGAAACGAAAACAAAAAAATAATACCGACTCCCCCATAAGGAAAACCTCTCTATAACGAAGTAATTGCCTGGGGCTCCAACGACTTCATTATAGAGGAGACTGTATTTAATTATGTGCATTATTCTCAACAGATTTGATAATTTATTATGTATTTCTTAATCTTTGCTGGAATTTACTCCATTCTTGCTGCAAAGTATATAGATAAGTATAATTATAATTTTCTGATATATTTTTTTATAAATACAAGATCGACGACAATCACATGACATTTTTACTTTTAATAACTGACAATCTTCAATATTTCAAACAATGTACAGATTTTCTTTTTAAATGTGGCCACGATACAAACCTCATGCACAAAGCTTATACCAAAGATATTTGACGATTTCTCAACGAGAGAAGATCTATGTATAAGAAGAAGCCTATGTGATTATGATGGAAAGTGCACACTAGGGTTCTAATTTAAACCACAAAACGAAGGAATTGCTTCTGACTTGACTCAATACGGTTTGATGTTTTTTGTGTTGAGGGGCCAAGACGAACGAACAATTTTCGAATACTGGACGGACGAAAGAGATAAACAGAACCCTGGTAATAAAAAAATATCCTTCAACTTGAAAGTTGAAGAAATATGTGTGTTGAAACTCAGTTTAAAGTTAAAAATGACTCCAAGGTCACTGAAGTTAAAGACGCACACCAAAGACTTCTATCCATCGTGTAAATAAATAAACGAGGCTTCATACGATGCAAAGTTATGAACATGCATTTTAGTTTAGATTTACAAAAATACATTAACATCAAGAATACAGTGAGGTTAGATCCTCTTGTAATCTAATATGCGAAGTGATATCATAAAATGTTAGACAGAGTTTAGTTGTATAAACTTTACTACATTTTATAAATTGATTAATTCAATTCTATGAAATATATTGTAGTAAAATATTTTCAATTACTTTAATAGTTTTTATACTCTTCACGCAGTGAATAGTGTTATAAGTTTGTCATGAAGTTTGCAACACACAGAAGGAAACATCGGAGACCCCATAAAGTACTATATACATATATTCTGTATGCATGCAAAGTAGTCAAACTAAGTTTGAGCTAGAGAACTAATATTTTGCACGGAGCTTTCTTTTAACCATACGCAGTACATTTGTCAGCCTAATCGGACCCCTAGGGTAGGTACCCACCCCTCATAGAAACATGAATACAATTTTAAGTCATTATTCGAACATTTTTTTTTTGTTTTTTGTACTATCGTTTTGAAATTTGGAAACTTTAAGTTTCCGACTCATATCTACCAACCATGAAAATATCAAGACCATAGGACTTGGTTTTTAATAAAAATATTCATAATATTTTCCCATTTACTTGTGTCACAAATATCAAACTAAAGTCACAATGTTTTCTCTCTTCATCATCACTGAAGTGTATTGCGTAAATCATAAAAAGAAATTCACGAAATATGTTTAAGCTTTATTTTTCAAAAAAAAAAAAAAAAACACACAAAATTCTTTGTTTTAAAATGACCATTTAGAAAATACCAAAATAAAATGGTCATAAAATGGCATGGACGCGAATTAATGTAGCCTTTTTATGTCATTTTTCTTTTTGTTTTGATAAATTTTATTATTTTTCAACTTAAACAATAACTAAATATTTGTCATCATAAGCTACAAAAGCAATTCTTGCAAATATACTCGCCTCTCGGACACCTCGGCCATCCTTTTCATATGGATACATATTTGTATAAATATAGATGAACATTCATTGTATACGAATTACATATAGGATAACATTTACACAAATCTAATAATATTTTATGGCCACATACAAAACACCATAATATGAATTTCGGTTTCATTGAAATATTTGCACTCTGCGTATGGAAATTAATACAACTTTGGATAGGATAGACTGGCTGCTTTCTCAGAAAACTTACGGTTCGTTTTGATGCCCGGTTTCCACTGATCTTAGTCTAGCCTTCCGCTGGTGTCACTCTCCTTACACCTATTGTGCCAGCTTAAACTGATTATATTTAACTCTGCTTAAATTAATTCCATACAAAACGAATTTAAGCAATTGCTTAAACATAATCAACAATTGAGTAGGTTAAACCGTTAATACTGAGGGCTGCTAACTTTGTGAATTTATTCTGAATTGGCAAATCTGCCCAATCATAGCCATTTTGAATTGTGAATATGTGAAACAGCTGAGTCACACTGAACGATTAGCACAATCAAATATTAAAACAGGACTTTCACGCAATTGTGTATGAAATACACATTGCTTATCTTTATACGTTTGAGTGAAGACCATACATATTTTTATCCATTATCAATTCTATTTATTTATTATAGTTTGCAATATAATTTCTACCAAAAATTAAGAAATTCAGAAAATTAAAACAATAGAATTTTTAAAGAAATCTAACCTCTTTATTAAATTCATGATTAGTATAGTATTATTTTTTAGATATTTAGCTATTGAATTGGTATTTATTAGGCTATGTTAAGGATATAATGAAATTCTATTGAAATTTAATTAAAATCAAATTAGTTCACTTGAGTATATTACAATGTTGTTGCAAATAGAATTTCAAAATTTATAAGCCATCCACAATAGCTTATAAGTGAAGGGTGTTCAAAAGGACAACACTCAAAAGTACAACGAACTGAAGCTAACTCATTTGATGTCTCTCTCTCTCTCTCTCTCTCTCTCTCATCCTTTCTCCAACGCCATAATGTATGCTATAAAATTTGTAAGTCAAAGCATGACGAAATCTGCGTCACAGCATTCTACAATGAAATGTTTGAGATGCCAACATTCTTATTTATGTTTATGTACGAGTATATGTACATGTATACATATAAATATTGTTCTTATATGTGCGTATATGTTAATGTAAGTATGTGTGTGTATGCGTGTATCTTTGTGCCATTATAGCTTTAATGGCTTTTATGAGGAAATTATAGTAAGGCAATGCAATTTATTCAAAGATTATTTCGTTTTCCCATCTCACAATCATTATTACACTTTTGACGGATCGACTAAGAAACAGAACTCAAGTACGTACATAAAATATATCATACATATATACATACATACATGTAAAACAGGCAAAGGCCATTAACAATACAATTATGTATACAATTTTGATTACGCACGTTATGGCGTCAACGATTGATCAGCAAATGTTCAACAGTATCAACAAAATCGAATCATATCGCACGCTACTCACATATTTATAGTTGATTTTCCCCAATTTTATTGCCTTCAAGCATTTTTATTGTATTTGATTTTATTTTCATTAGTTTATTATCATTTGTAGTTAAAAACTTTTAATGTGCACATTACACACACAATAATAATGAAAATAATAATGCCATAATAACAATAACAACAACCAAAAAGAAACCAAGAAATTGAAGAAAGAATATACCCACAAACAACCAAAAAAAAAAATGTATTTAACGAGCTTGTAAACAGACAAAAGAAGAGTCATGAGTATGAAGAAAGAAATCCAATAAAAAAAAGAAAGAAAATCTTTTTGGAATACATCAAATGAACTGTAAATAATTTCCAATTGTCTGTCAATAATTCCCTTTTTCCTTCCTTTCTTTTCTTTTCTTATCTCACAAAGACTCAAAACACAAAACAAAAAAAAAAAATGGTTAAATGGTTTTTCTTTTTGCCTTTAAATTGACTTTCATCGTATTATTTCATTCATAAGTAGGCTACTTAAGAATTCTTATTCCATCCATCGAGTATTCTTATTCCTTCAACTTCCACTTCCACATCACTTTATGTTAGCTACAGTCAAATAGTCTACAGTACCTTTTTTCTAAATGTTCCTAAAATTCTCATTTCTTCCACTTCCACATTACTTTTCAGTAAATTAAACACTACATTCTTCTATGAGTTTCTATGCAAACGCATAATTTTCCATTTTAAATCCAAGACATAATAATTCAATCACTTTAATAAGATCATATGATGATGCTATGCTCATGATGTTCACATTGGTAATGATGATGATGACAGTCTAAAATTAAAAAATCTTTGAACAAAAATAATATAAAATTAGAGAAAAAAAGAAACAAAAATATAACAACAAGCTGACAAGACACTAATAAAATACATTGAACAAAGAAAAAAATGTTGGATATTTCCAACAAAAAATAAGTAAAATAAATAAATTTAACAAACAAAATAACAAATAACACAAGAACATCTCAATTATATATTTTTTGAATTTACATATTTATTTAAATTTTTGTTTGTTTGATTAATACATTTTTTTCTTATCAAACACTTATATCTAAAGAAGAAGAAAAACGATGACAAATGGAGATTAAGATGATCCAAAAATGTGTAACTAAGTGAAGAAGTAACCATATAGTCATGTTATGTCCATAGGATTAGTTGCCTTATTTATTTATCAAAGCTGGTCACTTATACGCTCGATCTGGACGCCCCATCACATCAACAACAGATGAAAATGTTGAGAAAGTGAAGAAAATTGTTATGGAGAATCGTCGAATCACAATTAGAGAAGTTGCTGAGGATGTCGGCATATCGGTTGACTCATGCCATGCAATCTTTTCGGAAATTTTGGGCATGAAGCGTGTGGCAGCGAAGTTCATTCCAAAATTGCTGAATTTTGACCAAAAACAACGTCGCATAAGCATGATCCAGATTTGCTTAAAAGGGTCATAACTGGTGACGAATCATGGGTATATGGTTATGACATCGAAACCAAAGCCCAATCGTCCCAATTGAAGAGTGAAGGAGAGCAAAGACCAGATAGCAGAAAATCGCCAAACATGCAAAACACTTGTCTTCTTTATGCCTCTCACAAACAAACTAAACATGCTATATGGCTAAAACCGTGAACATATTTTCGAGACGAGTATACCAACATAAAAAAAATAATAATAATAATAAAGTCGAATGTACGTAGCCAGCGAAATTTGAAAATTCGCCTTATTTTTTGAACAGACCTCGTACAATAGAGGGTTAGTAAAGCAGGAAACCTACGGATTAATTTATTAACATTAATAAAGTTGTTTAAAGATTCATCAATCCAATCACTCATTACCTGATGCAATCAGTCTTCTTGTTGTACATCTCAAGTAAATAAAATAATTCTTTATTGATTTGTCTTCTTCCATTTCTTCTATTATTATTTAATTTTTTTTTTTTTTTTTTATTAATTATTATTTAATTATACTCATTTTTAGGATTCCGTTCGGGAGCTAACGGGACCCAATTACTAAGCTTACAATGTCCGTCCGTCCGTCCGCCTCCTACTATATCTCATGAACCGTAATAGGTAGAGAGTTGAAATTTTCACAGAGTGTGTAATTCACTTGTGTGTAGAACGACAAATACTAAAAATACATATTTTTAGAAGCATTGTTATTTAATTTAACCTTTTGTTTAACAATTTTTTTTTTAGTATACTTTTAAGCTGTTAATTGTAGTATACTTTTAGGCTGTTAAATATGCACATAATTTAATATTTTAAGCAAAAAATCGATGGTGGTACGGAACCCTCCGTGTGCGAGTCCGCCTCACACTTGGCTGATTTTTATACTTATTTGTTGGAGTCACTAATACAGATTGTACATATATTATCATTATTTTTTTGTGATGAAGCATACCATCAAATCAGGAATTATAGTAGAATTTCCATACGAGTATAATCTTCTGTCTGATTCCATATGGTTCTGGTAGATTACCTGAATTATTTTTAAAATTTTCTTGTATTATTTCTTTCTTCTGCAGTCTTTTCTTTTTTTTTGTTTTGTAACTTTTTATTTTTATCATTTTTTTTTTTAAGTATTTTATCATCATTATTATGGCTTTCATTATTAGCCTTAGTGGTGATGATTATCATCTAATTAGTATATATACATTTTTTTTTATTGTTGGCCTCTACCTTTTTAGGTTGAATTTCTGGATTCGGCAGAGATTTATTGAGTTTCTCATTTAATATATTCCAATCATAAATATAATCATATTGATAATTTATTGATTCGGCAAATGTACGAAACAATTGTCTCAAATACTGGTAATCTGGTTACTCTTCGAATTGTAAGGCAAGGCAATATCTCATATAGAGAACAAATTCAGTTGGCAAATCTTTACAGAGTACCCCAATAGCAGTTGTTGATTTTATCAAAGCGATTTTATCAAATTTGTGCGCTTTATTCTTTGCCTTTATGCCTTGCTAGGCCAAATTCCCGCGAATCAAATATATGATAACGTAACCTAAAGATTCTATATCATCACGTCTAGATTGTGTTATACCCAGATAAGAATTGTTTGAGCAGAAACGTGCGGTGCCACCCACTTCTTTGTGATTTTCAAATGGTAAATGCTGCATTGTTTTTGGATTACGATATGTTTTGGCTAAACCATAATCGATTAAGAATAATTTCTTGCAATCATCATCAACTCCCATTAAGATGTTTTCCGGTTTGATGTCACAATGTATGTAATGTTTAGAATGTACAAATTCAAGGTGATTTAGCATTTGATCGAATAGTATTAGAACAGTTTTCATGGTAAAACGACGTGAACAGAAATTATAAAGATCCTCCAATGATGGTCCCAATAAATCCATGACAAGTATATTGAAGTCTTGTTCACTGGCATAATAATAAATCTTTGGTATTCCATCGCCACCACCAAACATTTTCATGTAAAAGTCGTTGATGGGGCCGATTGCTATCTTCAATTTTGCGAATTTTTCACGACTTTCCATGCTAAAACCCAAATAAACATCACCAAAAGAACCCTTTCCAATATATTGAGCGATTCGGTATTTTCCGTCAGAAATTACAACACCTTCTTCCTCCATGTTTATGTTGATATTTTTATAAATCAATTCCACAGTAAAAGAAATACAAAACCTAAGTTGCTAAAAACTTCCAATAATTTTTTCACAGATCTCAAATATCTGGCGGGTGCTTAGCGAGCCAAAGTTGTTCGACTTGGTTTGCTATCGGTTTGAGACACTCGATAGGAAAACGTGATGAGCAAATTTCATAACTGAAAACGTTTGAGATAGAATATGTGGAAGAGGTTAAAACATAAAAAATTACAAATTCAAATTAAATTTTAGTAAATTTAATAAATATAATAAAAAATTTATAATAGTAAAGAATTAAATTTCTGCTTAAAGTCTTATTGTATACAATTGTGTACAATTCACAATACTAATATTTGTTAAACATAAAACAAAATAATCAGAAAATAAGTACTGCAAAGATTAACAAACGCTGGTTGGCCAAGCAGTGTTGATTGGGTAGATATGCACTTGCATGACAGAAATATATATTAAATAGTCAAATAGCAAAGTCTTCCATTAGTTTGTTTGATTGAAAAATTTGAAATAATGACTTGTCTGAGCTGCTCTTGATTAATACAAAGAATATGTATAATATTATTGTAATTATTCCCTAAATTGGAAGTTTCTATAGTACTTCGAAGCAATTTTAAAGATTTTAAGGATTTGTTTTCTCTAATGTTACTCATTGTTTACTCTATAAGAAAAATTGTCTGGCCAAGAACATTCTTCTCTTTTCATATTAGTATTCCTAATTAAAACTCTAAGTTGTTAAGTATAAACTACAAATTGGAATTTGCTGCTTAAATATAGTAAAGATTTACGAATCAACTTGAAAGGAGAATTGTCAAAAATGGACCATGAATGCATAATTTAACCAATTGTTGATTAATCTAATATTTTCATATTAAAAAATATAATATATTAATCAATCATGAGGCTGGCTGCTTGAAGACAATAATAAACAACCTTCAGTTATTACACTATAGTATAATTGCAAAGACAATTTGATATTTCATTTCCCGATTATAATTGAGTGTATGTGCATGCATGTATTAATGCAGATTTTCTTAAAACTAAACACTAAGTGATCCTCCAAACAATTCTTAGTGTCTGGTAGTATCTCTTTACTAGTGTTTTCACTTAATTTCTTTATCTCCTTGATTTTTTTCACTTTTTCCACCTAACCAGATTGATCTTTCTCTTCCCCGATATGTTCACCCCAAACAGTTGCATTGAAAGTATAAGAGCGGATGACTATGATATTCCTAACTTATTATTAAGGAACTCTTACACTAAAACATACTAAATATATTGTATACTCGTACACTGCCGCTCACTTGAATAAGAATATGATTAGTTTCATGTTGTCTATGTTCTTGAAAATTTTCCGTGTTGAATTTTACAATTTCGAAGAAGTTTAAGAAACCATGCATTAATGCATCCATAACAGCAACTGGTCAATAGTTTCATATACTCACTCATCGTCGTTGTTGTTGTTAATGAAAGTTCTTTGCAAATTGGTTATCATAACATACTGCAATATCTTCTACTTCTTACCATGACGCCATACTCAGTTGGAGGGTCACAACAACGGGTAACTCTTATGGGTTGATTTTATGTAGGTATGGGCTAGTGTGTTTGTGTGTGTGTGTGTATGTGTGCATGTTTGGCAGGCAATCAAATTAAGCGACACGACAGACAGTCGAACATTGAACAAACAACAAACTTAAAGTATCTGAATGGATGAGCAATTAAATGAACTTAATAACCATACGAGTACACAACGGAACAGAACAGAACGTAGTACGTAACAGAATGAAATACATACTCGATTGAACGCAAAGCATATATATACATACTACATACATGAGTATGATGTTTGTATATGTATTAATACTGGTCTATATTTTCTAGTGTGAGTATGTGTGAAAAACTGTTGTCATCATTCATAATTACGTTGATCAGATACTTACTGAATGTTGATGTTTTTCATCATAATAATAATAATAATTATGATGATGATGATAATGATAATGATGATGATGGAGATGATGATGATAATAATGATGACGTGACAAACGCCAAATGCCATTAACAAACCACACACAAACATGTTTTCGAAGATACTTGCATGCATTTTACAGTGGGCACGACTTGACATGGCATGTGATGGCAAGGCAAGGCATCGTCTGCCAGATATGTAGAGAATGGGAAGAGAACAATGAGAACAGTCACATAAAATAACACGAGTGGGAGTGTTCCTGAAACAAACTTTGTTCTATGTATGGTTGCTTTGTGTTTAATTTTTTTTTTTTTTAATAAAATTTTCTAAAAATAAATACCATCAAATGTTTCGTTGACTTATTATTGCTGCTGTTGCTTGTATAATATTATTTTTATTATTATTATAATAATTTTTCTTGTTGCTATTGCTGTTCTTGCTATTTATCAATATCTTATTGCCAAGCTAAAAGTCTTGCGAAGCGTCAAGCAGACTGTCGTCTATCGTTTTCCTGTCTATCATTCATTCATTCTTTTACAGGCAACAGTCCACAGTCAACAATTGAATAGATTGGTTGGTTAGACCTATGGGCATGGATAGGCAGATACATACGTATGTACTATATACATACCATATTAGATCTTTGGGTTTTAAGTCTACAAAATATTTTGCTACTTTTTATAGCAAAGTTGATTGGCAACATGTCAAAATACAATATATAAAAACATGAACAATAAAAATTTGCTAAATTGATAGACAGACAGACAGACAATGGAGGCATAGAGCGTCAAAGTGAAATTGTTGCATATATTAGAATGATTTTTATTATTTTACAATATTTATACAATATTATTACCTCACTCACCCACTATAAACAAACTTTGACCTTATGAATTATAATAATTTGTCTTAATTTTCGGTAAAAGCATTCATAATATATTTTTAGTATGAGTGAGTTAAATGATTTCTTTTATTTAATTTTTACAATCATTTAACTTAAACAATAAGTTAGTACACTACAGTTAGGTTTGCTTAATTATGCAATATCTTTTTCTCTACAATAATCAATATAAAGTCTATCACAAATTAATGCCAATAGATCGGCAAGTGTTTTTTTTTTATCAGTTCTGAGGGAAACTTTGAATCCTTTCATACATACATAGTCTCAAAAATAGTACATGCTTAATAGTTTTATATGTTTAATAGTGGTGAAGTGGTTGGTGGATTTTAGGATATCAAGATTTACAATCAATTGAAACGTTCTAAGCTTTATACTTTCTGAACAAAAACCAATCGACTCAGTATACCAAATTTTTATTCACTAGCTTTATTAATTTCGAAGAATGGTCATGTGGACTGACAAACGAATAGCAAAAGTAAGTAGTAGTAATGCACGAATACTATAATATTTTTTTATATGGATCTTTCGAATCCAAATCTAAAAGGATTCAAATACTTAATGACAAATTCGAATCCTTACCAAAAAAAAAAAAAAATAATTGGCGAATATGCCAAAATAATAAGTGGATTAAAAAACTTGTTTTTTTCTTCTTTCTCTTTAATGAAAAAATTGATCTCATAAAAATTATAGAAATACGATATCATTAATATTTAATTTCTTTTAATTTAAAGTCAATTAAAAAATATTCAAATATGTAATTATTAAAAAATTAAAAAGTATTTACAATTCAGTTGTAAGCGATTAATATTCTTTCAAATCACTGCTTCATGAATTTTATAACAAGTAAGAGCGGGATAGAATTCTCCTTCTCCGCTCAGCATTATCACGAGCGATTATTTTATTGTTTTTCACTGAGGCGTGGCGCAGAGTGAGTGCAAATGAAAAGAAAAATATTGACTTTTCTATCGCATGCATGCAACTATATGTATACAATCTATTTCTGTTTGTTTTGGTTTTGTTATGGTTATCTCACTGGTATTTCTGTGCGCCTGATTGCCTGAATTATATTTGACAATTTATTAAGTACTAAAAACTAAACTAATTTATTTATTTATTTATATTAATTATATTAGTTTCTATTATTATTTCGAATCCGAATCCAAGGATTCGTGCATCCCTTGTAACTAGATTCATTTATCTCTAAAATCTAATTAAGATTATGTGCATTTACATATATGTATGTATTATATTTTATGTGGCTTTTATTAAGTTCCTTGACTTTATATTTAGATGAACAGAAAGTCTAATTATAAAATAAAAATATATAAACTATTAAATTTAATAAATTGAAAAAAAAATTTCTATTGATTTAGTTATACAATGAAATCAATTATGATAACTAACAATAATTTTTAATTGCATATTTTTAGGCAAAATGAATCACAGCACACATAAATGGGACAAATTGTCACCGCGTGAATTTTTGCAGCTCCAGGAGCTCGCCTCATGTAAGTCACTTGTAAATTCTGCTACTTTTTATTATTATTATAATTATTTTGACCTCAATTTGGTTGTGTTTAAAATTTATTGAAAATGAAAAATAAAACATTTATTTTACCACAAAATAAACATTTTCATTGAAATTGATGGTGTCTTTTTTTTAAATATATTCTGTAAAATCAACAAAAATTTACAAATTTATTTTCGCAATCATTGTAAAATGTTTTCCCATTGACTCACCAATTGACTGACTGTATTTCTGTCTGTGCATATAACTATTCTGTATAAAGAAGTCTGTGTTTCCAATAATTTTGATTATGTGTTAAATTTATCGTCACAAATAAAGTATTTTACCGTTTTCATTTTTAATTTATTTGATTCTTGTTAATGTTTTTGTTCCGTTATTTATTTGATTGTATTACTTTATTCACGAATTCCCACATACTGAAAACTGAAAGATAGTCTACTTACCTCGAAGCCTCTGTTTACAAAAAGCAATTGCGCGTGCTGCGCTTCGAGCACGTTGCATTTTCATGTGAAGATTTAGATTTAGACAAATAAGATTCGTTTCTCTTAAAGTTTTATATAAGATAAATGTAATGAGAGCAGGAATATCCATGTAAAGCAAACAATTATGTAAATCTCCCTCCACAACTCCAATTGTCCTCGATTGGTTCAGAAATATGGTATGTCGTTTAGAATTTTGGGCCATATAACCTTACTTACTGGGCTTTGATGAAGCTTTGCTGGAGTTACATTTCCTTCTTTATGATTATGATTATTATCTTTTCTTTCTTCCTCTGTTTGTCAATAGATTTTTTGTTTGTTTATTTGGTAGCTTTTGACGAGCTTTAGTTTTATCAATAAAATATTTTAAAAAAGGTTAAACAGTCAATTTTAATTTAAAGTTTAATTTAATAAGTTCGAAAATATTACTGTGTTTGAAATTTTGATTTGTTTCTCCATAAAGATTATTGTGAGTTGAATGTATGTTCCGATAGAAAGATCGTTGGGCGATTGATTAACTAAGCGCCTTAACACTGTCAAAAGACCATTAAATACTTAGTGTGTTAAAGCGCGTAGTTAATCAATCATTTTCCGTATATTCTTTTGGAACCATAGAAAGGCAACAAATACTAGATCACGAATGGTTTTTGTCACTCTTTCATTATGCATGAGAGCGAGAGAAACAAAACAAAATTTCAAGTGCAGGCAAATTTATGTACTCTGCTTCGACTGCAGCAACACTAGTCCTTAAAATTGAGGCTGAAACAACGAATTGTGCGTATGTGTTCGATATTTTTTACGTTGAATTCTTTCATAAATTGAAATGATAACATTTCTTCAAATTCCAATCGAAAATCCAAATATTATACTATTAAATGTAGGTAATGATTTTGACCGAGGATATAAAAGTTCGCGCTTTATAGATTATATATTTCTCTAGATTGGTTGTGAAAACTTTATAAGAAAATAGCTATTCTGTATTGTTAAATTTCCATTCAAGTCTTTTAATATTTAATATTAAGCGATTCGTTAATTCTTCAATTTTCTTTACATGTTCTGTGTTTGTTTTAATACAATTATATTTATGTATTGTTTGCCAATTGATTTCTAATACAATTTTTGCTCTTTCTAATAGTTTTATTTGGTGGTGTTTGCACATTTTTACTTCGCTTATTGTCATTACATCAAAATGTAAGAGCATTTTTAGAACCCAATGGGAGGCGAGTGCATTCAAATTGTCCATTTTTAATATTATATTCATCTGGTATGGTATCTTCGTTCAATTATTATTATTATTAAGTTATGATAATCTATCGCTATATGATAATTCAGTTTATCAGAAGCGTCCAGTTTTTTGTACTATTCAAACTGGGAAGTTGTAGGGGGATTTCAGTGGACGAATAATACCATCCTTTAGTAATTCCTCAACTGGTTTGTCTTTCTCCTATAAA
Organism: Amiota mariae; assembly: GCA_035041805.1. Lineage (NCBI taxonomy): Eukaryota > Metazoa > Arthropoda > Insecta > Diptera > Drosophilidae > Amiota > Amiota mariae. The sequence continues at coordinate 5,516,446 of JAWNKV010000550.1, forward strand.
AAATGTCTATATTTGTCTGATGTGTGATTTGGACTTGGCCACTTACGAGTGCTGAGTGTAGGAAGAAGAGTTTGTTAGCTACAAGGTTGCCAATAAATTTTGGAGTGACGTCGTTTTTATTCGATCCTGCATCTAAAAGAATTTGAACTCATTACCATTTTTCACTTCATACTGTGGATCCCACTAAATGTTTCTTCTATTTCTTCAGAATTTTCCTCTAGCGGTGAGTGGTCTATTCGTTGTTGGGTATTTTGAGACAGTGGACGTTTAATTGGTTATTTATTGTTCGTTGGGGTTGCCCCTGCATTGATTGACGGGAAATATCATCAAAGTTAAATGATAAGAAAAGCTATTTATATATGAGTTTAATTAAACTTTAATTTTCATTAAAAAAGCTTTTTTCAATCTCTTAAAAATGGGCCCATTATGGGCATTGATAAAAAACATTTGTGAAGTCATGCAGAACTATTAAAGTTTTAAGATTAAAAAAAAAAAAAAAAATCCGAATGAACACAAAATTAATACAGAATATGGCTGACAAATAGAGTAGGAATACTTTGAAGGATATTGGTAGTAGACCATATAAGCATAGCAAAACATGGGACCTAAATACGTGAGACGCTAATGGCAGCGGCATGCTATGGGATACAAGGCAAAGAACACAACAGCCTCCACTAGTAGAACAAATGCATGATATGAGGTAGCTAGATGCGAGGCTAAGCATATGGCACCAAATATTGATCCCTTGGAGACAATTGCCACTTCCAGACCATAATCGAAGAATACCAAAATCCCAAGCATCACAAATAATGTCATTGTGAATATGATATCTGTGCTGATGGTGGTGGTGAGTCTATGCAGCAAGTTTTCGTCCCTTTTAAAGTTTATTGAAATTATTGATCATTTTTTTCAATTTGTCAAATATTTTTTTTTTCCAATAAATTTCAAAACTATTAGAAAATCAGTTTTGAAGTTTAAAAACAAACAGAACAAAAGTCAAATTGAATGTCAGGCGAACAGAAAAGCGCAAAAAGCGAGTCGCTTTTGTTAAGTGACATATTTTAATTTTCACATGTGTATCAGACACGTGATCAATTAAAAATTGAGTTGTTTATGCTGAAAGTTACAACATTTTTTACCTAAAAGTGTTTTTTCATTTATAAAATTACAAATATGCAGTTTTGTTCTGTGCATTTCTGCTAAATTGGTATTCATTTTGAGTTTTTTTATTTCATTTTAAAATTATGTTAAGTATGTATGTATATGTGGGGTAAGTAGGAAGGAGAACTTATAACCACTACAAGTGCACTTTAGTATGATGTAAAAATAAAGGTTTATGATTGGAAAATTAAACGCGATAGCGGATGGTTGTGTCCACTAAATAAACCAGACATTGGTCTTGTATTTGTTTACTCTTCACGCAGTGAATAGTATTATAAGTTTGTCATGAAGTTTGTAACAAACAGAAGGAGACATCAGATACCCCATAAAGTATATATATATTCTTAAACAGCGCGACTTGACGTATTGTCCGTCTGTCTGCCTGTCCGTCTGTATATATGCAAACTAGTCCCTTAGTTTCTGAGCTAGAGAGCTGAAATTTTCTTTTCACCATACGCAGAATATTTTTCGGATTCAGCCAAATCGGACCACTAGGGTGGCTTCCTCATACAAACATGGATCTAAATTAAAGTTCTGATTAGATATTTTTTTTTGTTTTTTCTATTATCAACTTGTACACTATAAGTTTCTGACCCATATCCATCAACCTTAAACATTTCAAGACCCTCGGTTCACTTGGGGGGTACCACCCATATAAACCAGGATGAAATTTTGACACCATATGTATCTGAATCATATCCATCAACCATGTCAATTTCAAGATCCTCAGATCACTAAGAGGGACGTGAAGAGTATCACAACTTCGGCATAACCAAAGTTAGTCTTTTTTACTGGTTTTTAATTTTAAATTGTTCTTCAAATACTATCAATTTGCCATAAAGGTTCAACATGTTTTCTAACTTTTCTTTAGTCTTACGAGGGTATTTCTTTAACAATGAGAAATTAATTGTCAAATTTTATTCATTAATGAATAAGATTAAGTCAACGTTTATCCTTAAAGTCCAAACAATTTGATACTCCTAGATTACATGACAAAAAATGGGTGTTCATCAAAATTATATTTTTTTATAAGTACTTTGCATCATTCAAAAATATTTCTTGAACTGACAAACTGCCAAATAATTTTAACTATCGGGCTCATTAACTATATATTTGATGGCCTCTTAAATTTAAGTATAAAACAGTTTAGCGTCAATCTAAGTAACATATTGAATTACCATTAGTTTGTGAGGTTAAATTTAAATAATTTAATTTAATGCTCATTTTTCAATAAGAACATAAAAAATATTCTGAATAAGATTTGTTTCATTACTTAGTTGACTGATTTCGTTAATTTTTTTTATATCTTTAATCTGCAGTTGACATTTTTCAATTTTTGCTTACTTTTAAACTCACCTGCTCAATTAAAAGTGTTACACATTTTAGCCACAATTCATTAAATGCAGTGATACCATTCAACTATGTAACTATGAGAGAAAACTGATGTCATCATTGTGGTTTTGATTATCTCATACAATACTCATGTTTTCCTAATTTCAAATTCTGAGTAATACACAATTAAAATAGCAAAGAAAGCAAACTCATGCTCTTAAGATCTTTAACCACAAATGACAAAAACATACATACAGCATACAACATACAGGTTTAGGTGTTCTTCTCTGTATAAGTAGTATCAGTCCTGAATAGACTAACTTATATTTGCATCGTTAGTTGGTATGTTAGTTGCTCTGTCGGTTGGTTGGTTGTTTGGTTGGTTGAAGTCATTTGCAGGGCTTGCAGTTCACTTCAAATGTCATCAACATCATTGCAGCATGAACAGAACTGAACTGAACTGAAGTTTTCAAGTGTACTTTAGCGTATTGCGGTCTCAGGCATTGCATATATCTGACAGTCGGATTTCAGTTTACTTCTTCCTCTATTTCTTCTTATATTCATCTATGGTATGAAGGTAACCACACATGAATATAGCTAATATGAGTTCTCGTGCATGATGTACTGTATGTATATATAAGTGTTTAATACACTAAAACAAACCGACGAGTGGCCACACAACTTGCAACATATCAAGCATTGCATTTCCTTTTTACTGGCAATGTCGGTTGTCAGTGACAACTTTCTCTATAAAATAAAACTCTTTACTCATTTTTATTATATAATACGTATATCCACATACAATTACACAAACGATAGCTATAAATTATATATTAATACATGTATATTGCTGCAAATATTTTTATATCTAATACAGAACTCATGAAATCCGCTTTACCATATTCTTCCTTGTTGAAAAAGGAAGTGGTTCCGAAGACTCGTTCGTTCTTGTCCATTAGTTAATTATAATCTAAAGCACGCGTTCGCTCGTCTAAATTATATTACAAAGTGCATTTCCTTGTTCGCCTTCTCATCAATTTTGCTTGGATAACAAAAGGATAACAACTACGGATGTGGCCAACGTTAAATGAGTGGGTGTGGATGTGAATGAATGTGAATGTGGACATCGTTGATGGTATCGGTGGTCAACTATATTGTTATTGTTATGCAATGGACAACAACATTTTAACATTTTAGTCGCCAATAAAATTGACGCAAGCGTGGGATGAAAAACACTTGTCTCAGTGTCTCAGTCTTTACCTGTCTGTCACAATGTCAATCGAATGGAATTGAATTGATCGAAATTTAATTGAATTGAATCGAAACCAATTGAAACGCTCTAAGTGCTGCTCAATTTAAATAGTTTAAAAGATATTTTTAATGTTATTGCCTTTCCATATGTTTCGTTTTTCGATTTCGATTTGTCTCATTTTTTAAATTTTATTATTGTATTTCTTAATATATCAAAATCTACAAATTGTTTTATAAATTTCTTAATAATCTTTTTCATTTGATTTACTTTGCAGATTCAACAATAAAACTTCAAGATGTTCTGGGAGCCTTTACATCACCAAATGGATTGGAAAAATTCAATCCAGATGGGGTAAGTAGTTTCCTTTTTAAGAAATAATCGTCCTTCAACTTAATAACTCACTTTAAGAAAATGTTTTTCTTTGCCTTCAAAAATTTATGAAAACAATAAACAGAGAATACTTTTTAATAAATTTCCAATTCAATTCTTCATATAATTTTTAGTATTTGGTTATTTTCCTTCTTTTTAATTTGGTTAATTGAAATAATACATTTGCAAAATATTGTACATCACTTTCACCTACACATTTAGTATAATATTTATGCTTAGATACAATATATTTCATTTATGCGAGAGGAGTCTATTAAGGTTTCTTACTAACAAAGATAAAAACAATATTTCAAGTTACTTGTATTTTTTGTTTCTTTTTTTTTTTTTAAATAAAATGGCTCTGGTTTCTCTTAACCCTTTATAACTCAACCACGTGATTTTTTTCGAAATTCTTGGTAGGTCTTAACGAAAAAAAATATACGTATTTTTTATTTTTGAAAAAAATTTATTAGAAAGGTTGAAAATTTAACGCACACGGCGGGTTCCGTAACATCGTACAAGATTTTTTGCTTAAATATTAAATTATGTGCATATATAACAGCCTAAAAGTATACTAGAATTGCAGCCTAAATGTATTCTACAATTAACAGTTCAAAGTATACTACAAAAAACAAAAAATTGTTAAAGAAAAGGTTAAATTAAGGAACAATGTTTCTAAAAATGTGTATTTTCAGTATTTATCGTTCTACACACAAGTGAATTACACACTTTGTGAAAATTTCAACTCTATACATATTACGGCTCATGAGATAGAGCAGGAGACGGACGGACGGACATTGTAAGCTTAGTAATAGGGTCCCGTTAGTTCCCTATGGGTACGGAACCCTAAAAAGGGGAGTGTGACAGAAATGTTACACTATCTTAAACCGATCCTCTAAGTTGTATGGAATGCCTTAAAACAATAAATACTCAAAATTAACATACTGGAATTATAACACAGAAATTCACTTTTCGTATTTTTTGTATTTTTTTCGAATTACGTAAAATTAATAAATATAAAAGTCACACACGAAGTAACGTTACAAATTTGAATAAGTGAATTTCACACAAACGACGTCAACTAGATCTCAAGAACTGCATTAAATCCATAGAGAGATCTGTTAGTGATACGTTACATTGATTTCAAATGGGAAAAAATGTACATATTGCAATATGCTATGAATTATTTGGTTTGTTACAGTAATGTCACACTGTGATCATCATCCAATAACATTGTTGGCCATGTCGTTTGTTATCGTTTACGCTCTTTGGAGGTTGTCGTTGAGAAATATTTATTTTGAAATGATATGGAAAGTTCCGTACTGTCATATTTGAACAATTGAAATATCTATCATATCTGCTCATACTCGTTCACTTTTAATCTTCGATCATTCGTCGTTATTTCGAATGATTTTGAAAGTGAAATCCTGTTTTGGAGAACTTACTATTAATAACTTAAAAAGTAATAAGTAGTAAAAAACAAATCCGTCGACACTATTGAGGTAGCTGATGAAGCTGTCAGTTACCCAACAGAATTTTTGAATTTTTTTTTTTATTAATTTGTTTATTACTTTTTTAGTTTTCGCTGGACATCTTTTTATTAGAGTATGCCAACAAGTGTTTTGCCTTGACAGAACATTGGACAAGTTCAGTCGAACCAACTTCTCTTTGATTTCTTTTGAGGTTTTTTTGCTTTCATAAATGATATATAAAGCTGTTTGATCATGGCACGAAATTCTGTCTGTCTATCAAACCAAAAAGTGGGGTTCTTTAAACGACTACAACAAAGGAATAATTTAAGTTTTACTAAATGAATATAGATTTTGATACTGATTTAGTGCTTAGTTAAGAACATTATCAGACCTCCCTCGCTTATATCTTTTTACTTATTTATTTAAATGCTCAATGACGTAACTAAGGATTATTTTCAATATGAAGATGGCAACACAAAACAAAATAGAAAAAGTAAACAAAAATGTAGAAAAAAACAAAGGAAAATGATAAATAAAATGAATGTGTGTGTGAGTATGTGTATGTGCGTTGTTACTTTTGCCATTCTTATTAATGAACTGGATTAAGTTATATCTAGAGACTATTATATTATGTATTTATCTTTATCTTTTCAACTTAACAATGTTTGCATACGTATTAAGGTGAAATGATGAGCACAATTCAATTGAGTTCTGTTCAGTTAATTTGACAATGAATAACTGACAACCACATAATCATGACATGTATCTAAAATACAATTCTAAAATACATATATGTTTAATTATGTTGGTTTGAGTATAGGTGAGCGTGTGTACTAGTGTTATGACATTTGTGGTGTATCACTGTTTACAATTGTATGCTTTGAATCCTTAAATCCTTTTGCTAAGCTTCAACGGAAATCAACATTTTGTGCTTGTGAGCAATTGTAACTGTTACTTTATCTATATAATCACAAATGTATCTATGTTTCTAAATATCTATGCTGTGTTATTATTTTGGTTGTTATTAATATTGTTTTGTGTGTGATTTTTATTTGTTCCATCGTTTGTTTTGTAAATTCTTTTAAATTACTTCACATTGCATTTTGTAGATACAAAAGAAAAAACACACACTTATCTTACCCATGTATAGTACATACATACATACGAGTATATCCTTCCCACTATGTATATGAGTAAATGTTGATTGAAAATCCAAAGATAAAAGAAATGGAAAGAAAAGAAAAGAAAAGAAAAGAAGAAGAAGAAGAAGAACTGTTGCACAAATCACTTTCGATTTGCAACCAAGTGAAAACTTGAAAAGTTTCTTGATTTATTATACAATATAAGAGGATTTTCTTTCAATCTTACACTTAACTTACTTGCCTTTCGGCTACTTTCCATTTAATTCCATCCATTCTCCATTCAAAACTTTCTTCTCCTCTCCTCTCCTCTCCTCTCCTCTCCTCTCCTCTCCTCTCCTCTCCTCTCCTCTCCTCTCCTCTCCTCTCCTCTCCTCTCCTCTCCCTCCTCTCCTCTCCTCTCCTCTCCTCTCCTCTCCTCTCCTCTCCTCTCCTCTCCTCTCCTATCATCTCTTTCATTCCTTTATTTTTTTTTTTTCTTTGTTCGGGTCCTTTTTTTAATTTTTTGTTGTCTTTGTTTTTGACTTATTCATTTGGTTTTTTTTTTATTTTTTTGTTTTTATACTCAAGGTTCTTATAATTTGACGCACACGTATTCGATTTACATGAACCTTCTTCATTTTCATCGTCTACTTACAAGGACTTCTAATATATGTCCAAGACACTAAAGAATAGAAAATAAAATTAAGTAACATGGCAACCATGAGTGAGTTGAAGTGAAGCCAGTCAGCCAATGAGCCAGCCAGGTGAAGGTTGTACTCCTACAACACTTGCTCCGCGTTTTAATAAGGAATTTTATATGGCAACAATTGCCATAGTGACATCCTTGACTTTTACTTTCGGTTTCGCATATTTCATATTAAGTATAATGCTTATGTTCTTTTCTTTCCTCTCCCCTTTCCATTTTACACTCTCTTGTTCACTTAGTACATACAGACTACTGTATACGATATATTAAGTTGTCTCTACAAAGAAGATATTATGTATTTTGTGGCACTAAAACTTATATTACATGTTCATAATATCATGTATGTATAAGTTGTGGTTTATGAAAATGGTTTTGATATTTGAAAGATTTCCCATTTCTTATGAAAATCAGAAATTTTAGTTGTAAAATTAAACCAAAGCACTTAAATTATGTATGTATTAAAGTGAAACATTGTACTGCCATGGATATTGTATCTATCATATATGTTATTTATAATATGTAGATACTTGCAACTTAGATGCAAGTGCAAACAGTAATTTGAGTTAAGCAGTAAATTGGAAAAACCATAGGAACAATGAAAAAAAAAGTATTCATGTAGAAGGAAGAAACCTCAGCTTTTGAAATACACACAGTTATAAAGTATGCACATGAACACTTAAAAGCGCATAATTCATTTTAGAACACATTATATAAATTTTGCAGAGTTTGTGTGTGCGCACAGAATGAAATATATGGTATACAAAAGCTAAAGCTGTAACATCGTCAAACTTACAGTGTAGGAAAATTTGGCATAAATTAAATTATTAATTAAATAATGCTATCGCATTACAAAGTAACTGACAGATTTAGTGAGTGAGTGAGTGAGTGAGTGACTGGATGTACAATGAATATATGGTGCGCCTCAAAATAGGCAACATAAGCAGCTGCCTGAGCTTAAGAACCGCGGTCCATATGAAGAACGAAAAGCACGCTTTATTATCGTTATCGTCATTGTTATCACTATCATCATAATGATGGTTGTTAACAAATACTGTTCATACCAACTAATGAATAAATGTTTGGATGACTGAATGAATGAGTAAACGGATGAAAGACGTTCAATTGCCTTTACTTTGTATATTTATTAACCGCACACTTAATCCAAAAGCAGCATTACTATTAAGCGTTGTCATATATCGTAGCATTCTGACTTGGCTTTCACCATTATTTTCATCACTATCATCATCATCATCATCATCATGACAATCTTCTTCATCATAATTGTTGTGCTGTTGTTCATTCCTTCGCACGCCTATCAAATTTCAACTGCCACAGGCACATAAATTTTGTAACAAAACTCGTTCGTTCGTTCGTTCATTTACTCGCTTTCGCACTCACTCGCCCACTCACTTGAAAATTTTCATTTCATTGTAATAATGTTTGGTTAAGCTCACCAGTATCCTCCAATTCAACCCAACAATGCCATCAACGCCTCTGATTCCAGCTGGAAAAATGAATAAATTTCCATTTAGCGTCAGCATTACTTGTATTAAGTTTCATTATGCGTACGCTCCTTTTTCCGTCATCATTTACCATCCTCACCAGCCACTCATTTATATTCACCCAAACAACAGCAACATGTTAAGAATTTCTCTTCCTTTACGCTCCTTGAAGTATATTTTTAATTTTTATACACGAAATTTAAAACACAACACGTTTATCACAGTAACCAGAATCCTTATATCACAAACAGTTTGAGTTAACTACTATTCATCAAGTCCCTTAGTTACATGAGTTTCATTAGTTCTATCATGTATCATGAATGCTGCTACTCTTGCAGTCGATTGCGATCACTTGTCTTTGGGTTTGTTTCATAAGTTTTTTTATGGTAAAAAAGAAATCGCTTTAAATTTAAGGATAACATTATCCTATCATTCACAATACATTCATGTACTGATTAGATTCTTCAAAGAAATAATTCTATGAAGAAAAAAAGTGAAAATCCTAAAAGTAGAGCGTAATCCAAATGCAATGAAATGTCTATCAATGTCTAATGATTTGATTTGTTTTACCGAAGGAACAAATGGACATTTCTGTCTTTCAACTCAATTTCATGGCGTTCCGATTAAAATACCTTAAGCCCAAACTGTCACATATAGTCATGTCATTTCATATCATTCACGACATGTCTTCCATTGAGAAATATTGATTCTGTGATTTTGAGCGTGACTCTAACAAAGCTTGTGATATTTACCCTAATAATTCTGTTGATGATGATGATTATAATAATGATGATGATGTTCGGAATTCAATTACCTAAAAATATTACCACCTCATCTTTTTTTGTCTCTCTCAGAGTAGTTTTTGCAATAATTTTGTTTTCAGCTTATTTTGCCATGCACAAGATCCACAATTGTCACATTTAAACACGCACGAAGGATTTTTCTTTAAATCTGCAAACGCGCTCATTTCACATGAAGCACTATTAATAAATATTGCATGAACATCTAGAAACATTCATTAAATTAATATTATTAATTCTTATTATAGAATTTTTAATAACTTGTATGCAGCAATTTTATAAACATCAAATGCATTTTTTCGTTATTAACCCAAAAAAGCAATTTAATGGGAAAATAATCAGGCAACTTATTGAAGTATTGAATTAATAAAAAAAATTGTATTACCAAGAAGTGAACAATCTTTTATTTACATGTACATATATGTGGAAAAAACTATTTGAAATTATAAGTCTTTAGGAACTATCAGATACTTCTCTTCTATTGAGTCTTGAGTAGAATTTTAATTGAAATTAAATAATCCGTTGAATTTATGTTGCTACACCTTTCTACTCATACAAATATTAGGATAACACATTATATATAAATAGTATAAAAGAAAGTCGAAAATCCTGTCTCTTCAGAGACGCACAACTTGTACACCATAAAACGTATTTTGTTACGTTTTTCACTACAATTTATAGAATTGTCTACGAAAGGATAATACATTCAATATACTCTAATTCATTTTATAATAATTAAGTCTTTGTACATTAGCTGTATGCTGGCTTAGAGGTATATTTTTAAAATCGTCTTTGTTAAACATCTTCTATTGGTAATTTTTAGAATCAATAATTCTTTGTGTGTAGTTAATTTAATCAATATTGAATCATTTTTATTTTCAAGAGCTGCGTAATATACGAGATTATTTTGAATAAATTACGGACAACATTAAACTAAAAATAAATTAAATCAGTTATGCTGAGAAGTCGTTGAAAAAATAGATTATAGAACAAGATATGCAAACAGAAATTGTTGCATACAGAGTGATGAAACATGCACCCGTGCAATGCAGGGACATTAGACATTTAAGTTCCCATAATATATTATTATAAAGAAATCTAGAAAACAGAAAAAAAACCTATAGATGGAAAATTAAATATAACTTAAAGTACTTTATAACTCTAGAGTCTAGACGGATTTTGAAACAATTGATGTATTGTATGTAAGTATGAAATTGATGAACGTAATGAGTATCTGTTTCTAGTCTACCAACATTTTGAGTTGTCAATATAAATTTTACCGTAAACAAACTTACATCGATTTGAGATCACTACTACTACTATTACTCATACAAAATTAAAATAAGTTTATAAACCTAAGAAAGGAATTTGAAAACTTTCGAACTACTTTAGTTATACAAACATAATTTCTTAGAAAATATGATTAGTCTTAATGTAATACAATACATACGTATGAATATTACAATGATTGTGACAATATTTAATATTGCTGCCTTCTTAACTGTCATAAAAATTATATGCCAATTTAGGTATGAACAAGTTCTTGACTTGCTTAGTTAGAGTGTTTAAGACATTGCTGAGTCTGTAGATTAGCCATATACTGAAACCACAAACAATGATACAACCAAAAAATTTCCTTTAACCCCAGTTTAGTTGAATAATCAATTACAAATTCTGTCAATGTCAAGGTTTTATTTGTGGCATAAACGTGTTGATATTTTGATGCATACAAGTGTTTGCATATAATTCACGTGTGTTACATTTACTGCGACATGTTTCCTGATACATTTACTCGTACATGCAAGTAAAATGAATAATAATAATAATAAATTTCAAATACAAAATTGTCAAATAAAATCAGTGCAAATAATGATTATTCAACTATAAAAAACTGCAATTGCATAAGCGCAAAATACACAAACATATAATCAAACAAAGGAATTAATAAATAAATGAACAAAAATTAAAATCGTGTTTTAGTATTTTTCTATTTGCATTTTCTCTTTTTTTTAATTTTTAATTTAATTTAATTTAATTTTTAATTTAATTGCAATTGTAAAATGCAAAAAAATATGAAAATCCTTAATTCAAATAAACAGCAAAATGTTATTATTTGCATGACATTCGCAACATATTAGGCTACATAACAAAAATAAAAACAAATATTTAACACAAAAGATACAAAAAATAATAGACTCTATTTTTCTTAAGCACACAAGTGTGCACAAGCACATATACACACAGATATATACATATATATATATATATATATGAGTAAAATACAAGCTAGGAGTTTATATAAGCGTGCGTGGGCTTAGTTGCATGTGCGTGAGCTTGTGAAAGTAATGAGCAAAAGAATGTTCTTTTTTTTTTGTTGCGTCAAGGACTTCATACATATCCACTTAAATTCATGCAACACACAGTAGTAGTGTGTGCACGAGGGTTATTCAATAATAAATGGAATAAAGTGAATTTACAATTGTCAAGAAGTAATAAACTTGCCCCAACAGTGGAATACACACGATGCAAGAAAATCTTGTTTTTAATATTTGAGATATTTTCTTATAAATTCCTTAATCTCTGAATCTTCTAAATTTTTTCCCACTTACACTTAATTAGATGAAACAAATACCATTGATAATAGTCCAAATCTAAAATAAATGGATAATCATGTACTTAGTACAATATCTCCTAATACAATTGTTTCTTCGGTTAGTTGGGCGATGTGATGGCGAGCATAATGTGATTCTCTCATTCTCTTTGATAAATTATAACCATCTCACACACCAACATCTCTTCGACGGTAAGAATGTTCTCTTTCCCCATTCTGTGGTAATACTTTTTCAATCAAACACCTATTAGATGAATGTACTAAACTTGACAGCAATAGAACAAAACTCTTTGGGAACAACCTGCCGTCCACATTAATTGAATTTCCATCTCTCAATAATATCCACAAAATATCCTCCTTTATTAAATCATGTTACCTTTGTAAATTAATCTAATCCTTTTTATGTAAGACAGATGAGCCGAAGGCCTTGTAGCTAGCACTCTTTATATATTATAAGTATGTAACTATAAATGTATATAATGTAAACCTGTAAATAAATAATAACAAATATTACCGATTCAAGTAAGTATCTTTTTACAATACTTACTTGGTATTGAATAAAAAGTATGTGTAGTTGGCACCGAATGAATAATTTTTTCAATAATTTTTTTTAATTGTCATAGGGGCGTCTGTTCCATGCGAAAGCCTCTTTGCCAATGCGAGCAAATTAATAAATAATTCAAGCAACGCATTGTCCCCAAAATACACTGAAAACATTTATTTTTGGGAATTTAAGAACAAGAAGATTTGTTTGCGTAACTTTCTACAGAAAATCAAATTATTAACATTCGGTCAAAATTTATTTTTTTATTATACTCTTCACGCAGTGAAGTTTGTCATGAAGTTTGTAACACACAGAAGGAAACATCGGAGACACCATAAAGTATATATATTCTTGATCAGAGCGACGAGACGAGTTGATCTAGCCATGTCCGTCTGTCCGTCTGTCTGTCTGTATGTATGCACTCTAGTCCCTCAGTTTCTGAGCTAAAGAGCTGACATTTTGGCGAAGCTTTCTTCGACTTGAAATTTTGGCGTTATAAGTGCCTGATCTATATCTACCTTCTAAATTTCACGACTCTCGGACTACTAGAAGGGCCTGAAGAGTATTACAACTTCGGCATAGCCAAAGTTAGTCGTCCTTTTTTATATTTTTTTTAATTTTACATGAAAAAGAGTGGTACCAATTTTTTCATTTGAGTATGTACTAATTCTTTTGAGGTAGACACTATTTATGAAATGAAATTTTTTATATTTCAACTATTGTAAAGTAGAAACTTCAATCAGACTCGAATGCAAAGCTCATCCCAATGAAACCAAACTAAAATCATAAATACTCTTCCTATAAACTGTTTCTTTTCTACATATCTCAATATTACAGTTCGAAGCAGAGCCCCACAGCTGTATTTTTTTGCAAATGTAAAATTTATTTATTAAAGTTAAACGCAGTAAGCTATATAAAACATATCTTATATATAAGAATTAGTGTTTTAAATTGTTCGTATGTTATACCCTGCCATATCTGATTGCATTGAAATTTTGTGATTATGTGAGGGTGGTTTCCGGCTTGCACATAGTTTTGGTCCCGATATGTGTCTCCGTTTCCAAAATCTAGGATATTTAAACAACCCCAACTACTAAGAGTATACTATCGAATGACTCTGGAATAAAAAATAATATTCTTATCGTTTTATACATGTAGACTTTTGCTTAAATAAAATATTAGTTGAAATATTTGTGTTTTTTGTTTTGTAAATATTTGCATTCATTTGTAGTAAATACAATATATCGTATTTATGAAGAATGTTGAAGTTTTATTCACATTTGTTGTGAAGCAACAAACATAAGTTCAGTAAAGTTTCTTTTCTTTTCTTGCTTCTTTATGTACTTATTTTAATAAATGTCAGAGTCCTTTGCAGTGTAAAGTGAAGTGAAGAAAAGATACAACAAACTTAATTGCTTTTGAATGACTTTTAGCGCTTTTATGTCAAGTGAATGTCACGATTGAAGGATGGAAAAATGGAAGATCCTTTTTAGGGAAACAATCAATTTCTGTGTTTTTAATCTTTAAATTTACTTTTTGTTTGTTTTGCAGGACATTGATTTCAATGCTTTTCGTCGATTTTTGGATGCTTTTTTGGACTGCGATACCCCATTGGACTTGGCAAAACATTTATTTGTGTCATTTCTCAAGCCAAATGTCACCCAGGCGCAACTCCATGGCAGGGCACTCAATCAAATGGCAGCCATTAGTAGCACAGCCGCTTGTGCTCCCGTCACCGCACACACCAAGGGTAATTTCAATCAGTTTTTGCGATTAGTTATTTATGTATTACACTGTTGAGCGCTAATTGCACAAAAAGAGAAACCTCAAACCACAATTTCACACAAGTGTTTGTTTGTTTGAATGTATAATTTTAGGTTCCATTCCAAACATTAATAGTATCTCGGAAATAGTTCCCACTTTACCACAGGGTACAAGTAGCTGCATTGGCCCAAGTGGAGCAGGAGTAGGCATTGGCAGTGGTAACAATACTATTAACAATGGCAATGAGACACGTTCGTCAAGCTTCGTTGAAAAAATCCATGGCATCACAGACAAACTACAACAGTCACTTGGTGGCCATTTATCTCATGATCCTAGTAAAACTGGTAAGTTTACAATTCATTCAATTGCAATTGTAGGTACTTATATATGATTCTATTACAGGCAGTGTACATCCTATGGTTACCGTTACACCGAGTCCTTTGGCTAGTGGTCCAAATATGTTCCAAGCAGCTAATGCAGCACGTCGTTCTGTCGATTCCAGTCCCTCACATTCGCAAGCAAACCACTCACAAATGTCGCGTAACTCATCAAAGAAAAGCAACAATTCAGTTATTTGTAAAAATGAAGGTGAGTGACTAATTGATAGTTTCCTCTTTTTTTAATGTATGGAAGAAGAATTGATAAATATATCTTATTATTTTCTTTCTTGAATCGGATGTTTAATAATGTAATATGATTGTTAACAAAGATAAGAACAACAAATCGCGTTTAATGGTAACGAATGAGAAAATTAAGTGAGTTAGTAAGTGATTTGAGCGTGAGTGATTGACACTAGAAAATTCAATTAGTCACGCACGCATGCACACACTTAAACATATGTACATTCTCAGATACACAAGTATCTGTGCATGTTAGTCATTTCATTTCATTGTAATCAAAACAGAAATTCAATTAACGCCTTTGATATAAGTGAAAGTAAGGAAACAGATACATATGTATGTTGATATATACATACTTGGTAGACATACATAAAGGAGAAATATGTTTGACATATTTTCACAACAATCTCTTGCATTCTACTAGAAACATGCTAACAAGTTTAATTTTTGATATTTGTCATTTGTACGAGTATCTAAAAATAAACATACATTTTATTGAATATTCACATGGAATAAAGAGAGACAATGACAATGACAATGAAACCAATGTGACATCAAATTCCAATACAAATTATATTACAATTTGAAAGCATTTATTTGTGAAACAATGAAAAATTCTTTATCAACAATTGCCAGTGAATATTGTTTTCCATTCCATTTCAATGAAAATACTTACATATCATTGAAATATGTATGTCAGTATAATAGTAGAAAATTTCGAAACAAATAATACAAAATCAAATTGAGAAGAATGCAGTCATGAATTGTAAATCAAATGTAAAAGAATTTTTCAAAGACTCTCCATACAACACATAAACGTATTCTTATGTAATTTAATAGAAAATTTATAAACATATTAAAATGTGGTATTCTTTATCAATTTAATACAAATATTTTACTATTGTATTTCGATTTTCTTTTTGTTAATTATTAAGAATAAATTCTATTTATTGTCTTTTTAATTTAATTTTAATTAATATTAAATTGTATTTGTTTGTATCTGTTGTTATTTTATTTTATTTGGTTAGATTTCACTTTTGTTTTAAACACTTTCTTGACTAAGTTAGTCAGAAATGAGTTATCAGTTGATGATTTCAAATTATGGATTCGACTATTGTTTGCCCCATAAAGTATTGGTATTGGCATGATCAGTACAGTCGAAAATTGTGTAAGCAAGAAGACCATTTATGTGATCCATGAAGTTTTCGTTCTCTCTGCTTTGGTCTCTTGAGTTTGGTCTTCGCATTTGTATTTTTAAGTAAATTATCCACCTTTAATGTAAACCGTTCTCTTGCAGTATATGATATTTTTTCTATAAACAGATCATTAATCGTAACTGTTATGATCACAACACTTCTTTTTTATTATTTTTTTTACTATTATTATTCATTTATGAATATTTATTTGTTTTTAACAAGTATATTTACAATCAGTTAGAACAAAACCCACAACCATAAGTAAACTGAACAAGTACAACAAATAAATATCACAGTGAATTGTGCCAGATTACCCATCCTTCAGGAAACCTTAAAGGTAGGCCAAGTGGTGACACTTCTTGAGTCGGAGGGTGTTGTTACCAGTGACTAGCAGACCTGAGAAAAGATCATTAGGGTGTGATTCAAGACAGGATACGTATTTTCTGATGAATATACCAATATCGTCTTTGATCCATGAAACATGAATGGTTGCATTTCTGACATACCATCGTGCATTCACTAGCCTACAAAGAAACATTGATTGGAATCTCTGGAGTATATCAATATTAGAGTGCCAAGCAGAGCCCCAAATTATTTCAAATTTATTTATTAACTTTTAAAGCAGAAAGAATACTGAGATGTACATAGTGCTGGAATTTGGAGTTTCTGTAATAATTTATGTGAGAATTTTCATTGAGCCAATAAGGCAAAATGCTGAAAAGGCTATTACTTACTTCTCAGGAGGAGATTATGCGTATGTACCCTTTTAAGTCTACGACATATTGGGTCAAAGTGGACACCAGCTGGTTTGTATGCTTCTGAAGCGTTGAAAGATCGCAACACACAACTTAAATAAAAATCCATTTTTTTATCATTTCAAAGAACCTCCAAACTATATAATTAACTTGATCAATAGAATCATCATGAGTCTGTTCAGAAAGAGACTTTAACTTTAAAGTCAGATGATCTATGTATCGTTTAAAGAAGACCACTTGTTTTTCAAGATAGCCAATTACATACAGGAAGGAAAGACTAACTAAACCCATTGCAATTACTCTTACTATTTTTCTTAATTCATCCTTAACAAATGGTATTTTGAGGTCTTCTTGGATGCGGAAATTGGACACAAACCAAGGAATATTTGCTATTATACGCAGCGTTATGGACTGACCACTATTTCCCACTGCTTTAGTCATTTCTCGACCATGAATTGATTTTGCAGTTGCATTGATGTAATCACACAGTCTTCATTCAATGCAATTATCGCTGTGTCATCTGCATATGTTTGCAGCCTCAAATTTTTTCCTACTGGCATATCAGCAGTATATAATATAGAGAAATTGCATCATTAATTGCATATAGTTTTGAGTTTCCACCCGTAGTATGGTACAGGAAGCCATTTCTTAATCTTGTAGAGCATACCTGGATGCCAGATGCTTGTTGGAATTGAAATAAATGACATATATATGAATATTTAATCTTGTTTTCGATTTACATGGTATTTCATACTTAAATTATAAAAAATGAGTTTAGTATCTCAAAATGTAAGAAAAAAACTGATATATGTATGTACATAGTAACTCAATGATAGAAAGATAAGAAAAAGATCTATTGCTTTATGATATCAAACAACTATTCGGGCAATAATGGATAAAATCCTTTAATTTGAATTGACGTTACATAAAAATTAATTTTATTCTAAGCTAAAAACAAACCAATTGTAAGAAAACTGCACAAATCTTCAATTCTATACGACTTTAAGTGAGTTCAATTCAAATTATCTCAGCATTCTGATCATTCAACTAAGAATATCAACTCAAAAATTACATTTAATTCACTAATTATTTTGTTAATCATTAGTCAGTCACATAAAAATTTGTCAAAAAAAAAAATAAAAGGAAAAGAAACATCTGGATTTTAATAAGTATAATGTCTTGACTTATAAAATAAAATATAAATTTTAATTAGAGAGAAAATATTTCTAACATATTTAGACATTTGCTTTATATTGCTCACTTTGACAAGGGTTTTACACTTTTACACTTTTCCACTTTCACACTTCGACTCATGTAGTCCTCCCTCCCTTCTTCCTTCTCTCACTCTCTCTCTCTCTCTCTCTTTCTCTCTCCCATACACCTCCAATATACCATTAAAATGTGCATAAATTATGAAAAATTATTATATGAAGCACAAGAAATGATGAAAATATGAAAATGAGTAGGAAAAAGAAAGCAAGCAAAATATGTAATGTCTTAACATTAAAATATAAAAAAAGTACAAGGCTACAAAGAAAAAATACAAAGATGCCAAACCAAAACTTTAAGGAAAAGAAAAAATATTGTGCGAAGACAACCGTAAATCATATCCCAATTAGATTTTTTTTTGCATTTCCCTTACATAAGTTAGCCCATGCATGGAGTGAGTCAGCGAGCGTTGATTTGCAAAAAGCGGAAAATTAACATTTATGGTGGCGGCATCTAAAACAGCGGCAATAGTAACTAATATGGACAGTGAGAGTGAAGTGAAAATGTACAGATTTATCATATTTTCTTTTTTTTTATTTCACTTTGCGCCTGCAGATATGCTACATTATTCTTTTTGTTCATATCTCAATGCTGGAATGAGATGTATTTTGCGCACGATTTCACATTACGCTTAGGCGCTATAGTACTTGAACTTGGTCAGATCTCTTTATCTATTTGACTCTCCTCTGCTCCGGTCTATGGTCATATCTTATCAGGTCGTGGCTGGAGAGTGTTGTGGAGTGGACTCAGGAATAATAGGAAGGCTGGTAGTTTTGTCTGCTTGCTTAGTCTCATTTATTTCGCTTCGTTACAAATGTACACGAATGATTAATGAGTGAACAAACGAATGAATGGAAGATTGAATAAATGAATGAATGAAAGAATAACTAAGTGAGTGAGTGAGTGAGTAAGTGTGTAAGGAGGAACAAAACGACAATGCGCGGTTCTAAGGCGTTGACAGCATGAATATTCTTTCCTTGTTCATTCATGTAATTTTTTTGTTCACGCTTATTCGCTTTTGTCCTGCAATTGAGTCTTTGCTTCTTGGTTATTTTCAATTATACTTGTTTTTCATTCTTCATTTATACTATCTCCCTTTCTCCCCATTCCTATTTGTTATCCTTATTTCTATTGTGCAATGTTATTGTTGTGACCATTTGAACTCATTAATGAAGCAAAGAAAGTTGCCAGCAACAAAAAAAAAAACATTAAAGAGTAACACAAAAAATCCCCCGTACCAGAAAAAGAAAATCCATATATTAAACATTTTGGGACACAAACAAAAATAAAATAAAATAAAATAAAATAAGAAAATATATTTGTTCCTTTTTTAGTTGTTGTTTGGCTTCTCATCTTTGGCTTCGTTTTTGATTGTCGTGGATTAAGGTTTTGTATCCGCTAATTGGATTAGTTTCGGTTGCGTACTCATGGGTCTCACTTGTTTTCCTAATAACGTTCTACTGTTTTTTTTTTCCTTTCTTATAAATCGAATATGTTTTCTTTTTTTTTTTGTGAATTATATCCTAAAAATACTTTTATCAAAGATTGCGTGCCTCTTGTAATATTTTGAATAAATTTATGTGTTCATCACTACCAAACTGATGATTGTTTGTTTGCTTACCTTTAAATTGAATTGAGTTGAGTTGTGTTTAGTAGAAATTAAGTGGTTTAGTTATGTCAAGTGGTGTCGCGTGTACAATTATTAAGAAATATATTTTCCAACATTTCAACAGCAAACAGAATCGTCCTTCCCCCATGGTTATTGTTCATTCTTCTATTGTCATTTAGCGGTTATTAACGAAGTAAATATTCATAACTACTATATTTAGAATTATCACAGGCACACCCAACATTACCCATCACAACACCAACAGAGTGATGTACTACTACAATAAACTGTGAACCTAATTAGCAAATATGTGCATATACTTTTTTATATAAATATTAGCATTTGTGTGTGCGCTTTGTTATATTTAAAGCATTTATGACAAAAAAAAAAAAAAAAATAATGAATAAAAGGAAATGGAAATGAAAATGAAAACATCACAAGATGGCGTCACTTAGTCATGGCCAATATTCAAAACAATTTCACTAAGCAAATATCCCCGTCGTCATTTCATTCCATATTCTTATATGAATATGCAATTCTACTTATACTTACAAATTATTAAATAAATAATTATGATATAACGCTGATGATGATGATGATAATGATAATAATAATAATGAGACTAAAGATAGTAAGATATTAAAACAAATATTAATTTCATAAAACATCATTATGCTTATATTTAGTAAACTTCGAGTTAATAGAAAAATTAATGGAATTGACTTAATACGATGGAATGTTAATATTGTCTTCCTTCTCTTCTCTTCTCCACTCCTCTCCACACTTCTCTTCTGATTGTATTCTTTTTTTTTTTTTTTTTTTTGTTTTTTTATATAAAAGCCATTAATTCATTCATTTATATTATTATATTAGGTAGATTATCCGCTATGGCAATTAGCCAAAAGTTTTGTTTAATTAGCATCATCATCACACATGAATTTTCATATTTTCAACTCATTAATTGTGTATTTCATTATATTAAGTTTAGTTTTACCAAAGTTTAAATAAATAACTTTCTCGAGTGATTAATAAATAGTTTAATTTTTAATTTTTATGGAAACTGGAAGTTTAAGTTTTATTTTTATTTTAATCAACTTTTAATAGAAAAAAATAAGGTTGATATCCTTGATTATCAAGTAAAACCCATAGAAAAGTTAAAAATATGTTACTAAACAACAATTCATGTTTAATATTTGTTTTATATATTTGGGCAAGCACACGCTTTACCTATACCTATTTGTGGCTTATTTTGATTATGTTAACTTCGGCACAACGTGTTCCACAAACTGTTATCGGTAAATAATCGTCAGAATTATCCCTATTAAAAATCATGTGGACTTTTCATTAGAATTCCCATTTATATATTAGGTTCTTCACTTGTTCAGTGATCAGTAGAATCTAACAAACTTGGTCAATATCTTCTATAGTGCTTACGACAGAAAGCTTCAAGATAAATAGCCCACAGTATATTATGGAGAGTAGTTTGCTGGGATCTTAGAATAAAATAGGGAAAGACCGCTTATTTTCATGTTAAATAAAAAATATAATAAAAATAAGTGTGCTCACATGACCCAAAACCAATTAAAAATATTTAGGGTAAACTAGCCAGACGAGTTTACGCAGAAATTACCAAACACAAATCTGTTGTAGATACAAAGGTTGCCATTTTAAAAAAGTAAAAACAATTCGGAACCAAATATTATAATTAATTTGTTTAACTTAATGAGGAAAAGGATATTGGAAATTAAAAAAGCTAAAGGGTCTAACTAACAGAAAATTACAGCCAAGTGTGAGTCGGACTCGCATACGCAGTGTTCCGTACCATCGTCCAAATTTGTATAAAGCTAAAATAAAATATATATTTAAATAATAGTGAACATCATATACAGAAATAACATAAATAATAAACAACAAAGCATTAAAAATTGTATTACTTGTCGTTATAGTCGCAATAAAAATACACACTCTGTGTGTCTGTCTACCTATTACGGTTGATGAGATAGAGCTCTGTGACGGACAGATGGACATACAGCGTAGGCTTAGTAATAAGGTCCCGTTGCACCCTTTGGGTACGGAACCTTATAAAGTAAAATGTTGTGTAGTTTTGATACAATGTCAACTATCCAGAAATGGAGTATTACAACAACAAAAACTAAATTTCAATTAAAATCAGGACTTTTCCTACACAGAATAATGTATTCTTTTATTTTGTGTTTTCAAAATTTTCTTATTGTATAGAACATTTGGCGAAAGAAAAATAAAGAAAAATCGTTTAGTTTCGTATAATTTTGAAAAGCACTACATGTATATGTTATATCTGAGTGTAAAATATGTCACTTTTTGACATTTTATAGAAAATAATACATTTTTACATTCGATTGATCTTTTTTAGTCTTAGTATGTCGTCTAATATCTCCTTTATTTCGTTGTTTCACACTGAAATTGTAAGGATTCATAATTTTTAGCCTTTTTATAAGTAGAATATAATTCATTGTTATTTTAGAAAATTCCTTACAAGCCTTGCTATTTATTGAATGTGTTCAGTTACTCGACATTACTGCATTAAACTCTATCTAACTATAATCATTTAAGGAAGTTCTTGTATTTTCTAAACAAATTCAATCTAATCTGGTATCTCCTTTATTACTGAGATTGCTGTACACAGCATGGCTTCCTTTGGAATTTGTTATCATTTGATTGAAATGAATTCATATTAATTTTGAAAACAAACATTTTGCAATTAAACAAGTTCAATGCAAATTACGCATAATAATTTAATTGAATTTCAAGTAAATCCACTTTTGATTTGCGGAATTTCAATTATCAGCTCTTCCAAACTCACTTGATTCCACTTTACTATTTTAGTATTCTGCGTACTATGTATGCTATGCTATGCTTATGTATTGTTTATCAAAGTTTGTGTGTGTCTCTATTCAATGTTTGTTATGATTTGGAATTATGTACTATGGTGTGATGGTGTGTAATACTAAAATATCCTAAACAAGTGTTAAATAAACGAACGCACCATTGAATATTTTCCAATGACAGAACAACAAAACAAACAAAACAAACCTTCTAGATCATGGGGACAATCATGGATGCTTTAATCAAAAGTTATTCTATTGAAGATTTTTGCTTTCGCTATAAATTATGAAATTTATTAAGTAAGCAAGCAATAGGACAACAATAATATTAACATAATGAGCTCGTCAAGGAGATGAAGAATGGAAATGGACACTCATACACAGGCACTGGCACTGACTCAGGCTCAGTGGCAAGGATAAAGTTTTTTGTAACTGTCAATCGCATTATGGGTTCAGTTTGAATGAGATACTTACATAAAGAAAAACTAACAAACAAACAAACTAACTAAAGAATAAATGAATGAACGAACAAAATGAAGAAAGAGAAAAATAAGTTATAAAATTGTAGTGAAGGTGACTCTGTCTGTATGTTTGTTTGTTGACTATTTATTATGTTTATCGTTTTCACTTTTGCAGCTGACATCAAACTCTTGCAACGCAAACTCTCGCACTTTGATCCGTTGACACTTAAGGTTCCGCTCAAGGATGTTGTCTGCTATTTATCGTTGCTGGAAGCTGGACGCCCAGAGGATAAGCTCGAATGTAAGTATATACGTATAAGTAAGCGAACGATGAACGAACGAAGTAATACAGACACTTAAGTATGTCGCGTAAATTTACTTTACACTTTGTTGAGTAGAAGCATAAATAAGAATCGCCTGAAAGTATGCAACACCAAGCGAACCGGCAACCAACTAAGAAATTTGATGACATTTTTGTTTCTCATTTCTTTTATTTTATACTTATTTCATGCATTCAGTACTGATACTGGTGCTGTTGATCATGATGCTGATGTTTCTGCTGTTTCTGATTTAAACTTCACTTTCCTTTCTGCACTTTCTTTTCACAGTCATGTTTCGCCTGTATGACACCGATAGTAATGGAGTCCTCGACACTGCTGAGATGGATGCGATTGTTAATCAAATGATGGCTGTTGCCGAGTATCTCGGTTGGGATGTCAGTGAATTACGACCGGTGAGTGGAGTGAAGTGTTTTTCATGAAGATAGATTATGAGAAACGATAAAACCAATAACAAAAACAAGGAAAAAATTTAACACAACAAAAAGTAAATTAAAATCGAAATACTAGATAAGAACAAATGGACGACCGACCAAAGAAACAACTGACAAATACTTGGAACATCAAGAATTTTATTAATTAAATAAACCAAATGCCATTCCTTCTTTTCTTTTTGGCAATGCCACAAAATGAACAAAATACGACGAATAAGTATAGTAGGCGTCCTTCGTTCAGTACAATTTTATGTTCCTTCATTGACCGCAGAGTCAATTCAATAAAACTTTTCCAATTATCATACTTATGAGAGAGTATTTTACCACCCAAAAATTTCATTCAAGACAAAATAAGATAAAAATGAACATATAAATAAAAAACAAATTTCTTTCGAAAATTAATTTCGATTTGTTTTTATTTATTTTTTTTTTTTTTATTATTTTGTCTGTTCAATTTTTATTGTCACTGGAATTCCAACAAAAAACTGCAGAACAAATACAATTTTAAAATACATAAATATAAAATAGGAGGAATTTTAGTTTCAATTTCAAATTTAATTCAATGCAAATGTTTCAATAGCAAATAAAAATAAAACAATTGACATTTAATAAAAACTATATATATAGAAACATATTAAGTAAACAATAAATTTATTTACAAATAGTTCCAAGAACTTTCAAACTTTTATATACAAATTTGTGTTTTAAATTGTTCGTATGTTATGCGCTGCCATACCGTTCATCTAATTGCATTGAAATTTTGTGAATGTGTATGCATGGTTATCGGCTTGAACATATGATAGCGTTTTGATCCCGTTATGTGTCCCCATTCCCGAGATCTGTGATATTCAAACAACTCCAACCCATAAAAGTATATTATAAAAAATTAACTAAAATAGCATTTTGAATGTCTGATATTCAAAGTGTGATACTCAAAGTGTAACAAATAGAGTATAAAGATGTTAGAAAAGGAAACATCGCGTGAGAAGCAAGGTCGGCTACGACAGTATACAAAATATGAATCAGGGAACTTAAAAGGTAGCTTCTTTCGATTCAGCGGGTATACTCAATAGACTCTTATAACTAGTAGACTTTAGTATACCCATGAAAAGATTATTGAGATTTCTTTACATATCATTGATATCTGAGGATCCTGGTGAAGGGAAGTCCTTCTTATTGATACATGAAAACTGATAAATCAGATGCTTTTAATATGAATCTCAATATTAAGAGCCTGCACTGCTTTGTACACACTGTTTGAATTAGTAATAAGTACAACCAAAAAGCTGTGAACTCAATGTTTTTTTATACTATATATTAAACTAGATACCCGGGCAGATGTTATCCACCCTCTCCTTCTGATAAAATTAATAAATACAGATTGGCTGACCTGATGAGATGTTTGCCAGAGGCGACTTAATTAATTTCAAATATTTCTCTAAGCTTCATCTCACTCACTCTTGAATTTTAGATTTTTCTAAACCTTCCTCCTGAGACAATCAGTCCATTGGTGAAAACCGTATGAAAATCCGTTCGCTAGTTTTTGAGTTCATCGCGTTCAGACAGACAGACGCGGCGGGGGACCTTGTTTCATAATATGTGTATATTTATATTGATATATTAAATATATTGACATAATAATTTACAGTTCAAGCATAAAATATTCAAGTGTTCACATCAATGGTAATTACAAGAATAGAAGAGAAAAACAACATTTAGCGGTTATCTATTATTCTTTGTATCAGATATGTGTCTTTTGGTTATCTTTAGTTATGAACTGATGGTGCGCGACTGGAATTTCTTCTGACTCCAACATTGAATATAATTAATATGCAAATATGTGAGGAAATATACCAATAAATATATTCAGTCACTCATTCATTGATTAACTTGATATTGAAATTTAAATTCAATTGCTTCCGAAGCACATCAAGTTTCTTTACAATTTTTACCATTCATCAAAAGTTTTGTTCATTTTAGGGAAACCCTTTACTTTGAATGTTGTTAGCTTTATAGTATTTCTCAGAAAGCATGAAATCTAAAAAGTTTAGCTTGTAATGTTCTATTAATTTGTTTTTATACTTAAAGCATCGCAACACAAAGTCACGTGTATTTTTGAAAAAATGTTGACTGAAAATTTTATAAGAACTTTTGTCACACACTTGTAATGAAAGAATCTTGTCTTATTTATTACATAAATCTAATGTCCTTAATATGTTTTTCTGGAAATATGATTTTTGATATTTTCAAATAAAATTGTATCTCTGTCAACTAGTCAAAGTAGCTTATATGGAATATTTGTGTTTTAAAATATTACCCATTTTGTGTAAAATGATATTTGCTTGGTTTTAATTCTTATTTCTAAGTGATTAAACAAAAAAAAATTATAAACAATTCAATTCATGATAAATAAAATTTATAAAACATTTTTATTAAAATATGTAGATTACAAGACCTTTCCAACAAGTATAAATTTTATTTATTCCAATAATTGTTAAAAACAGTATGAATTTTGGATTTGTGAAAAAAACGTAGATGTACGAATTAATTTGATTCCATGCCATATTTTTAGAAAATTCTTTAGTCGAAGTACATGTTTTGAGGCGATGAATAATAATAACATTCTAACTCAATTTATACAATTTTTGACTTAAGCTACTTTGACTTGTTGACACAGATATGAATTTATATTTTATAAAATCAAACCATTTGTGACACCTATGTTTGTTGAATAAATAATACGAGACCATATCCTTTTACTATTCAAGCAGTTAAATGTGGAATGGTTCCTTATGTTTTTTTCACATTGCATTTTGATGACCGACGAAGCCTATTTCACACTCTCTGGTGGCGTTAATAACCAAAATTACCACATTTGGGGAACGTAAAATCCACACGAGATCTATAAAACCAAAAGTGACTGTTTGGGCTGGCGTTTGTATGAAAACCATAATTGGGCCATATTACTTCAGATGAAAATCGATATCAGTGGATATTGGCCCATAAATGCTTGAAAAGGTCTTGATACTTACTGGTTTCAATAAGACGGTGCGCCTAGCCACAATGCAAATCAAACAATTCTGATATCAAAAGAGGGGACATTGTCTGGCCAACCAGATCTCCAGATTTAACCACTCCGAACCTCTCTTTTTGTGGGGTTATTTGAAAAGCAAAGTGTACACCAGAAAGCCTCATTCCATTGGCGAACTCAAGGCAAACATTCTTGCTGAAATCATCGCTATACCGCCTGAGATATGCTCGAAAAGGTAATGGAAAACGCAGTAAAAACAGCACATTTTGCTGTGGCCAATAAAGGCGGCCATTGATGTTGTATTCAAAAAATAGTCCAAATTAATTGCAAAGGACCAAATTGAATAAAAAAAACTCACATATAAAAATCAGTTGCTTTTTCAAAGTTATTCAATGTTAACATACCGATGGCGCAGCCCGTAGTATTTCTATACAAAATTATATTATGACATAGAAATGAATCATTGATTTCGATCACAAGATGTCATACAAATAAATATGTATCTATAAGCAATTGAAATAGTTAACTTAAGTGTTCAAAGCTGAAAATCAATCTTAAATTTAATATTTAATTTATATTTTCTTATTTTTGTAAATTCTATTTGAATGATTTTATATTTTGCAAACTTTGTTTTCAAAGAACTTAATTTCATTTGAAAAACCACTACCCATTTTTTCCTCTGAATTTAAGTTTCTATACATATTAATTCTACTATAAATAATTGGATAAAGGTTTGCCTGCTCGCATGAATTTATTCGTATAGTTTGTAAGCCGATAACTCTTTAGAAAAGATTTTTACAGACTTCTTTTGAATTCTTTTCAAACAAAACTAACGATAAAAAATTATAAAACTCAAAAGTGAAATTATCGTTAAAAAGGACCAAGGACTTTCTAAATAAACTTACTCAAGTGGACATGTAGTCATACAATAAAATGTCCTTCAAAAACATGATGGCAGTTTGAGGTTACATTTTACTACAATTTACTTAGAAAGAGTTTTCTCAAGTTTAAAAATCTTTTGAAGCCTCAAAAGTCTTGGTTCATTAAGTGTACGAGTATGTTAATTTTATTGGTTTCGTCCATCTTTGGGCTAACTATTTTCCATTTAAGAAATAATTTGAAAATAGTTATGAACAACACAACACAAAATGACAAAAATGCAATTTAAAATGTAATTTAATAAACATTTTCGACTTTCACTATGACTTCAACATGAATCAAGCAAAGCGCCATTTATTGAATGCCATGGAATAATGGAACGGAAGGAAGATCTTTTAAATGCAATAAAAGTGAAATAAAAATCTATAAAGTTTACGATTGTACTATGTTGTAGTATAGATGACATTTCAATTTGAAAGAAAATCAGGATTGCTGACCCAACTTTTGGCCTTGGGGTCAAATCAGGACTTTCCACACAACACTTAGCATTTACTATTTACTTGACGTTGATTATTTGATGCAGTCTATGGCAGCTAACCTCAGTTATTCAAACGCCCCTCGATATACCCATAGGCCAAGCAAACTCTAGCAACCAAGTGGCAGATAGACAGTGAAAAGTTTCAAGATAGTGAATGACAATGATGACAACGAATTTAAGTATGAAAAAAATTGAACCGTGGGAGATTAAATTACCTCAATGTACAAATGTTTCTTCTCTGTCTTTCCTTCATTTTTATGTGCTTCAATCAGGAAATCTCATGCATCTTCCACGTTCAACGTTCATTTTCACACTTAAACAATTTTCATTTTCATGTTTTTCAATGTAAACTAAGGTACATAAAATTTACTTTCTTCTTCAACTTTTGCTTATATTTATTTACAGATACTGCAAGATATGATGGTTGAAATTGACTACGATGCCGATGGCACAGTATCACTAGAGGAATGGCAACGTGGCGGCATGACGACAATACCATTACTAGTGTTGCTGGGTAAGTATCTGTCTGTCATGCTATTTTCACGTGCATGCGATACAAAGCTGGGAAGCAACGATGAGTAAGTGATAAGGACAAAAAAATGGTAAACTGCTCTATAGAAAGATGGCAGTGGCAGTGGCATTGGCAGTGATAGTAGTAGAAACAGTAAAAAGTTCAATGTTGCCTGAATGCCTTCATTTACCTTCTGATTGCCTGCCACTTCCGTGAGTTCTGCCTCTCTGGGGTCTGTTGGGTTATTCAATTGTCTCTGTTCTCCAGCTTCTGCTATCATTTTGTCTGGTGTAATAATCAAATCGTTTGCATATTCGCACCAACTTCAACATCAACAACATCAAAAGGCACATATCAAAACAAGCAGGCAGATAGGTAGATATACTTATATACATTATATAGATGTGTAATATCAAGGCAACTTCACATCTCAAAGGGAATAAAAAAAAAATTTTGTTTGTTCACTCAATCACTCATAGTGTAACTTTTCTTTCATATCATTTCATACAAACTCTTCGCATATAATTGCATTCATCCATACTACATCATCACACATTGACAATATTTCAATCTACTAATTGTGTCTTTTCCTTTTTAATGACTTTCAGGTGTTGATAGTACGGCACTCAAGGAAGATGGCATTCATGTCTGGCGATTGAAACATTTTAGTAAACCCGCCTACTGCAATCTTTGTCTCAATATGTTGGTTGGTCTTGGCAAAAAGGGTCTTTGCTGTGTATGTAAGTATCTGTCACACATCTGTACCTGTACATATGATATATACACACACACACACACACACACACACACACACACACTCTGACATAAATATGTGAACCGGAAATTTCATTACTTTCCATGCATGCATTTTGACTTAATTGAGGCATGCAATAATATTTCAATTGACTTTAATTGAATTTTATTTTATATTCTACAAAATATAAAAACAAAAATGCCAACAATTTTGAAACTAATTAAATATGATGAAATTCCAAACATTTAATTGACTTTTGAGAAATAATATTGTATGTATGGTAAATTTGAATGAAAAAGTCAAACTTCGAAAATCTTTTTTAATTACTCATACGCAACCAACGCAGCATCATAAACAAAATATGTAATAACAACTGCAAACAAGTAACTGCAATTAAGAAACTATAATAATTAAATTACATGTTTTTATTCTTCTTCCCTTATATTATGCATATGTATATATACATATACGTATATTGATGTACGTGGGTTTATATAAATTTTAGTATGCAAATACACAGTACATGAACGTTGCGTGCAACATGCTCCTGCCTCTTGCATCACAACATATGTCAAATCGAAAAAGGTTAAAGGCGTCGGTGAACTGATGCATCATTGGGTCGAGGGCAATTGCTACGGACGCTGTTCGAAGTGTCGCAAACGCATCAAGGCCTATCATGGCATCACTGGTCTGACATGTCGCTGGTGTCACATGATGGTAAGTACTAAAAAACATCATCATCATCATCATCATTTTCGATTGTCCCCACAGAGAAGCGAAGCAATTGTTAGAGATCGAACAACAAGTAATTGCATTAAATATGAAACTAGGAAACTAAAATATTTGTGACGTCAATAAGTATTTGTTTATATGAAAACATAATGAAATTATTCATGCATTCACTCATACTCGTAGATTTTGTTTGGACAATAACAGTAAAATCGAAAAGTGATTTTAAGTTAAGTGTGAAATTCTTTGGAAAAACAGAAAAAAAAATTTGAAAATAATCTAATAATTCTAATGAAATTACAATGCAATATTCCCTCTAACACAAAAAGATCTTCAGCTGCATATGAAAGATAATATTTCAAGCTGAAATATTGTCATTGTCCTGTGTAAATAGGCCATAAATTTACTGAGAAAATTTTCATAAAAGTTTTCACAATAAAAATTCCAATTATTGTGAATAACTTCCGTTAATCTTTTTGCTTTGAATGTATAAACTCAAGTCATCAGGATATAAGTAAACACAACTGATGCAATATGTACACTGTACAGGAAGTATAATAATGGAGAAATGAATAAAAACAAAAAACATAAAGAGCTTTAGAAATAGTATAATGTTGTAAGACAACTAAACTAAACAAAAAAATATTTTCATAACTTTACAAGTACAATATAATAGTGAAGTGATTAGGTGTTATCAATTTAATATGATGTTTGTAATAGTTAGAGAACACATAAAGTGGTGATTAGTGTGAAGAAGGAAATCTAAAGAGACTAATCCAACTAACTGTCCGCTGTTATGTAGACGATTTTATTAAACGCGACCAAATATCACGATGCCAAGCACAAGGATTGATGAAAGTCAATCAACGAACCCCTTGGATATATGTTTATCAAATTCGAGTCATACTTATGACCCAACCCTTGGTCTGAAGTTGAGGCCTATCTAAAACCTCCGCTGCTTCACCTCTAAAGTATAATACATTAACTTATGTTTATAAAAAAGTCTTGCTTTTTCTTCTGCTGGACCAAAAGATAAGTAGTTTGAACTCAGAACTGTAGGATACTCCTATTGAAATTTGTGTAATGTTTATATCTAAAAAAAAAATATCTATGAATAAACTTAAATGTTTGTCAACCCTGAATTCATATGGAAAATATATATTTTATGTTTATTTTGTTCTACGAATTTCAAACTTATTATGACTTCGTTGGAATTTGCAATTTTCATTTTCATTCAAATGAATGATTATAATGATTCTCTGGAAACTCATTGAATGATATACAAATAGTACAACAGAATAAATAATACCATTTCATAGGAAGTGTAGTGTAAAGTAGAGTATTAAAAAGAGAAGTACTTTTACTGTTGTTTGTGTTTGTGTTACTTTCTACTCAATGCCGCCGAATGTAGCTTGCTATTTTTGCTATTCTTGTTGTGTTTCAAAGACTTGTGTAGCACGGAAGTGATTTTATTGCTGTTACTGCTGCTCACTTTGGCACTTCGTTTTGAGGCTTTGGGGCTTCTTTCGTTATTGCAAGAAAATTGTCACGTCGTAGAATTGAGAATAATTCTACTCCTACCGCTCCTGCTCTTACTGATGTTACTGCTGATGTTGCTGTTGCACGTTATTGTGTTACAAGACGTTGACTAAACGAACAACAACAAACATGACACTGACAACATCGAAGAAGCAAAAGATGAAAACGAACAAAATCGACTTCAAGTTCGACGTAGAACTTTGACAAATGCAGTGCAAATAATGTTATTAAAGCAACAACATCAGCAGCAGCAGCAAAGCTAATATCTAAAGACTCATTCGAAGCAATTTCAAAAGAAATGGACTGAGTGAAAAAGAAGGGAAAAACGGGGAACAAATCAACAAACAAAAAACAGTTGAAGCATGATGAGACATAACTTTTGCCAAAGTAGTAAAAGGAAAACTGAATTGTTCTGTTGTTTACATAAGAGCGTGAAGTTTAAGGATTCAACAAAGAGAGAAAATCACGTTTCGCATATTTTGAGATACAACTGAGATTGTTAGTAAGGACAAACAGAATGACAAACAGACAGCAGTCAGATACATCGACAGTAAGACTTGGTTGCAAAGCCATGTTTTAGCTGAAGATTACTTTAAAAATGTCTTAAATATTATATAGGAATAGACGTTAAGGTTTAATAATATGGCAAGATATGAATAAATAAAACTAGAGAAAGCATTTTAAAGAAAACAATAAGAAAGAAAAATGTGGAATGTGTTTAAGACTCAACATAAAGATGGTCTTACTTAATTTTATAACTGAATTTAATATGCCTTAAATAGAGATTCTAATTTTATGTGCAGAATTATGAATTCCTGAAAGTGTATCAAACATCTAGAGGTGCATTCAAAGTAATTGCAATTGATAACTTTTGACTTCATTTAAGCCAGAAGTACTTTAACCTTTTTCAATGTTCTCATTATAAACTATTTTTAAAACTTAAAATCTGCCTCAAAACATTCTTTTTAAGGCTGTCGATCTTCTTGAAAATATATTTTTAATTTAATATATTTAAAATATTTATTGATAAGCGGACCAATTTGTAATGATCACTAACTTAAAGTGTTACATGAACAATTTTTTTTTATATTGAAAAACTATATTTTTTGCTTCATCAATTTTAAAAGTTTGGTTATTTAAGAATAAAATAGAAATCCTTTAAAATATTTTCCATATAAACTCATGTCGTCAAAACAATTTCAAACTTTTTACTCAAGTCCTTTTAGTTAACTAAGTTTATCTTCTGCATAATTGACTATTCAAAATAAAAAAAATAAAATGCAAAATACAAGGAGAAAAAATCAACAAGGTAAACCGCATCCTTTACTGTGCTGGGCTCTTTAGTTAAGAAATTAAATTGAAAGTTTCTTAAAAATCGCATTTAATCTTATTTTAACTGAAGATTATCAATTTTTCGCTCTAAATGAACTTTTAATCGGATTAATTAGTGGAAAAGAAACCCAAAAAGAAGAAACAAGAAAACAAAAATTGAAAAACACTCTTAGAAAAAATAAACCAAAAGAGAGAGAGAGAGAGACAGATAAATTGAAAATGTTCAAATAGAAAGTCTTATTGTATTAGTGAAGCAGTTGCAATGGGTGTCCCAAATTTCACCTAAGAAGTAGAATGATGTTAATAGAAAATTCAGATTTTTAACTGTAAATTATATATTTGTGATGATTCACAAACCTCTTCAAGTGAAAATCTATCTATACATATATAAACTCATAAACGTCTGTTAGTCTGTGTCAGCTCAACCGATTTGAATTCAGTTATCACTGGTATATTGTAGCAAGCCTTCTATAACATATAACGTTTATTTCGTCAAAATCGACTTACAGAATCGGTCGAAATTAGTGGAATCATAATTTTGCATATAAAGCTTAGAGGCATACTTACAAATCAATTAAGTAGTCTTTGTCAAACATCTATTTTTTTATTATGAGTCACGATAAATAAAATAAATATGATTCTTTCTATCATTCCCGTGCAAAGCCATTTTTTATAAAAATCTGCCGGTGTGTAGCAAAACACGCTGGGACAGCTAGTATTTAATAAAGTTTCATCACAAAAAATGGAAAAAATCACGCCCATAGAGTAATTAAGCTGTTCTGGGATCGCATCGGATGTAGTGTTGGCTAAAAAATTTATTAAAATTAAATAATCGATTAATTGATAACAAGGAAAAAGTGATGAACAAAAAAAGGACTCCGTCTCCACACAAATAACACAAATGATAAGAAAGAAAAAGTCCTCCGAAACCGAAATGATGAAAGCGCCCTGTAGTGAATTTTCGATAAACGAAATTAAATTACCCGATGTAGTCTATTAACCGAAAGGTATTTTTCGATTAATTTTCGACATCACTGTTCGCATGTGGAATCAAATCATGAAATAGCTTGACCAGAAGCAAATTGGAAGAAGAATGTGTAGAAAACACCTTCAGCCTAAAATCCCCACCAATCAGAGTGGAGTAGATGTAATTGATTTACAAAACTCACTTACTTATTTTTTGTAAGCTCTAAAAGCAATAAATTTTAAGTTTAACAAAGCCATTAGAATGAAAATGAGCCATAAACGCTGAACATGGTAATTACCACGAGTGAGTAATTCATTCAATGAATTCTCTGTGCTGTCTATTATCATCAGTAGGCTTGAGTTTTTGATTCAATTGAGTTTTGTAAACATGAAGTTGCAAATCATACACGAGTATGAGTTTTCTGTGGCGAGGTACTATACTTTTAGCAAAACTTCCATGAATAGTTTTTATATATGCTGACTGTCTAAATTCACTAATTAGTTTTAGTTTCCTTGATTTTAGTTATTAATCTTTTTATAGTTGATGAAGTAGCATCTACATTTCATACAAAAATTTCGAAATGTAGTTGCCAAACAAATTTAATTATTTCCTCAGCAATTTTTTAAAACACTAAGCTATCAGTTGTCAATGATGAGAAATTTATATATATTGGGACACCCTTTTAAGATAAACCACCAAATAAGCTACAGTCCACATTTAAGGATCCAAAAGGATAACAGCCAAAGTCCACGTTTATCAATGGCGCTGCTGGCTGAATGGTAGTGGTTGCAATGAACTGGAAATTGAATTTAAGGCAATTTCTTGATGAACAAATTTTGATGTATTTTTTTTGCTTTTGCTTTTAATTTTTATTTTTATGGTTTACTTCCTTGGATTTTATTCATATTTTCTCTTCCATTCACTCACTCATTCACTCATTTTCTGAGTTAATTTGATATTTTGCCTTACAAATTTAAATGTATGCACGTTAACTTTTTATTCTTTCATGGGCAATGATTATTATCCACTTTTTCTTCCATTCTTCTCTTCTCTTCTCCACCCTTCACTTTATTTATTTTACTTTAGTTGCATAATCGTTGTGCGTCATCAGTGAAAAAGGAATGCACGTTGGGTGAATACGCGGACTTGATTGTTCCACCGACGGCAATTTGTCCAGCCGTTTTGGATCGTCAGCGCTCAGTGAATCAAACAAATAAAGTAAGTTTAATGAAGTGTAAAAATATTCATTTATCATGTTTTTTATGTTTTTTCATTTTCCCTTTAATTGTATGATTTTAAAATTTAACAAATAATATAATCAGATCAATTTGTTCTCAAAACTAAACTAAAATTCAAAATTCATTCATTTGTATTTTATGCTCACATTTCCTCAATTCTAACATTGCTACACATCTCTCAATGTACCATATGTGTGTATGTATATACTACAATATATCTGTGTATGTAACGTCACATCCAAAATGCTTTCAATCATATGTGATTTGAATTGAATTGAATTGAAATACTTCGAAATTTATTATGTTATGATATATGAAATTTATAATAAAAGAAATCGCAAATTCATCATAATCACCAGGCGACACATTTCCAAATAACGCCACCGGATGAGCAAAGCTGTCCCCTGTTGGTCTTCGTAAATCCCAAAAGTGGTGGGCGCCAAGGTGATCGCATACTACGTAAATTTCAATATATGCTCAATCCACGTCAAGTTTATGACTTATCCAAGGGTGGACCCAAAGAAGGTGAGTACAATTCTGTCAATACATTATATTATATTATTTCATGCTGTCATAGTTTTTTGAAGTTCATATTATTATTATTTTTATTTTTAATATATTTCCAATGCATATTCTTTTGCATATGACATTTCTTCTTAGCCACGTTACATTGACTACGTGATATATGTAGAGATATTTTCTTTCATTTATTTTATTGATGCATTACGTATACGCAACGTTTTACTGAATAATATAATAATTTCATTTCTCCCTCTCTCTCTCTCTCTCTCTCCCTCTCTCTCTCCCTCTCTCTCTCCTCTCTCTCTCTCTCTCTGACTTAAAAGGACTAACACTTTTCAAGGATTTACCCAACTTCAAAGTAATCTGTTGCGGTGGTGATGGCACTGTCGGTTGGGTGCTCGAAGCTATGGGTATGTTTCAATATGATGAAAGCATAACATAATTCGTTTTCAAATTAAATTTAATATTTCTCGTTTTTTCTTTTTTTATTTACTTTACTTTACTTGGTTTGTTGGCCAGATTCCATTGAATTGGCCACACAACCAGCCATCGGTGTAATTCCTCTTGGCACCGGTAATGACTTGGCTCGCTGTTTACGTTGGGGTGGCGGCTATGAAGGTGAAAATATTCCAAAACTTATGGATAAAATAAAACGTTCTTCAATTGTTATGATGGATCGTTGGAGTATTGTAGTAACAAATACCGAATCCGAGGAGGAACAACTAAAACCAAAGGTAAGAAAGATGTTTGCATAATCGGTTAGTGGAGCTAAAATGAAAAAAAAATCAATATAAAAATCTACATACCAACAACATATATCCAACTTTAATGTATGTATTTGCAAGCAAAACATGCACCAGAAATCAGAAATTATGCATGTAGCATTTCACATTCTTTTTCTGCAGTTGCTAAGACTGGCGAGAATATTGGCATTTTGTAATTCAAATGCAAATAGAAACACATTACGCGTTTCCAATTAGAAATTAAATACTTGAACACTATCACATCATTTGTTCAAAATTGTACTATAATAGTATTTGCTTGCCTAGAATATACTTACATAGATTTGTTGGATGGAATCTCCAATTCTGCATTTGAAAATGTTTCAATAAACTGAATTTTCTCTTTGATTTAGGTTACATTACACTCGAATATGCAGAAAGTGATTGAGTTGTCACAAAGTGTTGTTGTTGAGAAATCAATGATTGAAAAATTTGAGGAAATTCGACGTCAAAATACACACAATGTGATCGATAACTACAATAATAAGAAAATTGTGACCACAGCGACAACAGCAAAAACATCCGGAGGAGCATCATCATCAGCAGCTACATCAGCAACTACATCAGCATCAACCTCAACGATTATGTTAGGAACTGCAACCGAATACACACAGGATACACCTACGACAGCAACAGCAACAACAATGAGCAGCAACACTTGTCGTGCAACAAAAAGCATCTCCATGTCAACATTTGAAACGAAACGTGTACAAAAAACTCTTACATCGACATTAAGTAATGGCAGCAATGTCAGTATTCACAGCAACAGCAACAGCAATTCCAATAATGCAAATACAACAACAGCTACAGCAATGAAATCCCTTGAGTCTTTGAATTCTAAACAGAATGTGGATAATGATGCTGCTGATGGTGATGATGATGAGCAGCAACAGCAGCAGGTGACTATTGGGGGTGGTAAACAACAACAACAAGGATCTCAAGAAGAAAAATCAGAAATAACAAAAGTGGAAAATAAAATAAACGAATACGAAAACGATGCTATTGAGAATAATCAAGCAAGCGATAATAATAACAAGAATCCAAATAAAAATATGGATAAAAATATCGTTAAACCGGAACAAATTGCATTGTCATTGGATTTGTCAGAAACATTAAAAACACCACCCGTTGATCCAAAAACACCAACAACACCAACAACAAGTAATGATCCATCGCATAACATAACCACAGCTGTGGCCAACGAACCTGCCAATGCCAATGGCAATGGCAATGAAGAGAAGCGAAATGCTGTTGCTGCAACCATTGCTAGACCTCAACTGCAACAAAAGGACAATGACAACGACAATAACATGCAGCAGCAGCAGCAACAACAACAGGAAGAACAACAACGTTTAGTCAATGTCCCAACAACACCATTGCCACCAGTAACACCAACAACACCAGCTACAACTACAGCAGCAACATCAACTCTTCCAACAACATTCCTATTTCCAAGTATGTTGTCATTACAGCAACGAAAGAGACCCGTTCGACCGCAATTGGAAAAGGCGCCATATAACATAATCAACAACTATTTTTCCATTGGTGTGGTAAGTAGAGCAAATCAAACAACACAATCAACTGTTTCTACCACTTTTCCACGAACTCATATTTACTAAGTACGAGATGTGTTCTAAACGTATATGGCATCCTTCAAAGTAATCCATAATTGACTAAACCATATAATACATGACATCGGTGTACCAAACTTTTATCTTTATTCGTCCTCAAAGGCATTCAGTATCATTTCAATAGTTTCCGTAGAAGTTTTGTCGAGTTTAAAGCAAAACTTTATGTAAATTTGTGAAATCTTGATAACAAAATCCAACGAACCCAAACAAGGCAATGCGTGCGAACTATCAAGTTAAGACGGTAAGTCCCAGAGGTCGCTACAACATTCCGACGCAAAGTTATGTACACATGCAGATTAGATCATTATGCGAGTCAGTACTAAGTAGTGCTAACAGTCCGCACTAACAATGCGCATACCATGATACTGAGTCATGTCCGTTCTTAAACCGAATCCTACCGAGGAATCATGTGAGTTTTTATAAGGAGTCAGTCATTGTCTCGAATTTGTGCTGTGTACTCGTAAACTCGGTAAAACGCTGACATGAAATGCATTGACATCTGGTGTTTTCAGCTACGACACTGTATGATACATACTATCAAAAACTATAGTGTTGTCTTGTGTAGTCTGCTATGACTCGGCATGATTCTATTTGTTCGCATGTGTGTATGTATTTTTTTCCCTATTTGATTTCGATGTGCATGTTGCTTACAGCCGCTGTGCGGTTGTTTTGAGCGATTTTACTGGGAGGAAATGAGACAGCAACAGTGTGCACAGTATGTTGGTACTGTGCGCACTATGAAACCGAGTCATGTTCAGTGTTTTTGCCTTACACACTCATTGACTCAAATGTACATATGTGTGATGCAAATCGTTGGTATGATTCGGTAAAACACTTTCATGGAAATATACTGTCGGCTAGTATCTTACGATACGACTCAGCAATACATAGAGCATTGATGCACAACTACAAATGAGTTAATTTTATATTGTGCTAATGCAGACACTTCGACTATTGATAGTGTGCATGTAGCACAAGATTCGTTTGAACGAGAAAGGATAATTTTAGTGTTTAGTGTTGACTCGTGCAATGGTCTAATGCAGGTCGTATACTTTTGTAACACACCTCGTATCTTGTTATTTTATGCTTATATCATAAAATAATCCATCATCTGTAAACCCGTCGCGTTGATAATTTTCAAAATGTTCATATCCTTTAAGCCACCACATACATTTCCAACATAAGAAAGTCACACTCGATGACATTTGACTTTAATCACTCTGTAACTGTAACCATAACTTACAATTTTCCATTTCACATTTCACTTTTGTTTTTCCATTTCACATTTCACTTTTGTTGTAGTAGCTAGAATCATAATTAGTCAAGAGAATTAAAATATATCAAAACGGATTATGTTGATGTCATGTTGCTCGTAATCACATATGAGTGAGTTGATACATTGCAGCAATTGTAATTGCAACATCACCAACTACTAACAAACTAAATAGCTACAATATAATAAAAATAGTCAACTAAAAAGTAGAAATCTAACCAACTCAACTCAGCCAACCAAACAACAAACTAGTAGTATTTAGTATATAATATGCTCCCGGAATTATTTTACTTTTGAACTACAATACAAAAAAAAAAAGAAAAATGTGCAAACGTGAGAGTCTAATTGTTTAATGAAATAATTATTGTATATGTTTTGCTGAATTTTCTGTAATTTGTTAGTTTTTGAATTTGAATTTCAGTTTGAGTTTGAGTGATGGCATATATGAACATGTGTATGCGAATGAGTATGTAAATTTAGAAATTAAATCTTTGGTTTTGAAAACTGAATTTTGAATTTCGTAAATTATAAAAGTGATATTTATGCATGAAGAATTTCTGAAATCCAATTAGCTCTTGGCCATTGTCCATACAATAGACACATACAAATGTATAATGTTGATGGTGATAACTTTTAATTAAACTTTAATGTTTATATAACACATATATTATGATATGCATAATGTGAATGATATTTAGTCATTTTGACTTTGGCTACTCAACTCATTTCACTTTTGAGTCCATTGGATTTCGAGTTGTTTCGGTTATCAAACATAATATTTCTTGCTTAATATGACATTTAAATCAGTTAAGACTGATAATCAGTGCCTTAAAATAGATACTTTTATGAACAAGAAAATATGAAACTTATTGTAAAATGACGCTTCTATATTATAAAAAAAATTCTCCTTTATAAACATATAAAAAATATGTATTAATAAATATGCTTAGTAGAAGAGTCAAAATCCAATTAATATTTCATAATTATAAGGCGATAACATTCTATTCATAGCATGAATAATGTCACTCCCAAATTTTGTTTCGTGTCATTGCTTATATGAATGCAAAGGATATCCTTTCGGCGTAATAGCATTACACCATTCTGACTCCAATTATCAATTATGCTGGTCGTGATGACTATTTTTGTCTCAAACTATGAAATTTGAATTATGCACACATTATATCTTTATTGATTTAAGCCTCTCATTTTTCCACATTATAACCAAACAAAGGCAGTTGGACCTGAAACTTCGAAGAATGAGTTAACTACTCAGATCGAACTCAAAGCTTAACCTGCGAAATAAGCTGTTACTGTACAAGGCTGTGCTAAGGCAACCGGTATAGACTTAAGGTATGCAGCTTTGTAGCAGTGCATCCAACTCAAATATTGAAGTCCTTCAGAGGTTTCACTCAAAGGTAATGCGGAGGATTGTAGGTGCGCAGTGGTTTGTCCGAAAGTCGGTTATCCATTAAGATTTCCAGGTACCAATAATAAAAGACAAAATCGTCAAATCGTCAAGCACAGCAACAAACATTTCATTAGATTGGAGACTCATGTCAATCACCTGGCAATCAACTTGTTGGATAACAGAAGACAAACTCGACATCTCAAAAGGCAAAAAGATTAATATCATCCCAACTTGCTTAAGTCATCATCATTTCCTGTATCTCCCACTGGAGCATAGGGCCTCAATAAAGCATT
Organism: Amiota mariae; assembly: GCA_035041805.1. Lineage (NCBI taxonomy): Eukaryota > Metazoa > Arthropoda > Insecta > Diptera > Drosophilidae > Amiota > Amiota mariae. The sequence goes on from JAWNKV010000550.1 coordinate 5,558,053, forward strand.
TCCATCTGATCCTGTTTTTTGCTAGCATCTTTAATTCGTTCCACGATTTTCCGCATTCGTCTATTTCTTTTTGTAAGGATCTCCTCCATGTGGTCTTAGGGCGACCCCCCTTACGGCTTCCTTGGGAGTTCCAGTCAAAAGCTTGTCGGCAAACTTCTGTGGCATCTTTTCGCAATGTGTGGCCTATCCATTCCCATTTTCGTAGTTTGATACAGTTGGCTATAGGTTCCAATTTGCATTTTTTATATAGATCGTCATTGCTGATGACATTCGGCCACCACACCCTGAGAATACGCCGCAGGTATCTGTTGACAAAGCTCTGAATCTTTCCAGTTAGATGGTCGATTACAAGCCAGGTCTCACATCCGTAGAGCAGTACTGAGACAACGTTGGATTTAAATAGTATAATTTTTGTTTGGAAGGATAATTGCGTCGAGTTCCAGATTTGGCGCTGCTGTGCATATGCGCCTATTGCTTTGTTTATTCTGGCCCAAATATCCTTTCCTGCACTATTCTCCGCGGATATTATACTGCCTAGGTAGGTAAAATCTTCGACTTGTTCAATTTCTTTGCCATGTATCATAAAATTGTCGTTGTTTTTGGTGTTCATTTTCATTGCTTTTGTTTTGTCGATGTTGATTTTTAAGCCAACCCCACCCGACTCGGCGCACAGATCGTGAAGCTTTGCTAGCATGTCTGAGTGCTTTACAGATAACAAGCAAATATCATCTGCATACGCGAGATCTTCAAGATATTCAGTGAAGTTCCAGTAGATGCCCCTTCGCTTGCCATCCATGGATTTATGCAGGATTTATGTCATCAATATCGATGAGGAAAAGAATCGGTGAGAGTAAACATCCTTGGCGAACACCTGCGCTGGTTGTGATGCTATCTGAGAGCTCGCCATTGTGGAGTACTCTGCACTTGAAGTCCGCATATTCTGCTCTGATTAAAGCTGTCAGCTTCTCAGGAACTCCTCTAGATCTGAGCGCCGCCCAAATACTTTCGCGTTGTATGCTGTCAAACGCCGTGCTGTAGTCAACAAAAACTTGCTTAAGTGACTAACAACATATAATAAAATTCGCTGGTTGTTTATTGAATTTAGTTATTTTAGCCAAAATGCGAAATAGAGTATGTTCTTGAAATGTTTACTGCTAGCTCGCGTACTTTTAGTCGACGATCTACCAATAATATTATATGATTTTTCTGTATCATTTCTGGCGTGGCCACCATATTTAGCCGACCACAGCGGCGTTTACCTTGGTAACTCGTAAGGGCTCGTTTAAATTCTGCCAAATATGACCAATTTTACTTAAGAACATAGCGTCATCAAATTTTAAAATTTAACAACATAAAGTTGGTACTTTCTATCAAAGTCTCTTATTTTAGGGTTCCGTACCCAAAGGCTACCAACGGAATCCTATTACTAAGCTTACGCTGTCCGTCCGTTCGTCCGCGGCTGTATCTCATGAACCGTAATAAATTGACAGTTGAAATTTTCACAGAATGTGTATTACCACTACAACAAATAAAAAGTGGTCCCCATACAACAAACTTGTAACAATTTTGCAGTAGAGTGAAAATTACCATTGGCGTCATCATCATTGCTGTTTAAAGTCAAACTGTTTAGGGAAACAAAATTATCTCAATGACGTCGGGGTTTTTTTTCTTTTTTTTTAACTACAACAAAGTAATCAACAAAATTAAGTAATTTATTGTTTTGTTCGTCTTGAAAGCAAGCCAAATAAAACCGTTTAATAATTTAAAGCGATCCCCATACAAGAATCGTTAACCTGTAGAAGAGAAATGTTTTTATCTTTCTGTCGTATATTTTTTATATATTTAACATTTGGTTTAGAATACTTATCGATGTTATTTGAATATAGTATATTTCATTTTTGTACGATGGTAAGGAACCCTCCATGTAAGAGTTCGACTCACACTTAGCTGATTTTTTCAAATAACAAGCGTACTTTAAATGCCATTTTCATTCATTTTTTATGTTTGGCAAACTTTTGTTAAAATTCAACTTCCTTTTATTTTTTCAAGCACAATATTCTAAACTTAAAAAAACCTTTAGACACGTCTACATTTTAAATGTTAACAAGTATTCAAGTACTGTATTCTCTTTGTTATTACTATGCACTTATTCAATAATTTGTTATGTGCTAAACATTTGAAAATAATTAGCATCAAATCTTATTATAATTTATTATTTGCATTCTGGTAACTAAAAGCTTCTTAAATTCCAAACTTAACAAGAGTCTTTAGAAACGTCTAAATTTATTAATAATAGCATGTATCTGTATTTTCTCTCTTATTACTATGCACTTATTTAATAATTTGTAATATGCTAAATGTTTGAAATTAACAGCATTAAATCTTATTATTGTGTTATTATTTGCATTCTGACGTAACTAGGAAAAGTTATAGATACTAAAAAGCTTCTTAACTTACAATAATCTTTATTTAATTAGCGCATTTTACATAAGTACTCCCATGCGTCTGTCTATTCTCTCTATCATATTAACATACATAAAGTCAATTGTGTAAATTTTGGCACATGCCACCCATGATAAAATCAAGTCCTTGAATTATACAACAAAACCAAATATTCAACAATAAATGCAATAACTTCAACCGCTGCATACCTCTCGCAATTTTAATTGCACAAAGCAGTCAAACCAATTTACCAATGGCACAATTGAATGAATTTTCAAATAAAAATTAGGCGAAATGAATTCGAAATTCAAATAATTTACACAATTTTCCAATCACAAAACACATACTGATAATCACACACACATAGAAAAATATAAAGATATTTGTTGAAAATAAAAAAAAAAATAAAGTAAAGAATTGGAAAGAATAGCAACAAAATATTAAATGAACTTTTATAATGTAAATTTATTTTTTGGAAAAACGCCATTTTTATTTACTTTTCACCGAAACCAATAACAACAACGAAAACAAGATAGAAGGGAAAACAATCAAAATTGCAACAATAACAAAGACAATAAACTACTAAAAAATAAAAAAAAAATTTAAACAAAAATGAAAACAAAACTCAATAAATTTTAAGTGAAAACAATTAAAAGTTAACTAAACGAAAGTGTTGCAAACAAATATTTTTCCCAGAAGCATTTGCATTCTTTTTGAATTGAAAATAAAGGAACAAAAAAATACCGTTGACTTTAGGGTAAATAAATCGAACTAAAGTGCATTGCTGCAGAAATCATTGAACAATTTGGGAAATATGAGATACATATTGTTATTCAAAGGATTTGTTCTTGAATTCTGAAATGTGAATTTTTTATTAATACTTTACAAGAAGTTTAGATAATATGGTGATAGGAGAGATCATCAAGGAGATCATCCTTTCTATCCAATAAAATATTCGAAGATTTTTTTTTTTACATCATTTTGTTCATTTGATGAATTAATTTCTTCGAAACAGATAGAAAAATAAAATTGTTTTCCGTAATTTTCGTTTTATTTTTCAATATAATGTTTTTCTACCTCTACTATACAATTTCCCAATGATTTCCTCAATTTTTTTACGAGTTCATTCTATTGGACTGCAGTTGTGAGCGAAGCCACTCAGCTGTCTAGCTTATTATGCTTGGGAACGATTGAAACAAACACAAGTCGCTCGTAAAAGTATTGGAGGAATCTAAGTTGAATAGTGATATTGCTTGTGTTTTACAGACTATGAGCAGAGCGTATGGTAAATATACAATACACAAGCATCACTTTATTCACGTTCACTATTGAATTTTTTTTGTTAGCCCAAGCAGGCTTTGTTTTGCGAAGTGCTCATTAAAATTAAGCACTTTATTAAAACGAGACACTCGCTGCACATCTCTGGTAGGGACCCCATAGTTCTTTGTAAAGAAATATGTAATTTCTATTGGGTATTATTTTTTTAAGAATTGTACTTTAAATGGCTATAAATCTCAAATAAATGTAGAAGTTAAAATAAATTCTCATTTTTATGGAATTCAATTTCTATTTGCATCAAGTCGTTTTAACATTTAGTTCTTTTTCATTGAGCCTCTTTAGGTGCGTCGCGAGACCCATAGTCACTTGCTTTTAATGCCTCTATGGCTAATCTGGTGCTATTTCCAGTGCTCCTTTTGGGAATGCATAAACTGTCCTCACTTTATCATTAAATGAACAATTGTGACAATGTCCAGAGAGAAATATACGCACATAAACAGTATTTTACATTGGTAAAAGCTAATATTTTTGCTTTAGATTGCTAAAAATAAACTGGAAAGAAAGAAAACATTTTAAAAGAAACTCAAGTAAATTAAATACAATGAAAATGAAGATCTAAAGTCAAAGCTTAGAGTGCAAAGTGCCAACCAGGTTTAGACATCTAATAAAAATCAGTGTCATGAACTGAAATACTCGATTTATAATAAATTAATCAGTTCAACCTAAAAGCCAAGCACACGCAAAACTTGTCTAATTAGAATTTCTTCTAGACAAGTGTTAAATAAGTAAATGGGTGGAGGGAATTTGAGGAGTAGAATTTATACTTGGACATAATTTAAGTAAGAGAAAACTATAAAATAAAAGGCAAAGCTAAGCAAAGCAAAGGAAAAAGGCAAAGAAAACACGATATAGCAAATGCTATCAGTGCAGAGGATTGTGGTAAGTGTTAAGCAAAGTTATTGCTCCCTAAGGATATTTTTTACGAATAACACAAGGGCGCACCAGTTGTTAGCTAGCATTGCGAAACACTGAAAAGGAAAATATACAAACCCACATTGCGACTCGACCCTGGTTGAATTACAGATACTAGAAAGTAGATACATAGATAGAAAAAAGCCAAGCAAATAAGGAAGCAAGCAAATGTTCGAAATGCGTTATAAAAATAAAAGTTTCATATCATCAACCTTGAATAATTCAGTACTATAATTTAAGATATGAAAAAATAAACTTGTCTTACGAAACAATCTCTTCAATGTAATTTGTAAAATACCAAGAAAAACGAAAATAGGAATTCAAGAAATGGGATAGAATAAGAGGAAAACCGAAAACCAAAGAAAAAAAAAAGAAACAAGAAAAGGAGGCGGTTTAAAAAGGCGAGAGAAAAAGATTAAATGTAACAATAAAAGAATGTTAAGTGACAAATTTAGAGCAAACCGCAAGAAAACACAAAACCAAACCAAACCATACCAAACGAAAATGTTAAAGGAAAATGGCGTTAAAAAAGGAAATCCACAGCAAATAAAACGGAAATAAAGTACAAATCTGAAGGTGCCGTTAGCCGTATCAACGTTGATTTAGAACATAAACCGTTAAAGGAAGAGAACAGAGAAAGAAAAAGAAAAAGGAAAAGAAGAAGAAGAAGAAAAGATGCGGCAGTAAAAGGCGGCGGCAGCACGTGGCTATGTTACAAAATCAAGTTGAGTTAATGGCCAAACACATTTTTATCCAAATACAAAGCGACCATATGCTACAATACAAACTTATGACTCTATATATGAGAGTGTATATATATGTATGTGTGTGTTACACTGAGTAGAGTGTCGGTGTCATTGTGTTAAGAATACTATTTGTCAAGTGTGGCTAAAGTTGAAATCCTTTTTGTGCAAACATTTTTCGCATGAAATGAAATCAGCCTAATATACCAGGATACGAGAATACAATTGCCACAAAACCAACAAAACCATGAAATGAAGGAAAAATAAATAAAAAAACATAACAAAATCAGTTTGAGCATTTTACTTAAATACACTACGGTCAGCTTAATATTAAAAAAGAAATTCAGATTTTCATAAACTTCAGATACACACATTTAATAGATGAATTCTAACAACAGTTCTTACCCAAAAACTGTAATTCCCATAACTTGGTGACCTCGCAGTATATCAAATCAAGATTTGCTTAAATCATCCAACAAGCTCTCAGTTCATACTATCTATCCAGATCTTTTAATATATAAATGTTTTGTTTGTTCGTATGTTATATGCCGCCATACCATTCATCTAATTGCGTTCAAATTTTGTGAATGTATATAGTTGGTTCCCGGCTTGAGCATAGGATAATTTTAGTCCCGATAAAAGAATACTACAACAAATAATTAAAATTACTCTTAATCTCCTCTCTCTTACATATAAAAACCCAACCCAACAATTTATTTGTTTTTGCTAACGACAAGTTGTATGCAGCCCATGCAATACCGGGTCGGGTACGGTAGTGCTATTATATAAAAATGGAACTATATCTGTATATTTGTAAGATTGTTTGTCTGTATGTCTGCTCCTTATGAACTCTAAAACCGCTTTACCGACTTTGATGAAATTTTCAAGAAAACTCTAGCATAGTCTGGAAAATGTACCTGTTAAGTTTGATGAGGATCGGAATTGATGGATAATATTTCGCATTTAAAGCTTAGAGACACATTTTTTAAAATCAACCAAGTAGTCTTTGTCAAACATCTCTTTTTGAATTGTGAATCATCAACAAAATAAAATAATATCATTATTTCTATCATTCCCGTGCAAATCAGGGCGGGAGCGCAAGTCCTAAATAAAATGCAGATATTTTAACCACACCTTAAAAAAATATTCCTAATAATTTTGCAGGGCAGCTCTGTGTTGGTCGATCACTTAGAGTTCGGGAAACTCTAATATACCAAGATCCTTCTGATAAAAGATGCCTTATATAACTGCAACATCCATTAGAATAATTTGAAACAACTGGCTGATAATGGGAACCATTTCAATACTCTTATTCTGATCGTAGTAAAGTTAAAGGAAATTATATGTATATATATAGACTAGATTTCAGAGTAACTAGAGACAGGGTAATATTGAACCCAATGATGTGCACATTCAGATTCTTTGTTTCATGCAAATGTTTTAACTAAGAAAGCGCACAGGTTTGTTTTTATAATGAATAATTCCTTAGCAGAACTGTTAAAAAATTAAATTATAATTTCCGTTTAACCAAGATTACTGTACATACTGTGGGCTTCAGAACTTTCAATATAATAGAAATAGTAAATTAAAGCTTGACAAGAAAAACTTTGAATTATAGTAGAATATTTATTAGTATATTTTTCAAACAATGAAATATAAAAATTTATATAAACTCATCACATACGCTTTATAAGATATTCTGGGCTTCCCTTTTATATGATTACAATGTGATTGTTCCATATTAACATGATTTTCATTTCAAAGTAAACAAAACAAAGCAAAAAAACTAATAAGACGAATCACATGAAATGTGTAGGGTAAAATCTAAGAAATTTCATAGAAATCCTTACAAGAGTAAAAATGACATAAAGTAAAACACGTGCGTAAATTCTATTTATGTGTGTCTATGTGTGTGTGTGTGTGTGTGTGTATGTGTTAATCTTGAGTAAATGTTGTAAGTTAAGAGTATCTACGAGTATCTATAGGTGGATGTGTGTATGTATAAATATACAATATATTTAGATTTTGTTAGATTTGCTCTTGTATCTTTTAGACAGGCATAAAATCCATTCAACACTTAGAGACACACACTTTACTCTGTTCTAATACTATTTTTATTACTTCCTTTTTTATTTTATTTCATTTTTGTCTTTATTTTCACTTCTTTTGTCAACCAAATTGTGCGTTTTCTCTTGCAACCAAGTATCCACCACCAATGCATGTATACTTTATATATCCTTGCAATCCCCTTTTGATGTCAAAAAAAACTATATAGTATAACAAACCAAAACTACTAACTTGAATGAAGTGTGAGTGATTTTGCCTTGGAATACCTTCAAGTTACGATATTTCATACTTTGGATTAATGTCAACAATTGACATTAAGCATAAACTTCATTTTTACTTTCACTTTATTTTATTCCTTTCATTTCTTATTCTGTCTCTCGTTGCTTGGCACCTTTGTAGGCGGTTTCCGTTGTAGCATTGAACACTTCCGGTATAGTATGAAGATATTCCCTTTTTTCTTTCTATTCAATTCATTCTTTTTTTTTTTTTTTTTTTGCTTTATTCTTTTTTTTACTATTTGCCTTTCACAATGATTTCTTATACCGAAGTCGGTGGCTCTTGCAGGGATTTAAAGCGCTTTATTATTTGGTTTCTATGACAATTTGGGCTTTACTTTTGGTTCTGGATTCTTTTCTATTATATTCGTGCCACACACATAAATACTTCTCAGTTTGAGATGTGAGCCTTTGTGTTTATGTATTCTTAACTAAGTGAGTTACATCATGTTGAGCAAAAGGATTAGTTAAGGTTTTCATTAAAAACAATAAAAAATACTTTAGTTTATACATACAGTTCCATCTCATCCCAGTCCATTTAGACAATTTATGCTTCATTTATGCCTTTAAAAATAATATGTTTTTTTTTTTTTGTTTTTTTTTTAATTCGGAAAAAATATTATGAAGCTCACAATTACTTGAAAACAACAGAATATTTTTCATGAAAGCTAATTAAAAAATTCTATCAAAACGGATTCCTTCAAAGCATATACATATATATGTTTGTATATTAGTATATTACATATTCACACACATTCACACTAATGAGCCACAAAAATTTCCAGTTGACAATTCAATTTATGCCTTAGTGATAATTAATCTTATTTTACGTTACAACGCAAACCATAGCAACCTAACGTACGAAATGTAACTTAACCTAACGCAATACATCGCAATGTGACAAACGCAACCATAATAAAAGTTTCTTGCCAAGCTCACAAGCTGCACAGTAGCGTAGACAACCAAAAAAATACAAACTTAACATTGAATACGTTTCAACGAATCTTGTATACTTTTCACCCCCCTTGGTTGCAAAATAAATTACTTTAATTTTGGTAGAATATGGGTAAATTTAGAACAACAATTTCGCCCGCTAAAGTTAATTACAGAATTCTGATTTCGGCTGTGTGTGAGACTGAAATGTGTCTGACCAAATTGTATCTCGATAGCTCTAAAATGAAAAGTATACGAGTATTTTCCAATTGACCAAAAAACCCAAGGTCAATTAAGGTTTATCTACCCCTTATAATGCAATATGATCAGGAGTCACCAGCGTGTTTCATATTGGATCATAAATGTATAAGACCAAAAATCTATATATATCTATACATATTATAAAACAAGATCGCTTTGCAGTTGCTGTCTGTCTGAACGCGATAATCTCAAAAACTACCTAATGGATTTTTTTACGGTTTTCACCAATAGACAGAGGGATTCATCAGGAAGGTTATAGGTGTATAATTTATTAAGGTTCTGTGGGTAATGGCTGAAATATGACGATCATTTCTATCATTTTCCAAAATCATAGCAGTTAACTATGTTGAATATCGAAACGTAGAAACGCGCGACGGGTTTCGCTAGTATAATTATAATTTTATTTTATTTAATTAAGATTATGAGGCGAAACACTAACTGAAAGTATAGCATGCTTCTCTCGTCACGCCTATTTTAGGTATATGTACCTTATAATAAATATATTAATGCTTAAAAGAGCTATATGTAAGTATGTATAGCAGTTTTATTCAGCTTTTCAAGATCATGATCAGCTCCATTCCATTTTTTCAATGACAAAATTATGAAATTCTAGGAAAACATAAAAAACTTATTTTTCATAAACGAAAAAAATTACTTTAGAGACCTTTTAATACGCTTATGGAAGTGTCAAAGTCTCTGTGTCTATGTGGGTGTATGTATTAGTGAGTGTCTCTATGTGTGTGTGTTTGTTGTGTGTTGCTTCGTTTGTGACATGAATAATAAATTCTAGCGTCTAAGCTACGTTGACACATTTAACAAGTAACTAACGCTCATAGTACCTTCAGGACTATGGATGTTTATATATGTATAAGAAATTGTGAATGTGTAGGTGTGAATATAGTAGAATACCATAATGATAAGCTGAATGTGTGTGGGTGTTTGTGAAAAAAGTTGTCTTCAAAAGAAAAGGAAAATTGCAAAAACGCGAAAGGCAGACAAATGCAGTAAAGTTAAAATTAATATTCTAGTTGAACTTGCAAAAACACGTCAAAGCATTACAAGAAGAACAACAACAAAAACAAACCTTACGCATTTGCTATACTATATATACTCGTACAATACCCAGATACATAATATATATGTACATATATATTAAAGTAAACCGATATATTAACGCCTTGGTGCGCATATAAACATTTGCATTTTAAAATACTAAAATCTAATTTACACAGACTGACAGACACAATACACTGACACTTACCTTAAAGTAGTAATACAAGAAATTAGTTGTAACATCTATCTACCTACATACATATGTACATATATAAGTATCTATGCATGTATCTACGTATCTTAAATATCATTGTATATGTGCATAACATTTGCACGTGCATCTAACAACACGTAACTAGCACGAATAGTGAGTAAAAAGAAAGGTGTACATTCAAATGAATTGCATTCAAATGGTGAATTAACCTCAAGCTAACATCAGAATCAGGCACACACATATATATATACGAGTATGTATATATTATCTGAATGTGTATGTCTGAGCGTATAATGAATGGTGGCACCTTGCATTTTATCCTTTGAAGTGTGAAGCCGCAAACCTGCAGCTTTAACAAGTCACTTAGTACATTGTTTGTTATTGCCCTCATTGTTGTTGTTGTTATTGTTGTTGTTCTTAGTCCTTTTATTATTGTTATTGTTGTTGGCTATTCAACTTCTTAAGTCTTTTCTTTATGTTTTTACTTTTTTTATTTTGTTTTCCCTTTTTATACTTTTATTTTTATTTTAGCAATTTTCTCGTTTCTTGCTTCGTTTACTTGTTTAACTTGGTTATTTTGTAGCATCATTTTAGGGGCAATTAAGCATAACTTGACTCTATGTACTTGCTTTGCTCAAGTTCATTTTCAAATGCTTGCCAACTAAAATAAATAACTTAAGTATTAAGCACAATAATAACAATAATAATAATAATATTACAAAATTAAAATTCGATTGTATGTAAAATGAAATTTTGTTTTTATTTACTTAAAAAACTGACAATATTTTAATACCTTTTCACTCTTAAAGTCATAATACTATGTACATATATATATATATGTATATATATATAGTTTAAAATTGTTTATTAAATTCGCATAATAATATTGTCTATGATTCATTATCATTTGTGCTTAAAAAATTGCCAGAAATTTATTAATCCAATGCAAAGAAATTCAATGTATTATTAAAATTCATGTATTACCTCTTAAATATTTAACACATACAACTATAAGTAAAACTCATACATTAAGTAAATATACAATTAAAAAATAATTATGTCATCCTCATAATGTCATTAATATTTTCTTTAAGCAAATTAATTTTGTCAATAAAATTCATTTTTTTACCGTCAAAGTGGATTCGCTTCATTTGATGATTTGAACAAATTTCGCTGATCACTGCAGGCATCAAATTTATCAGGAATTTGTCAAACAATTTTATGATATTTATTTATCACTAGCAACGTTTGTTTCATTTGTTAGGAACACTACATTTTCTCTTTTACACTTTGAGTCCACAAAGAACGCAGTTTGAGTAACAGAAAATTAAAGTGATATTTAAGTATATTTTATGTGTTGGGGTTGTTCGAATATCCATATCTCGGGAACGGGGACACATATCGGGACCAAAATTATCCTATGTTCAAGTCGGAAACCAACCATAAACATTTACAATACACATTACAATTTTTATATATAGGATTAAAGTTTATTTTTTCACCTTTCTAATGGATTTCTTTAAACTTCTTATATTCTTTTAACTTGTCAATTTACACATCAAAATTCAATTCTCTAATGAAATTACATTTTTTCTTTAATTAATTAACTTTTATTAGTCTGACTTTGATTACACTGGATCCTCTAAGGATCTTCTAGGCTTTGACCATGTTGCAGCTTCTAAGAAATATTAGCTTTCGATTAGGTCATGAATGACTTTTCTCCTAAAACTGTAAACCTTACAATTGCAGAATATGTTTTCAGAGTCGAATAGATTCTCATGAAATGACAATTTTAATTTTGGTCAAAGGAAAAATTCGCTGAATGCCATATTCGGTGAATCTATTGATTGTTAGTTACATGATATGGATTTGTATGCAGGTGTGTAAACATATTCGACTGTCTACGCCAGTGATGCTGACATGGACGGCAAGGATAGGCAAATAATGATTTTTGTCTAAATGAATAACTCAACACTTGTTAGTTGGTATTTAGTCGTCACTTTTCACAGCTGCAGACTAGAACCAGGGATGTAGTTATCCCTCCCTACCATCTCGATGGGCCTATGGATAGCTGAAACATCACTTTGCTAAAAGTTATATTAAATTGAATTCCAGTAAGGAAGACATTCTCCTTAAAAACATACATTTTTTTAACTGAAATGATTTTTTTTGGTGGCACATTTTTATAGAGAAAATCATCTTAATGTCCACTTGTTATTTATTTATCATTTGTCCCTTTAGAAAGGAAAATAATAAATTGAGCCATCATGATATCTGCAATAATAAATCCTTTGACTTTGCTGTTAGTAGAAAACCACCTTCATTTAGTTCAACATTCAACCCATGCATATCTCTAAGTTTAATAAATACAAATTTGTATATTCTGCAATACAAAAATGCATTTTGAATTGACGTTGAAGTAAAATTGCATTGTAAACGTATTTGTTTCCTGTCTTGTTGCTATTGCTGTTGCTGCTTTCTGTCCTTGCATATTTGACCTTTGCACTTGAAACGGGGAAATTGGATTTGTGTCGCCTCGATTGACTCAATAATTCTATTTATACAAGTTCTATTCATTTTTTTTTTCTTTTTAGGATGCCGCTATCTGCGTCAAATTTCACTTGGAGCGTGAGAAAAACCCACACAAATTCAACAGTCGCATGAAGAATAAAATTTGGTATTTCGAATATGCAACATCGGAAACATTTGCCGCATCCTGCAAGAATTTGCATGAAAGTATTGAAATTGTGGTGAGTCAATCGTCAGCGAGTGACTTAGTGAGATGAAAAGGATAAAAATAAAAACTAATTTTGATCATCAAATCGCATATAATATAAGTGGTACTAGTACAACTAGATTATCTTGTGTGGGCTTATAAATAAAACAGTGAATCAGTGCTGTCCGGGATACAATATTCATTGACCTTGTGGTTTGCATTTGAATGTCATGGTCTGCCTGAATGTCGATTGCCGGTTGACTTCCTGCTTAATGATAAAAAGTGTCAAATCATGTTATGGCATAAATAAATTTCCATTTTGCTTCATTTTTTCTCACTCGTAAATGTCAACCCAATTGGGGGAATCTGTGAATGTGTTCTGATTCCACAAAATAAAAGTGTTCTTAATCCAAAGTAAATCTTTTGAATAGCATCAGAGTATAATGGAGGCATTTAAGTTTGTCTTGAACATGCTTAAGTGAATTTTGTTAGCTTTTGAAATGGTTTCGGTTTTGGATTTAATGAGCTAAAGGAGGGATGAGCTGATAGGGAGGAGAATCTTATCAAAAACGTATAGTCACACAATTGACATGCGTCCAAATTTTTATGTTGAGTTTTATGTCCTTTTTTTATGGTTTTTATGAAGCTTAAAGTGTTCTATATGTTTCTTTTATTTTTTCTTTATTCACTTACTTAACAATATAAAACATACATCATTATACAATATATATATATATATATATATATATATATGCTATTTATGTATACTATGTGTACAGTGCGATGGAGTTTCCTTGGATTTGGCCAAAGGTCCTCAACTACAGGGCATCGCCTTGCTGAACATACCCTACACGCACGGCGGTTCCAATTTATGGGGCGAACATTTGTCTCAGAAACGCATACGCAAAAGTGCTGGACCTTTTAGCAAGAGCAAAAAACTCAAGTCCTCCGACAAAGAGCTCTCTGCAACCAGTTTCAATTCAGTGGATCTCTCCGTGGCGATACAGGGTACTCTGCAAGAGATTTCTTTACTTAGTTGATTTGATTGAAATTAATTTCTTTTTTCTTTCTGTTTTGCATTACAATTTATGTATATACTATATATACTCAGATATTGGTGATCGTCTGATTGAAGTTATTGGATTAGAGAATTGCCTACACATGGGTCAGGTTCGTACAGGCCTCCGTGCTTCGGGTCGTCGTCTGGCACAATGCAGTGAAGTCTATATTAAGACAACAAAAACATATCCCATGCAAATAGATGGCGAACCATGGATGCAAGGATCGTGCACGGTTAGTATGATGATGGCATACCATCCATCCTCTACCTTCTATCTAACTTTCTATACTTCTTGATTTTCTATCTGTGTTCTTTAGATACAAATTACACACAAGAACCAAGTTCCTATGTTAATAGCTCCTCGATCCGAGAAAGGCCGTGGGTTTTTCAATATGCTGTGCAGCTGATTCCGGCATAGTGCATCGACAAGTTGCATTGTCGATCACCAAAAAGAACCTAACGAACCGGACTTAGACGACGACGATGATGATGACGATGATAATGAAGATCTTGCATTAGAAGTAAATGATGATAGAGATAAACAGAATTTTAAACTAAAGAAAAGTACCACCGTCCAAACTATACAATAGCTTTAAAATTAAGATGAAATGTCTATACTAGAGAATGTGTCTGTTAGCAGTGTTGGAAAATATCATGAATATTTGAAAAAAGGTATATTAAATATATAAAAAAAAACGAATAAATTATTATATATTGATTAGTTTATACATACATATTTATGTATATGTAAATGCATTTTTATGTGAGCTTTAAATTATAATTATTTACACAAAATATATAAAAATATTAAATATATTTAATAATAAAACAAAACAAAGGATGGACAGTAAGCAACTGCCCACCAAAACCCAAATACTAGAAACAAAAATACCAAAAAAAAAAAAAATATATCAATATTAACATTGTTAATGAAATAAAAAAGCTTTAGTTTTTTAGCGCTCAATGTGCTTATAATTAGTAAAAATATATATATAACAAAAAATTGATATACAAATTGATATAGAAATACATGTAATTGAAAAAAATAAATAATATTATTAAACTAACAAAATAATAGAAACATAAATCGCATTTTAAACAAATAAATTTATAAAATAAATTAATAAAAAAAAAAAAAATGTCCAAGAATGCAACAAAAATGAGACCAACAAAATACAAAACAAAAACAACAAAAAAAGAGAAATAAAATTCGATTTTATTTATTAATTTTTTATTGTATTTCCTCCTATAATATATTTTTTTTTTTTTTTTGTCTAATAAAATATACAACTTCACCATAGAGAAAGTATAGTATAGTATCAAGTATGTATATGAATAATAATAAAAAAAAAATTATAAGTAGTTTATTATTGTAATTCAAATATTTATTTGGCATTTATATAAATAAAAAAATAATCTTTAGATAATATCGTGTACTAATTGCTTATAAAGCAATTTCGATAATTTTTAATAAATATTTATTCAGATATTTTTTTTTTTTTTTTTTGTTTAACTTCAATTTATTTTTTTCTTTTGTTCAAACATATCAATATAGTAGTTGAATAAGTAAAAATGAAACTAAAAGCAGAAGTAGGAAAAAGTGATTAAGTTCGGTTATTTCCGAAGTTTAAATACCTTTCACACTCTTCTAGATGAGAAATTGGAGATTTTTCCAATACAAAAAATATAATTTATAGGTGATTTTGTATGAAATAATGGGCTGATCAATACAATGTTTTTAATAAGTTATATTTGCAGACATTATCCTGCTTCTCCCTCTCAAAAAAATAATGGATACTGATTGGTTGACAAGATGAGATGCATCTCACTTACACACCTCACTTTTTTCGATTCATTTAGGTTCTTTGGCACTTCACTTTGGTTTTTTTCAATTTTGTTTTCCAAAACCTATGAAAATCTGTTAGGTAGTTTTTGAATTCATATCGTTCAGACAAACAGAATCGACAGGGGACTTTGTTTTATAATATGTTTAGATAGAAACCATGGCGGCGTTGCTACTCCCTGTCAAAAAAATCATTAAAATCCGTTTTACACGGGATTTATTGAAATATATTTATTTTATTTTGTTATGACTCACAATTTAAAAAAAGGAATTGATTAATTATCTGAAATATTTGACAAAGAGTATTAGATTTATTTGAAATAATGTACTCCAAAAAAAGTCTGTATCTCCACAACTATGCTACCTACCATCCAGTTGACCCAATAGGTACAACAACAAAAAAATTCATCAAAATTGGTCATGCCATTCTCGAGTTTTGCGCTTAGTAACACATTTAGCTATTAATTTGTTAATCGTTCTAACTTCGTTGTCGTATCCTCAAGGCTCTTATCTAAGTTTCCATGTATTCTCCCAAGAGATTTCGAATCTGCACACTAGGTTTGTGAAAGATATAAACAAAATATAAATATTATAATAAATATAATATTAAATAAAATAAAAATATATATATATATATATATATAATTAATATTTTATTAAATAATTAATTTACATACTTATATAGATTGATGTATTTTGTATATATAGAGATATATGGAGAAAAAACATAACTTGTTTAATTGTATATCAATAAATGGTGAAGCTTTAAATAAATATTTTTATGGTATCGTAAAGAAAACGAATATTATAATTATTATAAGAATTAATAATAATAATAAAAAAATAAAAATAAAGAATTATATGTTATAATGAAATACGTAGTACCGAAGACAAAGATCGCTGTGCAGAGGACTTTAAATTAAAATATATTACAAACTAGCATCAATAGACCGATAAAATAATAATATTAATATTGTTATAATGAAATGAAAACAAATACAAGAAACAATAATTTCGGTTCCACCGAAATTTAAATACTCTTCGGACCACCACTAGCAATAGGAAAAACAAAACAAATATATAAAATATATATATTCAAGTAACTTCTTAAAATATTGTGGTTTGATTGCATAGGAACAACATATTATTTATACTAGTCAATTTTCACAATTATAAATTCTTTCGAAAGCTTTCTAATATTTCTATTGGAGTTGTAACTAGGGATATTCCGATGCAAGTAACTACAATACTTGATGGTACTAATCACTTTTCATTCCATACCAAGTACTTTTGTACTCATTATTCTTTTGCAATACTTACTTGGTATTAAATGATAATGAAAATGATAATAAATGAAATTCTTTTCACAAAACATTTGTTATTTTTTGGGAAATTTAGGGCAACAATATTTCTGTGCTTAACCTTCAAAAAAAAAAATTGGTAAAAATTAACTTTTTTTCTTTTTAAATTCACATGAAAAATTTTAAAAATTACTCATTCAATACTTGAAAATGCCAATAGTTTTGTTGTTATCTAAATAAATTTTAAGCGAACGCTGTTATGGAAGTTAGTTAACATGACCTCGCGGATACGGATATTAATGTAGGCGGATTTTGCTGCTTTGTCACCTTCTTAGAGCTTTCTCAAGGGTTCGTAAATTAAACCGGCTCCCCTCTTAACCAGACAATTTAACTTTACAGAGACGCACGGTGATATCGCACGCAATGACAAAACGTAAATACACCCCCGTTAAAACTCCTTTAAAAACATGTTAAAAATATGAAGCGGAGATTGGATTTCTTGCGAATGTGCCGCACTTCCGGAGGCGGAGGCAAGGTTCCGTTACAACACTAATTTCAATAAAGCTTTCAAGATATCATACATAATTATAGTAAACATTGAGATCAATGCGATTAATGCAATTCAATTTTCAAAATAAATACTATTATAATAATAGCTGACTTTTCAGAAGTAGTGATTGTCTAAGAGAAGTTTTTCTATAAAAAATCCAAACTTTTCCGATCTAAATTTATATGAAAGATACTCGTATATATATATTTATATGAAAATTTCAAGTGAAATTAGTATATATAAAATATAAGTATATTTATTACCCACAATAGTATGTATATCACCTGATAAATTTAATAACAAAATACAGCTATAGCTTTCCGTTCAAAACCAATATAATGTAAATATATATTAGGTACGAGCATTGATTGTTAGTTCCTCGGTTCCATTCAACTTATCTCATAAAATAAAACTCACAGATAAACATAACTAAAATACTTAAATGATTAAGTTAAATCCTCTCAATAATATTGTATGGAAATATTATTGTATATATGTCTGTAACTTATGTTTGTATTTTTGAAGAGTTTAATAGTTCACAATTGCTTGTTATAAATTTAAATTGACATACATATGTATTAACATATTAAGCACATACGAATATTAGAAGAATCAGATACTCATGTAAATGTTTAACAAATAAATAAAATATAATAAAGACAAATTAACAAATTTTAAGCTTAAATGAATTGGCTTCAAAATATAATTTATTTTAAACTGTAAAAATAGAATATTAGACCAATTTTGGTTCTTGTTATAATTGTAATTATTTGTAAATAAAAATAAAGATCAAAATCTAAATTTGGTCTTAACGAAGCATACATACACTTCACAAAAAACATATGATTTGAAAATAGACAACTAAAACCATATATAATTTCACACTAGTAATGTCAACTGTACTAAAGTTGTGTCAATTTATGTAGAGATCATATTGTCTGCATAAATTATGTAGAACTAGCAATCCGGCGTGCTTCGGTACTCTCCGAAAACAGGCTTTGTACGGGAATGATAGAAAGAGTGAAAGAACAAATATATATGACAAATTTGATCCATAAATTCCTTCTTTTTCCGGTGGTCCGATCCGTACAAAACTTTACTCAAACATTCACCAGATTATGCTAAAGTTTTCTGAAAATTTTGTCAAAATCGGTAAAGCAATTTCGGAGTCCATAAACCCCACATACATACATATATTGATAGATAGAAAATAGAATACCATAAATTAGAGGAAACTAAGTTAATTAAGGCACATTTCCGAAAGGAAATCTTGACAAAAAAAAAACCATGAGAGATGCTCATGTACAAGTTTTTTATACAAAACGAGAACCTCAAATGTCCAGATAATTTTGCATTTCTTTCAGTTTGGAATATGACCACAAATTTCTCTTTTGCCTACAATTTAAAACGAGTCACTGACTATGCCTTTCGAATTCGAATTCTCTTCTATGCTTTACAAAAATCAGGCAAAAATGATAATACACTTTACTCCCTAGTGTTGTGTTGTGTTGTGTTGTGAAGTGTATAATAATAATAAATGAAAAAATTTGTTCAATATATATATATATATATCTATGTACTATATATATATGTATTGTATCTGAATTTTTTCGTATGTAAATAAATTCCAAATTGTTAATTGTTCTTTAAAATTTTAATACAATATGTTGTAGGAATGAAATAGGGAGCTGAAATGATTGCTTGCATACACTGCAAATTGTTTTTAATCATTTTTTACAAAATTTCCATTTTAATTTCTCACAATTCGACAAACTTTTGCTTTGCATTTATAAACAAAACAAAAAAGAAAAACAGCTAGTCAGAACTCAAAACATTTTACTCTCTGTGAAAAAGCTAATAATAAAAAAATTTCAATTTCTTTTGAAAAGATTTCCATTTTATTAGTCTTATATACAAAAATATGTTTACTTAAGGTCTTTCCAGTAATTCTGTATAAACTGTACTTCTTCAATTATAAACTTCAATTGGACGAAAAAGAAAGAAACTATCTACTGTTGTAAATATTAATGATCCGTCCGATTTTCTTATATTTATAATGTTTAAAGTCTTCTTCAGCAATTTCATTGTTTCATATAAATAATATAAATATCATTAATATTGTCTGATCTATTAAAATTCCCACACATAATAATAGACGTATAACAGTAATGTGTATGTTGTACTGGTCTCAACTTGATCATTCCAAGAAATTGTCAAAATAATGAAAAATGGCCTTTTGTCATGCTTATCCATTGATCAAACTTAAATAAGTATAGGATAAATTAAAATACATATAACATATACTATATATATATATTATTCATTTCTTTTAAATAGATATTGTAATATATGTATGTAAGTAGTTTATAAACTATTGAAATTAATCAGATAAGTGTATATTGCATAATAATATCACTAAACACAAAACAAAAATATTAAATAATAAGAATGACACATAATAATAGAAAACCTAAACTATTCTAGTCTAATCTCGGCATATGTAAAGTCAAAATTTTTTATAGTAATAAAGTCGATCAATATAATGTGTCTTGCATACGCAAATTATGCAATTTTTAAGTTCAGATTCAATGATTTTTATTTAACGATGACATTTTTACAGACATTTCTCAAAGGCTCAACCAACGTCAGTTGGTTACTTGGCCAGAGAATGAAGATACCACAGTAGAAGTTAACACTAATTATAATTAAAACTTAATTAAATACAATAAAATAAAAAAAAAAAAAAAAAATTTAATAAAATAATTATTATATTATAAATAAATAAATTAAAAATAGAAAATAAATATTAAATAAAATTTAAATAAACAGAAAATAAATTTTTAAATACAGATAAATATATACTACTTATATAAAAATAGGTGCAATGCTTGTTTAACATATTTACATTTAAAAAATATATATAGAAATAAATAAGTAGAATATATATTCATATATATTAATTTTGAAAAATATACATAAAAATGTATATTAAAATTTCATGTTATTTAATTTTATTTTATTTAATATGACAACAATTTAATTGTTTATGAAAAATATTCGATGTATATTTTTGCTTTAAATGCTAAATTAATAAAAACAAAAAATTTAACAAAAAATGATATTGAAAATTTAATGTATTTAGGGAAAATTTTATATTGCTCAAGGCTTGTTAAACATTTTTACTGAATAATTAATAAATTTGGTGAGATGAGATGAGAAGAGATGATTCCTTCCTTTTAATTGTGCCAATTTGTAGCTTTGCTAAAAATTAATAATTTTCAAAAAGAAAAAAACAATTTTATTGGATTAAAAAAACAAAATATATAATCAAATTGCATAATTAGAGATTATGGCAACTTGAATAAGTATACAAATAAACATATTTATGTACATACATACATACATATGTACATATAATGTATAGTATGTTTGTTAAGTATGTATGTATGTACTATATAAAACTAAGATTATAATTACAAATTATAATTTAATGTTTGTTAAGTAAATAATAGAAAATGCACTGCAATGAAAGGAAAGGAAATAGAAAATATTTTGCATAAATGTAAATTAAACAGAAAAACAAAAAAAAAAAACACTTAAATTGTTTAAAATATTTACCATTCAATTTAGCTATAATTCTAATTACAAAATACTCGTATATAACTATAATTATAAACATACATACGTATATCTACACAGTAAATGTACATAGATATACGAGTATAGTAGAAATATGTAAAAAAGTATATTAAAAATAAATAGATGTTTATTCATGTCATTTATATAAATGTATTTTATTTGTACATTATTATTACTAGAAATCATAATCATACTGTTCTCATCATATGCTGAACTCTAATGTATATATAATATTTGTCAAATCAAGAGAGCAGCATCACCATTAAGAACTGCCTCCCATACTTGCCTTCAATTTTAAAGTCACTTAACACAAAGTACATATTTACTTTAGCTTTAGATTGTGAATGTAAATTAATAATAATTATATACAAAAAAAAAATTTACAAAATTAATTGCTAATACACGAAAAATATTTCTTCGATATTCATACGAAAAAAAGTAAAGGGGAAAGTGCAAGTGAAAAGTTAGAATTTTCTTTTTTGACACGAAATCGTATTTAAAAAGCATGGCATACCAAAGTTTCAACAGGCAGCGTTACATCCAAACGACATTGGTATTGTCACAAATTTTAATATATTTCGTGACTCAAAAATTGTAGTACCAAGTAGTGTATACACGGTGTGTCCCAAAAATAACCGAACTTTTTGGGTAAAGAATAAAACACATATTGTATTATTTTTGAAAGTTATTATTTATTCAAAATAGGTTCCATTAGAGTCAATACAACGTTTGGCACGATCAACCAGCGCATGCATAGATTTTTTTATGACATTTATAGGAATGTTCACACACCACGGTTACGGCTGCTTGAATGGCTGGGATATCATCATAAAATGCTCCTTTCATCTTGGTTTTCATTTTTGGAAATAGAAAATAGTCACATGGTGAAAGATCAGGCGAATATGGAGGGTGGTTGATGAGAGAAATCCGTTTTTTCATCAAAAATTCGTGCAATAAACACAGAAGTTTTCCTGCTGGATATTCAGGTCTAACACGACAAATTCTTTTCCACAAACGATACAAAACGCCTAAATAGTATTCTCCATTAACAGTTCGACCCTCTGGAACAAATTCCTTATGGACAATACCCTTCGAATCATAAAAAGTAATCAACATTGTCTTGATTCGAGACTTCGATTACTAGCTTCTGGACGACCTGGCCTTAGGTCGTCATTTAAATCCTTACGACCATTTTTAAATCGTGTAAACCACGTATAAACTTGAGTACGACTCATACATTCATCACCATAAACTTTTCTCATCAATTAGTTTGTCTCAGCGAATTTTTTTTTCAAGTTTAACACAAATTTTTATATTTGCACTTTGTTCCATTTTTGTTTTGTTACATTAGCACTTTTTTTTTCTTTTATTGAAATGACTGTAACTTTCACATCTGTCATCCGATTTACATGAATTTAGGTGCACTTGAAAGAGGATGAAGTTATCTTTTTGATGCTGCAAATTTCAATGGATGGCGCTGCATGTTATATGATTTAAATATAAAGTTCGGTTATTTTTGGGACACACCGTGTATATTCTGAAAACAAAAATTGGCATGATGCCTGTTAGTGCCTTTATGCCATTGCGCCCTTATCTTATCAAGGGGGAAGGGGCATCGAAATTGGTAAAATACTGTTCGTTGTTAGATATTTTATATAAGTATTATATTAGATACTGTTTCAAGCAATGCTTTGAATCTTATGGCGGTTTGTTATTTTCGAATTAATAAATAAAAAGTATAGCATACTTCTAGTGTACATTTTTGTGTCAGTACCAATGTAAGACATTAATCTATTATACTATGGTTGATTTTGGCAATGTTTAATACGCTCTGTTCGATTTGCCGATGGTGCGATAGCAAACATAATTCATTAATTGCAGCTGTGCTGTCATGTACATGAACATGATACATTCAAATGCTGTTTTGAATTCATTCATTTGAAGGAAATTACTCATATTTTGTGTGCATGAATATATTCAAATCGGAATAAGATTTATTTATGCAAATGCCTACTATGAATGACAACTTGTCGTTCGTTGTCAAAGCACCTTTAGGAGTTGATTTGGATTGTGTAAAATTGTTAATGAAATCTACGTATTAAACAGTTCTTGAGATATGTTCTGTACAACTCGCTAAGGCCTCACCCACAGAAGCAGCAGAGATAATCAACAATTACTTACATACTTTAGCCAAGCTTTGGAATATCACCACTAACTGAACAAATCATCCAACTGTGATTTCACTCTGAGGTGTGGCTTTTATCTAGATATGCATATGGTCCAGAGGTCATTCCTAAAGTGAACCCAGTCCGGCACCCCGGTCTAATCATAGACAATCGCCTCACCTGGCATGCACATATAAAATCAATCACGTCATGGTGCTACTATGCTGCTACGTCGAACTATTAAACTTTCTTTAACAAACAAAAGATAGATTTGCATACAAATTTGAAGCATCACTGCCGCGTACAACATGACAAAAGTTTAGGGCTTCCAAAACAAGGCTCTAAGAGAAATCACAGGAGCTCCATGGGTTGTCCTCAACACTACCTCACATATACATCTAAAAATGCCTTCAAAACCTAAGGAAGTCGTTTTACACAGCGGTCGTTACTATTAGCGACTGTACAGACATGCAACTTATAATGGTGGCAGCTTTCACCCAAAATGCGACACGATTGGACTGAAAAGACTCTACCGAAACGAACGAACAAAAGTCTCCCACTACTTTCGTCTGTCTGAACGCGATAAACTCAAAAACTACGGAACAGATTTTCATACGATTTTCACCAATGGTTAGAGAGATTTATGAGGAAGGAGAAAATAGAAAAATATCAACGGAAAACCCGAAAAATCGAAAGGAGTGAGGTGTGTAAATGAGATGCATATAAAGTTTAGAGAAATGTTTTATAATCAATCAAATCGCCTATGAAAACGTCTGCTCGATTATCTAGTTTTTATTATTGTACATATTAATCAAATTAATATTTTGTGTTCTTATGTGCACCGTGGTACTTTAGTAACTCAGTTATTCACCGTCACCAACGATCAGAGACGAAACTGTTAGGCAAAGAAAAAGACTCATCTCACGACCATGATAATCAATTGGCAATCAACCTGCTGGAAAAACAGCAGACACAGGCGCTTCCCAAAAAAGCAATGCTCTTCGGCTCTCCCGTTTCCCTTCCCGGACAAGTGATCCACCAATAAATTAAAAATATTAACATTTGATTTTTCAGTTTTCATTCAAATTTCGCCTACTGTCGTCATTGACAGATATATTGCAAATAAAGAAGGATAATAAAAAGAAAAACATTTATCAGTTTTGTCAAAAAAAACAAAAATGGAAAGCATACTTTTAGGAATCACATTTTTTATTAATTAGGATTCCATACCCATAGGGAGCTAACGGGACCCTATTACTAAGCTTACGATATCCGCCCGTCTCCTGCTATATCTCATGAACCGTAATAGGTAGAGAGTTGAAATTTTCACAGAGTGTGTAATTCACTTGGGTGTAGAACGACAAATACTAAAAATACACATTTTTAGAAGCATTGTTCTTTAATTTAACCTTTTGTTTTTTTTTTTTTTTTTTTTTAGTATATTTTTAAGCTGTAATTGTAGTATACTTTTAGGCTGTTAAATATCCGCACAAATTAATATTTTAAGCAAAAAATCTTGTACAATGATACGGAACCCTCCGTGTGCGAGTCCGACTCACACTTAGCTGATATTTTAATTCTTTAAGAAACATACATGACTAGCAAACAACTCGTAACTTTTGTGGAAAATAAGGATACCCTCCGCGTTAGTATCGTTTTAATTGATTGAGCTGTGATCAGAGCGATCGTCAGGATGAAATATGTCGGTTAGAATGCAAATGCAGAAACTTCTATTTCTGATTACAATATTATTAGTATTATTCTTTTAATTTTCCATATTCATTTCGTAAATTTAAGCCAACATATGGTCCCATAAGACTTATAAAAGTCAAAACTCGATTATGACTTTTTGAACCTTCGAATTGTGCCAAAATCTCAGCTGTACGACATGGATGAAGTGCCAAATATGGTCGAAATAGTATTGGATGATCCATTTGTGTCAATATATTAAGCATATCAGTGCGTTCAAATGTATGGAAATTTCGGAATAAATGCCAAGAAGCTTCAAGATCAAGTAAACTGCCATCTGCAAAAAAAGAAATTTATAATTTAATTGATCAGAACATATTTAATGGTACAGAGAATTAATACCAAATCTGTTTGCTTTAAAATAAAGTACAGGCACTTGATATGAAATACTATAAATCACATGATATTCCAATTGTATTAGATCATCAACTTTGTTTTCAGTTGACTCATTGGACAATTCAAAGTTCTTTTTTTGCTTAAAACATAGAAAAGTATTTGGTGGTTCATCGTTCTAAAAAAATAAATCAAATCAATAAAAAACGTAATAAATTATGTACATGTAATTAAAATGTTACCTTTTCTTTGACAATAGTCCAAGAATCATTTAAACGTTCGGAGATTTTAAGAAATTCTTTAGCTTCTTCAAGGAATTCTGACCAACTTAATGTTTCGGTTGACATTATTATGTTTTTTTTTTATGTATGTGATTTCACTTTAGTTTTACTAATATTTCTTAGTTGCAAATCTGTTATGATGAAAATTATAAATTATTAACAATAAAGTTACATTTTACTTGCCATTTTTTGCCTTTTAGTCGCCTTGTACGACAAGCAGACAATACTGTGAGCATATTCTTTTCATATTTAGCCCTGCTCACTGGGTCTGCCAAAAGATGAATTTTTTAATCAATTTTCTATTACATTAAAGTAAACAGCATTTTATTTTTTCCTACAACAAATTGCGCTTTTGAGAATAATAAATTTATGCTTATTTTATTGTGTTTTAAGCTTACGACATTAAAGCATTTCGCATTTTAACATTTTCAATGAAACAAATGGAATTCTTTCTCTTATAAAAGTTTAACAGAAAAGTAAGTCATCAATTGCATGTCAAGTAAGTATGTATAACTTATGAAAATATGAGACAAAAAAATTAAATAAAATAATTGCCAGCTAAACGATAAATAAATTAGTGTCGACAGTAAAACAAAGCAGAAACTGAACCTGCAGTTTCAAGCCGAATACATAATTATTTTCCCTTTCCATGAGCTGGTTTCTATCATCAGTCCTTCATATTTGAATTTCCATTTTCAAGATGACTGCTATTACTACTACCAGTTGACGCTTCTGTGGTGACAACATTTGAGTCCTGCACATTTTCATTAAGTCTCACTTGGACAACAGTGACAGCACCAACTTTATCATCGAATTTACATGTGACCGTGACCTCACTCAATTGAAATGTGAAAATCTGTGAACCATATTTTGTACGCAAGTAAACCGAACGCGGATCAGCTTCTAAAATATCAATAATGCATTGCTTTTGCACATGCAATTCACGTAATTGTTCTTCGGCATGTTCGTTGAAGCAAACGTTTAAGCGATGACTGGCCACCACCCAATTGGGAACGCGTACAGCACTTGGCGGTGGTGGTAAAGCGGAGAATTGTACTAAATCCAAATCATTTAAATCATCAGCAGTATTTGGTGTACTTCCGCTATTGCCCACAGCACCATTGAGTTCTGTATCGGATTCTTCACCGTCGGGTTCTTGACGTGAATCATAGAAATCTGGGGGATTCTCAGTTGTTCCAACTGAAATGCGACCTTTTAAAAAAATATATGAGGGATATTTTTAATAATAGATCAAATAAATATACCTGTTTCGACTCCTAACATGGGTGCATCATAGAATGGTATGTACGGCTTAATATCCAATACAGGTGTACCATCTACCATATCAGTGCCATAAAAAGTAATTGTTCCATTCTCGATTTTCTCAATTTCCACAAGTGATAGACCTATAGGGCAAGGTCGATGTGGAGAACGCGTTGAGAAAACACCTACACGCTCTCCACCCAACCTTGGAGGTGCAACCTTGGCCTTGGGATGCGCATTATTGCGATGGAAATGATAAATTAACCACAAATGTGAATACTCAGATAAACCATCAACCCAATGTTCTGGATTTGAAAATAAATCAGTGTCTAGTTCGACAATGCCGCGCAATCTGCTGCCAACACTTGATTGTCGTGGAACAGCACGTTTTTCAGGGAAAGCAGTACGAATGACGCCAATGGCACGGAAAAGTGGCTCATTAGGTGCAGGGGTATCCTAATATATAGAATAATTTAGATTAGATTTTGAGTATTCATTATATGTATTATTGTATTAAATTACCTGTTTAACATTGGTTGTTGATGTTGAGTCAACATCTTTGTTTTTGTGCTTTAGTTCTGGTGCCGCCGCCGCCGCTTGAGTGCATCCTTCACAACGAAATTCACGCAAAGCGAGGGTAATACGATCGATTTCCTTGCGTTGCACATGCTGCAAATTACGCACCTGTTGTCTATCAATAAATAGTAGTTAGAATTAGAGAATCACTATACATTTTATTCTCCCTTCAACCAACCTTAAATTATTTATTTCATTGCGTGCAATAGTCAATTGATTTCTCAAGTTTTCCTCGAGCATTTTAGCATCTTCTACCGTAGACATTTAGCGCAATTAAGTGGTATAAACACCACAAGCTTTAATATTGATATGTTATCATTAAAAAGTATAAATCAATTCAATTGTGTCCTTTCATCACTTTTGTTAAAAGCAAATCACACCCGGAAAGCCACATCAGAAACTCAGTTCACAATCACTAATTTTTAATCAAAAATTATTCGTTTGTAAACATTTCAAATAATCAATATTTTTATAAGAACCTTGATTTCTAATAATTATTTGCAAATTCTCTTTTTATTTCTTTTTATTACAAAAAAAAAATACGAAGTTTCTAATAAGTTTGCGTTTTCAACTAAATGTGAACACAAACAACAAAAAAAGTTTTGCCAGCCCTCAATCATCAAATACCTTTTAACACTGCAACTTTATAACACTTTATAGCACTGTTTATTGCAATCTAATGAGAATCGCGAGAGACTCGACAACCCTTTGTCTTAAAATATTGAAAATCATTCTGTGCGGTCCAAGCCAAATACACGATTTTGTTATTTTTGTGTAGTCACCCCAAAAAAGGTAAGAATAATTTTCAAATAAAATTTAACAAATATATTTCATTAATTTGCAAACATAAACAGTTTAGTTAACAGAACAATAAAATGTCACGCGGTAGCTCAGCCGGCTTTGACAGACACATTACCATCTTCTCGCCAGAGGGACGTCTTTACCAAGTCGGTATGTACCATTGTATGGACCAAAACCATTAACTCGATCATCGATTAACTCTCTTTGCTTTCTTATTGTTATAGAATATGCTTTTAAAGCCATTAACCAAGAAGGAATCACATCCGTGGCTCTTAAGAGCGGTGACTGTGCCGTGGTGGCAACACAAAAGAAAGTCACAGAAAAGCTTATTGTTGCCGAAACTGTAACTCATATGTTCAGGATTACAAAGCAGATTGGATGTGTAATGACTGGACGCATTGGTTAGTATAATAAATTAGAATAATTTAGAAGTGAATCTTTATTTTTTTTTTCTACTATCCTCAGCCGACAGTCGTTCCCAAGTGCAAAAGGCTCGCTATGAAGCTGCCAATTGGCTGTATAAATACGGCTACGAGATGCCTGTTGACGTGCTTTGCCGCCGCATTGCTGATATCAATCAAGTGTACACTCAGAATGCTGAGATGCGCCCACTGGGTTGCAGCATGATTTTAATCGCTTACGACGATGAAAATGGTCCCAGTGTTTTTAAAACAGATCCGGCCGGCTACTTCTGTGGTTTCCGTGCCGTCTCGGTGGGTGTTAAACAAGTTGAGGCCAGTAGTTATTTAGAAAAGAAATACAAGAATAATCTGTCCGAAGAGAAAGCCGTACAATTGGCCATCACATGCTTATCAAATGTATTAGCTGTAGATTTCAAGCCAAATGGCATTGAAATTGGGGTTGTTAGCAAGGAAAATCCCGATTTTAGAATGCTGGATGAGAAGGAAATTGAAGATCATTTAACCAAGATAGCTGAAAAGGATTAGATGCGTTCAATTTGGTAACGTAATTATTTTTTATAGATTTTTCTGTAATGGTTTTTTTTAATGATACATGGAGCCTGAACCGAATAAAAAAAAATTCAACCTAATCACCTCACTTTATATTTACGAGATTTATTTATTTTTTGTACGATTTACCGCCGTAGCGTATTACGAATGCCGCTACATCGAACTTGCGCTTACAACCTTCATAGTTCATGTAACGCACCTTTCCAAAGATCTTTCGTTCTGCCCAACCCTGATCGTGTACGCCACCAATGGACCACATGCAGCCAACATAACCATTTGGATCTCGACCATCCAAACTGTATTTATCATTTAGGAGTATGGCATACTCCAAAGCCTCTTCTGGTGTTGCCGCCCATTCGAGTATCTTTTTAGCCCAGTACATCCGTAAGAACCCATGCATTTTGCCTTCGCGTACCAGCTGCAATTGTGCCGAGTTCCAAAGATCATCATGCGTACGTGCAGTTTCAAATTCTGTAAGAGTATAGACCGGACTACGTTTGTCCTTTCGATGTTCATCGAGAGTTTTATAGGCCCAATCATGTAATCCCTTTAAATTATCATAATTTTCATTGAAATAACAGAAATTATCTGCCAATTCACGGCGCACAATAGCCTCCTCGCAAAAAGCCTCAACAGATGACTTGTGTTTCGCATGCAATCGTTTTACTTCAAGGACGCAACGTTGAACTGAGATTTGACCAAAATGGAACCATGGCGAAAGGCCTGAAACAGCATTCACTGTTGGATCATTACGTTTCGTATCATAGATTCGCAATCTCCGAACAATGAATTCATACAATTGTTTACAAGCAGCTTTGTAACCAGGTTTTGCCCAATCGACTTCATCCACAGACATGTCACACTCAAGCATCGCATGCGCAGCCTTCCATTCGACTTTGCTTAGATCATATTTAATACTATGTGGATGCTTAATTACTGGCGGAAACTCGGTTAGAAATTCCGATAGTTTTGTATTTATTTTGTTACGTATAGTGCGTGCTGCATATTCTTGTTTGTCCGATGCAATCCATAATGGTACCACATTATGTGCATCAACTTGGGTTAGCGGTACATCATCCGGCAATGCCTCCGTCACATCCTTTACCCATTTCATTGGTACTCGCAAAGGTGCAAAATCACAGACCACAGCGCCTATATCATGCTTGCGTACAAAATCTGGCAATCGCTCAACCGCGGGACCCATTAACAATTGAAATGGTATATTTAGAGTGTTCAACTCCTGTGACACTTCTTCCAATCCGCCAAGCATAAACTTGTAGTGACGCAATGTGGCATTTAAAAATTTTGGTACCAAACAAAATACCACCAAAAGTGGCAAATCTAATTTTAATGCCAATCTCTGTGCAAACAGCAAAGCCCAATTGTCCTGGACACGAACATCGCGAGACATCCAATACACAACGCCACCACTACAGTTCTCCTTCACCTCCTTAGCAGTGGACAGGACACGCACTCGTTTCTTTTTAAAAGCAAAATCTTCTATAGATGGCGATGTAGCATTCCGCTTTTTTTCTACGTGCTTCATAAATTCCTCTAGATTTGTGTAGGTAATTGATGATGATGCTTTTTCACTGGACGGAGGAGATTCATTGATGCCACTACCTTCTGATTTGTCCTTGGTTTTTGCTGATGAAGTTTTAGGTTTCTTGGTTGTTTTGCTTTCAGCAGCCGCAGTTTTTGACTTGGCACGCTTCATCATTAGAAAACTCCAGGACCTGTAAATATAAAAATGTATCGTTATAAATAAAAAAAAATAATTATTGTAAAAATATATGTGTTTACCTTAAGTTTCCATAAATTTGATGGCTTTCAAATAAAAGAGGCGCAAGATGCATTTGTTTATCGCCTCCCTCTTCATTTGGGAAAATATGCAATAAAACGCATTGTGCAACACTATTAACTGCATTCAGTGCTGTGAAAACGATTAAATTCCCAAATGCATGCGCCGTTAACAATTCAAATGAATATTAGCAGCAGGGTGGCTTCCGGGAGCGTGTCCGAGTGGTTAATATTCCGCAAAGAAACTTAGACAAATATTATTATAACGAGGTGCCTGCATAATCACACCAGTATACAAAATCGTCACGCAGCATGCAAATTAGTAACGCATTGACCTTCTGACCAGAAAGAAAAGAATGCAAAGGACACACATCCAGCAATCCTGTCAATCTTAGTTCTGGCTGCCTTATAAACACAGATACAAAATTTCCATTTCACACCTTGTAGTTATTAACGATGCATATTGTGGACAAATGACTTCATCTTTAAAGAACATATTGGAAATGCATATTGACATTACCAAGAAAAAAATGTAAATTATTTAGAGGATTCCCAAAAAATAAAAAAGGTTACAAAAAACCTACACTGCGACTAGTTTCTTTCATCCTTCTTTTCATTTTGCAGCTGAAATATGGTGTATCGCCCCTGATATATTAGTAGTATAGTAGTTTGACTGACATATCGAAAATTCCAATTGAATTTTTAATGTAGCATTTTCTTTACTCTGTATTGGTGGCAATAGTCCCACGTTCGATATGAATTCACTAGTTCATTTTCTTATTACCTGGTGGCTAGTGAATTCAGAGGAGAACCTTCTGGTGCGCGTTTCCATAGAAAGTTAGTAGCCCCTTTTCGCAGTACTGGTGGGTAGTGAATTTACCAGTAAAAAGTAATGCAGAGGCGAACCATTATTTGGTAGCAATAACTGACCGACCGATGATGGGTAACGCAGACGGTGGCAATAACTGGCGAAACAACCGGTGAATGGTAATGCAGGCGGTGGCAATTGACCCCTTACAATGACATCGCCATGTTAAATTCACCAGTTGAATACTACATGTAATGCTTGCATGGGAATATAGGAACTAGCATTGGTTCCAAAGGGACTAGCATCTCTATAAGACAGCATTTTTAAATATAAAAATAAGAAAATATTTTAAATTCAGATTAAAATTCTGCAATGGATTCGTAGACTGGAGTATTATCCACATACATAGGTTTCCTTAATACCAAGAGTTCCATTGCACAAGATAATGTAGGGATTAAAGCTATTTAATAACATTTTTAGCACATCGCTACCCTATTCCTTGGTGAGTTTAATTCAAATGTATTGTGTCAGCACAGGTCCAGAACAGGGCTGCCATTGTCTGGGGTTTTGCAGCATTCAAAGCCCATGGTATCCAATGCTTTATTTCTATGTTAGACTAAGTTTTTTTTTTAAATTTGATCAACTTTTAATAATTGATTTAATGTTCCATTGAGTTATATTTGTGTATATATATTTTCTAAATTGAAGAATATACAGGTTTCGTATAAGTTTTACAAGTATGTAAATACATACATTACAAGTTTTTAGCTAAGAAAGTTTTTTTTGTTTTGCTTTTTTTTTTTTTTTGTCTGTTGTAATATAAACTAGGGACTTCTTTAGTTGAATTAATCTGTAAGTGTTGTCCAAGAATTTTATATTATTCGATATAAATTTGATTTGTAATAATTTTTTATAGCAGCAACGCAACATACTCTCTCCTCTCCATTGTTACTTAATTTCAAATCCAATCCAATAAATATATGTATGTATTTCCTCATTAAATACATATGTATATGTAACTCTGATAAAAAAATGTACAATTCTATAACTTGTACAAATTTAGATATTTTTAATGTCTTTTTGATAGACATTCTAAAACTGCATAAACGGATTTAATTGATTTTTTTGTTTTCATCATGAATCAATCCACATTTGCCAATTTGGAAAAAAAAAACCATCAATTTTGGACTAATTTCATTTGTTTTATATAGAGATATATATGGATACAGATATATAGATAATAGTATCTTCTTCTTCTCTAATCTATATACTAAATTGTAAATTATAATTTCAAAAATTTTAAATTAATTTAATAGTCAAGTGCTTATGATAAAATTTTGGGTATGATGAAGTTTAATTTAGTTTAGTTTTGTATGTACAATTTGGAAAATAAATAAAACAAGAAATACAATTGAAGATAAGATATAAATTGATTATGCAATTATCCAATTGGAAAATATAAATAAATATAAATATATATGTTTATAAATTGTACTAAATGTCGACGACTATACTTTAATAATTTTTCATATAAGTATGTAATATATAAAAATAAATATGCTTGAGAAAAACAAAAAATGTTATTAAAATAAATACACATAATAACAATTTAAAAAAAAAAAAATTGTTTACAAAATTATAAATAAAATTATCACAATTAACAAAAGTGTTGAAAGTAATAAAATAGCTGACCATTGACGCTTGTCTGAAATGCAAAATTATATACTTAAATGAGTATATTGTCGGAATAATTTACCATATTGTTGACTTACCGTTGTTCATATGCAGAACTTTGGCAACTTTCTTCATAGTTGTATCCAATTTCGATTCGGTTGTATCGAATTCATTACCAAAATCATCTAACATGACCGCTTGCTCATCCAGTTCGACGCCAATTTGACGTGACACAGTCTTTAACGTTCCAATGGAATCACTTATCATATCCAATTGCTCATCCTGACCTTGCATCATACGTTGCTGTATGGACACAGTTTCACCAATGAAACGATGACTTGGACTATCAAGTCCCGTGCCATGCTGATTGTGATGATGATGGGCTCCACCACCAACACCGTAATGATTTGGGCTATCGAGTGCATTCTCCAATTTGGAGTATTTGGTTCCGCTGTGCCGTGAGGCAGCCGCTGCTGCTGCTGCTGCTGACATTGTGCCGGCAATTGTATTGGCCACTTGACTACCGCTATTGATAAGCGAATTGGTATTCGGACAATCCACTAGGAAAGTACGATCGCTGATGTTGTGATTATGCTCCTGATTGAGATGATCGATTTGGTCACCGTGACCGTTATGTTGCTGAAGTGGTGAAGTGCTACTATTATATTCGTTGTTGTCGAGTAAAGGTTGATGTGCTGTTATATCTCTGTCCCTGCTCCGATTCAGGCTCATCTTCTCTTTCATCTGCTTGACCTCATCGCGAGTGTTGTCAATGAAATGGCGCCGGCTAGAGAGTTCACGGTTATCTATACGAAATTTATTCGGATTCTTTTCAACAATGCGTATTGGTTAAAAGATAAAGATAGAGATGAAGATAGAAAGAGGGAGAATAAAACGAGTTAAGGATTACAAATCACATGGTAAAAGTGCGAAAATGCACTTTAAAAATTTAAAAAACAATAAAAACAGATGATAGCAAAGCACGAAAAATTTCCAAATCAAATTGATTTTTCACACAACTTTGTGAGAATCTCGGAAATGTCAATATTTGTACATTTTACGCGGCATTGCTTCGCCGTTTATGATGAGTTTGTTTTTAAAAAAAGGATATTGATTGTATCTTCTAAATCCTCTAGGTCCCATTCGATGCTTCGCAATGAATTCCGTAACTCAGTTGTAGTCCATTCGACTTCTGCGCCCCCACCTTCACCCAATTCTCGCCAACGCAAATAAAGACCTCGTGTCTTGTTCAATGCTTTAAAAACCTCGCTGAAATTATTAAAGAAACAAAACATAAAAGAAAATTGCATTTTATTAGACGAACACAAGAATACACAAAAATATAAAACGCACTCTTTCACCACAAAGAAAGGATCTTCCAACGACATGACCCGTTCACTATTTCTTGTTTATTATATTTAAATGGCACTTAATTTAAGTTTTCGTTTAACGCTGCAACGTTATTTCCTTTTCCTCTTTTATGACACCTTTTCGATTATATGGTAAAAGTTCATAGATTTTTTTTTCCGTTCTTGCCCACTTTGCACTCAGTCACTGATGGCCTTTGCCACGGAAACAACCCCCAAAATATAACGGTAAATAATAGACAAGAAGTCAACCACTAAAGAGGGTTGGCTGGTTGGTTGTTGCTCGCCAATAGTGTGATGATATGCTCCTTGCTTTATGTGCAAGAATTCTTTCAAATTTTCACCGTTTTTTTTTTTTTATTTATTTTAGTTTTTCATGATGTGTAATTAACTATTTTAACTTGTAATTCTTGGCATATTAGTTAAATTCTAAAAGGGCTTATCGATTTTTATCTCTATTTATTCGACACTTGAAAACTTTGTTATCAAAGACACTCGTTCGTTCTTTCGTTCGTTTGTTCTTCTTTAATAAATAATCGCAATTTATTAATGAACTTTTCCCGAGTTTGTCGCACTTTAACTGTATTTTATTCAACTCGGCCGTAACGGTGCTACGAGCGTTCTGAGTTCTGTTCTGATGGGGTTTGTGCTTGTATTGGGTCACTCTTTATTTACATGCTCTCTGCGCCAGCGCCAATACATGTAATAGAACGAAAACAGAGTAGAACCAGAATGTAATTCACTCGAGAGAGCAATCAGGTGTTCAAGCTGCCTGCTCCCTTCCCAAAAACTAAAATCTTTTGTAATTGCTAAGGCGGATGAGATGCTCAGATGCCCTTCAGATGGCAAAAATCATATTTTAATTTGTTTTAAGGATGTCTGTATTCAACCCACCAATCGTGAATCAAATTATCACGTATGATGACAAATGAACCGCCTAGCACACTGATAGCCAACTATAATATCGGTGTAGATGAAATGATACAAAGCAGAGGCTAACAAAGACAAACACCCAGCAAAAGAATGTGATGGTGTAAATCTGGTGAGATTAGATGGAATCAGTCTATTCTGAGCTTCTTTTATAAAACAAAATAATCAGTTCTGATGTTTACTATGAGAATATATTTTACTTGCATTAAAACGTCATTCGGACAAATGTCATTACAAGACCACATGCTTTCTACTTGCATATTGTAGGGTATTACCAACTTATAATTTACTGTCATGCGCCTTTCAATTGTTTGTACATTTTACAACTTACCAAAACATCATTTAATAATAACTAAAACTTTGTTTTAACATATTGTAATAAAATGCAAAGCAATTCCTTTACATCAAAACAGAAAATAAATTCACCATATTCACTTGCCTCTTCTTTAGCACTGGTATATAATAATTGATAAATTATGTGATTATTAATTAAATATTACATTTATTTGCGCACTTTCAATTTTGAATATCTTCTAATTTGTATCTTGTATGAAATAAATATGCCGAAATTTGGCACGAAAATTTTACTTTTGTTTAATTTTTTGGGTTCATTGAGAATAAACAGCTGATTTGAACTCGAAGCATTTCATTGCAGTGTTGAAAAATGTCACAATACACACAACATTAACAGTGATGTTAAATTTAAAATTATTCAATTGCAACCGTTAATGTTACATAAAATTAATGATATAAATAAATTGATAAATATTCTTTTCAAGAAATAATTAATTACTATTATGATTTAAGTATCTATTAGTCTCTTAATTTTTTGTTAATTTATCATAACATCCACACGTTCTCTTACAATAAATGAAAGCGCAATTAAACTCACTGATAACAGTTTCTCTGAACGACCGAACGAACACCAATCAATGTCTGCTGGTAAATTTAAGTTTTATCAGTTCATTATTGGCTAAACAAGGCTAAAGTTGTGTCAACGTAAATTGTTTATTGTCATCAGCAACAAATATTAGCAGACAATAGACAACACTTAAAAAAAGAAGATTATTTCACAAAGCACTTAAAGAAAAAAAAAACTGCTGAAATGCTGCAAAACGATGCAGTAAGGAATCTGCAATATGACAGTGAAATTCGTGTTGGCCAACCACATGCAACAACAGGTGAACCTAGAGGTAATTTTCTTCTCTAGATCAAATATATAAAATAACATTATTATTATTATTTTCATAACTAGACCCTACTGACTGACTCATTTATTGTAAGTATTGTTAGCTTGGTAAAAAGAAAAAAAAAAATATAAACCCATTTAACTGATAATGAAATTAAGTTTGTTGGTGTTTGGGATTAAACAGGGTAAAGTGTAGTGGTATCACTTTAATATCTTATCAATCGGTCTGCATGTTTATTGTTTCGAATGAAATATTTTCGTTATTCTTTCTGACATTTCGTATTCTATTATGAACCAATTTCTTTTGTTAGTGTACGATGGTCCCCAAAGTATAACTTCACAGCCAAGACAACAATCGGGTAAGTTTGAAAATTTCTCCATTTATAATAAACTATTGTACTATATATAAAAGTTAATATAATTTGTTTTAGAAACGGCAACTCGCATTCCACTCCCCATATCCACGGTCACCGGTGCTGCTAATCGCACTTTTATACCATTGGCTGGATATGATTTTTTGGCAGATTTGCCTTCTGTGCACATAGAACAAACATTTGAATTAAATGATAGTAAGTCCGTCATTCTAAAAAATTTTATAACCCATTAATTAATCACAATTTTACTATAATTTGAAGCTTTAACTGCTGTTGCATCTGAGAATCGTTATGTTGTACGTTCACCACTGGGTGATGCAATTTTTGCTGCCAGCGAAAGTTCTACACACAATCATCGTTTAATTTGGGGTTCTTCTCGTCCATTTCAAATGCATTTGCTTGACAAAACTCACCAGGAGGCTTTAGTTTTTCGCAAGAAAATGGCCCTTGGTTCAATATGTTGCCAGCCTAAGAATCTCGAGGTTTGGATACCACCGGGAAATATTTTAGGACGCATTGTACAATCACCAACATTTACACAACCGCAATTTTTCATAGAAGATGGGGTCGGAAATCCTATATTTTGTGTTGTAGGACCAGCGAATTCGGGGTTCTGTTGTTTTTGTCTACCCAAAGAGTGTTTCTTTAAGGTACCGTATGGCTCACTTTCTTATAATCCTATAAAACTTTAATCAAATGTTATTCTTATAGATACACTCTGGTGGGGATTTACGTGCCTCCATTGATCACAAGTGGCTTGCTAGCAAATCCCAATATACCACAAATATTTATTTTAGTGATTCCAAATTATCAGCTAAGGAGAGAGCCCTAATACTAGCAGTCGGTTTTTTATTGGTGTGTAAACCTCAAGATCATATTAAATCCACCTATTAATATAATATTATCCACAGGAATACATGTATTTTCAGACCCGATTTTAATAGATGAATCCGATAATGATAAACTTTGTGGTATACGAGTGCCGCCATCATTTCTGTGTTGGGAATGAATAATTTTTCTTTTGGTTTTTTAATAAAAATAACTTAAATCAAATACAAAAAATTGTGATTATTTTTGAATGAAATTTTTTGTTTTTTATTTCAATTTTTTTTAAATTTTTTGTATAACTTTATCCATGATTTTTCATTATTTTGATATATTTATATTTTATGCATTCACAACATAATCATCTCATCACTTCATTTGATTTTTACTACACATTTATGTATTGTATATATTGTTAATTATAATTATAATATTATATATATTTATATATATATATAAATATTTACTAATTTATTTATTTTATAAACAAATATGTTTTGCGTTAATTTGTACAATTATTTTTCTATATTTATTAATTTGTTTTTTTACTAACTTAAAATCGAAGATTCTTAAATCATATGACAACATTAAACATTTAAAATTTATAAAAACTTTTATTTATTCTATATACAACTAGCTCATTTTCTTATTAATTTTTTTTTTTTTTAATATGAAAACAAATAAAAAAAAATAAGCAATTTTTATTAATTTAAAATGAAAATTAGATTTTTGTTTTAAACCCAAATTTCATTGTTTAATAAAATTATAGAGTCTCGTGGTCTCATTGATTTAAATGAAAATATACAAAAACAAAAAAAAATCATTTAAAATCTAAACAAATTTTTTTTTTAATAATTAAACTAAATTATATGTATAAAAAATAATTAATAATTTTAAATTAGGAAGAGCAACGTGATTTCAGGTTAATCATCATTTTATTTTTGTTTTAATATAAAAATTTTACTAAAAAGTGGTGCCAAGTATAGATAATTAAGGAAAATTCAATGGAGAAGATCAGAGAGTAGAGTGTTGCTAGGCAACTGAAAGTTAGGGTATAAAGAAACAGATATCAATAGGATAGAGTTTTTTGTTTTAATATAAGTATGTAGATAGGTTAATACACTCACAGCACTTAAAGAGAGTTTCTGTAAAACATATACATATTATAAATAGATTGGTATATTGTATATAGTGTATATGGTGTATATAAAATTTATATAGTAATAAATCTGTAGATGATGGGGATGTTTTTATTATTATTAATTTTTTTTTTTTTTTTTTTTTTTTTTGAGACCTGCCGAGGTTCATATATGTATTTTTTAGATAATCTATATATGTATGTTTTCAAAATGTGGGGTTCCATGTACTGATATTGTATATCTTAAAAGCTAAATGGTTCGCACATTCACATTATACTATGGTATATGTTTTTACCATTTCTATTAGTTAAACACCTACTTAAATCCTAGACTTGTTTCTTGTACATTTTATAATAATGTACTACTTAAAATATAGATTAGTTTTGGATAAAGGGATACATGCACCCATAAATATATATGCTATATATTTACATATATATTCAGATCTAATAGTGCGTCCCCTAAAAATACTTAAAAATTATTAGCGCGTTGGGGTTTCTTTCATCTATCTATCTATATAAGTATCTATCTATCCATTTATCCACTATTATCTATGGATAAATTATACAAATTGTATATACAATAGATAAATCTTAGTTGGAATTGTTGTTGCAGTCAATTTTCATTGGTAACATAAACTTTTTGCTGGGCCCACATGAGATATGCAAAACTTTTCATCTGTTTTTTTTTTTTTTTTTTTCATTGATATGCTATGGATAATATATTTTGGTCATTGAAACTGGAGATTATTCTATTCTATTCTCCCATCATAAGAGTTCTTAGGATAACTGCAACAACAACTCATCATTTACAAATATTTACGCGACGGTGGTGATGGTCGTGGCGGTGGCTGATGTGATACATTAATATAGTTCTGCATGAGATTTGGTCGCATGAACTGATGCTGTTGTGATAGCTGATGACGTTGATGATGCTGATGACGATATTGGGTGAATTGGAAACGTTGTTGCGACTGATGCTGCTGTGGAGGTGGCCACGGCAGCATTGGCCTTATTCAAGTGTATTGAGTCATATAAGCGTACTGTCAGTTGGATGCCGCAGCAGAGGCAGCTGGCGATGGACTTGATTTAGGTGAAGCAGCAACAACTTTACGCACTCGCTTCTCACTTGTTGCTTGTTCTCCTTGATTGTCACTCTCTTCACCATTACTACTGAAGCTACCGGGAAGGCGACGCTTAAGATTATTCATTAAGCCATTGGCAATTGACTCATCCTCTGAGGTAGAGTTGGCGCGTTGCGGTGTATTTGCAGCACTATCGTTGTCCAATGATGCAATAGCGGATGCTGCTGCACTGGCAGCCGCACTGAAACCATCTTCGGAGGCGCTATCATGTGAACCTATGTTCGAGTTTCCAGCATCCTGAGCAAGTTGCATCATGCCTGAAGGAGTACTATAGCTACTTAACTTGGAGGGATCTTTTTCAAACAAACGCTGAGCAAGCGATTTCAGTGAGATTAACGAATTGTCACAATCACTAGTGTCGATCTCCGTAAGACTAATGCCAGCTCGTTCAATTTCTGCATATGTGCCAAATGGCAGTTTTTGTAAACATTCCAGCTTCTGGACGTGAGTCTTCGACCGTAAATGTTTTGCCAAGTGTCCATGTATACGGAAGGCGATCTTGCAGTCAGTGCATTCAAAGGGTCGTGGATTTGAAGTGGTTGGTACCCCAAAAGTGGATGTCATCATGACTTTGTTCTTGTGCGCCTCAGACCTTTCGTGCTTCTGCAGATGACCTTGTGTACGGAAGGAGATACCGCAGGCCTCACACTTGAACTTGCGCTCCATGTAATGTATGTTCATGTGCAGAGTTAATTGATGTTGACGTTGGAAAGTCTTCGCACAAATCGTGCAAGTGGGACGTGGATCACTTCCGGCGGTAGCAGCGATTGGCACCCGAGGAAAGACAGGTTGTATTTCTTTATTGCTATTTGTCGCACTGCTGGCTGTTGTGGTGGCGGCTGAGGTAACGGCAGTGGTGGTTATAGTGGAAGTGGAGATGGAGGTACTACTGCCGCTGCTACCCTTAAGACCATCTTCACCAACAACAAGAGTGCGAGCCGTACTAGCGCCACCACTGAGGACTCCAGTAAAATCAGTTGCATCTGGCTGCTGTATGGCAGCTGGTAAATTCGCATTGTGTGGCTCACTAGTGACTACTCGTGTCTTACTAACCTGCATGCTGGAGGACTTAACTTCTTGGTCAGATTGAGTTTCACTCTCTTCACTTTCTTCACATGTCTTAACAGACACTGTAGCAGGAAGCGGCGGCGGAGGAAGTACTGGTGTAACTACTTTGGGAGTAACTGTTACAGAGCATGTTGTGGCTGTCACCATTGGCACCGATAGCATATCTGGTGTTTTCACTTCATGCACTTCAATTTTCGGTACTTCAGTTGGTGGTACTGCTGGTTTTATTGACTCTACAACTGCGGGTGTGCTACTTATACCGGTTGACATAGTTGTTAATGTTGAGCTCATGGTGGTATAAGGAATAGCTGAGCTAGTAGCTATTGTTGAGAGTGGCACACTACACACAGTTATCGAACTCATTGTGTTCATTTTAGACAAAGAATCTACCATAAAGTTTCGAGAGATTTGACTCTGCTTCATCCTGGCGTTCTGCAATGCTTGTTCCTTTATATATGTTTGCAAAAGGACATTTTCGCTATCCGCTTTTGATTGTTCATCTGCTTCAGCGGAAAGTCGCACCTTGTCGGAGGCAAAGATTAAAGTTTTAAGGAAGCTACTG
Source organism: Amiota mariae (assembly GCA_035041805.1). Lineage (NCBI taxonomy): Eukaryota > Metazoa > Arthropoda > Insecta > Diptera > Drosophilidae > Amiota > Amiota mariae. Next base: position 5,600,419 of record JAWNKV010000550.1, read on the forward strand.
CCATCGTTACCACTGCCAAAGATCACGTCACGGATCTGTGCTTGAGAATGAACCGGCATCGAAATGGGGGCTTCATAAATCATTGTTGGCGTTGGAGTCACCGTAAGAGCTGGTGGCGTCGGTGTTGGTGTTAATGGTGCTGCAACAGCACGTGGTTTTGTCAAATCTATGGGAGCACTTTCATCATTCGATATTATATTATCGTTCCGGCGTTTGGGTTTTGATTCCTCAGGGTTAGAATAATACTGTTCTTGCTTTTGATAATCGAACGGCGGCTTGGGTGATGTAAAGGAGACAACACGTTTGATAGCGGTCGGATGTTGTGTAGTAGCAGCTGCTAAACTGCTAGAACCAGCCGAAGATCCGATGCTGTAGGCTGGACTAGCGGCAGGCAAGGGAGCACTGTTTGCATCGCTATTCTGTTGATATCCTCCGAGTTGAGGTGAAACACTCTGTGGTATGGGTGGAGTCATAGACAAGGACAACAGACATCTAGCGGCTTCATGTTCTTTAAGACGCGACTTGGATTCGTCAGTATCTGATAATTAGATAAATTCTCTTTAGAATAAGAGGGGATTGGATAGATGAGTAAAGTAACTTACCACTACTTTCAGTTTCATTGTCACTAAAGTCGTCTGAATCCGATTCACCAGGTATGGATGATGTGCGACCACCGGCCGAAGTAGTTGATTGTTGATCGAACTCGACATCTGGTTCGAGGAATTCACCATCAGCTGGCATTGGTCCTGGATTGATGCCCAACTCAATACATTTCTTGAAGTGTGTCTTCGATTGCATATGTTTGGTCAGGTTGCCTTTGGTCTTGAAACTATAGGAAAATATATAAATTGAGTTTATGTTCAAATTATTATAAAAGCATAAAGGACTAACCTGAAGTTACAATGGTTACAGGTGAAGGGGCGCACATCGGTGTGCGTACGAATGTGTTTCTTCAGCATTGATGGTTTTTTGCAACGAATTCCGCACTCGAGGCACACATAACGACCACGACCACGGCCACGTATGTAAGTATAATCCTCGTGTGATTCATAACCACCGACCAACAGTTGTGAGTTGCTGCCACCAGCAGCCGAACTACCATCCTTCTTTGATTCACCTTCATCGGGTGATGCTGATGATGTTGATGATGATGCTGGCTTTACAGCATTATCCGGACCTGCGTCAATTGGCTTCAATTGATGGTGATAGAATTGATCCTGATTGTTGGCATAGGGCGTCATGATGAGCTGCTGTGAGTTGACAACCGTATAGCTCATCTTATTGGCTCCAGCCATAGAGTGTGTGATAACCTTTTGACGTGAATCGTACAGTGCGATTACTTCTTTGGGTTTAAAGCCCAATGGATGAGGATTATTTTCGGCACACACCTGCCAGACACTATACATGGACAACTTATGCATACCAGCCACATAAGACGGCTGAGGGCAGTTCACAGTGCAATAGAACATCTTGGTGCTGCACTTGAGACCCAGATATGTGTAGGCGTGACCATTTAGGTAAAGCTGTACACAAGACTTTGAAGGGCGTGGTGTTTCCGGTGAGATTAATGGTAATGTATTGGCAGTTGGAGTTATACCATGATGACGTTTAGGAGTAAAAGTACCCGGCTTGAGTGGCAAGCTAGTGGGACGTAAAAACTTTGATTTTTTTGTGTCGCCATTGGGTGTGTCCGTCTCGGGTGTGGGTGGTGTCTCCACATGCAAGGGTGTCAGCGAATTGGAGTTCATGGCATCTAACTTTGTTGCAGTAGAAGACTCATTGCTAGGCTTTGCAATATTGTCAAAGTTAAAGTGACGAGTTTCTTGTTCTGGGACTGTTGATGCTGAAGCCTTTGTCGCTGGCACAGAATTCTTGCGAGGACTAAGATTATCGGCAATGCGTAAAAAGTTGAATGATTTCTTGGGAACATCCAGACTATTGCCGCTACCATTGTTGTTAACCTTATTCCATTGCAATGCATTACGTTGGCCAGGCGTCGGTGGTTGACGACTGAATTCACTTGGCACATTTTGTACACCGCCAAAGGGTGAAAGCGATTTCAGTTCACCAACTGTAACTGTCAACATCTTAGATGCATCACCAACACCATTACCGGGCATGTTCAATAAGGGGCTGGGTTGTTTGCGATTTGGACTCGGATTTCTTCCTCTTGGCGGAGGCGGTAGTTGCAATTGTTGTGGCGGCGGTGGCAGTAGTTGCAATTGTGGCGTTAAGTTATTGGGCCCTGGTATACCAGGAACATACGGTATTACCTTATCGGCGCCAACAGACATTGGCGGCAGAGTCAAAGGATTAAATGCCGTAATCGAATTGATGGGCGGAAACTGGAAATGCTGTGGCATATTGGAGTTGGCCGCCGCTAGGCTACTGAACGCAATGCTTGCATTAATAGATTTTGGTGTGAGCGTGGCTAGTAGATCATTTGTTCTCCGTTCCTTGGTATCCTTTGGAAGAGGCTTCGCAGACATGTCTTGAAACGTGCCACCGGACAATAATGGTGTGCGTATCATTTTCGGACTTTTATCAAGATCAGTGCATTCAGAGATCGGAATCATCGAGCCTCCGGATGATGTAAAACGACGTAGTCGTTCTTCTTTCTTGCTTAGTAGCAACTCGTTGGCTCCACTCACTGAGATTAATGCTTGCATATCTCCGCCACTATTGTTATTATTATAGATTCCTTCACTTGACCCTGGCCCGTTTGTATAGTGTTCATCGAACTTAGAGCGTTTGGCTTGAGTAGGCTGACTTTCGTTTGGAAATTGCCGATCGTCGTGCATTTTTGTAATGACAACATCTTCAGATTTTCGTGCCAGGCTTTGATGATTGTAATCGACCAATGGTGTCTTACCCAACAAAGGACCCGGCGAAGGCAATGGCGTATCAACAAAACGCAAAGCGTGTGATTCTGTTGCAATGGTTGCAGCGGCAATATTTGTTGCCACCACGTTAGTTAAAGTTGATGAAGCTGTCACAACTCCACCACCACCACTATTAGTGTTACCACTGGCTGCTGATGTTGTTGTTGCTGTTGCACTTGTACGTGCAGGCGACTGGGAGGCACTTAAGCGACTCAACACTAAACTGCTTGGTTTGGTTTTTAGCTGAGACCAAGCCAATTTGGCCAGAGATAGTGGATTCTTTGAGAATGCCAATTGGTTTTTCAATTCCGGTAAACTCAATGACATCGAATTGGAACGAAAGTACTTCGATGATGGCGATGAGCATGGACTGATTGGCGCACTGGTCGAAGCATCCTGGCAGTATGTGCTATTATGCAACTTAAGATCGTCAGCAGTGCGGAACTCTTGTGCACATATGGGACAGGAATAAACAGCATCATCACCCTCACCGGTAGGTACCGCTAAGCCACGGGCATTGAGCAGTAAATTCTTAATAATTGAGTTGTTTGGTGCATTCTTTGCTGCTGCTGTTACATTAACACTGCTGCCTGTTGGTGTGACACTCGGATTGGGATGATCGAGGCTTTGACGTTTCTTTGGAGTGCTATTGCCAACAGTAGCTGAGGCAGGATTTGCACTCACTGGCTTAGGTTTGGCCGATAGATTCAGTGGTACATTGGTACCTTGTTGAGCTTGTAGAGCTACTAGTTCGGATTTGGGGACTAGTACGCTTAGCGGCAATTGTGCCTGCAATTGTGGATCGGGTCGGTATTGTGGTTGTTGTTGCAATGCTAATGGTAGTGGTGGTGGTGGAGTCTGGAGTTTTTGTGGCAAGCTTTGCTTCACATTTGTAATGAATGGACCAGCAACACGTTTCGAGATGCCATTTGGTGGCAGCAACTGTGATGGTGGCAAATCATCTAAGCGAATTTGTTGATGCTGCTGCTGTTGTTGTTGTTGTTGCTGCTGCTGTTGTTGTATTACTAAAAGTTGTTGTTGATATTGTTGTTGCAACTGTTGCTGTTGCATTTGATGTTGTTGCTGCTGTTGCTGCTGCTGTTGCTGTTGTTGCTGTTGTTTTTGTACAATTGCTTGTGCCAATTTAACATTTGTATCACGTTCGCTTGGTGGTTGAATCACAGTGGTGGTGTTGTTGTTGTTATTGTTGTTGTTGTTACCAAGCCCACTGACGGAACTGTTAGAGGTGCCATTGCTGCTATTGCTGTTCCCACTATTACTACTATTTGCATTATTAAAACTCCGAGAACGATTCAATTGCTTTGGATACTTCTTTTGGAGAAGCAACTCTTTGTTCTCAACAATTGCCTCATTCTGCGAGATTAACTTTGAAATATGCTCAGCTGCTGCAGCAGCTGTTGATGCAGCATTAGCCAAATAGTGAAGTGAGGTTTGTGGCTGCTGTAGATTGGTTGAAGACGAATGCGGTGGCATATGTGGCATTTGTTGTTGTATTGCTATAGGTTGTAGAGTAACAGGTGCAACAGAAGTAGTTATAGTAGCAGTTCCGGAAGGCAGTTGGGTTGGCAATGATGACTTATGCAACTGTAAGATATACATATTAGTTAGATGCCTTGTCAAAAAAAAAAAAATATTTATATCTTCAACACTTACCGTGGTTGCTTGTTGTTGTGTTGGTGGTGGTGGTCCTGGTAGAGGACTCTTTAGCAATGGGGAATTCTGTTGCGGATGTTGTTGTTGTTGCATTTGAAATTGTTGTTGCAGTTGCATTTGGTGATGGAACTGCTGCTGTTGCTGTGGCGTCATCATATGTAATGTGGCCAATGCCTGTTGATGAGCTACAACTGCTACAGCTGCTGCTTGATTGTAATATTGCTGAGGCGGTATATGGGCACTTGGATGTAACATGGCAGCAGCACCTGGTGGTGGTTGACCCAAATAGAAAACACCAGCAGCAGCTGCTGCTGCTAATGAAGCTTGTGTGGGCAATGGCGGTGGCAGTGCATTTGGATTCGCTGGTATTAAAAGTGTTTGAGCAGCGGCAGCAGCAGCAAGTTGGTGTTGTTGCTGCTGTTGCAGTTGCAACTGTAATTGATGTGTGTTAATGTGGTTATTGAGCTTCAATTGTGTGCTTGGCGACAATGAAGGATGTTGCTGCTGTAATTGCGGTTGTTGCTGCTGCTGTTGATGTGAGGTCAACTGCTGTTGGCTTATGTTGTGCGGCAATCTTTGTTGTTCGATACCAATTTGTTGTTGTTGTTGCTGGGCCAATTCCTTCCCCGTTGGTGCATATAATGCAGCATTATGGAATTTCGGTTTATATGGTTTATAATCAATTGATTGACGGTGTTGCGCAGTCGCCGAATTATTGCCAATTCCACCACCACTACCATCAATTGTTGCCGCTGCTGGTGCCAATGTACCAGCAGCAGGTGAGCCAAGTGGCAATGGTTGTTGTTGTTGTGGTTGTAGTTGTGCGGGTTGTTGTAAATATGTTATTTTTCCAGTCGACAATGTCGAAGGTGTTGATGATGATGTTGGCAAAGAATTTAGTTGATGTTGCTGATTTTGTGAATAAAATGACAAAGCTGGTGATGAATTGCTACCTTCATCTAAAGGTGAATCTGTACGACTTATCTGTATATATATAAAATAAAAAATATACATAAGTTTTTCATAATTTCATTCAAGTTTAGGTTAAACTTACAAACTCTGAGCTACTGTTGCTGAATTCATTATCAACTTCTTGGTCAGAGCCACCACATAAACCATCATCTGCATCTGCTGGTACTTCAATACCACGTTTACGTGCTGCATGAGAGCGTGATCTACAAAAGATAAATGATGATGATTGACATTAATTTTAGAAATGGACAATTATTTATCAAAAAATGATATAGGGATTTTCTATTGTACAAAAGTATGAATGAATTTATATTCTAGTACATATAAGGATTTGAGATGCGAGGCGCCTAATTCTCAGACACTACGCAGAGAGAAAAAGAGAGAATATTGTACCTTGATCGACACCTTTTGATATTGGAAGTCCGCCAAGCATGAATGTTGGCATTTCAATTTCTCACTTCAAGTTAACTTGCAAATAATCGTTGACACATTAAACGATTAATCGGTTGATTGATAAAAAAAAAGTGTTCCGCCTTCCAAATCATCCAATTTAACCAATCAATTGCAATAAATAATCGATAGTTCATTACTTTAACCATTTTATATAAAGAAAATTTTTGATGAACCGGATCGTTTTAACCGATTAAATGCAAGAGAATTTATACATTAATTTTTATTATAATATCCAATGAATTAACCGATAAATTGTACTTTTTCAATTAATCAATTAATAAATCGGTTAATCGATTAATTAAAAAGAACAATTAATTGAAATTAATCGGATTTACCGATCTATTCGATTAATAGTAAGGGAATTAATCCATTAATTTTAATTTTCAACGAATTAACCGATTAATCGTACTTTTTTGATTAATCATGCCATCACTAAGTAAAACCAAGAATATAGATTACGTTTTTATTACCTGCAATGTTTGTAGTAATTGCTTTTTGTTTTGAAAGCAATGCCACAGGTGTCACATGGAAATGGCCGTTCATTGGTATGTGCCCGGATGTGTTTTTCTAGTACCGATGGTTTTGTACAATTCAAATTGCAATAGGGACATACATGACGTCCACCACCCGGCACCGACTTATCATTGGGACTAATTAGTGCGGCACCATTTGGTGCCACTATCACTGCAGCTGCTGATGTTGGCTGCGTATGTTGTTGGTGTTGAGCAAATGTTGCTGGTGAAACTAATGTATTGGCGGCATAATTACTTGTTGTTGTTGCCGTCGTCATTGTATTTAATGAAGGAGTCCTTGGAACGTTTTGTATATGATTTGAACTTTTATTTTGTTGATTCTTAATGTTGTTGTTGCTTTCCACTGATGTTGTTGTAATTGTTGTTAATGCTGTTGGCAACATAACAACATTGTTAGTTGTGGTGGTCGTTGTGGCAGAAGTAGCAGCATGCAATATTGTTGAATAATGCTTCTCTCCTGACTGATGATGATGTTGTTGTTGCTGTTGATAAGCAGCACTATTTATATTATTATTATTATGTATGCTGAAATCAACAGTTGTTGATTGTTTTGATGGTGTTATTATATCTAAATGGCCATTGGTAAGTTTCAGAGAAGAAGAATCTACGGTTGCAGCACTTTTTGCAGCACTTGTTGGAGCAATTTGCAAATTGCTTGGTGGGGGTGGTGATAATGAACTTGCCGATGATAATGATGTTGTACGTCCTTGTTGTCCAACAAAATTATTATTATCAACTTCGGTTGTACTCGCAATACGTTTGAATTTTTTATGTAAATATTTGGAGTTACTCCATCCGCCGTGATTGCCATCCATGGTAATTGTTGCTGTCACTGCTCCTGCAACACCATTTGTGGCATCAGCAATATTTGCACTGGCACCAGTTGCAACAATGTTCACAGAAAACTGTGTTGTTGCTAATTCTGTTGTTGCTGCTGTTGTTGGTTTTGTATTTGTTGCTGCAACATGTTGTAGCGTCATGTTGCTATCACTATTCTTGTTATGCTTAGGCTTATCGCTAATACTTATTGCATAATTTTCACTAATACTACTATCACTTTTGTTGTTGTTGTTATTGGTGGTGCTGGTGGCGGTGGTGGTCTTGATGTTGTTGCTGATGGTGGTTGTTGTAGGCACTGTTGTGGCACTTGCGCTTGGTTTAATTTGTGCTGCTGCTGCTGCTGCTACTCCAGCAGATGATGATATTGTTGCTATTGTAGCTGCTGCTGTTACCTTTGCATTATCAACATTCAATTTCTCATTATCATTGGCATCGCTGGCAATTGTATTTTTCTTGTTATTATTGTTATTACACTTATCTTCGGTAGATGCTGCTTTTGTTGTCTTTTCCACTGAGGATGTTTCAACTGCTTTTGTTGCTGTTGCCGTTGCTACTACACTTGTTGATTTATTTTGTTTTGCTGATGGTTTTTGAGTTGTTGCTGTTGTTGCCTCAACACTTGTACGATATGTTTGTGTATTGTTGTTACTATTCTTTTTTGTGGTTGTTGTTGTTGTTGATGTTGCAGGTACACTGTTGCTTTTACTGCTACCTGCAGCTGCTGTTGTCCCAAGACGTTTCTCATTAACACGCGTTGGATTTGTTGCTTTTGTTTTATATTGTTTTGTGGTTTTATATTGTTTTGTTGTTGCTTTTGTTGTTGTTGTTGTTGTTGTTGCTGTGGCTGTTGCTGCTGCTGCTGTCACTGTGGTTGCATCTTCCATAGTAACGAGATTTGATTGTTTTGGTGTGCCACCAGGATCATCTTTAAATAAATAAAATAAAATAAATTAATTTAAATTGAATTTCTAATAATTTTAATAAATAAAAACTTAATAATTAATTTTAAATGAATTTCTAATAATTTTAATAAATAAAAACTTAATAATTAATTTACAAATTTCTTTTAAAAATATATTTTTTATCAAAAAAAAAAATTTATAAAAATTGACTAAATAAAAATAAACTTATTTTAGCATAATTTTAATATTTGCTAAAATTTTATGATTCTATTCTTTAATCTTTTTTTATTGTTTTAATTTATTATTATTTTTTTATAAATATTTATAAGATTTTTGTCGAAGTCTCATTTAATTTGAACAAATTTAAATGCTTAAAAAAACAAAAACAGGTGTGTAGTAGCGTAGAGAAGAATTGAGATGAGAATAAATTATAAAAATATTTGCAACTTTAGCACCACACATGATTTTTGCAATATAAAAACTCCCCAACAACAATTAAAAACCCACAAGAACTACGAGTAGACAGTTTGATTGAAGATTGGCTGCCCCCACACTATAATAGAAAGAAATATTGGAACAAAAAAAAAAACCACTTCCTACTACTTAATTAGCTTAATCTATCAAAAGATTAAAAACAAGCAAATTTTCCACGATATGTGGCCAGGATTTACTAGTAAATTATTTAGAAATATATTCTTAATAAACGAATTTTTCTCTTTTTTTAACACAATGAAAAATCGCGTATACGCAATGACAAATATATGAATTAAGTCCATGAACTCATCATCCCGATTTTACCCCTGTAATTATGATCTCTTGTTCATTAATTGATGGCATAAAATTTACAATAATATCGAAAGTTAAATGAGAAACTGACGAAGAAGATTGTGAGTAAAAATATTATTATTATTATTATTATGAATTAGGATAACAAATAACTTCATATACTACTTAGTGATAAAGCACTAGCTGCCATGGCTTTCAGCTCTGAGTTAAATAATATTTGTCAATGGGCACCAAAAAAAAAAAAAATTGAAGAATTTGCAACAAGACTCAGTTGAAAAAGGAAATGACATTTTTGAAAAATTTTTGCCACTTGCCTTTCGATGAATCAAATTTATTTTTGTTTAATATCATGGATAACGGCGGGACAACAACTATCAATATCGAATGCAAGACGGGATCGCTTCGGGAAGAGAACAATGGAATCAGAAGGGTGTAGTACACTGTACTACGATCATCTTAAGCCTGGTAAAACAGTTAATATCAACCGCTACAGATAGCAAAGGGTCAATTTCAATCATGCGTTGACCGAAAAACAGGCCAGAATGGGCCAGAAGATACACCAAAGTCATTTTGCAGCATGACAGCGCTCGCTCCTGCACATTTGCCCCGCTGTATTTGCCAAACATGGCTTCTTCCGATAATCATATCATTTCATCGATGGGACACGTACTGTTTGAGTAGCATTTCAAAACATTCAATGAAGTGAATGGAATGGCATCCATAAATGGAAAGAAAGTAACTAGTATTCCTAAATTATTCTGTATTTTTAATATAAAATATGATATTTTAAACTTGTATATCTAGTATATTTAACGCATAGTAGGCATCTGTAAATCCTTCAATAAGCGCTTGGCAAAATTAGTTCTTCAAACTAACAAAACCTACCTATGAAACTAATCAAACTTCCATCGTATACGCACCAACTCACAGTCAGCTTAAAGGAAATTTGTCAATTAGAAAGCTTATTGTCTATGACAATGTGAATCAAGATTAAAAATGTACTTATTACTTTATTTTTCTTATTTATTTATTTTATGTACTTGTACCTTTGATCATTATCATTGCTAACGGTTTTTTATGAGTTTCATTTTTTCTGAAACAAATGAAAATTACTTTGTAATCGATGTTATATTTCTTATCAACCCACAGAAATATGAATGCATTGCAAGCGAAGAAATATGACTGATAAGATTTCATTTCATTTATCATTAGTTTTTTTTTATTTATTTATTTATATTTATGTTTTTTTTTTTTTTTTTTTTTTTTGTGCTTATGATATGATTCACGTTCAATATATACTTATGTATATGGCACATATATAAATACGTGTTGAATATCACTCAGTGGGAGCAAGGTAAAATAAAATCATGATTCTAATCATTGATAAAAAATTTCAAGTGCCACTTACTACTAAATGATAAAAATAGCAAATAGTAAATAAGAGTATATTGATAAAGAGGGAGAAACGTCATAAAAACTAAAAGAAACTTTCTATTTTGATTGAATTTATTTCTGTTTTTTTTTTTTTTTTTGTTGGTTTGATCTCTTCTGTTATCGTATCTACTTTAAGACCTTTTGTCTGTGCTGTTTAGAAATTATTTGCTTTGCTTTGAAATGAAAAACTTATTTGCTCTTCTCCTCTCAAATACTTTTACATTTTTATTATATATACAAAATAAAATGAAACTAAAATAAAATTAGTAAATATTTACATTAACAATAAAAATAAACGACGATTGTATATTGAAATACATAGTATGTATTATATATTAAGTATATAATAATATGTATATAAGTGTTGCTACAAGTAGACATTGTCGTACAATAAAATAAAATTAAATAAAATAATTTTATTTAAAATAATTTTTTTTTTTTTGCCATTTTAATAGTATAGTTTAGTTGTTGGCAAGGCGCCTTATCAACGTCAAAGAAATAAAGAAAAAAAATAACAAACATATTATAACAAATGACATTTTAGATCATGGCAACCAACAACAACAAACATTTGAATTGAGTTATTATAATAATAGTATGTATTATAGCGTAGTTTCATTATTAGACTCAATAGAAATGATTTAGCATATTAAATTTAATGAAAAGTTTGTAATATACTTATTAAGAACCATTATATTAAGATCATTTGTTGCAGCATTGCATTTGTAAAACGATCAATAGACGACAGTGATGCCATATAAATCTTCTTCTAATATATTTATAAAAATTAGGGTTTTGTTTGTTCGTATGTTATGCGCTGTCATGCTGTTCAGCTGATTGCATTGATACTTTATGAATATGTATGGTTGGTTTCTTGGCTTGAACATAGGATAGTTTTGGTCCGAATATGTGTCCTTGTTCCCGAGATACGGGATATTCGAACAACCCATAAAAGTATACTACAAAAAATAACTGAAATAGCACTTTCATTTTCTGATACTCAAACTATTTTGTTGGTTGATACTCAACCTGTAACAGAGAGAATATAGTGATGCTTAAAAAGAAAACATATCCGATATCTGGCATTTGTCGCCGTTCCCGAGATCCGGGCCGCCTACGCAAAAAAAAAAACTGTATAATGACACTCAAACTGTGCTCAGATACTCAAACTGTATTCTTGGTTGATACTCAAACTGTAACAGAGTACACAAGCCTTGAAGCAACCAGTGCGTAATCGGGTCAGGAACGCTAGTTAATAATACATAATTCTAAATCAATTTGATAGTCTCTCATAATTGTATCTTTCATTATCAATCATCAAGAACTTCAAATTTCAATGATAAGAGACAAAGAAATCGTCATTTTTTCAACCGAAAATTTTAATAGGAATTTGATCTTACCCCACAGCTCTTGCTTAAAAATGTCACCATTTAGATATTGTATTAGATACATGTATGTATCATTAATAATAGATTTTCGAAATTATCCTAGTAGTTCTCCTGGACAGTTCTCCTAACATTCTTATTTCAATTGATGTCATAAGACAAATAATGTATAAAACTAATGTTCTCAGATTGTTAAATCATTTCATTTTGAAATTGGAAGAATTTATATTGTTAAATGGTTTTATTTAAGTCACGATGATCTGTCGAAGGTCAAATCTTGCAAGCTGAAATAGGACCACTCCTTGACATCCGATTGAGCTGAATTTCCGGAAAAGTCGGAATAGGTGGATTAAATTTTGCTTATTTTATATTTGCATAGTGTCCTTACACAACATACATACTCGAAAGACCAATATTTGATACAATTCCCATCTAAACCCATTGAGTGGTATTTATGACTTATTATATGGAACTAACGTACCCGATACGGCTTCACATGGGTTGCATACAAAAAATCTATGTTCTCTCTGTTACACTTCAGAAAACTAATTTGATATTTTATTTATTTATTTTTTGCAGTATACTTTTAGGGGTTGTTTGAATATCCCGGATCTCGAGAAAGTGGACACATATCGGGACAAAAACAATCCTATGTTTAAGACGGGAACCAACCATAAACATTCACAAAAATTCAATCTAATCAGATGAACGGTACAGCACCGGATAACATAGGAACAAACAAAACACCAATTTCTTAAGATATTCAAATGAGAGATATGTAAGCTTCGGTATTCGCTGAACTGAAGTTAAGATTCTCCCTTGTTTCAATACCGTATTTCCATTCCACTAATATTCTTGCTTGCTATTATTGTTGTTGTGTGATTTTTCATTATAACAAAATTCACAAATCGAATTCAGATTTTCTGCCAATTAGCATTTTCTTAGCCTCTTTCTTTACTTCACTTTTATTTTCCAATTCTGCCATTAGTTTCTTATTACTTTTTCTTAGATCTTCTCCTCATTCTTTTTTTTTTTTTTTTACAATAGATTTTGTTTACTTTCTATTTATTTTATTTTATTAGGTGTATTTATAAACATTTATTTCCACTTTTTTTTCTTCAATTTCAATTTCAAATAGTGTGAAAAAATAAAAAAATTTTGAAAAATTCCATTGGCAGACACAGGCAGGCGAAAAGACAGACAGATCTGCTTACGTTTGGAATATGTATTTTTTGTTTTTGTTTCTTATCAAAGTATTGAACGCTTATTAGATTTGTTGGAGCTCATTAAGTTAATCATGTTGCTGTTGTTTTTGTTATTATTGTTACTAGACAAACGATTTTGAACCGGCAACTTTAGATTGTCAATATTAGTCACGGCGGAAAAGAATTGTTGAAACAAAAAACGAAACGAAAAAAAATATATAAACAATTGTGTACTACAATAACAAAAACAACAACAATAATAACAAATACCAAAGTCAAAAATCTACAAAAAGTTTATATGACTACTATAATAAATTATTGTGTTCGAGATAAGCTGAGTTCTGTTCTTATTGTTTTTTTGGTTGCTGAGTTGTTATTATTATTTTATTATTTTTTCTTGACGTCAGTCATCATCTTTTTTTTATTTGTTATTTTTCAGTTATCTATTAGTATTTTTCTTTTATGACAATTGGATTTGTTTTAATCATTTTTTTTACAACAAAATCCATTTATTAATTAATTTTTTTTTTTTTTTTTTTTTTATTTTTATTTATTTATTTTTTTTTTTTAATCATTTTTAAATTGATTTAAAAATATTGAACTTTATGGTTAATTTATTGTATATAAGTATATCTTTAGATTAAGTCGATTATTTCTCGAAATGAATATTTTATTTATTATTTATTAGAAAAATAAGTTATAAGAATAGAAAATGTATAAATCTATGTGTCTATTTTAAAATCAAAGTATTTATGATGAAATAAGTTTTATTTGATAATTTGAGAAAAAAAATACAAAAATCCTTAAGAAATTCATTTGTGAATAAAACCAACTTTTATTGTTTTTTCTATAACTCGAATATCTCAAACAAAAAAAAAAAAACTTTACACGTGGAATCTTTAGTTGAATATTCTGGGGAAAAGCCCGATTATAAGGAATATTGTTATCGTAAAGAATGGGTTATAAAAATGAAGAGTTCGACATTAGCAAATTGCTTCAAAAAAGCTGGATATAGTCAACACTATTCAAGAAACAATGAAGTATAGTAGTAGGTACCTTTGATTTTCTTGATCGAAACTTGGTGAAAGAAGCTAATTACGAAGCTTGGAAAAGATGATATTCTAATATAACTTCCACGTTTAAGGATAATATTGATGTGGACAATAAATGACAATCTTTCAGATGATGATGTTCATTATTTAATATTATATCCATTTAATATTATAACGACGATTCGCAGGAAGAATCTATTGAGCATAGGTGTACGTTAAATTGAATAGAAACAAAACTGACGATCATTTTAAAGCATTAAACAAATAAGAATATCTTTTTACTGACTCTTACAAAAATAATGTATGTATGTAAACATTTACATGTTCAAAAATAAATTTGTGAATAATTTAAGAAACTGTAACTAAAAATCTATATGTTCAGGAAGTTCGACTGTATATATAGTATGTATGAACATAGTCCAATCTTTAATTTAATGATATTTTATTTATATCAAACTTTGTTCTATGGTTGTACTAGAATGTGCCAAGGAAATTAGGATAACATTTTTTATTGCACGAAAGAATATTTCCGCCTCATTTAAAACATCTAAGTTCTCTAAGATTTTCTCTTGTCATACCCTTGTCTTTCGATAGTTTAAACAATATCTCCGGCTACCTTATCGAAACATTCTAAATAATTGTATTGGCAGGAATTTTTTGATTTCTTTTTAAAATCATTCAATGATGCATTTTGTGATCTTTCGTAACTTATATCGTATTATACTTATATTGAAGATATGTACAGCAATAGACCTTTGAGACAATTTTAATCAAATCTAATCATATATAGGATATGTCCCGCCTTTAAATATTATAAATGGATTTCTTCCAATTGCAATCAGTTAAAACACATTAATGCTGATCATACAAAAAAAGTGAATGAGCATAAAAAATTGTTATATATGTACAAAAAAAATTATAATGGTTCTTTGCCACCACCATTAATAATATTTAGCAACAAATATAAAATGATAAGCAATCAACAGCACTCAATCAATCAGTTGAAAAAAGGAAAAATAGTATTATTTATTTGTGTGAAATGTAATGATATGCAAAAATGATAGTAAATTCAAAAATTGAAAGCCAAGCAAAATATGTATAAATGAAAAATAAAAATTTAAAAATAAGCAAAGAAAAAATAAGCAAGTACAGTAAAACCAAACGAAAGGTGAACAACATGATGATAAGCAGAAGCAGCTAAGCTAATCATAAAGTGATATGAAGACAACGAGTTTCGAGTTTCTTTTTTATACTTTTGTTTCTTAATACATTTTTTTTTTAAATTATATTATTATTTTATTTTATTTATATTGTTTTTTTTTTCGCACACTTTATTAAATAGTCAGCGTTATTTGCCATTGTTTTATTTCTAAATTTGTTTATATGGACGACAACAACAACAACTATAATATCAACAACAACAACAAATGCGATATCATTATCATGACATTAACTACTTGCTGTTTTTGTTGTTAATAAATTTATAATTTTATTATTAACTTTTTTTTGAGACTGAATACAAATTCCACATAAGTATGTATAAACAAAAAGTTTAAAGTTCGGGATTTCAATATTTTGTTTTAATTTGTTTTCTTTTTTTTTATTTTTATTTAATTTATTTAAAAAATCTGAAGAAATTTTATAAAAAAAACATATGTAACTTTCGATTTGTTAATTTCTTTTTTGATTAAATATTTCTTTATGTTTTATTTTTCGATAATTTTCTTTGCACTCACTTAAGCTTAAGAGTTTTTGTAATAAATATTTCTAACACTACTAGAATTAAAAAAAAAAATTATAATTATATTTGATTATAAACAAAGCACAAAATAAAGGCGCCACTTGTTCACTATGCACAGTTCTGACAAATTTATGGCACGAGTAAAAAGGCTTGTTGTTTTTTTTTTTTATAAATATTTAACAACATGGTGGGCAAAGTACAAAATAAAACAAATTAAACTGAACCAAACCAAATAAAACACAAACACGAACAGCGAACAACGAGACAAAAATTATGTAAATAAAAAGCGCACAGCACGAGAAACAAATGAGTAGAGAATTACAACAATAAAAATGCCTGACATTAATTATTTTATTTTTTAACGTCAACGGCGTCGTCAGCTGACGACGACGGCACTTAACTATAGCAGCAGCAGACAGCAAAACACAAGGCACAATCAAACAACACTGGGTCAAAATGCGAACTCAACAAACAATTAAGTGTAATGTTAATAGGCAACGGAGAAGAGAGCACGAGAGCTTGAGATTGAGAGAGTGTGAACACAAGTGCAGGCGGCGCATATTAAGCTTGCATGACATATTATTATTTGATATGAGTGAGTGAGTGTATTTGCTTGTGAATTGCTCAACGAGCAACAAATGAGTGTTGCGATGATGCTGTTAAACAACAAAAATAATAACAATAACATCAATGATAATAACAACGTGCCTTGCCATAGTGCCGAACAATAAAAACGAAACGAAGATCACTTGCTAAACGAATGCAAATTGTTCGCATGACGTCAGAATGAATTAATGAGTAAGTGAGTTGATACTGCAGAGAGATAATTTAAGTGAGCACCTGATAGAGATAGAGAGTAAAGTAACTAATATGCTTGTTGCTTGATTTGTTCGGTTCGTGTGCATAAAGTTGAATACATAAATAAGTATGTATAAACTTAATAACAGTAGTCAAGTGACAGGCGCTCATTACAATTTAACCAACCCATGAAAGCACCAAGCCCAAAGGTGTGCTTGATTGAGAATGTATGTTTGTGTGCGTCTGTATACGATACTAATAGAAACCGCAGTAGCGGCTTAAATGGCAATTTTATGATGATATGGTTGGTAGCAATGGAGGTGGTGTGCTGTGGTGTGGTCGTCGTCACTTTTCTACTTTGGTCGCCGCAATTGAGCAAAAGTGCATGATGAACATGTTTGTCAGTGGTACGTCATCATCTCTGATGGTATGATGATGGCGATAACGATGTTGACCATGAGCAACGGCGGCGACGAGACTAGAGACGCATGCAATCGGTTTTTGCTTATAAATAAATAAACTTAGTTAAAACCAGTTGCTTGGTAATATGAAACGCTGACACAATCATTTGTTGTTTTTTTTTTTTTTTTTAATTTTTATTTCTATATAAAATTATAATTTTTTCTGAAAGAAGAATAACTTATAAATGCGCATTTATCGATAACACTTACACTGCTATACGATTATATTAAATTTCTTCAATCAAAATTGTATGTATAACTAAATGAACGAAAACCAAGTTCAAGTTGAAGACGAACGACGATGACACTGTGATAGACGAAGGGGCTATGTTGAATGCAGAGGTAAGGTGACGTGACGACGACGTCGGCTCTTAATACGTAAAATTCGCGGAAATGAAACGGAATTCCAATGAATCGACAACTCTTGATAAAAACAGACGCAAAAATGTACACGAAAATCACTTCGAAGAAATAAATAAAGCAAGCAAGCAACCGAACGAAGAAGATGAAGATTATGAAGCCGCAAACAAGCACAGAACACTCAACACACTTAGAACGCAACAAAGAAGGAACCGCACGCACAATTGATTAAGCTTTGTAGATTTGTTCAGATATTTGTATGTAATTTTTGCTTTTGTTGTTGTCGTCACTGTTATGTTCTCTTGTTGTTGTTGTTGCTGTTGTTTTTATTCAACACACAAAAAAATGTGAGGAAAAATACTTAGCAAATTACGCGTATAAATACAAAACACAAAACAACCAAATGACGAACCGAACGAGCGACTAACCGACTGAAACCGTCAATGGCCTACGGAAAGTATCTTTTGATTTATACGAAATCGAAAAATAAAAGAATAATAAGAAAAATACCATAGCAAAGCAAAGCAAAGCAACAAGCAACGTCAAACGAACGACGGACGATTGTACGAATGGGCGAATAAATAAAATGGAAGAAAAAACGCGGATGCGAACAGCTTTTTTTTTAGCTTCTTCTTCGTTCGCATGCGAAAACGCGACTAGACAGCGGCCAAGCGAAATTCATTCAATTTCCAAGTACGAAAAAGCAAGCAAAAACAAAATACAAATCACACACAGATGCACTTGCAAAAAGGTAGAGTGGAGTAGAAAGATGATGACGATTACGACGACAACAATGAAGACGAAGACGACAATGGCGGCAGCAGAAGTAGAAGCAGCGGCGGCAGCAACAACAGAGACCAAGTAATCAAAAGCAAACAGAAGCTTGACACACACTCTCTCACACACACACAGCGGATTCGCAGGCAGCATAGAAAGCAAAAAAGAAAAAAGGTGAAAAAATGGCAACAATAATCATAAAAGAAGAAGAAGAAGACTCATCAGTTAAAGAAGTATGTATGAGTGACTGGTTGACTGTCAGTTGAAGGCAGGAAGAGGTAACAAAGCTCAGAGACAAAAGCAACACGAAAAACAAAACAACACAATATGTATTATCAAAACATATTTAAAAACAGCAAAGCAATAATAACCAGAGAAGGCAAAGACAGATAAGTATCGTTAAGGGGGGTCCACAGTCCAGCACAGTGGTTTAATATACCAAGAAAAATTAGATGATCATTTGAGGTGAAGGTCCAGCATCTACTGATCTACTGAGAATAATATACTATCTAATTATTCATTTAAATAAATAATTAAAAACAGATTTTCCATAGAAATATGTATGTACATACGTCTATGTATGTAGGTAAATACAAAGATTAAAATGTATCTTAGAATATTTGCATATTGTATTTTAACTGAATGGAAAAAATATCTTAATTCAGCACCTTGCACAATTCTACATCTCATATGTATGTATAAGTATACATATGTACATGATTTTACGCCTCCACACTAATCTCGAGAGCTGCAAAATATTTCACTGCTTAATTATGACAGCAGCAACAACAACAACAGCTACTGTAATTAATTTTTTTTTTTTTAACAAAATCCCACAAAAACAATCTTAACGTTTAATAAACGAGGGCAGAGCAAAGCAATAAGCAAAACCAAAAAATGTGATCAAATCAAGCGCAAAAATAACAAACGGGGAACAAGGTACAAAGCGCAAACAATAAGCAATCATACACTACTTACACACACTTATTCAGATAAATACTTAAACAGACACACACATACACACCTTCATACATATAAAAGATACATATGTATATGTATGAATGAGTGTAGATAAAAAAGCTAAATATGCGAAATTTTGCTGACTAAGGAAGGTCTGGGGAGCACCATGCGCGTCAATAACGATAATGTAAAAACAACATGAAGAAATAACAGCGTAAAAAGTAAATGAAAACAGAAAAAGAAAAACGAATTGATAATAATAAAAAAAAAAACACAACACCAACCAACCAACGTTCGCTTCATATAAAATAATAATAATTGCTGCATGATCGCATGGTGGTGTGGCGGAGGCCCCAAAGCGCAGCGCACAGTACAAAAGAAAAACGAACAACAAATGAACGAAAATAATATAAAGTTCGTCATACAATAACAACACCGCCAGCAACAAATAACAACAAAATCAGCGAACAAAAAACGAACGCGAGGCAATCCGATGCGATGAGTGTGGTGAGTAAGTAAATGAGCCAAATAGCCGACCGAAAAGCTGAAGCTGATTACGATTACCACTTCGTTGCTCGTCGTCGTCGTTGTTGATATTTTTATTGTTTATTCTACAGACAATCGGACGGACAAACCAAGCAAGTGAGCAAGTGTTAACTAGAATTGCCAGCCAGCCAGCCATCTTGCGACTAACTGACTGCTCATGATGATGATTACTAAGCAGCAAGCGTCATCTCTCTCTCTCTCCCTCTCTCTTTTTCAGTGAAATGTGAGCGCATGTTGCCCTCTTTCTGCTCTCCTAAAGACTCTTTTTTTTGATTTTTCGATTCGGTGGCGGCGGCGGCTCCATCCAATAGTCTCCATCACATCATTGAAAATTCAAATGACTAAGCAATAACAACACTGTGCCTCGATGATATTCGTGTATTTGCTCACACACACACACATGCGGACTCAAATGGTTTCTTATGAATTGATATTGTGTGTGGTGGTTAGTCAATTCGAAAGAAACGAGGAAACCCGCCGTCGTTTAGTAATGATGCCTCCTCTATGGGGATCGAGCGTTCATGCATACTTACACACATATGTACATATGTATGTTGATTTGTATGAATGATTCCATGTACGAGCGATTGTGTGTGCGTGAATCAAACTGACTTTAGACATGTTTTTTTGTTGTGCTTTTTATTTTATTTTATTTATTTATTTGTTCACTAGAAACGAGTTTTGTTAAAAGCAAAACGAGCAAGCGAGCGCGTGGAGCTTGCTTGTTTTAGTGGTTTAATGCTTTAGAGCAACAGCAGATTTGGTGGGGGTGTGGATGTACTATTATTGATGTTACTTTTGACGTCGCAACTTTATGAGATAATATTACACAAATACTATTACAAATGGGCGGCTTATGGAGTGTGTGTGTGTGTGTAAGAGTTTGTTTCATCGGTTAATCAAACACTCATATACACGCACATTTCCACATGACACTCGTTTGATGATAAGCTTCATATTAAATAAACATTTAATATAATAATATAAATATAAATAAAAGTACATAGTTGAAATTGGTCCGAATGATGTCTATTCATTTGCTCATTTCAATATGTATGCCTTTTTGTAGTTTATATTGCTACTCGTATCAATGTATCTAAAACCATATGTATGTAGATACATTACGTTC
Organism: Amiota mariae; assembly: GCA_035041805.1. Taxonomy (NCBI): domain Eukaryota; kingdom Metazoa; phylum Arthropoda; class Insecta; order Diptera; family Drosophilidae; genus Amiota; species Amiota mariae. The sequence continues at coordinate 5,621,309 of JAWNKV010000550.1, forward strand.
ATTTCGTGTATTGATAAGCATTTGTATCTACTTATGTATGTATGTAGTTTTTTTTTTTTGTATTCTTTTCTTATTAGTAAATGTGTTAATTTAATTGCTTTGTTGCATTTCCATAGCCTCCCCTCACTTTAGTTTATGGTTAAACTTCATGTGTTTATAGATACACTGTTGTGCTTGTGTGTTGACTACGTTTACAAACAAAGTTTTTATTGTATAACTAAAATTTAGTGCTAATTATTTGTTTCTTTATTTTATTATCTTTCGAGGAATTCCACTTATAGTTTTAATTCCAAAAAAAATTGTCGACGACTTCCTAAAGATTAGCTATAAAAAACTATCAATTTTCTTTGATAGACATTTGAATATTATACACCCAAAAGGGGGTGGCTTTTGACAAAAAACTTTCTTCACACTAGGGGTGGGGGTTACCCAACAGCTACAAAATCATCTCCTTATTACAAAAATTGTTAGATTTTTTTTTATTTCAAGGCCCTTGGACCACCATGAGGGGTACCTCCCATACAAACCCAGATCCAAATTAATGTTCAATTAGTTTTTTTTTTTTTTTGTTTTTTTGTACTATCCACCAACTATGTAAATTTCAAGACCCTCGGACCACTAGGAGAGGTACCTCCCATACAAAATATTAACTTAGTGTAATACGTCAAGATAGCCAAAGTCTTTTTACTTATTTTTGGTCAATAATCCCAGTGATGGAAAAACCATATTGTTCTTCCAGCCTCATTATCTCAACAAAAATATTTATTCTGAACCAAGATTTTCGACCCCTAAGGGTCCATAGATCATAATTTATCCTATATTATCTTATTTTTCTTTCTTGTAAAATGGATGTCATTGCAAAATTATTTTATTATTATCAATATTCAGAATTATTGACGCAGTATTTTCAAAATAATATTAGCCCATCAAATACATGCAAAAGATAAAAATTCTTAAGTGTTTTCAATGTTTTTAGTGACTCAGAAAATTTTCAGTATTATAAATTTTAAGAAAATCATAAAAAAAATTTTACAGAATTTCAAAATATTTTGAAAAATTTCAAACGGAAATTCGCCAAAAATTGACGTAAGCAAATATTGGGGGAGGAAACTATAAAAACTATAATATATTTAGAGAAACAATATATTTGTATATAAAGTGTAATTATTTATATCTTGTTTAGACATTGATGCTGATCATAAGGGATTTCCTTAAACATCTACAATGATATCAGTGACCAATGATCAAATGATTAAAACATTTTATACTACATAATAAACTCACACACAATTCATTGTGCCCTTGATCTACTACTATTTACGTATAATCACTTAAAGTTGAATAGATGAAAAACGGAAAAACAAATCTATTGGCGCCAGTTTTTACTTGAAATATTTTTTACTCATCTAACAAAGTCATACAAAAAATATTAAATAAAGAAATAACAAAAATCTGTCATTCTGTTTAATTTATGATTTTTAACTAAAGAAAAAATTTTAAAAAGTAATTTTAAATTTAAAATTTCTAAAATTTTTGTGGTGACATTTCAATAATTTTTATATTTTCGGAAATTCAAGAAAAAATAGACAAATATTCAGTATATAACAATTTTTCGTAAAGAAAATTTATTATCAGCAATCAACATAAAAATTTAATTTAAATCATAGCAAAAATTTACAAATAACAAATTTATATAAATCAAAAGACAAAAAGAAAAGATAAAACTACAATAGAACAAGTTAGTATGCTATAGTTTACTGGGTCTGACTATAGAATATCATGTACCCTATCATGTCACTCATTAAGCCTTCGGTCTAATACCTAAGCCAATTCTTTTTTTTTTTTTTTAGAAATTCGAAATTCGGGAGCCCCAGCGTGTGGATAGTTTTTTCATGCCCAAATATTCATGACTGTCAAACACAAACTATGTATATAAAAAATTGGCTCAAAATTCTTTATGTGTTGCTGCATGAGAGTTTTCTCAACATCGAAGCGATTAAAAATTTCATACAAACCGATAACCTTACTTTTTTTGAAGTCATTTCGGTTAAAAAATGTGAATATATTTTTTGAGATTCTAATTCTGTGTAACAAACTTTTGACGATACTTAATGGACCATGTACTAACCAAGTGAATGATATAAAAATGTTGTATACTTATGTACGAATTAAGAGCGAATCTTTTGAATTGAAAATAAAATAAATTTTTAATGATGCACGAATTCTTCGCCTTTAAAATATTCCATTAATTTGAACGCAAATAAATTTGCAATATTAAGACATTAAAATTATAATTCATAAAGTTGTCAAATTGTTATGGTTCTAAGTATAATAGTATTTATGTATGTACTTATATACAATATACTCGTAAGTATTGGTTGGACATATAATAGTCACATTGAAAAATGTGTATGTTTCCCTCTAGCGCCCGTAATTTTGAACCGATTTAGTTAGTTTTTTTTTTAAATTGTATATAATTACGATAAATACCGAATAGGCTAAAAAACAATATTTAAAAACATTAAAAAAAAATCTTAAGACATATTTGCACATAGTTGAGTACTATAAAAAATGCATTCGAGACGCTGTGTATGTTTGTATTTTTTGAATGTATATGATATCAAAACAAGATCAAGAGATTAGTACAGAATGAAAACAGGGGGAAGCGGGGGTTGTGGGATAGAGAGTGTAATTGAACTTCGTTGTTGTTATTTTTCCTTGCGAAGCAGGGTCGGGTACGATAGTTTTATTATATTTATTACTTTCAGAATTTTGTGATTCGATTCATTTTGTGCTACAATAAAATCAACAGAAACATTTAATACAATATTTAGTATAATGGTATCTACATATTTTTTCCCGATTTAATAGGCATATAGTAGTTCACATTGTCGTATATCTTTTTGAATGTTTCTACATATGATGATTATCTATTTTAATGTTTAATCGGGTAACATGTTATTGCAAGTGACCGAGCGAACGTCACTTGTGCATAAATTTAAATTATCCCAGAACACACACTCTCTCACACAGACAAATAGCATCATGAACATCATCAGATACATTTCAATCTATTTATTTAACAACATGCTAAAGTGTGTTAAATAATTGCCAAGTGTTGGGAGGTTGGTTGGTTGATTGTCTGCTTCTGTGTTTACAAATGAATTTCACAAAATAATCATCTCTTTTTCTTTTTTTCAAATTTTTTTGTATTATATGGTAAATATATATACTATAAACATAGATAGATATATATTTTTTGTTTTTGGCAATAATTTCTTTTCCAATCTTATGGGATGTTATACGGGATTTTCTGTTGATATTCTATTCTAAAGTGTAGATACTTTTGCTTTTCTTGTTTTGTTTTATTTATTTTGTTTATTTTTTCTATTCTTTGAAATTTTATTTTTATAATTGGAACTACTACTACGTAATATGACATTCAAATGTTTCATTTCACAGATTCTTTTAATTTTTTTTTGGCTTATTTTAATCTTTTTTATTTTTTTTGTTTTTAGCATCTGTTTTAAGTTAATTTTGCAGAGCAAGCGCCTTTTCAGTATTTTGTCTAACATTTAAATTTTATTTTATTTTTTTATTATTGTTTTGGTTTCGTATTTTTAAAATGAATTCTTTAAGAAAAAGAAAAACAACAAAAAAAAAGTATCTCTTCGTCGGTGGTGTATTTTTGAATGTGGTGCTTTGGTTAGATATTTTTTTTTTTTTTTTTTTTGTTTCTAAGACTTTGACAGGTGCATGTCGCGCCCGAGTGTCCAAAATCTTTGCCAAAATAAATTAAATAAAAACTAAAAATGGTTGAAACGATAATTTATAAATTAGTTGCTAGACATTTTTCAAATGTGTTTCGATTTAGGTTTTTTTTAAATATTTTTTTTTTTGTTTTTGTTTTATTATATTTTATTTATTTTTTTCTTTTCAAGTTAAAAAATTTAAATTTTAAATATTCAAATTAATAGGCTTAGTTATATGTTTATCTGTCTGATGATGGCGTTTGATGAGTTCAAGCATAACGTAACACCTACGCTATTGAAAAACAAAGAAATCAAGAGATGTGCGCCTACAACAAAACAAAAGATACATACGAGTACACTTACTAAGTATTTATCTTTCTATGTGTAAATGAGATGTCAAGGTCAACAGGTTTTAGGGGTTAGAAGAACTTTAAACATGTAAATGTGTTCTTGCAACACATATCACACATCAAACAAAAAAATGTCAAATTACAATAGTCACAGTTCATGTTAAGTATGTAAGTATGTATCTATTGTATAATGCAAAGGTCATTCCCATCCTTACAAAAAAAAAAAAAAAAAGAAAACACAAAAAGGCACAAAAGCCATAAGTATGAAAAGCGTGAATGTTGTAACGAAACTCTCAACTTATGAAATGCACCTAAATAAATAAAAAAACATACATATAAAAGTATCTACAGACATCTATCCATATGTATGTAGTATGTAAAGAGAGCATAGAATAGTATCAAGTATTTAAACATTAAATAAATATGTACATACTTAGTACAAAATATACGATGCTATTTGACGATTCTTTTTGTTGCCAGATAATTGTGTATTCCACAAATACTTGAAATACATCTTATGATGTTAGATGCCTTTAGATACTATAAGCATTAGATACACGCAGCATGCACACTATACTAGTTGAGAGTAGATGCATCCATCCATCCATTCATCTATCTATCTATCTATCTAACATACTACGTGTATTTGCTAGTTCTTTGCCTTTTATTATTAGAGAAGATTTTGTATAGAAGAAGATTTTGTTCTTTTGTATAATACACATGAATGTGTCTCTGCATATGTGTATAAGTGTGTGTGTTAAAATGTTTTGTTTTGCTATAAGTGGATTTCCACCTTCTTCTACATTGATTTGTCTTGTTTTGTTTTTGTTCTTGTAGTTGTTAGTTGCTTGTTTTTGATGTTGATGACGTCGCTAATACATAAAAGTATCTATGCATCTTCTCTTGTAATAAACATGTTGCTGTAGTTGCAACCAGTTCTACTTACACACGCACACACACATATGCTAAGAAATAGACAATTTCAAGTGTTGCTGGTTTTGTTGTTGTCGCCGTTGGTGCAGGTATCCTGGCGCCGTCTTAATTTAACGTTTGTTTAGTAGCAGGTAGAACGAACTGTTAACAGTAATAGCAACAAAAACAAATGAAAAAATAATTATATATGAACCATATAAGAACAGCCAGTAGAAGAAAACATACATATTGTACTATGTTTTGTAGTAGGTACGGGAATATGTTTTGACCTTTTTTGAAAAGCACTAGACTCATATTAAATGGAAAAAATTACACTCTCTTGTATAGATTTAGTATATGTTTGACCCTAGGCAATGCAAATCTCGGGGCCTTTTTTTTCCTAAGTTTAGTAAGTGCATTGCTTCAGGTGGCGCCAAGCCCATAGGACAATTCATACATTCCGAGCACAATATATACATAGCTGCTCTAAAACAGAGAACAACTTGAATGACGTAATCATGTAACTTGTATGGCAAAAATAGGAGGGATCTATGCTATTGAGCAGGGCTCTCCAACTCTCAGCCCAAATGCGGGCCAAACGCGGTTGAAGTGGCCCACTGCACAAACATTCTTTTTTCCTCTCCACCTGCGGATTTTTCCAATGTAGCCCTGGGAACCGAAAATGTTGGACGAGAAGATGAAAATTGGAATATGTACCACCAGCAAAAAGATGTGATGACAACAAGAAAAAAGAAGCAAATCTTAGCAAAGAGAAAACTCTCTCAGCCTCTGATATCCACGAATGTATTCCGGTACCCTAGTGGAAATTTTGCTAAACTTCCTAAATTATCAAAGAAAGGTTTACCGAGACAACAGTAACTTGATAATACAGCCTGGCTCATTTGATCACAGTTAGCTCCTAAGTTTTGCTTGTAGTCCTGAAAATATGTCTTGTAGAGGTCTGTGAATATCACCAACTGCTAGAGAAACAGACAGTATTGAAATCCCTTTCTAACTCACTCACCCACTACCTCGTCTTGTTACCTATAAAACCAGAACCCCGATTAGTGAAATTGAGTGCAGCCGCGGTTCGTTTAGAGCCGCCACCGCACTTCGGATTGTTTTGCTCTCAATGCAGTGAACTGATAGAGCTCTGATAAATTGCTTGGCAGGCAATATAAATCGATATGTTTCTAGAGGACTCCCCCATGGTGGATGTCAAATTTGGTGTTTGATAGACTGCACAGAGATCTCTGCCTGAAAGACACTGCACCAATCTGGTAGACAATACAATATTTGAACTGATAGCTCCTCCATTAGTTTCCTCTTCAGTCTTGGAATCCTATGTATATATTGAAATTGCTTGAGTTGCTTATTTAAAACTGATTTGAGTACTATAAGAAAAGTTGATTTATAGATGTTTTATCAAATATTCTATTCTAATTTTGTAGAGTGTCAGCATGTATTCTTTTTTGTCTGTCTTTTATTATTGTTATTAACGGTCAACTGGAGACATAAGATCATTATTTTGTTCATAATGAAGATTCCCTGAACTTAAAAACTCCTTAATACATATTCTCACTATGATATTGGAAGGAAAGAAAGAAAGAAGATCGCACATTGCTCACTTACTACTTAAAGATTTACTCACCCGCACTCAATTGACTTTTGTTGTAATCTCAAGTGGTCGTTATATATCTATGTATGTACGAATGTGTGTGTTCTATGTCTGAGTAAGTCTGGCCTTGTGTGTGCCTTTTTTTTTTGTGTTCCTCTTTAACTAGTATGACGAACGATGACGACGGGGTTGCCCCAGGCAATAATAGACGCACACATACATAGGTTGATGCATATAGTATTGTGTGTGTGTCTGTGTATATAATCTCGCCTTTGATCTTTGTTGGATTTGTTTTTAGTATGTTGTTTTATTTTTTTTTCTTCCTTCTTATTCTTCTTCTCTTTTTTTTTTTTGTTGTTTTCTTGAAATTTATTTAGAAATTTTCAAGAATTTCTTAGAATATTTTGTTTTCCCATTTAGAAAAATCATACTTATAAAATTTTTTAATTTAATATTTTTTTTATTTTTAATAATTCAAATCAATTAAATAAAAAATATTTAAAATTTGGCAACTCTGGCGCTTTTTTTTTTGCACGGTTTATTTAATTTTATTTTCCCTTAATTTTGCAATTTATTTTGCTTTTTTCACCTTTTTTTTTATTGGGTTTTATTATTGTGATTGTGACTGTTGTAGGTGTTTTGTTTTATTTGTTGTTGTTATTATTATTGTTGTGTTGTCATGCGGTGTTTATTTTTAGCATTTTTATGACGTTTCTTTTGTATTTGTTTTATACTATATATTTTGTTTTTATTTTCATTTTTTTGCACATTCTTTTCTTCACTTCGTGACAATTTATTCCATCTGTGTTGTGTGTCTGTGCTTTGCACTTATTCTTATTGTTGATTTTTTAATAATTTCCTTCTTTCTTTATATTTTTTTATTTGTTATTTACTTATTGACAGTAGTGAAGTAAGAAACAAGTGTAGGAACTCTTAACAGGGTGAAGGCGGCGCTGCGGTTTTTTTGTTTCTATCTTCATTTAAATGGTAAATTAAAACTCGTTTGAATTCTCTTTAAATTTAATAAAATAAATTATAAATTTGAATATATTAATTTTTATTTATGTTTAATACGTGAGGGAGGAGGAGGCGCACGCACATACATTTGTTTATAAACCGTTCGTTCGCTTTTTGATTTGATTATTACGCTCATCCGCTCGTTTTCGCGTTTATTCATGGGCACAACTTAACGGATCGACGACGAATGATCTTCAACTCAACGACTCAACGTCAACGACGTCGATGCCTACTAGTGCCATAGCACAGAAGCAGAACAGTCAAGAGCCAACAGCAACAACAATAACAACAACAGAAACCGATCAAAACAGTTCACAAGAGCAATGAGCAAAGAGTGAGAGATACTTGTATAGATAGATAGAAAGATAGATAGAGAGAGCGTGTGTGAATTTAGAGAGAGTGCGGTGAGGTAGGCAGACGTAAGCAGCGAGCAGCAAGCAAGTAATCGGCCCAGACAATATTTGATGATGATTGTTGCTCTTGTTGTTGTTGCTGCCTTTTTGCTGTTCTTTCTCGTTCTTGTTGTTGGTGTTTGGTATTCGTATTTATTGTTGTTGTTGTGGACGAAGACATCGTCATTGTCGTCGTCGTTTACACTTCATTCAATACTCGTTCGTTCGTTGCTTGCTTTCTTGCTTATTATTCATGCAGGTGCGTTTGAGCAATTTATTTGTATTCACAAAGATTAAAAATTGGGCGATTTTATTGATAAAATAACTTTATTATTGTAAAATCATTTTAAAATTAAGTTTGAAGATTTTAAAAATAACATTCATCTCGACAAAAATAAAAAAAAATAAAAATTGAGAAGCCAGGATAATTCTTTTAATTTTGGTTTGAAGCGCCGTGGGGATGTGCTTCTGTTGTCGAGAAGGAGCCCAAGAGTTTTCTATTTTGTCTTGACAATGAATTTATTATTATTAAATTAATAATAATATTATTTATTAAACACAACACAACAAAATAATACATGGGCCTTAAAACGCTCACCCACCCGTGAGCTCCGCAATTCGAAAATAAGAACAACGACCAACGACAACAGAACTAACGAATGCGGCAAGTGTTCTGGCGTCGCTAAGTCGACATCGTAGACATATTGTGTGAGTGAATGAGTGTCTTATTCTTCTTAAATTGTTCTTCTTGTTGCTTTTGTTATTTCTATTGTTGTTGTTGTTATTATTGTTACTGGTTGCGTTTCTTGCTTTTAGTGGTGGTGTACGTTCATCGCGCGATACGCACTTACACATCTAAACTCTAAACTCATAGTTATCTGGTTGTTTATTTGTATACAAGTTTCTGCGTCTGACATAAGCTTTGACTCGATTATTGCTCATTCACTCACTTATTCGGTTTCTAGCTCAACGAACGTCGTCTGACTGTCAGTTAGTCAGTCATTCACTCACTCATTCACTCTGTCAGTCAAGGAGTCCCGTAGTCAGTTGTTCTTTTGATTGTTGATTGTTTTGTTAGTTTGCCTGGTCATTCGTCTGTCTCTCCATGAGCTTTGGTGTGTGTATTTCATTCGTTTGGTTTTATTTTGTTATTGCTATTGTTGTTGTTGTCTTGTATTGGTTTCAGAAATTATGTATTCTCTTTTTCTCTTCTTTATCCACTTCTACTAGTTCCGCAAAAAAAGCGCAACAAGAATACATTTACAAAACAATATTTGTATGATTACATATGTACTTATTTCAATGGGCGAAGATTCCCGGAAGAACCCTTAAGATATTTTCTTACGATTTTTGTTCAACTCCAGGGTTTTAGAAAATATTTATATAATATAATATTATTTATTTAATCGATTAGTGCCATTTAATAAAATCATATTACATAAGTATTTTCAATATGTATATGATAGGTAAATTTCTATTTTTATTAAAAAATATGATGAGTATGTTTAGCCTTGGGAACGAAATCATTTGCCTATAACAGTGATGTCGAACTTTGAATAAAATGCGAGAGAAAAATTTAATTGACTGATTTCCAAGAAGCATGAGAACCTCTTTCCAAATAAATCATATTAAACGTTAATAATAAAATAAAATATGTAATATTATATCCAAAATAAATTATATAAACACATACATACATATATTGTTTTAAAAATTTAATTTTAAAAATTGCTCCGCGATAGGAAAACTTTAAGAAGCTCTGTTCTAACTAACTTTGTTGCACTGTCCGGAAACAGAAAAGAAGAGTGATTTTGATCTTCTTCTTTTTCTTTTTCTGCTTAACACTTCATTCTGCCACCTTCTCTTTCTACATGCAACCATGCAATCGTTGTTTGGCATTCTCTATGACTCTTCATCTCTTCCAATTCTTTTCACATTCGTTCGTAGTAGTACGGAAGTTGATCGTATGTCGCGTCATTTGTGTGCGAAATAAATTAGGAAATAAATCGAAATTGGAAAATTGTAATACTCGTATGTACTTACATATGTATATTGAAAAGTGAAAGTGAATAGAAAATATAATGTGCAAATGTTAATTTTATGTTGGTTTTTCTGCTATGTTCTTTTATGTGAGTATATGAGGCAGAGTCTCACAGTCTGTTAGTATTAGTGATTAGAAATAATGTGGAAGTGTTAAATTTATGTTAGTGATATGTGTGAGCGCTTCGCACTCCGGAGACTTTGAAAAGTTGCTCACAACTTTATTTGTCGCTGTAGAGATATTAAAATCATAAACATATTTTTGGAAAATAAATTTGTTTTAATTCAAATGTATTATGTACTTCTTAAAAAGGGCAGCTTTCGCAATAATAAACTAACAAGAAAGTCTTGAAGTAGCTGATAGCTGCGCACTAAGATCGCCATCGGTGGCCTTCTGTGGGTCAGAGCGGAAAAGCTAATGATGTAAGTAGTACTGACAAAAATTAATTTAAATATTAATTGTGATATAAAAAAATGAATTTTATAAATTCTTTTTAAGGGATTTTTACAATTATAGTTTGTCTGAAACTAATATACATACAAATATGTATTCCAAAAAAATCTATAAATTGAATTGAAACCAACCCAAAGAAAAAAAAAAAAAACGAAGTGCACCAGCTACAAATTTGACAAACTATTCAAATATTCGTTTTCGGCTTCCCGAGAGGACGGATCCATCTTCCAAGAAAAGCAGGATCTATGTATTTCATCTTTTCTGTTTAACACTTCATTCTACAACCCTATCTTTCTTAATACATTCTGGGCTTCTAGTCCAATGTCGCAGTGCCCCTTTGAAACTCCCTTTATTATACGAATCCTATTCTTGTTAAATGTCATATACTACATATGTATTTGTGTGATTATCACAATAATTTTCAACAAGTAGAATATACAGTAAAATTGTTACACACTCTACAGTCTGAACTTCTATAAATGAAGTTTTCCTTATTATAAACTTTTCGTTCTAATTTTAGTGTATTTTGATCTCCCTAAAATGAATTTCCATACAGTTAATTTTTCTCTACAATGCACAAATTTGGCAGCTCGAAATTTAACTCTCATGCGTTTTTGTCTCCATATAATGGATTTTTTTAAAACAGGAAAACATAATTGTGTTCGCACCCAAAGTTGTTGAATTTCTCTCCAAACTTACTGTCTCGTCACTTTTGTTGTTGGAAACCGTACAAAATTGATCAAAGCTTACTGTACGGGAAAAAAAGATAAATATGCGAAGGCGAAGTTTCGTGTCTGACTGAGTTCAATGAAGGCAGGATTTTTGAAATATGACATACAGAGTCAAACTACGCATTGGGATGAAAAGGACTTTCAATCATTATCCAATTTGGCTGCTCTACAGTCTTCATTTAAATCTGTAGTAGACATTGATGCATCATTTGAAGACTACAACACGTCCGATGAAGATATTCTCAGCAGTGTTCTGGAAAGTCATGGAGTTCAGGCTATCCCTGATATTTTAGATTCTGAATTGGCCGGCTTAGAAGAATAATGCTAATAAGGTGTTACCTACATTTGACCAAATATCTTAATCAATTGACTTCTTTTAAACCTTTCTGGAGATGAGGAGTAACGTAGCGACTAATGTGTTTGCATTTCTAAATGTATTGGAATGTTTTGTTGAGGAAGAAAAATGGAAGAATAAAATCCAAACTAAAATTATTGATTATTTTAAGTAAAAGCGGAAAAAGTATCATAATTTTTGTATAATGAAGTTTCTATATAATGAAGTGATTTTCTGGCGACGTACGAATTCACTATAGCGAAGTTCGACTGTTTATATGTACTAAAAAATTGTATGTAGATCTTTCTCCTAAGTTTATTTTGAAATTTTCATTCAAATAGGCAGGCGCGTACGCAGGGGAAGATTTTGAAAGTGAAACTTCTTTAGCGGCGCTGGGCAAAAATTTAGAGTAAAATTTTGAGTCAAAAAATAAAAATCGTCACGTTTTTTCGATTCTGTATCTCATGAACTGCACTAGTTAGACCTTGACAATAGGTTGACTCCCAACATACCTAAAACACATAGCAATCAATTGGCCTTCAATAGAAAGAATATTAAAAAATTAATTCAATTTTACTTGTTTCTATTAAAATTAATCGAATAAACTCTATTGTTGGAGGAGATGACAGCACAAATGTTGCAACATTAATTTGAAAACATGAAATAGAAGACGAATCAAAACAAAACACACAATAGCATTAAAAAAGGATTCTGAATTGGCAGTTTGTAAATTTTGGATCTTTGGTGGTTGGCATTTACAGCAAGGTTGTCCAACCTTTTTGGTTACCTGGGTCACATAGGAAGAATCCTCTGCTAGTTGGGCCACAGATAAAAAAATTTTTTTGACGAAAAAAAAACTCTGCCAAAATACAAAAAAAGGCATCACCGTGAACGGGGCGAGGAAAAAAAAACAAAATAGAGATGGTCGCAACTTTGAGCGTTTCTGGGCCACAATCAAGACACACTAGGGCCGCGGGTTGGACAACCCTGATTTACAGATTGTAAGAGTTGGCAACTATTTTTGAGGTCATTGACTTGAAGGAGCTTTTTGCAGATTTGAATGATCAAGAAGAGGGAAGAAGCAAAAATTTTCTAATTCATGTAATATGGCGACACACAACTGTAGAACTATAGTGGGTGTAATAATACATAGTAATAATTTGAAGAGATAGTAAGTAATACATTTATGGAAGTATATATGATAAACATTATGACGCCCTTTTATTACTTGATAATTCTTATCTGATTTCATTGGAAATTATAGTATGTCCTGATACGCATTTTTTTGCTTAATCTCAAATATTGTTATAAAAACACACTTTTCCTATCATCATCATCAACATACGTTAAGATATCGGTAAACCATAGACACACACACACAAACGCGTAGCTCACACATTCATCCACAGCTACTCATTGTGAATATAAAATAATCAAATGTACAATAAAGAAAATCAGAATCAGAAAGTTATGCATTCAGATTGAGTACCTCATAATACTAAATTTAACAAATATGGGAAATTAATATGAAATGAAGTACATTCTACTATGTATGTTCATATATACAATAGTTCTTTCTTTATATGGAATGTGTAGAAATAAAATAAAACTATATATTATAATATGTACATACTTATGTATCTACAAGTGAGTTAGTATGTATGTATCTGTATCTTAATTATACTGCAAACCGTGACTGTGCCTTTTCCAACGGAAGCTTGTGCGATAAGGAAATATTCACTCACATACTACAATAGCACAATACAATCAAAGTCATAAATATAACATAATTCTAAGTTTGTATTTAAATCGATAGACCCCGACCACGCATATTGAACGTCAATAAATATCAGTACGACTACAACTTCGACGACAATATTGATAATCATGGCTTTTTTTTTTATTATTATTATTATGAAATTTAGAAAAGAAAGAAAGAGGTAAACAATCTAATCAGAAAAATAATTCTGAATGACGATGGGTCATCATCGTCATCATCATCATCATCATCGCCACCACCATTCTCATGATTATTATCAATCGTATAATTTTATTTGCCTGCAATTTGAAGTGTAGGAAAACCACACTGAAGATATTTATAAAAAGTATCTTTACTAAGTATATTTATATGTATCTAGTAGACATTTACACGCGTCAATTGATTATCGCAATAAAATGTTGGTTTATTTCTTAGTATTTTTTGTTGTATTTGTTGGTTTGTTAATTTCTTGTTAAATAATCGATTGATTTAAAAATAATCACTACTAGCAAGATTTTGTAGTCATTCAGTCGTCATTTACTCACTCACTCACTCACTTACTTACTCTCTTACTGTACATGCCTTACTAGCAATTAGATTGAGAATTAATTTACTTACTATGTATGTATCTTATGTATTTATAAATTGTATGTAAGTTGGCTGATTTACAGCAATTAACACGCAACTATAAGATACATATGTATGTATCTAGTATAAGCTTACGTAGTACTTATATTCAGAGAATATAGAAACGAATGATGTATGCTTGCGTATCCGTTGTTTGACAAGAATCACAAAAAAAAAAAAAAAAATTGAAAAGAAAGAAAACGTACATATCTCACAAGTGGCCTCAAATCGAATCGATTCGAATCAAATTCGTATTGAATGTAAGACGTTGCAAGTCAAGTTAAGTTAAAAAGATAAAATAAAATATCTACTTATAAAAGAAAAAAAACAGCAAAACGCCAACAATAATAGTACATATTGCCTTGGATTGGTTTGGTTTGGCTTGGTTTTGTTCATTTTATATTTTATTTGTTATGTTACAATACTTATGATATTGGTGGCTCCATTCGCTCGTGCTGCAACCACCAATGCATTCACACACACACACACACAATAGATACAGATACTTATCACTCATACTCATTCATGCGTTAGGCAATCGATATACGCGAGTAAATGAAACCATTAAACGCAACATAAAATAGTTATAGGAAAGGAGTAAAGTGTACATCAGAGGGGCATGGTTCAGCGTGTTGGCGACGATAGCAACGTCTGGTGGTAGTGCTGTTGTTGCTGCTGCTGGTAAGTGAGTGACTGAGTTTTGGGGCAAAATGCAATGCAGTAGCAAAGTTTTGTGTGGATTGAGCCGCCAAAGTGACGACGACAAAAGCATGCAAGCAAATAACCAATACAGACAGACATATTGGGACAGACAAACATGATCATGTCTGACTGTGTCTGGCGTCGATCGGTCGTCGTCGTCGTCGTCATCATCATCATCATCATCATCATAATTATCATTGCATTGTTGTTTGCTGTTGTTTTGTTTTGTTGTGTTGTGTCGGCTCCAATTTTATTATTGTACTCTTGAAGCAGTCAACACGCGCGCCACTTTGCCACCTCCTCTTAATTCCTCCTCTCCTCCTTCTCCTTCTCCATCACCTGATTCAATTCTACTTTCTGACCAAAGCTGCTGCTCCCACATGGTTTTTTCTTTGTTTTTCAGTTTTCAGTTTTCGCTTTTTGGTTTTTTGTTTTGGTTTTCATCTGCTGCAATTCAGAAAGTATTGAAAGCATTGAAACAGGTTTATGCGGTTTTTGTCTATTGTGATGGAGACGATGTCTGTCTGCCTTTACTTGTTGTTTGTGCTTCTGTTTGCTTGCTTGCCTGCTTGTTTTTGAGGCAGAAGGCAGACACCGCTGACAGACGAACGAATCATGAGTAGTGTGTTGAAAGGCAAGACTAGTTCGAAAAGTCGTCGTCGTCGTCATCGATATTAAAAGTAATCAATAGAGTTAACTTCTTTAATTGACGTTCGTGGCAAAGGCACATAATCAAAACTAATTGAATGAAATCGTGCGAGCGGCCCCCCGCTCACTCTCTCACTCAGTCACTCACTCAAAGGCAAATCAAAAAGTACTTTTACCTTTGACTTTGTCGATTGTCGATTGATCTTTTTGTTCATATTTCTTTTATTTTCATTAGTTTTGATTTTCGTTAATTTCTTTGAATGAGTTTTGCATTGATTTGACATTTCCTTTCTCTCTCCTTTAGCATCTTTAATTAAGAAAAGAACAAAAATTTCTTAGTCTATCAATTAATGTCAAGCAAAGAATCGATATATTGATGTAGTATATGTACGAGTCCATATGCACAATATATGATTAATTCAGGTATGAACAATTTAGTTAATTGCACATTTAACAACTTGATTATTGTTTTTTTTTTTTTGGTTTTGGTAAGGGGAACAAAATAATAGAAAACAGAGATCAAACTAAGTAAGTACATGTATTAGGGAACACGTTTTCCATAAATATTTTGATAAAAAAGGATGATTAAATACACAAATTACCTGTCAAGTTCTATTTAAATGTTATGTAAATGTTACATTTATGGTTATTTAAGAAATGTGTTTAAGTGGAAACCCCATTTAAATCTTGAAACTAAAATGTTTCTAATAGGTTTTACTAAAACGTCTATTGTGATGCTCATGTTCAGAAGATATAAGAAGATTTAAACTACATAGAATATATGCGAGTTCTGTAATTCAAATATGTAACTACAATATATTAAAAGGATATTACGTCGCACGTTTATTACCAACTCTGATGGATGACCCCTAAGTATACATAGTTATGTGCAAAAAAAAAGAGAAGTAATCAGTTAATCGATTAATTGGAACGAAGGGTTAATGAAAAGACCCGTCGCCTTCCAACTTATCCAAATTAAACAATTAATCGACGATTAATTGCAATGAATAAGCAATGTTTCAGTAATTTAAATAAATAAATAAATTTTTCGATTAATTTAAATCGTAATGTACAACGAATTATTTGATTAATCGTCCTCAGTATACAGTAACCATTTTAAATGGCGATCAAAATCCTAAGCTTTTTTCTAAACAAGCCTGTCAAATCATTAGGTCCATCAGGTTAAAATCTCCCAAGAAAGGATTACATTGTCTAAATCATTGGCGATATTCAATATGTTATTCTATGCAACTATGATGTCATAAGTATCTTTGGAAGATTTTCCTTAGATTAGATTAAGCAAAAGGGCGGTAATTAAGTACACCTTGTCACAGCGGCTACCAATGGACCTATTGTGACAACACAGTTCCTCCTCTACCATTTTGTATTCATCAAGAAATCAAGAATCTTTTTCGGAGACATTCTCCTCCTTGTTCGCATAACAAAAAAGTCTATAGAAGGGTTTTGTCTAGTAACTCATGGACTTGTTGAAAAAAAAACACAATTTCTTATCTTGTATGTTTTTTGTTAACATAAAATCTATACATATAATAAAATCATATACTTTGTCTATCTGTTTGTTTCTTTGTTTGTGTGCGCATACCGTAAAAACCACTCATTGGATTGAGAATCGATTTACTGAAAGAAAAGAAGCTTTATGTGAGTAACATAAAGTGTTTATTTCATCAAAATTGATCCACAGAATCTGTCGAAATTGGTGGATCAAATTTTGTATATAAAACTTGGAGACATACATATTTTAAAATCAATCAATCAAGTAGTCACTACAAAATGAAATAAATATAATTTTTTTATCATCCCCGTGCAAAGCAGATTTTAATGATATTTTGCCGGGGAGTAGCAACGAGCGCCGGGATTGCTTGTTTTTTCACGTATAGACTTACATACTCATTTATTTATCATATTACTCATTTTATTAGTCTAATCATCGTAAGCATTTTTAATTGTTCATTTGCTGATTCGCAATTTGCTGTTAGTTGCTGCTGACTAACTAAGTTTTTTGTGTGTATTGCAAACTACGAGTAACAGACACCACTGAATAAATCTAAGAGTATTTGTGTATCTATCAAGTATGCATATATAATATAGCTTATTGAGTGTGTGCAAAACAGTGTCAATTTCAGTTAATATTTGGACAGCGCAACGTGTCTACCAGTAATGACGAACAACGACAACGACAGCCACATCGTCTAACTTAACTCACACTACAGAGTCTTGAGATACTCACTCATTCACTTACTCACTCACTCGTGCAGGGCCATGTCAAGTCAAGTCAAGCCGCAATGAACTACTACAATACTAAGTAGGTACAACTACTACTTATTGTATTTGCTGATAAATATTTTATGTTTGTATGCATGTATCTGTGTATTTTTAAGTATTCAAATGAATTATTAGGTATATAAAGTTTTATGTATTTGCTTTTCCAACAAACAATAATTAACTATGCACATGCTTACATACATATTGTGTATGTATGTATTTAGATACAATATTTCCCTCTATAATTATTACAATGAATGTAACATGAAATATTATAAATTGCACTTCTACTATTAATCGGTTTAGTTATTAATTTTTTTTTATTTTTAGTAAACAAATATAAGATACATATGTACATATTATATATCAATACATAGATACATACTTGCATATCATGTGTATATAGATAGAAAGATTAAAAATTTAATATTTGGTTGTTCGATCACTCATTCGGATGCAAATGTAGATAGATAAATTTATTGTATTGTACAAATGTATCTATTGTACTTATATAAAAAGAGGGCGAAAGAAAGGTGCTGCACATGCATACTATAGTAGTATGTAGTAAATTGTATCTATAAACGATCGTCAACACGTCATAGATGCATATTTTTGTGTTGCGTTGTGTTGTGTTTTGTTGTCGTTGACTTTTTAGTCACTGTTTGCTTGTTTTTTTTGTTTGTTTTTTTTTTTATACTTAAATGTATCTGTCTATTTGTCTGTCTGTCTGTCTATCATTCAATTTTATTATGGCATTTATTTGTTTCTTTCTATCTACGTAAGTATCTTGTTGTTGGTACACAATGTATCTATAGCATGTTATACGACGCATGTAGATGTTTGTTAAAGTATCTGTTAGCATGAGTTCATATGCAGCTCTCTGTCAGTCAATTTCAGTCAGTCAGCTTGTCTATTTGTCTGTCCTCATGTCTATCCAACAGTTTGTCTGTCGTTCTGTACTTACATACATATATTTTTTTCCTTTTCATTTGTATTTTTTTGTTGTTGTTGTGTTTTTGTGTCTTTTGCTCGTTTGCTTGTGTAAATAACTTTGGCGACTATTTTGCTGCTCTTGTTGCTCTTGGCGCAGTCATTGCTGCTGCTGCTGATTGGGAATCGCCAGTATGGCGACTTTATTATATATATACACACACAAACACAGAAACACACACACAGAGAGACTCACACTCAGATGCACAAACATACATACATATATTTATTTATTTATTTATTTCTTGCTCATTCGATGGTCTTCGTTTTGTTGATCGTCGTTTGTTCACTTCGTGAGTTGCTTGTTTCTATTGTATCTACTACACCATTCTTTTCTTCGATCGTCGTGTATTAAATCAGTTTATATTAAGCGATGAAGAAGAAGAGGAGGAAATAACAACAACAACAAAAAAAATTATTGCGATCACAGACTTATGTCGCCAGTAAAAATATGTTGTGAATGTATCTCATTGCTTTGCTTTGCTTCGCTTTGGCTTGATTTGATTTCATTTGGTTTTGGATTGTGGCGTTGCTATTTCTTGTTGTTTATATTTTTTGTTGTGTGTTTTCTATACTCTTCTTCTGCTTTGTATTTTTACTATCTATACATCATCATCATTGGGTTCTTTCCTTTAGTGCGTTGATTGTTGATTTTGTTTTTTTTTATTATTGTCATTCTTTGGTTGCTTTGAGTTGATAATTTGCCTGACTGTTCATCAAAAAATTGAAAAGATCAACACCACCATCACCACCTCCATCATCTCTCTCTATACTTCATACATACATAGTTATGTACCATATTATCATCATCATGAGAATAATCATGATCATCATCTTGGCTGTCATTGTCGCTGTTGTCGACGTCAATGTTGATTTTATTTTTATTTAACAGCTGTTTTTCTATTTATGCTATTTTTTGCTCAACCAAAATCATTTAACAATTAAATTAAGCGCAAATTATTATTATTCCTTTTATACAAGATTATTTTCTAGTTTAAATTAAGAATATTTAATTTAGAATCCAATCAAATTCATTAGAGAGATTAAAATAGAATAAATCAAACTACATACGATTACTCATAGTTTTTGCCAAAAACATACAAAAATATATGTATTTGTATCGAAGTATTTATGTTGATTTAACTAAATCCCTTAAAAATCTTTAATACAATAATGGCTTAGACATCATGGCATTTTGAAAATATTTCTTACAAATACAAATACAAATTACTATCACAGTTTGCATATTTTCCTGGGAAAAACCCATAAAATCATCAATAAAATGAATAGAAACAGGCAAAAACACTTGACAACACAAACAAAGTAGAAACGAAGCGAAACGAAACGAAGAAATGATAAAATTTGGTTAAAATGATGTTGCATTAAGATACTCGTAGTTCAATCGGGTTTACAAGGGAAATCCTCTTGACTTATGGTATGTCTGGTCATCACTTTCATGGCGTCGTCGTCGTTGGCAATTAACAAATTTAAGTTACACTTATTGTCTGCATGGGATTCTTTTTATTTTACCAGTCATAAAGTAAGATTTGTATCTCATACTGTCAGGTCAACAGAAATTACTAAAACAATAGTCATTAAAAATGGGTTCAACTACCTGTCAATTTTGAATATCAACTTAGGAAATTCCATGGAAATACCAAAAAAAAAAAGAAAAGAAAGGATTTTCAAGCTACTTAGAGTTCCTATTTTAAGTGTTGGAAGGATTTCAACTATGAATTGTAATCTACTTGTATGTATGATGACCCCCACCAGTAAGTGATGGTAGACATTTTTAGATGTAAACATTATATGGTAAGGTTAGGTACGTGGGTCGATCAGTAAGTTGTTAGAGAATCCGAGAGATGGCTTTTGTAGCATCGATAATTTTGTTTTTAAAGTTTTATGCATCACTAATCAGCTATTGAAGTCTCTGCAATATTGACCACATGGTTTAATTTTAATTGTCAATTGAAACAGAAAACTTTTGTGTATTGAAAAAAATAAAAAAAAGTGAGCTTCGTGTTGTCATCAAGCATAATTTTGTGCGTAAAAAACCATCACCGAAACCAAGGAAAGGATTGATATTTACTAAGGGGACTCTGCAACATCAATATCAATGGTTAAGAAAGACAAACGTTCAGTTCGCACAAAAAAGGTGGTCACGAAAATGATCGTCGATAAAATCCATGGAATGAATTTGGACGACTGGAAATTGAGTTGAAATTGGCATGAGGATTTGGGCAACTCAACTAAGTAGAAACATCACATTATACATGAATTTTTTGATATAAAAAACTGCCGCGATTGCTCACACTCGACTATAAGCACAACCGTGTGGCCACTTTAAAAAAGTGTTTGGCGATGTTCAACCGCAATGAGAACGAGTTTTTTTACCTTGCACGAAACACAAAATACACAAGAGACCATGGAAGAGTCGAAGCTGTGGATTTCTTCGGGAAAACGTGCACCAAAGAAGCCCAAGGTGGGTATGTTGGCCAACAAGGTCATGGGGCCAGTTTTTTTAGGATTATTATTTAGAGCTGTTGAACAGATTCGATATTGATTTGGAATAAAAACGATCGCATTTAGCGAAGAAAAAGTGCTCTTCAAGGGGGTGCACACGTGTGTAGTCGCCATGGAAATAATCCATAAATTGGTCAAAGAACTGCTATCCTCTCCACCACATTCTTCAGACTAAGTCCTCTGCTAGTATTTCCTGTTTCCATACGTGAAGAAATGGATCGGTTGTAAGAGATTTGGGTCATCACTGAAAGAAATGACTATTTTGAGGACTTTGAGAAAAGCTATTATTTGGAAAGGATAAAAAATTTGAAAAATTCGGGACTAAGTGCATCGAGTTAAAAGAAGATTATTAGATTGAAAAATAAAAAGAAAATTACGGGACAGAAAATTGTTTTTCTATCATTTTCTAAGGACATAAGCATATTTGTATCAGCATCACATGTGTGAAAACGTCGATCTTTGAGCCGAATAAGCATAAATTGCTGGAACTTTGGATTTACTTTTTTAATATGAAGAAATATGCAGAAATGTGCATTGAAGGCTTGTTAAAGGAGATAGTGAAGCTGCTTTAAGTAAGGGAAGTTATATTGAGTGTTTTAAAAAGTTTAAGAATGGTGATTTTGATGTCGTAAACAAAGGACGCAGTGGAAGGCTGAAAGTGTACGAAGGCGCGGAATTGGAATCATTATGGGAGGAGGCCACTTACATTAGTAGTGCCTCAGCAATTAATTAGATTCCATATGAACTGAAGCCGAAAAATTTTAAATATTGATTTTGCACAAGTGAAATGCTTTTTGCCAGACATAAATGAAAGGGTTTTTGCAACTGGTGATGGAAAATGGATCTATTACGATTATTAAAAGAAGAGGAAATCATGGTGGCCATGATTCAATACAGAATATTCATGAAAAAAACTCTGCTTGGTGTCTTGTATTATGAGTAACTCAAAACAAATGAAACCGTTACTGGGACTCTCTAGCGAACACAATTGATGAAATTGAGCCGAGTATTCAAAGGAAAAACGCGCCCACTACTTTTTCAGATATTATTCTCCTGCATGATAGTACAATACTTACATACTCGTATATCACAAATGAATAATTAATCGATTTGTGTCCCTTTTTTGTTGTAATGTTTCCATATCAAAAGCAAATTTAATACTTTCTTATCAACATATGCACCTACATACGTGTATGTAGCAATAATAAAGAAAAGTGAAATTAAAAACGATGTCGACATAGTATGTATAAAGGAAATAAACATACAGAGTATCTATGTATAAATAAGTAAGTATCTTTTTTGTATTGGATTTACATGCAGTTGACATTCTATAGACTGATACAATAGAACTATCAATGTTTATCTTTCACTATAACTTTGCAGTAATATAAACAACAAATTCAATGAAGTCAAGCCAAGCCAAGCCAAGCCAAGCCAAGCCAAGCCAAGCCAAGCCAAGCCAAGCCAAGCCAAGCCAAGCCAAGTAAAACCAAATCAACTCGAGTCGCATCGCATCGAATTGAATCGATTGACAATTATAATTGTGTGCGTATGTACTGTATACCATATACATATGTTCATATTGTACTCTGTAATGAATCACGCCATATCGCTTATCAATTGAGCTCATATAATAAAGCGCGTCAACGACAGCGACAAAGTTACGCATGATTTCGTTTTCATTTTCATTCTATTCATTTATTATATTTATCAATTATTTATATACACGAATGTATGTATGTATATATTTTCATATAGAATGTTATATATGTACATACGATACACATACACTTAGTTATTACTATATATAGAAGAATTATGTACAAGAAATTAAATTATCTCATTTGCACAGAAAGAGAGGGAGAGAGAGAGTGAGATAGTGTAAGTGTGGTAGAGAAAGTAAATGAAAAGTCATTCGATTTGACGCTTTTGTCGTTACTTTTATGCGTTTGTTGGTCGCTTGATAAAAATAACTTAACGTAATATGTACTATAATGGTGAAGGTCAATGAAACAAACAACAACAACAACAACAACAAACAACAACAACAACAACAAACAATCAAACAAACAATTATTGAACACTAACATACTACTAGTACAAATGGTGTGACTATATTTGAACTATTGATTTAAATTAATATGCTTTAATATTTTATATTTAATATTTTCACACATTCTGATACCCTTCATCCATATTTACAATATATAGTCAAGATGGTATATTCAATTCGTGCAAATATTTGTAACAATCAAAATAAAAGACCTCAGAGAGTATTTAAGTACATAAAATGTGTATATTCTTGATAAGTAGAACAAAGAGATTCGATTTAGAAATGTTAGTCAGTCTACTTATTCTTACCCAGGGTAGACAGGACTCCATTACGCTAATCTGGGTGCCTGGTCATTGTGGCCTTACAGGAAATGAGATGGTGGATGAGTGTACCAGGAGGGGATCGGCAATGCCTAGTTCTTTAGCAGTTGCTGATATTCATAGACATCGTTTTAAGACTGGAAGTAAATACGATGGAGCTAAAAGACAGTTGGTCTACGAATGGTCCTACACTTTCATCTTCTCTGTGACTGTCCGGTTCTTCTTAGAAGACGTACCCGTATTCTCGAGAAACCGTTTTTTGAGGAGTTAGGCAGTTTGGCAAAGGTGCCACTAGGATACTAGACTCTGTTTGCGGAATCTTCAGGTTGGTTTTAGAGGCTGAGGGAGATCTCAAGGATCAACTAAGTACTGCCAGACGTTTACCCCAATTTCATATCCCATACCGACAACCCCCACCCCCTTCCCCTCTTCATGATCATCATCCTTCCATAATCATGCATCACAATGGATCACAAGGTTTCTGGGTAAACTCGCGTATATTCGCGGACGGCCTATCTGACCTAACCTACTCATTCTTACATTTAGATACTTGTTTCTTGGAAACTACTTATAAAAGAAAGCTAAGTTTCTTGACTCTATTAGAGTTACAGTTTTGATAAACCCACTTTCTAACGCCCATTTTTGGGGGAATCCTATTTTTAGAGATCGCAATTTTAATATATATTGTATAACAAGTGTTTGACAAGAAAATTTAAATTTGTTTTGTAGATTCATTTAAGCTTCCCTCAGAGACTCATAAATAAAAAATCGACCTTAACTTTTATAGTTTAGAAAAAAATAATTTTTAAAATATATGATTACAATTTTATTGGTATTCCCTTGAATCTCTATAATCACCCACTTTCAGCAATAAAAAGCTTTGTTTTGTTTGAACTTAGAAAATCATTTGCGGGTTTTGCCAGAAATATGATTCTAAAGATCATTTCTGCATTGATTGTTTTCTATTTATAATATTGTCTAACCAGTTCCTCTTATTACAATTTACACCTAAAAATCTTCCCCATGAATCACTTCGTCCATTAATGAAAATCCATATGGTAGTTTTTGATATTATTGCGATCAGACAGACAAATAGCGTCGGGGTATTTCATTTTATAATATGTATAGATATATTTACAGAGTTTAGTTATTGAATGTAAACTATAAAAGTGAGACTTAGGTGTCGAGAGATACTTTTCTATTTAAGTTTCGAAGACATTGTGCTGAAATTGTCTTTAGGTTCGTTGTTCTTTTGATTAAGAAAAAAAAAATTATGGTAGTGACGATTCAAGAACAACTAATCTTTCTATATAAGAAAAGATCTATAATCATCTTTTCGAATATGATTTTTGGTTAAGCGAACAATTATTTCTTTAATTAACCACTTAATTCAAATATTCTCTTTAAATTGATTTTTCAGAAGCAAAACAACCTTTATTAAAGTTTTCATAAAATTTCATGAAAAACGAAATGAAAATGAAAATTGGAAAATTTAAACGATTTAATTATATTGGTGATGCCAACAAGTGTTGAAATTCTCACAATGATATAAACAAAAATAACCAAATGACTGAAAAGTATACAAAGTTTAAATTTTATTGTTTTCATTTAGTATTTAATGATTCCATGAAAATGTATGGAAAGGATTTCAAATAAAATATTTCCATTCATTTTTTCAATAATGAAAATTAAAAATTTAATTCAAATGATGAATAATATTAAAGATATACATACGTATATTCTATATAAATCTTATAGAAATACTTCATTGCCAACTTCTAGGAGCAAGGGCAATGTCTCTCTTTTTATCAATGCAGAAAATTCACAGCAAAACAAATCAAAACAAATTTGACCTTTAAAAAAAAAAAAAAGTGACAAAAGCAAAATTAATATAAATCCACCACCACCATTTCACTGTCTAATGTAGAACAATTTTCAAATATATTTTTATACCATATCTTTTCTATATGCAGAAAATCAAAAGAAAATTCCTTCGAATAACATTTTTCAATATAACAAAAATAGAAATAAATAAAATTAAAATAAATAATGAAATTATAAAGAAATCTTTTATATATAATACATATTTTCATAATTACCTCGTAGTTTTTCGCGTACATTTTCCAAAGCGGATTTTCGTGAATTTACTGTCGATTCTGTAAATTAAAAAAAAATTGTGAATGAATTAATTGTTTTGTGTGTAAATTAGTGAAATATAAAATTTCAATTCAATGACGATTTGCACTCCACTCCATAACTTAATCGATAGATAAATATTTCAATTGGGAAAACAGAATATTTTTCTTGAAAATATTTTGCGATACAAAAATACATAATTTTAAATTCTAAAGAAAATTAATGAGGAATTTTTCACAATAATAAAATTTTCTATTTGAGGATTCTTTTCAAACGTTCACAAGCCTTCTTTGCCCACGCATTGACACTGACATTTCACTTGGTGACGTCAACAAATATGTGAAAGAAAATTATTTTAAGAATATCGAGAGTTGGCATGAGGCAGACAATGAAAATTGAATTTTTTGGATATCAACAACAACGTATTCTTATACGTACGAGTACGAGTATATACGTAAATAATAAGTAGATACCATTCAAATCTTTGCATATACTAAGTATATATTAAATAAAAAAAATATTTTTAAAAATTTTGGGGTTTTTTTCTACAGAAAAATTCACATATAAACAAGTGAAAATTTTATGAAAATAGAAAATATTTTCATTTGAAAATGGAAATTTGTTGTTTGAATTTACGCAAAAATTAGTATTAATATATGCATAAATTTATTTGTTATTGTACAATATTAGAAAGAAATTCCATATAGAAAGCATAATATTTTGTTATTTTTTGTTGTTTTGCGATTATTTTTGTATTTAAAAATAGTTCTTAAAATTATAACGTAAATATTAATGGGTAATTGGTAAATTAGTTAAATTTTTAATTGTTTAAGTTTTCATTGGTAAGACTATCTGCTTTAAATAAGAAGATTTTGTATCCTATAGCATACTTTTAGGTGTTCAAATCAGTATAGAATATATGGAAAATTCTAAAATATAATTATTATTATTTATTATTTTATTGTTTATTATTATTTTATTGGCCTCTTTGCCAAGTTCATTTGAACTGATAAAAGTGAGGAGATCTGAACCGATCTTCTTTCTTTAAAGTTTATTAATTGATTTTAAAGAAAATGTGTTTGTTGCGTTCATTGATATTAAGTATTTTTTTGTATTATATTTTGTCAAGTAACTCCTTCTCCCTAAGAAAAAGCGTTTGTCCGGCTACATACAATGGAAGTATCATTCCATAGACGGAGCAAATCCGATATCTTGGTTAAATCCTGGATAAACACCTTACGAGGCGGGATCACACGAAGGTGATTGCGGCTCGCTGCTATGAAAAGGTTCAGGAAACTGATGTGGCCTTCCAATAAAATTTCGTTATCAAACAAAAGACTGGTATATTTACATGTGGTGACACCAACCTAGCGCTATGCCATTCAAACATGGTTCACCGCAGCTGCCTGTAGCAGCAGAAGTGTCAGAACAAGACACTCCGTAGAATCACGGGCGCCCCTTGGTTCCTAAGAAACACCACGCTGCACAGAGACCTCAAGATCCCAATGGTTATAGACGTGTTTAATTTTTACACCAGTCGGCATCACTCAAAGCTTCTTTCTGACTCATCACAATCCGCTGACATCCATCCTCACACGCTGCTCTACAAGGAGAAAAGGCTACACCCACACGGTCTCACCCTAAGAAGGATGTAATATACTTCTCAGATATATTCACAATATCTATCAAATTCTAGCACTTTATTCAAGTAACTATTCTTAGAAGAAATAAAAATGTGCTATGCATTTTTTTCCGATAAACTTTATTAATCTATCTATACATATTCTGAACTCGATTAATTCAAAAATTAGTGAACGGATTTTCAATCAACTTTGTCCAATAGATGAAGTAATTCTTGAGGAACGTTTAGGAGAAAAGAAAATAAAAATAGTGAAAAAAGTGAGGCGTGCAAGTGAGATGCACTTAAAGCTTAGAGACATATTTTCAAAACAATCAAATCGTCTTTGTCAAACATTGCATCAGGTCAACCAATCAGTCTGCCCGGGTATCTAGTAAAATGTTATTCAGAAAAATGAAAATATAAGTGTATTATATTTTATTTAAGTTCTTTTTATTCATTAAATATTCATTTCATTTTCTAAGAGGATACAATTATATTGGTGTAGGAATTGGGTTGTTAAGTCTGTAATTTATTATGGGGCCGTCTATATATTACGTCACTTGAATTTCATGCATTTTGGATGGTGATACCGTTTGAGTCTTTTCGTATTACTAATATTATCTAACAGATTGATAGCTATTTAGTAATGATTTTTTAATCGTTCCCTATAGTTTTTACTATACTTAGCGATTTCTTCTTTCACTGTGAGTGAGCGAAGATCTCTTTTCTCTCTTTTTGACGGGGCTCCTACAAGTCTTCAGAGGAATATGAATTGAAATCTTTGCAGGGTTCTGCTGATGTGCCCCAAAGTTAGATTCAATATGTCCACACTCGTTTTATGATTGCCTTGTAAAGTAGTAATATGTATTATTAGAATGAGAACCAATTAGCCAGTTTACCCTAAATGTCTTAATACTGATTTATTGACCTTTCGATTTGATGTTTCCTTTCTAGATGAGCATTTTGTTAAGTTTTATATTTGTGCTGTCGGGGATATTTTAAAACTTATTAGATTAAGAAATGTTGCTTATAAAAAGAAAAATGAAACAAAACTTTAACAATTCGAAATTTATAATATTTTTTAAAAGCATGAAAAATTTATATATGTATATACTCGTATGCATGTATCTTGTTTAAAAAAATATTTTTAAATGTTATTAAATAAAATGTAAGTAATGCTTGGAAGACAACTTTCCTTGATAATTTATTTGATTTATTATTACTAACTCTACATGATGATTCTACTTGCTGTCAATTTGACTTGCCTTTCTGATTTTCCAACATATTACTTAAAATATCGATTTAATCGGACGCTGTTTTGGGTCTTTTATCTAATTTACCTTATATTTTCTTCTGTTATAACATCACCCACATCGTGGCATTTTAATTCATGGTTCATCAAATCATTACAGGTTGTTAATTCATGATATTTGGAATTCCAATTGATTTTTTGAGTTATGAGGATTCATAAGTTAATAAGCAGGTTAATAAATTATATTTAAGCAAATTAATTATACTATTTTCATATTTAGCTTATGATCATTTAAACTAAGACTTAAAATATCTCTATATTAGGATGCCTCTGTTTAGTCCTTGAGATTATGAAAAATATTTCATTTAAATGTTCTTTGTGAGACTTTCATAATACTTATACAAAATTTATTTTTATAAACAAGAAAATAAATGCATAAATGAAGAAAAATCCACTTAAGCATTTCCTATTTAAACCAAGAAAAATTATTATCATGAAAATCCTCATCATAATAAAAGTTTTGCCGAATGAAAAGATTCTTGAAAGAAGAAGGGGGATTTGAAGGATGAAAAAGCAACAAGCATCCGTAGTATGAAAAGAGTTTCATGCAAATTAAAGTAACAACCAGGCAGACAGAGTTTTCAGCAAGATGCGTTCCATGGTTATATTCCTTCCTTCGTTCATTCATTCATTCAGAACCATTCATCAAAAGCTACAACAGCAACAATTTCCGTTTATACTCATGTATGTATGTGTGCATGTTTTTATGTGTCTGTAAGTAGATAGTGAGAAAACAACAATAACAACAAAAAAGAAAAATAAGCAATGAATGAAACGAAAGAAAGAAAGAAAGAAAAAAGAAAAATACCCGTGCTGAATTACTGAGGGAAGCTTCAACCAAAACATTATAAGTTGAACACGAAAGCAGTAGAAAAAAAAGAAAAGGCAATACACATTCTGAAAAACTTAAGAGTTTGATAGAGGGGGAGGCTAAGGGCAAAAAACCTTAAAGTGAAAGAATAATAACGAAACAAAGGAAAAGGAGCAGGGCCAACAAACAAACAAACGAACGAAAGAACGCACGAATGAATTTAAACAAGCAACTTATTGAATGCCCGCATCCTTAAAAGATCAACAACATCAACCAAAAGTAATAACAATAATAAAAAAAAAAAAACACAAAAAAAATTGTGAAGCCATGGTGAATGTCCGAAATGAAGGAAGTTGCACAAAAAACATTTAAAAATCGAACCAAAAAGAAGAACGAGAAGCAACCAGAAACGGCAACTAACAAAAAAACAAAAAAAATTAAAACAAGAAGCAACAAAAACACATTTGCTGCCATCGTTGCCTGCCACCTGCTGATTGTGAATGCGCGAAAGTTTGTTGCATGGAATTGGAGGATTAAGGGATTGAGGTGGTGAATGATGAGCAACCAGCAACTGGCAAAGACCAGCATCAATATTGGCGACTCAATGGTGGCGACGCATTGGCGACTTTATGCAATTTCAGTTGCCGCCACCATCGCCATAACTGACGTTGCATATTTAGCCTGGTTAACAGACACACAGTTGGACACACTGACAGACAGACTGACAGCCAGAGCAAGAAGACATATATATATATATATATATAGATAGGCAGCGAGATAGCCACTTGCAAGCAAGCACCAATAGTACCAGCATCAAAGCGGATATATGCTCATCTAAAGTCGAATAACAACTGCACAACATTACAACTGCATCAACATCCTTTCGCAATATATTTCGCGCTTCTTTTGCCTTTTCCCTTTCCTTCTATTCTCCTTGTAACCAACTACCGATCAAATACTTCATTTGCTTTAACATCGTCGTCATCATCATCATCATCAACATCAACAATGTGCAGCAGGAGGTTCAATTGAGACTTACCGCTCATGGCTTTGTAAACTGGTTTTTTATGCTTTACTTGGGCCTGGTCATGTTAAACGAGTTTGTTGTTTGTCTTTATTTTTTTGTTGTTCTGTGTTTTTTATAAAGTTGCAGCTTGCATCGTTTTTGCACTTTGATTTTGGGGGAAGTCTGCCGTTGTCTGCTTCACTTACTTAAATATCTCAAATACAATAGTATTAAATTTTCAAATTCACTTAAATAATTTAACTTTAAATTGTCATTAGGTAGTTTAGTTTAGTTAAGTTTAGTTAAGGGTTTCTTCACTAAAATATATAGTAGGTAAGTAATAATTTCTAAGAAATCATAAGTAATAGATATTAAAGTTTTATAATTCATTGACTAAAACATTGTAATATAATAACCCGAGAAAAGGGACTATAAACCTTTATTTCTCATCGAAAACAAGAAAGTGAACACCCAACTCAACTCTGCCCAACAAGACAAATCTTCAAGTTTAACATAAATCACTCAAAGATCTTGAAGGTATGAGATTCCATTGTTTAAAAAGATATTTAGATTTCTACACTTAAAAAAAAAAAAAATCCAATAATTCAATCGAAATCATATATAATAAATAGTATGACTCAAAGCTTATCCCAATAAACTTATCATCATAGTCCTTCACTGTCAATTATTACCTTATATGTAGAGTATATGTATATTAACATGTTGTCCTTCAAGATCGATTGTTAATTAATAATATAAATAAAAATATTGTTGTACTATAAATTGATTTATATTTATTACAATTTATTTCAATTTAATTATTGAAAATGAATATTAAAATCACATTAAAGTGTAAAGCATTTAATTGCTATAACTTTTATGTGATTTTTGACACAAATCAGAAAAAAGGAAAAGCATTTAACTTTGGCATTTAAAATTGTGAAAAGATGTTTTGTTTTTTTTTATATAGAAATATTTTAATTTTTCTGTTATTCTATAAAACAACTTAAATTAAACTTATAACATTTACAAGTAAACTTTAACAAAATTAGAAATTTGGAAAGAACAATTATTTAATTAATAGAATCTAGTTGAGAGGTCGACAGGATGAGATCTTCTCAACCGTCGTGCCACTCTGAAACCCTCATTCTGCGTCGCTTTAAGAGACGCCTGGCTAGAATGTTTGGGTTATTTTTCAACCGCTCCATATAATTCTTGGCCTGACGATTAATCACATCGCCAATTTTTGGTATTTTTAAATTGATTTTATTTCATAAATGAAAAAATATAAAAATAATAAGTAGAAGAAATATTAATTTTTTTTTCTAACAACCCTAGCTAAATGTCAGCTGTGAAATACAATCAGATGTTTCGCGCGAAATTCTAGCAGTCTGTAATTGTGTAATCTCTTGTAGGTGACACCCTCATAAAAAGAAAATGGGGTAGTTTATTTTTTATTTATTCATGTTTTTTTTTTGTCATAACCAAATGTATATAAGGTATTTTATTAAAAAAGAAACCAAAAATCTTTATTTACTTGGACATGGGAATTGAAGAGTTAAATATCTTTTCATTCTTACATTGCGTATAAGTAATACAAAAATGGGAATACTCTGTTATTTTGTTGATTATTATTATTATTATTAGTTATTCAAACTTCTATGTCATTTGCACTGACAATGTACAATAAAATCTTGGGTTTTTCGTGTCTATAATTTGCTTTTATTTTCATGGCTGTTAATACAATTTTTAATTCACTTAGATTTTCATGTTTAAATTGAAATTATTCATACGCCTTGTCTTATTTGTAAAATAAATTTCTTTTAAAATATAGAAAAGTAGTGAAGTTTGTCTGATTTCTTGTTTTTTTTTTTTGGCCATAAAATTGATTATAAGTTGCAGTTTTTACTTTTTCTTATTTTATCAGAATTTCTGATTTTCAAACAAAACAAAGCTTGAACTATGTTTTGTTCTCGAAGGAAATCTATACATACATCTGTAATAACTAGGACTAGACGAATTCTATTAATGATCCATTGTAATTTAATAGATAGATAGATATATTCGATCTTTATTTAAGTTTACAATTATTTATAGCTTCCAATCATTGATTTTTGAGATTTTCAAAGAACGAACCAATACACAATTGGCATCGCTACTTGCCGTCTGCCTATCTATTATTAGTAATCGTGTAATTTAATATTTTTGCTTTCATGAAATGCCCTAGAAAATTATCAGTTTTATAACTTGTAAACAAGAATTTTATCCACAAAAAATAAGGACCTTTTTATTAGTAACCTAATCATCATTTATATTTCTAGTTTTCTAGAGTTAGCGCGGTAGCAAAGCCAAAAAATGTCATTCATTTATTTTTAGATATCTCATATTTACGTATTAACAAATCAACAGACCTCAATAGCCATTGCTTCATCCTAAACTTATTTTTTTTTTTATTTAATTAATTTGTAGTTCCTGGGAAATGCACAAAACTTCTTTGAAATCAAAACAATGTTTAAGGTTAGTAGTCAATAAAATTGTGCTCAATTTGTGTGTTTCTATATGGATTTGTGTCTTTGTTTTAATATAATCTTCATGTCATATAAAGCTCATATACATATTTTGAAACTTATACTTATTATCAATCCAAACAAGTGGTAGTTGGTAGTTGGAAGGAGCAATGTTTGGTGAATACATCGGGTGTGGTGGGACATCCCATTAAAGCGCCTCCAAAGTTTCTTTGGCGACGTTTATAACATGGTACCTGAAAGTTAACTTTGTCATGTCTTTGCCACATTAGGGGCGTTAGACTTGATTAGCTCATAGTAGATCAGTCCGTGCTGATCCCAGCACATGCACACCATTAGCTCCATGCATAGGCGTAGCAAGGGGGTGGCCTTTATTTTAAATACTTTTAAATACGATTTATTTCAAACCATGAAACCATTTAACTTTATTAACCCTTGATATCAAGTTGAGAAAAATAGCGTGGTCAATAAGATGGTACCTCGTGATTTTAAGGATATTTTAAAGTTGATTTCAACATCAAAACAAACGTAATATTAACTTGACAATTAGGGTTTAATATACGAATTAATTTGAATATCAATCTATATGTCAAGATGAAACTAACTTGAAAATAACCTTAAGATCAAAGGGGTTTTTCGCTGAGAACATTATCAATATTCTTTCTGAGATGAACATACATTTCTGAAAACAAATTAGAAAGACATATTCGTTAAGAATAAGAAAATAAATAAAAAGTTAGTCGGAGTCAATATTTTTGTCATATTCATAGTCGCTTTCTGCAAACTGCATATAAAGAGTTCTGATGATAGCAATCTGTGCAACAAATCTGAGTTACTTGATGTCTTTCTAGTGAATAGTTTATGATAATTTATTGCATCAATGTTTCTCGACTCATGAACTTCTTCAGAAACTTGACCAATATGAAGAATAGCAGACGCGATGGTATCGTTTCCATGAAATATAATTTTATGCACAATCACTAGCATATTGTTCCATGCCAATTCTGATAAGTACAGTTCTCTTGTATTTGTGGCATAAAGGTCAAAGGCTATACAATTTATTTGATAACCAAATCAAATGCGAGAAAGTATATTATGAAACCTTTTTAAGAGATTTTTAAATATGTCTGACGTTATTTCAATATGTCCAAAAAATCTTCTCGCCGTGTTACCACCGTTTTCTTTTGGCATATCAATTAAAAAACCAACTTCTTTCTTGAATCAATTTTGAATATATTCCTTCTTCTTTCCCATCTTCTCTTTGATTTCTTCGCCCCGTACACACCTAGTCTTCACTTCCATTTGATAAGCGATGTGTATTATATACTCCATACATCGTAACCATAAATGTAAAGGAGAAATTCTGAATGCAAGCATACTTTCGTCTGACTGGTGGGACCATCCGTTGTAAAAGGGGCGGAAACTTATTTGCATACCAAATCAACCAATATATTAATCTATTTATTAAAAGTACTCATAAGCATTTATCAAAATGTAACTTATAATTCTTTTATAAAATCAAAAAGTTCATATATTTTTCTCATTCTACAGATGTGTATATGTTATTAGCAAAAACTAAAGGATTAAAAATGCATTTGTTGCAATTGTTGATTATGCAATGAGCACAGAATGCCTGAGATACTTTTATATTACATTAAATTGCATATCAATATGTGTATCTCCACTACTCTTTGTGTGTTGTGTGTGTGTGACAGACAAATGCTAAGTATTTAGAACAGAAATTCAGAAAATAATAACAGCAAAAACAATCACAAAAAAGTTGATCTAAGCAAAAATATTATTATGAAACAAAACAAAAAAAATATGTAAAAATAAAATGAATTAAGAAAAAAATTAATAAAAATAAACTTCTGTGCAAATATGCAAAACAAATAAAAAAAATAATTTTATTTCATTCAAATTGAAATTTCATTTGCAAAATAATAATAATAAAAATAATAAAAAAAAAACAATTTAAGAAGCCTAGGAATGCATGCTCAACTTAATTCAAACCAACTCAATCTACAAATGGGAAATACTCTGGCGGAATTTTATTTGGTTTTTTATTTATTTTTTATAAGGAAAACTATGCAGCTGTGCGCTAAGATATTTTTTGCGCTTATTACATTTTGAAAACTTTGTTAAGATACTCGCTCGTTTCATATGCAACATGGCAAACACCAACAACAGCAGCAGCGTACTTAATATTTATTTATAGAAATGAGAAACAAAAAAAAAAAAATGAAAATTATAAAATAGATAAAAAATAAAAGGCTAAACAAAATATGTAACTGACAAAAGTGGATTTGCTAAGTTGAGTATGAAAATTGCACACAAATTTACCCACACTGCAAATGTCTACAATGCTCTAAATAATTGAAATACTCTTGTGTGCCACAAAGTATATCAATGTGTGTAAATATGTATATATATGGTTATATGTTTATGTGTCTGTGTGACCTGATGTTAAGTGGTGTGGTATGGCGGTGTGGGGCGATGTATTGAAGCGAGACCCCATGGAGCCAATTGGGCGTCAAACATAGACAAACAGACAGACAGACAGATTACGGCTTGAAAGTAAACCCAAAGACGCCAAGTCGCAGATGTCGGTGGCCTCAGACAGTTTCCAACTCAACTTAGTTTAGCCTGTTGCGTTTATAATATTGCCATATTATTATATGATGGCAAATTCACTTTCTACCATGAACACATAGTTTTGTTGTAGGTTGTTGTTTAAATATTTTATGTTGCTTGTTATTTTTTAAATTAAAATTTCTTTGAATTTATTATTATGTATTTTACAATATTTTTATTATTGAGGTCCAATAAAAGATAACTTCAAGAACCCCAAAATGTTGATAGATATTAAAAAATTATGCAAACATCTGCATCAACATCTACATCTACATCTTAAGGTCCCATATCTACTTATTAATTTATTAAGAAAAAGGAATTGCTGAAAGATTTTTTCAAGTACATATTTTGGCTCGAGGGTCATTTGTCTATGTTGCCCTTGACTCGAAGATTTTTTT
The DNA here is from genome assembly GCA_035041805.1 of Amiota mariae. Classification (NCBI taxonomy): domain Eukaryota; kingdom Metazoa; phylum Arthropoda; class Insecta; order Diptera; family Drosophilidae; genus Amiota; species Amiota mariae. The sequence goes on from JAWNKV010000550.1 coordinate 5,657,257, forward strand.
TCTCATTTTGTTCATGGTTCATTTAATCTATCAGCTGTGAATTTATAAAATTATGATAAATAAATTTAAAATTAATATAAAACGGGATACTAAATACATAAATTTGTATAACTAAATATTGAGTGACTAAAGACAATTTTTTTTCCCATTGCCATCTTTTAGTTTTATTTTTATCTATTTTCATTTTAGATAAAACAATTTTATTGATAGGCAAATCTAATAATAATTTAATTGTCACAACACGTCAACAGATAAGACCACTTAAATTCAGTTAAAACGATTCATAATCAACAATTGGCCCACTAACAAAGCGACTTACTTTTATCTGCTATAACTATGGCAACAACAACAACAAAATATATAAAAAAAAAAGACTAACAAAACTTGAAGTTATCAAGCTAAAAATTAATTGAGTTATTAAGATGATGCTACGGTTACGTTTTGTATTTCAGTATGCCAAGTTTGAACAATTTTCAATGACAATAACGATGAAGATGATGATGATCATAATGATGATGATAATGTCGAATGGTGATAGAAATTGCTGAACTAGCAATTAACAAAAAGTTATTCACTTTTATGTTTAATTTCCGTTGGATTCAAAGTTGCTCATACGCAAAGCATTCAACCTCATTGCTTACTTGCTCACTCACTTCTTACTCACATACTCTGTTTTTCAAATGTAATTATACTCTCACACATAACTACTTACTCATTCAACCCAATGTACGCTCTCCCACTGATAGCGTTCAACTATGCTTTCAATCGTTTTGCTTTTCAATTTGCTCGCTCTGCACTCATTCAATCTCTCTCTCTCATTTAATTTTGGTTGAACACTTTGACTAAGCAGGTTATTTCTCGCTTACTACTACTAGTAATACATATTGTATTTACTTTGTGTTTGCTTACGATATACTTTACTTTGTCATTTTGTCTTTGATTGAGAGAGGGAATTCCCAAGTGAGCGAATGAGTGAGCGTACACGTTTTACTGTTGCTTTTTATCTTTTCGTCTTATAAATGGTTTTGTGGATTTTTGTTGTTGTTGGTCGTTTTTATTGTTTTGTTGTTGTTGTTGTTGTCACATTCAAGTTTGCTTGTGTGTTTTATTTTCTTGGTACATATTTTGTTTTCTTAATTTTTGGTGGCATTTGTTTGTTTAAGTGTGTGTGTGTGAGTGAGTGAGTGAGTGTATCTATGTGTGTGTGATCATTTATTTTTTGCTGATTATTTAATTTTATTTAAAAAAATGTTTTTTGGTTTTTGTTTGTTTTTCATTTTATGCCATGTTGGCGGCTTAACTTTTATTGTTATTCATTTTTTCGGTTTTTGCTGAAGATAAGATTTCATAGTCATTTACATAAGCGTTTAATTATGTATTTAAAAAGTAGAAGTACATATATGTGTGTAGATGAAAGGTAATGAAATCGTTTGGAATTTACTTTAAGTAGCTTTTTCTTTATTGTTAAATGATTTTGTTGATTGCAAATAAATAATAAGTTCAAGTTCAAGATTATTATTTTTTTATTTAAAGCCCTTAATGTTTATTACAGTGTAGGTGACCATGTTTGTGTTTATATTTCATTTCAAAGATGATAGATCAAAGTTTGCTAAATACATGTATCATGTTGAGGCAGATTTTAGAATTAAACGAATCGTCTTTATCAAACTTTTATCTTTGATTTATTTATAATTAAAATATTTTCATAGATTAGAATATAATAGACTAAAGAACTAAGAAAGAAACATCAGAAATATGGCAGTAAGTTAGTCCTTAATAACAGGAACAGCGCATGATACAAGGATATAAAAATAGAGTATATTAAGTGAAAGAAAAACAGAGGGAAAATACAAATAAAAATCATAAAAATATACATATGTAAGTATGTACATAATAACAATAAAATAGTCAATTTAATAAAGTTCTGGATCATTGAAATATTCTTGATTGGCAAAAGAGAAGTTTTACAGAGTAGGCGAGAGAAAGAAGATACACTTAAATTAAAAGCAACGAATAAAAGCAAATACAGGAAGCAGCAAATAATATGGTGGTGGCTGCTTGCTCATCTCTACACTTGAATTCCTAAACGATGTTGGATAACCGAAACGCCAGAAATAATTGTGACTGAAGCAAAAAACATTCATAGTCTTCTCCATAGTAAGTATGTAATAGAATGAAGTCACGTCACGAGGCAACCAACTAACCAACGAACCAAATGGGAGTCAAAGGCGGCAGGCAGCACCAGCAACACGTACACGACGACGAGCACGTCTTTTTGGCGCCACAATGATATTCTGCAAAATTTAACAAAAAGAAGAAAACAGAGAAGGGGAATACAAAAACAAAAACAAAAAAGAAGAAAGACTTCTCCTCCTTGTAGTTTACTTTACTCTTAGATGCACAGATACAATCACAATAGCAACATGAACCAACAGTAACACCAATAGCAACAGACAGTAAGGCCAAAGCCAAAAGCAAAACCAAAGCTTGGCCAGACTAAATAGTAGAAGGAAGAAACATATTAAATATGCGCAATAAAGCAACAATAACAACAAAAAGAAAGTAAATGAAGAAAATCAAGAAGAAGTTTAAGATGTGGAAAGAAAAACACATAAAGACGATAAAAGACAAGTGCGCATAACCAGCAAAGGAGAAAGGTCAGAGGATGCAGGAAGGATTGTTGGTTGGATGTTCTTAGAGAGGGAAAGGGGAGGGTTGGGTCGGTCGTTTGGTATATTTGGTAAACAAGATGAAGAACATTGGCAGCTGTTGCGACAAGAATGGAGCAACAGATACTTTGTTTGTTTGTATCTACAAATATATACATATATGTATGTACTAAATACATATGTGTGTCTGTGTGTGTGTGTGTGTGTCCATTTCATGGCGTATCTATAGCAAAAGTATCTTCGTTTAAACAAGTTTTTGTTGTTTTTTGTTGTTTTTTTTTTTTTTGATGAAAACACAAATGAAACTGTTTGAGACGAAGAGAAGCCGTGAAAGAACGAAGTGAGATGAGGAGCGTGAAGCTTTAGCGGTAGTAATGATGATGATGATGATGATGATGATGGTGGTGGGGGCTTTGAGTAGTATAACAAGTCAAGCGTTTTGCGGAAATTGCCATGGTAAGGACTTGCCTTGCCATGCCTTGTATATTTTTATTATTGCTGTAATTTATGTGAACGTTGATGGAAAAATAAATCTTTTGCAAAACGAAGGACGAAATAAATTCTTATTTAGATACTAGACGCAGACCAAAGTTGAATCGATTGAAGGTTAAGATAATAATAAAGTTAAAAATGCTACAGAAAGAGAGTGAAGAAAAATGAGACAAAGGGTTAAATGATAAGCAAAATATTACGGAAATCTTTGAAATAAATCAAGGAAAAATATTCTACATAAAAAGAACAAAAGAAGGCAAGAAATATAACAAAAATTGAACGAAGTAAAAATTAAAAGAAAACATATAAAAGAGCAATGTCATCATCTAAAATGGTCTGCCAATGGTTTCCCCCATGGCTCTTCCTATTCTTCCTTTCCATTATACATTCCCTTTAACACTTTAAAATGAAGCAATGCCACGCAGCAATTATAAGACGATGGAGTTGTGCCTTTGAAAAGGCCGCCGCCAGACAAACAGACGACGAACAACTACACCAACGACGACTGAATGACGACGATGATAATAATGATGACCAACAACTCAACTCACGTTGGCGACAGTAACTCATTGTTGTTGTTGTTGTTGTTGTTGCAATGCATTGCCAACGTTGCGTACCCAACATTTAACAGTCACAGATACAGATACATACAAACACATATCGAACTGGGTTTGGTTGGGTCTTTAACCTAAAATGAAGCATAAAATTGTGTATGTTGTTTTCAGTTTTGTTAAATGCAATCGTATAATGAAGCCAATAATCATGATAATGCTGATGGTTGATGATGATGATGGTGAAGATAATGATGAACATAAAACCATGTTGCAAGTGCAACAGTGTGTATCTGTTTATTCGCATTAAATATCTGTATGTTGTCTCCTCTATCTCCACTCCATGGACATTGGACATGGTAATTTGAGTTGTTGCTCGATGCTTGCTTGCCTTTGGCCCTGATCATCATCATCATCATCAACATTTTGTGTTTATGTCAGTGTGAGTAAATATCTGTGTGTTTCAGTAAACTACTAACATTTGAGCACTTGAATGAACGCTGGCTCAGTATTTAATCCTTTTTATGCTTAAAACCCTTTGAGTTCTTTGAGTTGATGCCGTTTGTCGTTTATTTGTTTGTTCATTTCTTCATTATGAACTTTTTCTCCCCTCATCATCATCATCATCATCATCAACAACATATACTTACTACCTGCACGGTTTTGAAACTCGTTTCATTTGTGAGCGCACTTTACTCTTTATGCTTTGATTTCTTTGATCGTACAGCAATTTCCCCCATTTTTTCTTTTGCTGTTTTTGCTTTGTGAATTTGCTTATTTTTTTCCTGACGCTTGTTCAGTTTAATTTATTTATACATTTCTTTTTTTTTTTTGTAAACAAATAAAATTTCTATTTTTTGTTTTTTTTTTTTGTTTTGTTTGCATATCATTTATCATTTTGAAATAAGTGAAACATGCATCCAAAGGAACATTTATGCACTCAAAAATATACATCAGGTTTAGTTTACTATAATTGTAATACAATATTTTTATTTCCTTAACTGATCAGTCATCAAAAAATTGGAGAATAACTTGTATAAACTGGTAGTCTTGAGCCTTCTGTATTTATCGATGACTTTCTCAAGCAAATTGATAAAATCGTAGACTTTGTCTGTCTATCTGTTCGCTTGTGCGCGCATCACTTAAAACTCACTCATTGGATTCAAAATCGAATTACTCAAAGATAAGAAGCTTTATTGTGAGTAACAGATAGGGTTTATTGAATCAAAATCCACCTACAGAAGTTCATCAAGAATTTGAAAAATGTTGCCTTTAATTCATTTAAATTTTTGAAATTATTAATACATATTTTAAAATTGATGTAGCCTCAAAGAAACTAATAAGTGGCTAAGCTTCCGTCAATAAAATTCCAAAGACTGTTGTTATCAAAGAAGAAATGTTTCTATCAGTCCCAAGCTGTTAATGTTGTTTTCATGTGAGGGTATTTGATTCAATTACAAAATGTCGAATTTGTAGCAAACAACATGGGTGACATCTATAGGCAAAGTTGGAACTTGACGATTATTTTGTTTTATAACATTTTGTTTTTATATTATTTATTTAAAAAAAATAAAATATTGTTGTGAAGACAATGAGAAGTTACAGAGATTGATTTAAAATCAGTTTAGAGAAGGGAATTTTTTATAAAATGAGCCGTTTGGGTGAAGCTTTTGTTAGTCACAATTGAATCTCTGTCCAGGTTAGTGACTCTGACAGAGGATTTGGGTGGGAGAGATGTCTTTCATTGTATCGGGTGCTGTGAAAATTTATTTCCTGGAGAACTGTAGGCATGCTGAGGTCGAAACAATTTTCTTAAAGATATTTGTATAGACACGCACAAGAAACCCATTAAATAAATTAACTTGACTTTATTGTTTTCAAATTTATTATTAATTGACAGTTCAATTGATCAATTCAATATTTATTTATTCATGCAAATGTATCTGTGTGTGCGAGTTAAAGTGATATTTAATTAAGATTTTCATAATTGCCAAAAAAAATGTTTTACACAAAAGGAAATTGAAGAAAATTTAATTGAAACAATGTCAAGAATTTTTGAAAAAGTTCTTACGAATGAAAGTAATCAGTGATAAGATATTGAAGATAAGTACGTTTACAATATAATAATAACAAAAAAACAAAAAAAAAAAAAGAACGATCTAATCAAGCAAATATTGTAGATTAAAGAGTTGAACAATCAAATCAAGTATTTGTAGAGTTAGTCGTCATATAACATTATAATGAAATATTGTACAACAAGATATTTTTATTTATTTATTTGTTTTATTTGCGATCTATCGTGAACGACAATAAGCAAATTTGATTGTACAACCTTATGACTTTTGTATTAGTTTAATTAAAATAGGAACTCTGAACGGCAAATCCAGTGGGTGCAGCCGATTCTATCTTCGGGTGTGCTGGCTGTTGTCAAGCAGGTTGACTGCAAGGTGATTGTCTTGACTTTCCAACCTGGAGATATTTTTGTTGCTGATTCTTGCAATCTCCTCACGGATCGTGGGTGTCTGTAGATCTCTGTGTAAAGCTGAGTTTCTCACTTACAATGGTGCTCCAACAAGTCTACGCAGTAGTTTTGACTGAAACCTTTGAAGAATCTCAATGTTTGAGTTGGAGGCAGTGCCCCAGAGCTGTATTCCATAAGTCCACACCGGTTTAATTATGGATTTATATTGTAACAGATTGTTTTTTAGGCTTAGCTGTGAGCCTGATCTTAAGAGCCAGGACATTTTTATTAGTTTTAGGTCGAGGTGCTTCCTTTTCAATTTTATGTGAGGCTGCCAAGTTAGCCTCCTATCAAGAGTTAGTCCAAGGTATTTTGCTGTTGTGCAAAATATGATAAGTATGAACAAATCTATATATCTTATAGAACTAGGTCCCTTTTGCTGTGTCAGTCACCTAATGGATTTGCAAACGATTTTCACCAATGGAGAGAGTGATTCATCAGGAGGGTTGCAGGTGTATAATTTAATAATGTTTTTCGGATATTGGCTGAAATATGATGAACATTTCCATCAGTTTCCAAAATCAAAGCAGTGAACTGTGTTAGCCACATAATCAAAGTGTTGATAACGTCGTAGACAACAGAAAGTGGTGTGGATGATAAAGCATTGTGATATGGTTCTAATAATGAAACGGTTTAGAAATCTTTAGTTGAAATGCTATCTATCTTCTTATTCTTGTTCATCGATGATCCAATAAATGCCGGGGCGTTGAAACGCAAGCCGGGTTGCTCTAGTTAACAGTAAATATTTTTGAAAAACCATACAGGATTTAAGTTAAATGTTCAGTTGTATGACAATTATCAATTATTTTAAATATTTTATTTATGGCTAAATCAACTCGTCTCATCGAGCTGATCACAAATATATATACTTTATGTGGTGTGCGATGTCTCCTTCTGTGTATTACAAACTTCATGAAAAACTTGAATAGTATAAAAAGAGAAATATTTATGGGAAATACTGTAACAAAAATTGATCTGACTGGAATTCAATAGGCATTGCAAGTAAAATTTTGTTTTTTAGTCTCCACACAATGGCAAGAAGAAACAGACCTTTAAAATAACAGGAACAGATAAACATACTTTAATAATTTTTAAACTCTTCACGCATAGCCATAGGTAATCTTCTTTTTACTGGTCTCACGTATCGAACAAACATGTTACTACAATTAGGTTTCAGTCCACATGTTCTTTTCATAAACTTAATGTGGTTAAAAAATAATACAAGAATCATCCTTTTGCTCTATTAAAGCTTAAAAGAAGTTAATATCAATAAAAAATAATCATTCATTTATCACGTTCATGTGTTCATTTGTATCTCCATTCATAGTATTTTCACATTTATGAATATTTCGTTTAATAAAAAAAGGTGCGGTTCACTTTGCCTGTATATATCTCATAGATACGGTGGGCACACACACAAAAATTCAAAAAAAAAAAAAACAAAAAAAAAAATAAAATAAAATCGCAAATGTTCATAAAATGTTTCGTTCACACGCAAAATACAATATTATTAATATTACTTTTTTTAATTTTATTTTTTATTTTCCATCAACATATGAATAACTTGACTAGCGAGTAACAAGTTACAGATAGAATGTATCTCAATGATACAAATTTTCAAAAACAAACAACAACAATATGCGAGAAATATTGTTTGTGTTCAGTTTGTTGTTGTTGTTATTGTTGTTGTTGTTATCGTCATCATTGAAAGAATTGTGGTTTCTTTTATTAGTTTAAGTGTGAAGAGGCAAAATTCAAGATACAAAATAAAAAAAATACTCTCGAACATTCTGAGATATTGTTGTATAGTATTTTTTCATTTATATTTTGTTTAAGGTTGAAATTGAAACTAACTGACAACAATAAAATGTCGTTTTCGACTTCAATTCAATGCAAAACTTGGTTAGTCAATAGGCGAACAGACTGATTGACTGACAAACAGATCGACAGTCAGTGAGTTAGTCAGATACACTCACCACAAAAGCACTTAAATGAAACTACAGATTACATATGATAGAGATACACGTTTAGTATGAATGTTGGTACTAGATCTGAACGTATCTGTGTATCTATGGGTGTTTTGCATCTGTCTTTGAGTGATTGTACTGGTGTGTGTGTGTGTGTTTGTGCTTTTGTATTTTTGTGAGCTTCCCCCATAATTTGTTGGTTTTTATTTTAATTTTGTTGTTTTTTGTATTGAATTTAAACGAAAGAACTAAGAAAACTAACAAGAGCAACAACTTTGTTATTGTTCTCGGCCGGGTGACGATGACAATGATGATGATTATAATAATGATAATGATGGTGTAAGGATGAGTATGAGTATGATGATGGTGTGACGACAACGACAACGACAATGATGATGATGATGATGATGATTATTATAATGGTATGATGGCCAACTCAATTCTTGAATTAAGTTGAAACCGGTATGACGTGATGCTTTTATAGTTTTTTGTTTTTAAATTTGTTGGTGTTGTTGTTGGTTTTGTGCAGGCTTTTATGGTCTTATTGTTGTTGTTGTGAATATGGTTTATTTTTTGGAAATTGTGCGACGACGTCTGTTGTTGTGGCTATTATAGCGTCGAGTAAGTCCTCTTACGAGGTTGATTCAACACGTTTTTTGTTTTTACCAAGAAAACAGAACTAAAAAAAAACAAAAATAAAAACATTGTGTGAATGTACATATGAGTATACGTGTATGTATGTATGTGTTTGTGCACCATTTAAATGATTCGACTGAGTGACGCCACTCACACTTTGTATCTGTTGTTATTAAGTATTTTTCAAGTTGTTGAGGTTGCCCCCCTTTTGTTGTTGCTGTTATTATTATTATTATAATGATTAGCTCATATCAATTTCATTTTGCTTTCATATATTAATTGACTATATATTGTATATTGTAGATAGACAAATATATTCTATTTATTATAATACTACTATTTAGTATAGTATATGAAATTTAGATTATAAATATTTTGTATAATTAATACTTGATTTTGTTTTTTTATTTATTTCATTTTGTTTTATTATTTTTAAAACAATTAATATTGTTTATGATTTGTTATAATGATTCATATATATTTTTTGCATTTTGTTTTGTGACGAAATCGAATACTAAAATAGTTTAAATATTAAGAGGTATTCTTTTTCATTTTAAGTTGAAAGTTTCTCGATTTTTCCTACGAATGGAATTGTCAATTTATAGGTAACAATTATTGTTATTCAAATCGCAACAATATTGGGTTAATACTGAAAGTAGTAGAATAATAAAAAACTTCATGCAAAAGAATGCGGGAACTATTGGGACTAACACGGAAAGACATATGGTCATTGCAGAGTGTTAAAACATCTATAAAATATGCGTATCACTCACAACTATCAATGTTTAATGAAGAGGAGGAAACAGTAGAGCATGTGCTATGCTACTATGATGATCTACTCTGGATCAGACCCTGCTATCTGGTTATCCAGCACATGGAACCAAATCAAATTACAGGTTTGTTTACGAAAAGGATTCTAGAAGTCTTGATAAATACCCGGATATCTTTGGTTACGAAGGTAGTCATAATAAATCCACTGGTGGCCACGGTGACGAGGTGTACTTAATTCCTGCTCTAATTAAATTATCTCCATGCTGGAGACAGTAGTGAAAAATCATGAGGTTTTATTGGATTGGATAGTAAATTAAATTGTTATTAGATCACTGGTTGAGAGAGATGGAAGATCGAAAGGATGGTAACGCTTAGGTCTGAGGCGTTGCTGACTGTTGCTTCTTAACAGGACATTGCAGAGTTATGAATTATTTCTCGATGAGTACCAGAATGTTGGAGGAACTTTAATTATATTGCGTTTCTTATTGTAACGAAGAGTAATCTAAATCTAATCTTGGTATCTAAAAACCATGCAAGATTCCAATTAAACCAGCAGATTTGCTCTTTGGCTGTCACCTCAAGGTTTGAGACTCTAATGCAGAAAAAAACTACCTTATGATAAGAAGATGCCAATATCACAGTAAAATTGTTGGCAATTATTTATTCTCAGAATATTTCTTATTCTTTTTGACCTCGAGCATTTCTTAAGTATTGATAGCAAGAACTTCTTCCATACACTTAAATCAACATAATAAATGACACTTTAAATTCTTACTATCCTTGACCTCATTGTCAACTACTATATTAAGTTTGTCCAAATAATGATTATATTTTTATAAAATACAAATTTAGAGTAAATTATCAAATTTTCCCGATCTTTCTTATTCGTCAATGAAACATTTCATAATATTAAAATAAATATTGTACATAAATAACAACATGAATATAAATATTTGCTCTCATCTATTCAAAATGAAAATATCTGGAAAAAAAATATAAACCTATGACGTTAATGATAATTCAGATTGTGTGGTACAAAATCAAAAGAAAAAAATTAAATAAATAAAGAAATATAAGATTATTTTAATACAATAATTTTTTTTATAAAAGTCATTTTATATGCACAATGTACTACACACATCTGTGTGGTTCGATTCTACCCATTCTGTATTTAACAGATACAGAAATTGTAAAAGAAATCATTATTTGATTTCATATTTACTTAGTATTATTATACTTCTCGGATTATTATTGTATTATTCTATGAATTATTTGTACAATGAACACGCATTCAGCATTGAACTCAACTGAGAAAAAGGTTATCAAGTAAAGAATGTTGGGTGCCACAATAAACACACTTACTTTGTTATCTGTAATTAATATTTTATTATAAATAAATATATTATGGTTTATATTGTAGTTTTGTGTTGTTTTTTAAAAAATACTCCATTCTATTATTGTATATTTATACTAAATACTTGTATGTTTCTTTTATAAATTTTATGCACACTTCACTTGAAGTATTGATGCTCGATATTTAACCCTCGATTTATGGAATGAATCCGATAGAATCGCATCATCAGATATCGAAGTATAATCGATATATTTTTTCAATATAATGAGAACCCTTTGGAAGTATGGGTAGATAAAATATAAATTAAAATTTCTGAAATTGTGCAATATTTCATTATGGTGGCTAGTTCTGTGCCAACTAAAAGCTTATTTTCGAAGGCTGTTGTTGGTCTTATTCCAACAACGAAATTAATCGCAAGCTAAACGTGTCAATAAAATGTTGTTTATGCAAACTCAATACGACACGCGTCAGGCTTTATGACCTTTAGAATCGACGGGCATATATGGTAAATGTTTTGTTCTCATGGCATGGAGAACCTGCCGTCGAAATGTGACGTATGGAGTTTGGCCATTACTCTTTGAATTTTGATATAAATATTATACGATGGCAATGTAATGAAATAAAATTTTACGACGTATGAAAAATGTCGATATTTGTTTTCGATGTATCGCAGAATATCGATATAGAGCCTCGGAATAAATATCGATGTATAGTTTGAAATGAACATCCCTAATTTGAAGTTTTCTCTTTAATGCAATATTTTTTCTAACTGGATATTTTTATATTAAATTGTATACCCTGGCAGACGGTTTACCATGTTTGATAAAGTCGACTTGACTTCCATTGATTTTGGTTTTTTGGCTGTTCCTTTGGTTTTTTTGAAATTTTATTTTTCCTAAACCTTCCTCATGAATCACTTCGTCTACTGTGTGAAAATCGTATAAAAATACATTCGGTAGGTTTTGAGTTTATGGCGTTCAGACAGTCAAACAGATGCGGTGGGGGTATGTATAGATACAGTATACTTTTAGACGAAAAAGGTGGATAGATCAGGTTCGTAGTCAGCTCAAAATTTCATATATAAATCTCAAAAACAAAGGTTCAAGTTCATAGGAGGCTTCATTTAATTCCACCGCTTTGCTAATCCCGCTGAATGGGATTTCCCATTTACAATTCTATGCTTTATAAATATTGGATTAAGTTAATAATAAATTTAGCACTTATCCAACGAGAAACTTGTACAAAATCTCGAAAACGAAAAAGGTTCCCATGAAATGAAATTCCACTGAATATGAATGAATATTAATTTTAATTAAAAATGTATTTAATAATTTTGTGAAAAGAAATTCTTATGAAGTGACGGGAACATAACTTTGTTCATAGTAAATTAAATGAAATCCTCTCCTGTATTGCAGATGCATATATATTGTATATTGTAAAGTATTAGTAGTTGCCAAGGGAAAATAAGTAAGTATGTACATACTTACATTATTTCACTGAAATACAGAAATATTATATTATGGAAAATGAGTGCGTTGTTGCTGCTCAAGGCTCATTAGGTTTATATTTCAATTGCATTTTATGACTAAAGAATTTATAGAATAAGGAAATATTGTAAAACAAAACACAACACAACAAGAATAAGAGCACAAATTACTCATAAACAAGGCATTGACATTCTGCTCCTGATACTCCAACTAAATATGTAAGTGTGGAAGGAGTAAGTACAAGGAGTTGATTATGCAGTACACGACAAAGATAATAATTATGATGATGATGATGATGTCTATGATGAAGAAAGAAATGAAATATAACTTAGAATGTTATATAACAACAACAAAAGCAACAATCATCCCATCTCATCTCATCATATTCAGCCAAGCCCCAACTAACAGCCTTACTCACACGCAACTCATTGTTAAGAGGTCCTACTCGGTCCATATAGCAAAAGCTTTTACATTTACGGTTCAACAAAAGATCCTTGACCGCTTTTTGAGTGAATTTGAAATTAAAACTTATCTGCCATAAAGTTAGCAACTGCCACTGCCAACTTCACCTCCACCACCACCTGTTCCTGCACCATCATCATCATCTTCACCAGTTTGGTCCTTGGTCTCTTTCTCTCTGTGTATAAGCAAGCATTCCTCGCGATTCCTGATACCAAAGAAAAATGAATTACAAAAAAGAAAAAAATGGAAAAAGAAAAAGTTAAAATATGCCAACGTAATGCGGCAAAGGATGCGTGCCAGCAACAAATGAAGAAGGAAAAAAGGGAGCACAAAAACAAGAGTAAGTGACTTCATTTCACCTCATACTACCCATTAACTCTCTCTCTCTCTCTCTCTCTCTCACTCCCTCTACCTTTCTTTCTCCATATCTCACTTTCTTTATCTATATTTTCCCCATTTTTACTCTTGTAGCTATCACTTCTCTTTCAGGCTACACTTGTCTTTTGTTGTTTTGTGGAAATTGAATAACGCAAATGTTGAAGGGACTTGCTAACAATAGTCGAGAGGTAAAAGGGTCAAAAGTGGAACTAAACCTGGTATGAGCAAATTCTCGTTGATTGTCTGAGGGTCTATCGGTTGGTGGTAATGGCTACGCTGACTGTCATGTGGCAGTAAATAAATTTAAAATGAAACTTTTTCCAGATGTGGATGACTGGAGTGATAGCATAGTTAAAAAGTTAGTTGAGTGGAAGAAGGGAGGTCTATGATGATGATGATGATGATGATGATGATGATGATGATGATGTAGTAGTAGTAGGAGGTTTCCATTTTTTCGAGTTATGCTTTTGCACAACAAAGAGGGATAAAAAGGACACGACAGGATGGGACAGTGGAGAAGAAAGAGTTAAACAAGTGATTCAACAACTTAAAAAGGGTGTTCGCATACAAAATGCTTCCTTTACTCAATGTGAAGGACTGAATTTAGCCATATAACAAACTTCCTTAAAGTGAACGTGTAAAGAACAACGAAATAAACAAACAAATAAAGGAACTAATGTATCTAGATACACATATGCATTCTACTCACAACACATACTAAGTGAATGAATGACTGAATGTAGTAGATTTATATAGAGACATGTTCTACATGTTCTGAGGCTAAAATTGTATTAGGTTATCCTCACACTCAGAGACACATACATACATATATAGCCTACATATCTACATACATACATACAATATATGTATGTATTTATGTATCTATGTGTGAAGGCAAATGGCCTTTCACGGTCGTTGGCGCTCTGCCCTAACTTTCTGCTTCTGTTGCTGCTCCACCATAATGGGGTTCCCTAACATGTTTATGTTCATTCGTTCCTTCATTCATTCATTCGTTTCTTCATTCCTTCCTTCATTCGTTTGGTTGTTGATTGTTCGTTCATTTGCCTCGTCTGCAGTTGGTTGCCTGCCCCTATAGGGGTCTGCATTTGGTTTGGTTGGGTTGGGTTCGGTTTGATTTTATTTTATTTTGGTGACGTTGTCGTACTCATCGACCTCGTCGTCGACATCATCATCATCATCATCATCGTTGTTGTTATCGTCGTCCTCAACTTGTTTGCCATTATTCGTGTTCCTTCTTTCTTCTTGTAACTTTTTTTTCGTTTCTCTGGGTGTGTGGTGTTTTTATTTTTTGAGTGTTTCTTATTTTCTTTTTGGCTTACAATTTTCTCATTTTATCCTACCATTTTCTCCCTCCTTCTCCTCATTCACTCATTCATTCGGTCGTTCATTCTTTCAATCTTTCGTTTGTTCGTTGGTTGATTTTCCGCATTTGCTTTGTTCTGCTTTTGCACCCACAAAAGCAAATAAAACTTTATCATTTGGGGAAGCCCTTTACATTGGTGTTTGTTGCACTGTCCCCCAACAACTCTCTTCTTACTTCATTCATTGTTTGTCTGTGTGTATCTGTAAGTATGTATTTGTAAATGTGTTACACGTGGTTTAGTCCCCAATGTATCCTATGTATAGTATATTTATATATATGTGTGTAATTTAGCCGCAATATTTGTAAGTTTGTTGGCAATTTTCATGTGGCAAGTCTACTATATCTACCCTCGGTCCCGATCTTTGTGACAGTAGGGTCTTCTATTTGATTTCCTTTTCATATTCACTTCACTTCCCTTCGCCATTTTCCTGCGTTTCCTTATGTTTTCTTTTTCTATATGTAAGTATACGCGCTCTCAGGTATGAGGTTTCATATTGACTAAGCTAAGGATTCCAAATCTGACTGCCATGACCTTTTTTCGTTCTTTCGTTCGTACATTAGATCCATCGTTGATTTCTTCTTTCTCCTACTCTCTTTACTTTATTTTTCCGTGTTTTGATGAGATTTGCAACAATGGATTTGCCTTTACTTTTATTTGTTGTTGTTTTTTCTGTTGGTTGTTGTTAACTTGTTTTTTAGGCGTGGTTATTTTTAGGAATTTCTTTCTTTATTATTAAATTCTTACAAAAAGACTTAAATATAATTTACAAAAAAAAAAAAAAAAAAATAACAATTTTATGTCTGGGTTTCATTAGAATTTTTTCGTATTTTAAAAATGTTCTGGGTCAATGGAAGGATATTTTTGATACCCTGAAATATCTGCAAGTGTTTGAATTTGAATGAACAGAATTTAATATAAATTTAATTTAATTCTATAAAAATTTGCTTTGTTTTTGATCTACAATATTTTGTTTGGAGAAATGAAAGAGAAGTCTGGCTCTGAACTGGGGTTGAACATAAGATGTATGCGTGAAATGTTTTTCAAGTAACACACAGAAAGTTTATAAAAAAATTTATTACCACTTTTTTTTTTTTTACAAAAAGATATTTTAAATAAAAAATTAATATCTTTTGATTCTATTGATCGATTTTGATGAAATAAACGATATATGTTACACACAATAAAACTTCTTATTATCCAGCAATTCGATTTTGAATCCAATCAGTGGATTTTTTTTTTCAGTAAGGTTAGAATTGTTAATAATTTTTTTTCGTTTAAAGGATTTTAATATTTTACTTCACAAAGCTTATGATCCATCCCCTCCCTGGCACAGGTGGTCCCACTCCCCTCTCATAATGTGTGACGTAATATGTGGATGCCCCCGAGCGTACCCAACCCGGCCACGCACGGGTTTCATCCAAATGAAATATTAGGTTGGCCTACACTTGAGCATGCAACATTTTTAAAACACTTTGAGTGCGCTTATACAGTTTTTTGATTTTTTTTGCGAATCAGGCTCGGATCCGATAAACAGCGATACATAACGATACCAAAACTATCCTATGTTTAAGCCGGGAACCAACCATTTACATTCACAAAATTTCATTTCAATCAGATGAACGGTATGGCAGGGCATAACATACGAACAAACAAGATATTAGAAGATTTGTAGGTCTTCGGTCTTAGGAAAATGTATTTAAATTATTTTAAGATAATTTGGTTGTGTGTAAATATTTGAATTTGATTGATTAGATAAATTTATTATTTTTGTGGACTTTTTTGTTTAGACTACATACTTATTAGAATTTTGTTACTTCATTTTCCTCACCTTTAGATCAACATATTCCATAATTCTATTCTATAAATATTATAATTTTGTTTTAATAGAATGAAAACTTCTCGCTTTGAATTGTTTTTGATACTGATAAATGCAAATGCAAATAAGTATCTGGTTGTGTGCTACACATAAACACACAAACACAACTAACCAACAACACCAAAACGACCTCAATTCTGACTGCAAACGTCGCCCAAAAGAACCGGTTCAAAGCATAAGAAACAACAACGACAACAAAAAGAGTAATTGCAACAACTAAACAACCGCCAACCTCCAACTTCCAACATACAAAAATTACAAAGTGAATTGCAAACTAAGTAAAGTGCTACAAAGCAGCAAAACAGAGGAAAACAAAAAATAGAAAAATGGAAAAATGGAAAAAAATATAAGAAAAATCATAAAAATAATTCAAGCAAAGTTTGTGCTATAATAAAAACAAGCAAAAAAACAAATAAACAAAAAGTAACTCAGAGTCAAAGCATATACTTTGAAGCATTGAAGGAGGAATAGAGGGGGTGAAGAGCGGTGGAGAAGAGTCAAATGTTTAGTAAAAATCTCTGGTAAAAGGTAGTCAAAGGTGATAAAACAAAAATAGAAAAACGAATAACAAAATAATAGAAGAGCAAACCTAGAATAAAGCACAAATAAAAAAAAAAAAAAAAACGAAATAAAATAAAATAAAAAAAATGCTATAATAAATTGCAAAAACGCAAAGATACTCACTCACAAAGAGCAAAAACAGTAGAAGTGGAACTAGTAGTAGAAGTAGAAGATACCCAAATACCCATAGAAGAAAGATACTTATAATGGCAGCAAGTAAGCAAAGTTAGAGGGCTCTAAGCCCAATGAGAAGAGGAGATTCACGCTTTGGATGCAAGGTACTTTTAGTATTTTATATTCTTTATTTCCCTCAAGTTTTTGTAGCTGGTTGCTTTTGAATACACAGCGGGTGGATTCTTGGATGCTTCAAGCAAAATAAATTATCTGAACTTTTGCCATAAAAAGAGGAAAGCAAAGCAGCACCAAAGCCAAACGAAGCCAAGCCAAGTAACCAAGTCAAGCAAAGTAAAGTGAAGTCAAAGTAACACGTCATAAAGCGAGTGAGAGGGCTTGGTCTCCACGCCTCTAAGACGACACCTACACCACCTTCTTTTGGTTTTTCTACGATAGTATTGTACAAGATATATTATTGTACAACAATATTTGTTCGAAAGAGATACAAAGCGGAAACACAAACTAAACTGAATAAAGGAAAAAGAAACAACAAACAAAAGCAGTCAAGTCAAGTCATAATTCATTGAGGGAAGCCATGAACATGAAAGGCTCAGCACCGCATTCAAGTTAAATTGGAAGAAATTGTTAACTGAACTAACTGAAAGACCAAAATACCATACCAAACCAAAACAAAAAAAACTTAACCAAAGTCAAAAAGTAAGTCAAGAACTTATTTGTCAAATATCACAAGGACAAAGAATAAGAATGAATATCTATGAAAGTATTTTGTAAAAGATATTTATGAGAAATTAACAAAGTTTAAAACAATCACTGTCAAGTCTATAAATGTAACTAAAATACGAAAGTATCTTAAAAGATAAATAAATACTATAATAGCCAAGCAAAGCAATCCTGAAGCTACAGTTAAAGACAAACCAGCTACTTAAAGATAATCGAACTTTGTTGTTAAATCAACAAAAAGAATTGAAATCATAATTATTATAATCGTCTGCGGCAGTGATTCTCAATCCACTACACGATAATCTTGAAGAGTATCAATCTGCTTTCCTGTGTGGAAATATACTAAAAGTTTTAAGTTTTTGATTGATGGTTCACAACTTCACTGTGTAAGCAATAAACTGGAGTATGGTTTTTCCATTGCTTGCTGTTGTAAACGTTAAATTTACTCATCTATTATTTGCTGCAATTATGGCATTTTGTTGCTGCAATCAATTTCTTCGAGCTCCAGAAGAAAAAAACCTAATAAGGTTCCTGTTATAGACATGGTCCAAATTTAGTCGGTGTCATATGCCAGTATCACTTGCCCTCACAAGTAATCATTGTCAATGTCAAAAACTCGTACTTTTCTTACAAATTTCAGAACAAAATAAAAAAAGTTGTCATAAAATTAGATTGAGAACCACTGATCTCTTCTCAAATATAATATTTTAAGGAAATTTGGCTTTTTACTTAACAACAATGCAATACTATTAAAATTCTAAGTATAAAGTCAGGACTAAGACTGTCTGTCTGCCAGTCAAGTTAATCATTCATTCAGTGCCAACAAAGTGTGTACCAATGTTATTGTTGTTGTCGTTTAATAAGTTCAAATTGTATCTTTACATTCAGTTCTTCAACCCACACAATGGCATTAACTGACTATCAAACAAATAAGTAAAGATACACAAGCATTCACACTGCCGCATAGATGTATTTATAGATACATAGATACAAATACTTGACTATTACAGACTAAAGTCAAGCAACGTATGCCAGTTCGTTCGTTGTATAGTCAGCTAAGCATGAACGAACAAACGAAGCAACGAACTAACGAATGAACGAGTCATTGAGTGAGTGAGTGACTGAATGAGTGGCTAAGTGAGTCAGTCAGTGAGTGAGTCACTGAATGATTGAGTGAGAGAGTGAGTGAGTGTAGCAGATTGTGGCAAATGACGTTTTGCTGTAAGCATGTTTGCCCATTGCTGGTATTCATCGTTCAGTCACTTGCTACCTTTCACCTACCATCTTCCACCACCTGTCCCACTGCTACCACCCATTGAAATTGTGTCTCACCGCACCCACTTAATATATATATCTTTGTATTTTGGTGTGTTTGTGTTTGCGTATCTCTGTATCTGTATCTGTGTGTTTGCAGCTAAGTAGACGAACAACAAGTTTGTATGAGTGGGTGGCTATGACTTGCGACAGCGACACCAAAACATTGTTTCACCCGGCGACCGAAGCCAAGTATCTTAGTATTGTCGTCTCCTTGTATTCTTAATGTGCAAACGTGCAACGTTTTTGGGTAGCTGGTGGCTTCGACACACAAAAATGAGGAACAAGAAACCAACACAAATTCATGACGCTTACGAGCTTCATTTTCAGGCCATTACATTTTTGTTTCTGTTGTTGTTGTTGTTGTTGTTTTTATTATTGTAGCTTTTTCAATGTTGTTTTCTTTTTAGCTTTTTGTTTTCATTTCGTTTTTCTCATTTCAACATGAATATGTTGTCTATGTATGTATGTATCTTTGTATTGTAAACGCGCGCTTTTATATCTTGTGTGAGTGTGAGTGTCTGCTTGTGTATATTTCTTGTTCGGTTTTTGTGTGCGCTTGGGGATTACGTAAGGGAATCCCCAACATTTTCAACACAACAATACCAACAACAACAACAACAATAAAATACTGATGTCTGTTAGTCAGTTTCGTCCCGCTGGCAGTTGAAACATTAAAGCGAATGAACGAATGAAGGAATGAATGTTTGTATCTATACTTAC
This sequence comes from Amiota mariae, assembly GCA_035041805.1. NCBI lineage: Eukaryota > Metazoa > Arthropoda > Insecta > Diptera > Drosophilidae > Amiota > Amiota mariae. The sequence continues at coordinate 5,677,259 of JAWNKV010000550.1, forward strand.
TTACATATTGTATTGTGTGTATATATTATATTTATGTATCTGAGTATCTATCTCTGTGTTCATAGCTACAAGCAACAGCAATTGTGTAAAGATGATGATGACGGAAAAAGAAAAATAAATGTATCTAAAGCTTCAACGCTACATAGATACACTAGATATTTTGTATGAATATATTTTAATGTTGGCATAAAATGTACGAGCGACTCACTCACTTTATTCACATTGACTCTGGCTTCGTATTTGTGTTTGGATTTGGATTTGGCTTTGGCTTTTGGCAGCGGGTGTTATTGCTGTTCCTGTTGTTGGTGTATTTTCTGCTTCTGTTGATATTGTATCTGATGATGTGACTCTACGGATGATGATGCCATGTGCCATGCAAGTAACAAGTGCGCTCTTACTTAGTTAAGTTTTTCAATCTCCCACACTATTTCTTTCTTTGTCTCACTTTCGTTATTTGTTTATCTTTCTCTTTCTCTCTTTACTTCTGTCTCCTCTTCCTTTTGTTAGTTACTTTTTGTGCATGTTATTATTCGAGTGCAGTTGCTTGTACTTGAATTTACATTCTTCATCTTTATTTATTTTTATTTACTTTTCTGTATGATTTTTATTTTCTTTTTGTTGTTTTCTGGTATTTGTTTATACATTTCTTCGTCTTTTCCGCTTTACTTGCTTATTTTTTGTTATTTTGCACACACATTTTTTATGCATTAGTCCCGCTGTTGTAATATCTTTTCTTTAAAAGTTTCTTGTTTCACTTTTTCTTGTTGCTCTTCTTATAACTGCATAACTGAACTTTTCTAGCAAAAACTCTTCCTGTCTTTCCCTTATGTGTGTAGTAGATCTTCTTTGAACTTTATCTATGTATATACATACATATTTTATATAGATGTATGTGTATCTAGTTCTCTTCTTTGTAACAATTTTTTGTCATTTTAACTTTTGCCATTGGCATAAAATGCCACACCCACATATATCACATTGTATCTATCTATCTATAAACATACATAACCTTAAGTACATACATGTGTATATATATACATAGATACTTTTATTCATTTTTTTTTTTTTTTTTTGAAATTTTTATGACTTGTTGCGGTTCTTTGTCCAAAATATAAAGTTTGTTGATGAAAATGATGTTTTCCTTATTTTTTTGTTTGGTTGTTTTATCTTCTCAATTTATTTCTCTTTCTCTTTCCATTCTGTTCTGTTTATTTGGTTTTCTTAATGCTTTTTATGTAGTATTTTCTTATCAACATGTTTCACTTGAATTCAGTTTTCACCTTTGCAAAATTTCTGTTTAATATAAGTATTTACTAACATACAAACATACGTATACAAATAAACACTGCGAGCTCTCTTACTTTATTTTTATTGATACGAGAAAATAGGCTTTTCATAGTATTGTCGTCCTTTCCGTTTCTGTTCTACGAGTATTCTGTTCAATCCTTTCCTGTCCTATCTTTTCCTGAACTGTCCTTTTTTACGATGGCTTGGTGTATGTGTATGTTATCTTTGAATTCTGATTTTATGGCTTAAAATTCCCTAAAGATGTATTTTCTTTTAGTTTCATGTAATTGAAAACAGTTCCGCATGATCTCCTTTCGCTCCATTGGGTGTGATTATTTACCCAAAAGTTACCTTTTAATGCTAATGGCTTCGTGTTAAAGATTAAGAGGAGAACATTAAATGAAAGATATACAAGTAGTACAATATTTACTAACTTAGTAGGTTTTAGAGTCCCTTGACTTTAATAATACATATAATAAAGGGATGATGTTTTCATTTAGATTGAAATGTACATTTATGTATAAAATGATGAGTTGGAGGAGAGAGTCCTTGAATATCAGGATATCAACTAGCCATATGTATAGTTACAATCGTAGCAGATAAAATTGGAAGATTCAAACCGAGATAGGGAAACTTTCTTCATATTAACAATAATCAAACGATTTATTAATTTTTCTTACATAATAAATGTGCATTTATGTAAATGTGTGTTTCTATAGAAACAATAATAAAATGCTTTTCTCTTTCAATAGAATAATTCCAATTGTCCTCGAGCGGAAGAGCGAAGTAATGGGTTTTTGTGTCATTTCCCAATAAATTAATTAATTAACTACATATTTCAAAATAAAAATCAATTCAATTCAATTCAATTCATGGAATGAACAATTTAAATAATCTGTGAAGAATAAATACTTTATGAAAATAAATAAATACTGATGTATTTACAAAAAACATTCATGAGTAAAGAGGGGGATGCTTTTCTCACAAAAATTTGATTGTGGTATTAAAGACAGTTCCAGATTAGTTATTCATTGTAGAATATAAGATTTATGGGATAGGTTTTCCAAAAATGTTGCATAACAATAATGCATCAGCAAAAAACCGTTCGGTGGCCTTGGGTATTCATTCCCTTTCATTAAGGAATCTGATGCACTTGTGTCTGAATTTTTAGTTTAAAAACAAATAAAAAAATGAGCTCTAAGAACCTTAAACGCAGATAACTTGAATAATAACTATGTAATTTCAAGATCAATTATGAAAATTCCAGTATGGAGTACGTTTAATAGAAACTGCCTAACATATCAATGGTTAATGATCACACTTTGATATCAAAATATCCAAAAAGAAAGAAAAAATTTTAGATTATGTGTTTATTCAAAAAAAAAAAAAAAAAAAAAATATTCTAGATGGGTTTTTGATTATTTTTTTACCACAGAAATTATATTAATATTACAAATAAATATTATAAAACTACGTTTATACCCCTTATACTTATATTATCAAGTTGTCAAGAAGTTATAGGCTAATTATATCATAAGAAAAAAATAATTATAAATACTAATGTAAACAAATGTATTATACATAATAGGCAATTTACAAAGGCCCAGCATCACGAATTTTGAACGCGATGCTGAACGTCTCTCACACAAGCCTTTTGACATTCTGAACGGCTGATTTTTGTTTTAGTTACACATACAAATGGAACATTGTGGCTAATTGTGAGAAATTAAAATGGACATTTTGAGAAAGATACATGATTAAGAACAATTCGTAGTGTACGCAAACAGTTCTTGCAGCTCCCTTTTCAATTCCACCTACTTATTTTATTAAAATTTTACTTAAAATTGTTTTGTGCAATTATCAGCTGTTGTAATGTTGGCGCGTAACGAAAATCTCTAAATTCATTCAACACTTAAATGACAAATTTTCAGTTAAAAGATATTGATAATTATGATCTGCTATATAATATATAAATAAATGGTGTATTTTAATATATAAAATAAATGAATAAAGAATTCTAATAACTTACTTCCTCTGCCGCTGCCTTTGCGTCTTCCCATTTTGTTTTATTTTTATAGTTTCTTTAGTTGTTATATTTATTATTCCAATTCTTCTTCTTTTTTATTATCATAAACAGAAGAAAATGACACACGACTACGCAATGTCAATATTATGTGTAGGTTGCTTCATTGACAGTTTAAGAAAAATTTGTTGTTATAATCTAATGTAGTTTCTTTCACTTGTTTCACTTAATATTAGACTAACTCTTCTCTGATTCACTTGCTGGAATATCCTTTTTTCATACAATTAAGTATGTTTGTATACATGTACAAATGTACAAATGTATCTTGTATGTAGTATCTAACTCCTTTGTATTGTTATTCCCCATGTGATTGTTGTTTCATTGTCATTGATTAAATTTTAAGACATTTTCCTTAGTCTGTCAAAATTAGAAACACAAAATTTTGTCATCATCATCATTGTCATCAACATGAACAAGATTGTCAATAACATCATCATCTTAATTTCATGAGATATGAATGAAGAAAGGAATTTGTTGTCTGTGATATAAAATGAAAGCCAATTGATGTTGTTACAGTATTTCTTCGCAATATTCTCTATCACTCTTTATCATTCATTTAATCAATCTGTCTCGCTTGTTCTCTTTGTGTTAAAATATTTTGTGGGCATTGGTGGGCATGACTTACATACTGTACAGTTATGGCACTTTTAGAAGAGACACAATTCTATGTATTCGTATCTATATTTGTATCTGTGTGAATGTATTTCAGTGTATCTATGTGAGTGCAAGTGTGTGCTTTGTCCTCGATTGTTGTTGTTGTTGATGTTGTTATTGTTGTCTGAGTGCGTTCGTTTTATGCTGTAAACAAAATGATGTCCTTGATGGTGTTGTTGTTTTTGTTGTTGCTGCTGCTAAAGTTGCCATTGTTTTTGTGTAGTCTATTTTTCATTTTGGTTTCCTTTCCATTTCTTGGTCGACATAGCTTTATAATGCTTGACTACTTGAATATCCATGCAACAATATACTTAGATTTTTACTGTTTGTGTGTGTGTATTAGTATTGCATAGATATATGTGTCTGTTTATATTTAAGTGTTTCTGATTTAGTAACCTTTTATCATCGCAGAGAGCCTAATCACTAAGAACTAGGAAATTAATGATATTAATTCATAGTGAATTTGCGACACTCTCATGTTTCATGTGTCTCTTGAGTGTTTTTCTATCTTTTTGTTTTTGATTCTGTTTCTGTATTCCAAGTATTTTTCTGCATACATTTATATTTGTATAGTTTTGTTCCCTTTTATTTATATTTCATTTTAAATATTAAAGATTTTTATTCTGTTTACTTGATATGATGCTTCACATGAGACTAAAAGAAAATAAAATTTTCTGATTAATTTTGTTTCTTTATAAGTATTTTCTTTTTTTAATATTATATTAAATAATTTTATTTACTTATTTATTTCTAGAAATTTTTGTTTTTTTTTTTAAATTATTCATTTAATATTTTACTGTATATTTTTAATTTAATTTTTATTTTTTGATATTTTTTCTTTAGAAGTCTGTATTATTATTTATTTGTAAGATTTATTTCTTGTAAGCAGTGAAGGGAACAAACATCACAGCAACTTGCTATGCAAGTTTTTATGTAGCTTTTCGTCATTGTTTGTTATTATTGTTGTTGTTGCTGTTGATTCTCTAAAATAAACAACTGCTGACCTACAGTCATACATTCTCACTCACGCATTCACTAGCACAATGAAATAAGCATGATGACATGACTTTGCTTTTGCTTTTGCTTGAATAATTTTTTAATTCTTATTTTTGGTTGCATTCAATTGAAATCGTTGAATAAAACTTTGATCTGATTTGATTTTATAAGTATGTAATATATTTTATGTATTTTTTTGTTCAATTCAATCGATGATACAATGATAAATTTACACATCCGAGCTCGCGCTGGTCTCGCTTACAATGTTTAAGCACCACAAGCAATGCGAAGCAATTGACAAATAAATGACCAAATGACTAACGGCATAAACGACTCGTGGTAAACTTAAATACGAAATACAAAATAAAAACAATCAACCGAATGACCAACCGAACGACCAATCGTCCGACCGACCGACCGACCGACGGAAAACGATGACGACAGATGTGTGCGTGTGTGTGTGTGTGTCTGTGTCAGTTATTTAGTCTGAGAGCAAACAAACGAGATGTAAACACGCGACGTAATGTTTTTATTTCATATACACAATCACTCATACATAAATATAATAGTATGTTTGTTTTATGTAAGAGTTCGTGTGTCTGTGTGAGTATTGTGGGTGCGTTGAGGGAACTCCAGCCGTTGATGCTTCTGCTTCAGTCGCTGCTAGCGTATACGCAATACAATTTCATTGTTGACTTTGTTTGTGTGTCGTTTGGTGTCTAGCGAAACATAAAAAATTGAAAACAACAAAACACAAAAACCGTAAAATATAAAATAAAATAAAATGAAATACAATAGTAATAAATGCCGCTACTACACGCACTTCAAATTGTTGCTATTACTATTACTATTGTTGTTGTTGTTATTTTATATTGTTGAATTAATTTACAATTAATTTTTTTTAAAATTAATTCACAATTTTCTTTATTTTATTTATTATGTTAACTTTAACTTGTAAATTATTCATTTTTCTTTTTAGTTGATTTTGTTATTTTTCTGGTTTTTTGTTGTTTTTTACCTAAAATAAAATATTTACATATTTTTTTTTTCATTTATTGGTGCTTATTTCCATAAATATTTTTTATTTTGTTTTTTTCACTTTTACTTTATTTTTTAGCTCACTCACATGTTCATGCAATAAAAAGTGCTTCATTTGTTGTAATACATATTTTTAATTTTATATTTCAAAATATTTATTTTTGTTTGATTTTATTTGTTTTAAATTTTTTGTTTCTAATTTTAATTGTTTTTTTTTTATAATTTATTTATTTCGTTATTTAGTTTGTTTTTTTTTTGTTTATGTCAAGCGCACTAAAATCGTGTCCGTGCGTCTGTGTCGGCGTCCAAGAAACAACAACATTGCTTTTCGCCAACATTCAATTTCATAGTTGCTTTGCTTTGTTGCTTTGATTGAAAGCAAACACACAAATTCACACACACATTTACATATTTTTATAAAAAGAGAGAGCGAGCGCTCTTAGCACCCAATAACACACTGTTGCCTTTTAATCAATCTTCATTTTGTTCAATTTTTTGTTTTCAATTTCAATTTTATTTATATTTTTAATTTAAGAGAGAAAAGAGTTTTCATTGAAACTAAGAGAGTGAAGTACGATATATGAAATAAGAGAGTAAGTAAAAGTAAATAAAACATAAAAGCGCCTGCGCCTGATATGATAACATGAAATTGTATTGCATACTTTTAGGTGATTCCCAAAAATTAATGATTCAAGTAGAACAACAGAATGTATATATGTATATAGAAACATGATTGTTCGATTTCTGAATATACATAGATAAAATATTTAAAATTTTTCATTTTATTTTAGAGTGAGACTTAATGCTTAAGCTACATTTACATTGCCTGCCCAGTCGTCAATTATTGCTTGCACCATTCAAATGACAAAATGGGTTGAATGGCATTGTCATTTACTGTCATTCGAATGACTAAACGATTTCTTATCATTCGAATGACAACATTAAATGTTAACCATTTATACATCGAAGTCAATCTTTACGCCATTCACTTCTGTCACTCCAGTCATATCTGTATACTCCATTACTGTCACCTGTGAATGGCAATCATTTACACCGTACCGATAGCCATTCACAAAAAATAATGACAAGACATCATTATGATATCCGGTATATCCGGCGATTCGTAGAAAACAATAGTTGTTGAGATGTCATGAATCTAAGGAAGTTAACACAATCTACTACTACATATTTGTCTTTTCATTGAAAGTTTCATAAAAAAACTTAATGAAATTTTCTTAAAATGATTGATATATTGATATAGACTACTGTATACAAAAGTACAGTTCATGCTGTTTTATTGAATATTTTGATTGGGCAAAAAGAGTAACATCACTGTTAAGTTTGAGGAACCTAGATTAGATTATATTAAAGGAAGGGTCCTTTAACTAGTCATTGCGTCATGAGTTGTATTATATCCTATAAATACAGGTGCTCCGGGAGGCTGTTATTCATTAAGAGTTTAACGACTTTCTTGAAGATCTTTAGATATCTAATTATTGTTAATTGTAGTCCAGATTGTCACATTGGTATAAAGAATGATCTGATGTTGTTGTTGCTACATTGTTATTATTGATTAATATGACATATTACATAAGCATTTTATAACTTTTCAATGTTCACAAGACACTATACTGATACCCATTCAAGTTGGTTTCAATGTCTCAAGAATTCTCCTGTGAGAGCTGTGAGGCATGAATACCTAATAGATGGTTGACATAATAAATATTTCATAGTTATGCATTTCTTTCTTTTGTGTTGTTTAAAATACATTCAGAATGCAATCATAAAAGTTCTGTTTACCTACAATTTTCCTTCTATAGTTTCATTTCATTTCACTCCATCATCATTATCCTCTTCTCTTATTTCCATAAAGCCAAATAACAAATACAATATTTCACTTAAACCCCCTTTTTTTCTGTATTGAATATAGATCAAGGACATATTTTGTTTGTTTTGTCGCCTACTATTGACACAAATACATAAAATATTGACTCACAACCATATATACACACACATGCATACAAATGTATTTGTGTTTTCTTTATAGTTTGCATTCATTCATCCACATATCTTCATTGTTCAGTCATTCATCTGCTTATTGCGCGTGTATGTCAACGGAATGTATATACATATGTAAATAATAAATGTCTGGAATGATATTTATGCATATACATTTTTATTATGATAGAATATAAATGGAGTATTTAACTTCAAGGTAAAAGATATGTAATAAATTTCTGGATCAAAAAATAATATATAATTTAATATTTTCATTAAGAATATTTCGTAAAAATTAGTCTTAATGTTTATGTTAAATGAAATGCCAAATATTTATTATCATTACCTCATCATCATCATCATGATACATACTATTTGTATATAAACATCTTCATTATCAATGTTGTTATTGTTTACCAACAGCTGTTTTTTGTTTACATTACCAACCACGTGTTGCTTTGATACAATCACCATGCGCATGCCTCATATTTATCTTTCCAATGCGAATTTCGAACTGGAAATTTAAGAGAAATCGTGGCGCCAAATAAATGCTTGAAATTTCGTTCAATTGTTGCTTGAGTCTTATAATGTTCAGTTCGCTGATAACAACGGAACTGTTTTCAAAAACAGCGGATGCCTCAGATTCTTAAAACCATCATAAGTTCGAGATACTCTTCAAGTCAATTGCGTTAAATGTTAAATAAAAATAAGAAAACTAATAACAAAAAAAAAAAAAAAACGTTTAGAAAAAAAAAGGAAAATTCCTCAAAACAAATATCCATAATAAAATACAAATTTTACCTATGTACATTTTAATTATCACATTCGCATTAGTGTTTAACTGCACAACAAATAAAAAAATATAAATAAATAAAACGCTTCCACTTAACAAATATATAAAACGGAAAACACAACAAAACAAAAATAAATGACTTTTGTTTATAAATATTCAAGTGTTTTAATATTTGTAATTGTGCGTGTGTGTGTGTGTGGGTGTGAATAAATATATGTATTTACACAAATTCCTTACGAACCAATTCAGTCATATTCAAAATCAGATATCCAATCTGATTATTTGCCATGAAAAATTAAATTCCAAATAAATATTTTTGTGTTGTGTTTAATTGATGAAATGTGAATAAAATAAAGAAATTCAATAGATTTGAAAGCTACATTGAAAATAAAATAAAATAAAATAAAATAAAATAAAATAAATTAAAATAAAATAAAATAAAATAAAATAAAATAAAATAAAAAAAAAATAAAATAAAATAAAATAAAATAAAATAAAATAAAATAAAATAAAATAAAATAAAATAAAATAAATTAAAATAAAATAAAATAAAATAAAATAAAATAAAATAAAATAAAATAAAATAAAATAAAATAAAATAAAATAAAATAAAATAAAATAAAATAAAATAAAATAAAATAAAATAAAATAAAATAAAATAAAATAAAATAAAATAAAATAAAAAAAATAAAATAAAATAAAATAAAATAAAATAAAATAAAATAAAATAAAATAAAATAAAATAAAAAAAATAAAATAAAATAAAATAAAATAAAATAAAATAAAATAAAATAAAATAAAATAAAATAAAATAAAATAAAATAAAATAAAATAAAATAAAATAAAATAAAATAAAATAAAATAAAATAAAATAAAATAAAATAAAATAAAATAAAATAAAATAAAATAAAATAATAAAATAAAATAAAATAATAAAATAAAATAATATAAAATAGTAAGTCATTAAAATCTGGTGAGTATCTGAAAAAAAATCATCTTTATTTTGCAAATGCATTGACTAATTTAAATTGTTATAAGTGAAAGCCATGGCAGCTAGTGCTCTAATTTTCTAAGTAGTTTAAGAATTTATTTGTTAAACCACTTCTAATAATAATAATAATATTTCCGTAAAGTCATAACTTACATATATAATAATACAAAATAATTAATTTTTATTTTTCATTTACTTCAGATATTTTCTTCTTAATAACAAATCAAAATTAAAATATTTTAAGTTTAAAAAAGTTCCTTTTATTTAACTAAATTTTTCTTTTTTTCTTTTTTAGGGTTCCGTATCCAAAGGGAACTAACGGGACCCTATTACTAAGCTTACAATTTCCGTCCGTCCGTCCATCTCCTGCTCAATCTCGTGAACCGTAATAGGTAGAGAGTTGAAATTTTCACAAAGTGTGTAATTCACTTGTGTGCAGAACGACAAATACTAAAAATATAAATTTTTAGAAGCATTGTTCTTTAATTTAACCTTTTGCATAACATTTTTTTGTTTTTTGTAGCATACTTTGAGCTGTTAATTGTAGTAAACTTTTAGGCTATTAAATATAAACATAATTTTATATTTTAAACAAAAAATCTTGTACGATGGTACGGAACCCTCCATGTGCGAGTCCTACTCACACTTGGCTGATTTTTTTTTTTTGTATTATTTTCATTTTGACAACGTCAAACAACCGGATGTTTTTTACACGTTTTTTTTATTTAAAAAAGATATATATATATATATATTATTGCTGTCTTAGAAAAATGAGCTGTTTACTTAAAGATTTAAATGATTTTCGTTCAATAATATTTTCATTTATAAGATTAGGATTAGTAAACATATGAGAGTGGGAAACAATTTGACGAAATTATTGAAAACCATTAAACCTAAGTCTTTGCTTAATCATTTGTACGAAGTTATATTGAACAAGGAAATGGGATGCAATCTTATCTAAAATAAAATAATATTTGATATTTTTTTAAGACTTATGGACATTGGCTTCCACGTGATGTTTTAAATGTAAACGTATTGTATTGTATAACGAGAGTCTGCCATGAGTCTTTACCTGATAGCACGATATACTTTCCTAAGTGTCGGTGGTTTTCATTTCATAAGATATAAAATTAATTAGCAAATTTTTAAACATAAGTATAAGTAATTCATTATATTGTAACAACGTATTTCATATAAAAAAAGTACATCAGTTCAAATTAATCTTTGTCACTAAGAGGAGTGATTAATTCCTCGGAAATTGTATTTTGTCTTAAATTTTTGAAATAATTGTAATATATTGGGATTATAAAATGTAGCAAGTGCATTGGATACATTTCTATTTGTGAATTACACGTCTTTTTGGTGACATTTGCAAGGTTAGAAAGCCATGTAAAGTTAGTTTATAAAACATTTTATATAGAATATCATGGTAAAATCTTCGCCATTGAAGTGTCAGCCAATTAAATTCATTTTGGTTTACATTAATTGATCTACTTGAAACAGACTTTTCAAATAATTATAATAATATACAATTTTTTTCTTCCATGTTATAGAAGTATGCTACCTTTTTCTGATTTTCTTCAAAACATTTCTTAGACATTTCCGTCGATATCAACTGTAAATCATGTTCAAACTTTAATTGCTGTTTTTCACATTTTTCATAATATGCTACAAATTTTAAGTTTAAAAAATTACATTATTGAAATTCTATGTTAATGAAACTGCAAATTGAATTAATTCGTTAACTTCATTACTTTCAAAATAAACACATACTATAGCGTTAATTAGCAAAACTTCTGTCAAATAAAATCTCAACAATTTTCAACATTTTAATTCTAATTTATTTTCTTTAATGAAGGATATCGTTGATTCGGTATTATTAAATTGGTTTTTTGGAAAAAGTGTCTTAAGCCATTTTCTAAATAAACGTCTAAAATTTTGTTTTGTGTACTGTATAAGTTAATTATAAGTACTATTAGTATCAGTTTAAAAAATATGAAATTTTTAATATAAATTTCATTTTTTTTTTATTCTATAAATTGAGAATAAATATGTAGTATGTTAATATCACAATGTCCACGACCTGATTAGTCTGCTTAGCATCCTAAAATAAATTGATGATTTCATTATAAATTACTTCACATGACTCAAATTAGAAAATGTAAATATTTTCAAACAAAATTATTAGTAAACAAAAGAAAAAAAAAAGAAAAAAAAATATGCATATTTACAAACCAAATTAAATCAATCGAAACAGAACAAAAATGTTCAGAACATCTTCATGCAATTACGATTATAAGAAGAAAGAATAATACTTCTGTATACATAAAATATTGTACATTATCAGTATGTTTGTAGTATGTAGTATAAGGAATATGCAAGAATTTGAAAATACTTACTTAATGAGTAATTTTGAAAGAAATTGTTTAACTTGTGATATTAAAGTGTACTTAGTGGATATCTATGTATCGTATATTGAATATAATGGTGTGTTCAACGTTTCTAACTATTGATACAAGTATACAAACAAAGCGCGATGAAGATATTAAGAAGAGGACCCTAGGGAATGAAAGTCTCGGGGCCATTTATCATAAAGTGCTACTTATGAAGAAAAAAGATATTAATTTCGTGGTCTTTTTTTTCTTTCTTTTCTTTAATTGTATTCATTGAACATTGAAGAACTTAATTATTTAGCACCATGGCGACCATAAGTAAAACGCACTCCCCGCCACTTGAATAGCACACCCCCACATAATTTGTTTTAAAACCTAATACAATATTATTCGATACAGAGGCGTCAGAGATTTTATTTTTTTTTGAGCCGCGTTATTTATTTATGTATTATACGTAGCAAAATACATTTGGTATGTACTTCAGTTGAATTTATAAGAAATTTCGCTAGAATCAACTCAAGCAAAAGTACATTATTTTTTTTGCCCATAATAAAAAAAACTTGTATCAACATTTTCATTTGTGAAATGGTTGTAATTAGTAAATGTGGACCACTTAATATGAAAAAAAAAAAAAAATGAAAATTATACGAGGACAACATTTATCAGAGGCAGAAAAGCTAAAATAAAAGCTTATAAAGGGTACTGGCCTATATATTGAAAAATATCACAATACGAAACGAAAGAAGTCGGAAAGTTATATGTACTCGATTTTGTATGTGATGATCTAAATATGGAAAAAAAAAACATGAGAAGCGAGCTTAGCATCGCGGACGGAAAACTTTTTTTGACATGACTTAGTTGCTAAGATGAAAGAAAAATGTGGTGTTAATGCAAGTCTACCCATTAATAGACGTCTTATTCTGAAAGCTAAATATATAAAGAGATTAAAAATATAGAAAATGGTTCCATTTCATACCAATCCATAAATTTTTTCACACTCACTTTATCAGAACTACACTGGTATCACGTTATCTTCTTAGACGAGAAAATTGTAATTTGGAGGGCCCTGATGGGTTAAGCTATTATTTTCAAGATTTATGGAAGGATAGCCATTACTTGGACTATCGCAAAATCGGAAGGGCGATAGCATGATGCCAGTGTAGTTATGATATGTTAAATTAAGCACCTATCACCTCTGTATCGGTAAATATGAGGTTTTAAAAATTAATTTATTTAATTTTAAATTACGAAGTCGTGTGCTATTCAGTGGCGGGGAGTGTAAAATCATTGCCTTTTTAAAAATTCAGAGACTTAAAAATTCGTACGTACTTATTTCTATTTTAATGGACAATATGGACAATTTGCAAGTAAGTGAAGTTTAATTATACAATTTTAAAGTATTTTTAGAATTTAATTCAATAAAATTGTATATTTTAATACATTTGTGCTATATTGCTTTTTTCATTGTTTTTTTCTTCTAAAATATTGTTGATTAAAATTAATTACATAATTTAATAAATTAGTATGTAAATGAATATTTTATAATTTAGTCATATCAAAATAAATAAATATACACATAATTAAAATTATTTTTTTTTTGTTTTTCTTTGACCAATCAAATAGAACATACACACTCGTATGTATTATAAATTGACAGGAGAAGAAAAATAATGTTTGTTATTACTTACGAACTAGTGAGATCGTCGTCATATTTGGCGACATTTGCGACCATGACTCAGATTAGCATGTTGAAGTCTTTTAAGACGTCTGTGACAGTTATGGTTTAAAAGTTCGGTAGCAAGTGCTTTGTGGTGAGAGATCAGTCATTCGTTGTATCTACTAGTGTGCCTGTTGAGTTCCTTCCACACTAAAGGCATCTGTAGATAATTGTGAAATGTTTTATTTCTGACGAATTATGTTGCGGCAGTTATTTTCCATAGAGTTTTTATTCTGAGTGATTTGTATGCATTTAATTTGCAAGTAAGATGCCCGACAAGCATATTATTATATTTCAAAGGTAATATTTATTCAAAGTAGAATCCATTTGACTATCCTATATTTATACAATATTTGGAACGATCGACCAATCCATAGATTTTTTAAAGTCGATTTTTGGGATGTTCTTTAGCACCTGTGTCACGACTGCTTGAATGGCTGGAATGTCATTGTAATAACTTCCTTTCATTGCAGTTTTCATTTTTGGGAACAAAATATAGTCACATGTTGATAGATCAGGATCAGATAGAATACGGAGGGTGGTCGATGACAGAAACCTAATTTTTTCATCAAAAATTCGCTGACTTTTTTGGTCTTGTGATGTGGTGCATTATTATGCAAATAAAACAGCTGAATACTTTGGTGATATTCGGGCCACAAATTTTCCATTGACAGTTTCACCTTCTGGCATCATTGAAACTTATCATGATTATATGAAACTTATTATTGAAACATTGTCTTGGCTTTCGACTTCTGAAAACGCAATTTGATACTTCTGGGTCGTCCAGGTTTGGATCATAGTTTTAAATTATTAAGGTCACCATAAACTTTACTTAACTTTATCAGCTGACGAAGATCAGCTTGATCGAAAGCAGAAAAATTCAACACTACCAAACTTTAATAGATGATGATGATTTAAATTTAAGATTCGGTTTTCTAATGAACATTCTTAACTTAACTTATATTATACTTATATAGAGCAAAAGGAAATAATAAATAAAATGAAATAAATAAGTTTTATAAAGTAAACATAAAATTTCATATATTACTAAACAATTCTCTTGAATGCTGTAATGTACTCGTAATATATATATATATATATATATTTTTTTAACTAACTTACATTTGCAACTGACCCAAAGAGAATAATCAGCAAATTTTTTCAGATGCGAATGACTTGTTGTTATACAAGTTAAAAGCTGTTTATATTATATCTGTGGCAACAAGTCAAACTAGCTTATGTTGAAAAATCTATATGTTGAGATATTGTCCATTTTGTTAAATGGTAAAATATTATTGTAATAAAAAAAAAAAAGAAAATAAGAAATTATTAGTTTACGATATTGTAATACATAGTATGTACTTTGATATCAAAAAGTCAACCACCCAACTGCAATCCCATTAATAATAGTTTCAGTGTGAATGTCCTGCCAACCCCATTCAAAATGAAATTGATACTGATTTTCCCAAAGGAAATAAAGTGTAATGTTATTTGGTTTTATTTTTTCATTTTCCTTTCCTTGTAATTCTATGATTCAACAAATGATTTGGTTTTCATTTCATTCATCCTCTTTCTCATGCTCATACTTATTCTTGTCTTTTCCCCCCTATTAACATTGTTGTTGATGTTGTTGTTAGTATGGGGTTTTAGTAATAGTTCATAGTATCTATTGTTTTGGTATGTACGTATGTCTTATGAAGGCTTTTGTTTGGCAAGCTCTATGATTTTATGCTTTTATATATTATAAACATTGATGCTGCTGAATCTTAAGGGACTTAAATAAGTTTGCTTTCAGTAAATACTTACCACAATAAATGTGTCATCAACTAACCTAACAAACCAAATACATACTAAAAAGGAGAAACAATAATAATCAAGTAAGTATATCAAAATTAAGGGCAAACCTCAATATACACATCTTCCCACATAATTACGGTTGTCTTAATTATTTTTTTCTAATTGAGCATTAAATTAGAAGAGTTTTTTTTCTTACATTAAATTAAGCATAACACATAACATTATGTATGTTGAGAGGGAGTTGAGTTGAAGATGCTTCAAGGTTATAGAAATCATTTAAAATGAATGAAATTTGACAGCAAAAACAAAACAAAAACAAAAAGAAAAATTTCATTAAAAATTTCGCTATTTGAAATATTTGCATTTGACATGTCTTCGTTGGTTTTTTGGTTTGTTTGAATTCATTTAATTTAGTATTGTACATTTGGAATTGAAAATCTGAGTACAATAAAATCCTCTAACATTCTTGTTTGAACGAGGGTATGTAAATAAGTCATAAGAATAACATAGTAAGCATAAAAACCAACGTTTGTTTGCATTTATTTGATTATAATTTTCAATCTACTTATATTGACTATTTTAGACTTTTATCGTCTTATTGTGTTGAAAATGATGAATTTTAAATTTTAAGATTAATATTACCCAACCCATCGAAATATTGAAAGAAATTGTCTCATAGCTTTGCTACTTTTGAGTGATAAATCTCCTCTTTTACTAAAATTGTCTAACATTACATTACATCTTCCCAATAATATTTCTTTGATAAACGAATGTTGTATTTTCAATTGATCTAATCTTCTTATTTTTAATCAAGCACTTGTTGATGTTGGAAATTAGGAAATGATCACATAGGTCTAAATGAAGTGAACATGTTGGATATGGAAGTATTTTGTTTTTGAATTTCCCCCAATCCTTTCTTACTCTCGCTCTGAGCTGAAAGCTTTTGTCGCTATTGCTCATATTAATAGCTAAATTATAATTTGTAATTATATAGTTCCAATTTAATATACATATAAGTATGGATAACTTATTCATTCAATCATTTCATATAATCAAATATCATTCAATTTAATAAGTATTCTTCTCAAAAAGAGGATTTCTATTAAAAAGTTTTGAATCTTGACACTATAAGAATCTTCAGACATATTCTAGTAATCTTTGGATCTACCCGCGAATGTTATTTTCACAATGAATTGTTTAATATTTGCGGTTTTAGGGATTTATTTGTTTTTTGCTGCTCTTATTTGGTGTACTCTTTTCTGTGGTATGCCAATAAAGTATTCTGTATTAACATCTTAACGCTCTCAAATAAAATATTATATTGTATTACTTTAATTTATCAAAGTCTTTATTGAGGATGATGCTGATGATGATGATGATGTAGTTAAGGATCATATGCACATGTTGTCACTCAGTCACTTAGACTACATTGAGTGAGTCACAGTTGGATGTTTCTAATATGAATGAATGTATATATGAGGGGCAACACAGATACTACATTCATATGTACTGACATAATCAAATTGAATTTTGGGTCATATGCACGTACGCACATTTTTCGCACAAACAATAATAAACATACAAAATGACACAACATAACAGAACAGAATACGTACAACACATTACGACACAACGGAACACAACAGTTCAGAACAGTTCAAAATGGTTTAGATTTTATTTCATAACATGACAATTTCATTCTTCCTTGGAATTATTTTGGTGTGAAATTGAGAAATTTAATTTTTGGCAAATTTGTGTGTGTGTTTCCTTTGTCACAAACCAACAATTGTCCTTTCATTTAACCAAAATCATAAGTCAATTTAGCAAAAAATTTAATAAAATAAAATATAAATACATATTACATATAAATAAAAAGGAACAGAAAAAGGCTCAACAAAAGTGACTATTTGTGGTTTATCTACAATAAAAAATATAAATATTTCAATCTAAACAATAATAAGAAGAGTAAACTAAACAAAAAAGAAACTTATATAATAAACCATAACTTCTGGTCTTTAGATATGTAAGTAAGTATGTACTGAAATAAGTTTTGGAAACTTGTTAAAAGGTTCGCGTCACCTAAACCAAAAAAAAAAAAGAAAAAAAAATTATTCAAATAATTTCTCTTGGAATATTCACAATTTTATAACTTGATTTGTCCACTTGTCTACTTTTTAAGTGCAATTGAAAGTTTACTTATTTTGACGGACTTCCAAAAGTTATTTTATTAAAAACAAAACTTAAAAATAAACCGAAGAAAATATTCTCATTTTCTCTCCTGAGATATGAAAATTAATGTCACAAGTGAATAAAAATTAATTTAATTTATTCAAAACATGATTTTCATGGTAACAACTTTGAGTACCTTTCACAGAAAATAATGTGAATGCCATATATCACTTTGGCGTGGTATTTTGCTATTCATGAGCTCATTTTTTTTTAAAACAATTTCTTTAGTTTTGGAGATATGATTATAGATATATAATAAATAATACAAGTTATTTTTATTTGAAGTTTCCATATTACTGGAAAGAATGTAAAGATAGTCATAGCTTGTCTTACAAAATTTGGATTGAGGTGGATCAATCGGACTATATACATACATATATCGGTTTTTCCATTTGGTGTATAAATAAATAAAATGTTTGGTGTCCAAATCGCGAACAGGCAACGTACAAATGACCGTGTGAAAAGCATGAAACATAAGCTATTTGTTTTTTTTTAGACTCCACTGGTCCGATTTATGCTAGAGTTTCACAGAAAATCATCAAAATTGGTGAAGCGGTTTCGGAGTCCATAAGCCCCTATATATATAGATAGATAAAAAGTAGAAGAGAAACCATAAAGCTCCAAAGTTTCCAAACAGTTCTATCTAAAAATTGTCTGGGGAACTAATAAGTATAGAGTCTATCTGATCTATGAAAAGTTCAGTGCGATGAACCTTGAGTCAAATCATGTTTTTCATATAAAATGTCTATATTCCTAATAAAATAATATCTGCTTGCGTGAAAGGTATTTAATATTCGTTGAAATCAAAGTTCTTATTGTATTTTCTCTAATATAAAATATTGATAGAATGATTATGTCGATAGTAGTTGGTACTTCATTCATTGGAAAAGAATATTATACATACTTGGAACGTACGCATATAAAATATATAAAATTTGTCATTTTGTTTGTGGCTTTTCAATAAGCATCAAAGAGCCAACAAACAGATGATGGTATCAAAGAGATACTCCATATGTACAATAGATTGACATAATATTTTCACATTTGCATAGATACAAACATATTGTAAAAAAATGATGATTGATGATAGATGGAATGAAAATTCAAATAAACAAACTAAACAACAAAAGGGGAAGAAAAGCGATGGGCAAATGGTCAAAGTTCAATCAAATATGTAGTATACATGGTTATGGGAATATTGATGAGTGAGTAAATGTGTGAGGGTTTGGGGTTTGTTTTATTTTTTCTATCAATATTTGTGCCATATGTATGAAATTAACATTGTTCAATATTCCCAAAAATAATTTGTCTAAAATTTACATATGTATGAGAAAATGGAAATTTTAAATCTTTGACTTTGCTTTTATATAATTATTTGTATCACAAAGCATCATGCATAATTTATTATAATAAATTATGATACCGTCAAATGATTTCTAATATAATAAATACAAAAAAATAAAATAATAAACGATTCCTTTTATTTTTAGATAATTGCCAATGGATTTAATTTTCTTGATCTTTAATAGACTATTAATGTTTGTGGGTGTTTTTGTTTGCCTGTCTGTCTGCACTTCAATTGAGTTCTTTAATTTTTGTTTTTGGCTAATTAGCTAACAAGAGAAGTTCTCTGGTATGATTTGCACACATGAATCATAGGGAATTTGCTTAATAGAAAAATTATGCTTGTATGAAAAACCAGCAAAAAGAAAGTTGAAAAAACAAAATGAATATTAAATGGTATTTCAATTGGCAGCTTTTATATTTTATACACCCACTCGAGTACTCAATCTTAGAATTTATATAGCATCCAGATTTATACTATATATATTACAAGTATGTATATAATACATAAGTATGTGTACTTGTACAAAAAATTGTTGTTCATTTTATTTTATTTCCTCTTTTCTTTTTTTTTGTTTTCCTTTTTTTTTTTTTTGCTTATTATTATCTATTTGATGACGTATGTAGTTTGTATTTTGTTGTTGTTGTTTCAAATTAATTAATAAAATTCTTTTTTCTTGGTAAATATATCTTGGCTTAGTAGAACTTATTGTTTATAATGCTATATATGCGAAATCTTTAGACAAAAGAAGAGCAAGTGTTTTATTATAATTGCCATTATAACACAACAAAAGAGGACCAATGGTATGTTTGGTAGAGAGTTTGTAACACCAAGAAGAAAGATATTACATATGTATTATAATTATGCATGGTTATGATTACAGTTCGACATGAAATGTCTTTCGGTGAAGCTTTGTACAAGAGATAAAGTAGAAGACTATTGAAAAAGTTTGCTATGCCAAAGAAAACTACTCATAACTTTTATAATTCTTTTTAAATTTCTGTAAAAGAAACTGTAAATTTTAATTGGATATATTCCGCCCAAGCTTCAAATAATCTACTATAGGAAAAACTTATATTCTTCTATATTTTCTCATTCACTCATTTAACTCTAATCAGGACTAATGACTACAGGATAAGTAGTGTAAATAGGAATTGTAACTTTGTTAGATTTTTGCAATGCATGCATTGAAGATTCCACAATGTGAATGTGGATATGATTAGTAAGATGACACGAATCAATTTATTTTACTTTTAAATATATTATAACAAGAGTTTCTCTAATATTAGAAGAAACTGGCCCAATACAAAACAACCACAGTTTTGATGCAAACTAGCGTACCCGACATGTGGCTTCGCACGGGTTTCGAGTGAACTTGGACACTTATCGGGGCCAAAACTATTCTATGTTTAAGCCGGGAATCAACCATATACATTCAGAAAATTTCAAAGCAATCAGATAGACGGTTTGGCAGCACAAAACATACGAACAAACAAAACACCAATTTTTATATTTTATATTATTTAGAGGAAGATATAATTTCCATAAGGGCTACTAAAATGCAAAGTCGCAACGATTTATAAGCTTTAATGAAACTGGAGTTTATGTTCTGTTTTTATAAAATTTTGGTTTTTTTTTTAAATAAATAAAATTGTCGTTTCTATTTCGTTAAGTCTAATAACCATGGCAACAAGTCATTGTATTTAGACGTTATTATTGTGTGTTTGTTGTGCTATTGCTGATGATGATGTTGTTATCATTATAAGTACAATCTTCAAAATATAAAGACTGACAATATAATATAATTGGTTTTCTAAAATATCATCACACATTGCGAAGATGAATACAATACAAAATATTCCTTTTCTTTCACAACACATAAACAAATCTTCCTGTCAAATTAAACAATTACATTCTACTACATAAATAAAAGAAAATGAGTTACCAAGTGGATGAGTTATTTGCGCTGTCATAAACATAGTATATCAAATCATCAACATTATTGTAACATAGTACGAATACATACTAGTTGTAGTAGAGTTTTCCTCTAAACTAAATGAAAATATTCATAGTTAATAACTCTACTAATTAAGTGTTGTGTAGGTAGAATAGAATTTCTAGCTATAAAATAAGCTTCAAATTTCAATAGTACGAGTAGTAAAACAAATAACAAAACTACAAAAACTAAAATTAAAGGGTAAATATTCAAGTGAAAGTTTTTTATTCTTTTGCCACTAACATGAAATCTATTTAGAACAATATCCTAAGTGAACCCTTGGGTATTACAATGGAAATGCACCAGTTGCAAAAAAATCATTCATTCATTGGCCTTTATTAAAAACTATTTCGAATTTTTTAATTTTTCCATTGTTTGCTTAAATTATTTATTTCTTTATATTATTTTCATTTCTCTCTATTTTATGGTATGAAAACATTTTCCGCTTAGCCGAGTTGCAGCTGTTCTTGTTTTTTGTTGTTTATCACAATTTTTTTTTTTTTTTTTGAAAAATATTTCTAAACAAAAAACAAAACTTGAAAGAGGAAACCATACTTATTTTGGTTAAACCGATATTTTTCTTGTTTTTACAGATGCTGCAATGCATAGTTTTTTTATCCACTCGATATTATAAATTTTATTTAAATATTAATGTCACCAGTTTAGAGGATAAGAAAAAATGAATATCAGTCTGTCAAAAAGACTACAACGATTATTAAGCTGTATATTTACAAGTATAATTCCAATTTAACTATTCATACAATTTTTAAGCAAACATGTATTGCTTATTTTCATAAAAAATGGTTTTTGGTTTTGTTTGTACTGAATTTCAATTTGATTTTACATACTTTTTTTTGATATATACGAGTATTTTTCTTATGCTACTGTCTTACTAAACATACGAGTGCATTGAGCTTCAGTGAGCTTCAGTGAGCCAAACTATTACATAAGTCGACAAAAAAATGTTTTTTTTTGTGGTCTTCTGTTTTAATGCAAAAATTCTGATTCTATGGGACGTCCACCCCATAGTGGTCCAATTCAGCTGCTTCCGACAAACTTGTTGCGTAAACCATCAGAGATAGCCATATCGGCTGTATACACTTATGTATAATGTAGAGCACAGTGCCTAGAACACCGCCTTTCTGTACACAAACATTGATGTTATGTAGAGTTAAACATTAATGTTTTAACTGCATATTAAAATGACTGTTTCTAAAATAAGACAGTAGTAACAGAAATTATAGTACAGAAAACAGGTTTTCAATATTCTTTAGAATGCCGTTATGCAAAACTCTGTCGAATGCTTGCTGAATATCATGGACAACCGCCGTACAGTAATTTTTCTTCTTACAAATATAATTTGTTATTTTTGCAATTCTGTGTTCTGGTGTATTATGATTTCTAATGTTTCGGTATAATGGCAAAATTATTCAGAGCTGGTAACATTCTTTTCAGAATATTTTTTCAAATTCTTTGGAAAACTTTTTTGGACGATATTGTATATTTATACTCTTCACGCAGTGAATAGTATTATAAGTTTGTCATGAAGTTCGTAACATACAGAAGAAGACATCGAAGACCCCATAAAGTATATATATTTTTGATCAGCGCTCCGAGACGAGTTGATGTAGCTATGTCCGTATGCCCGTCTATTGGACTGTTCTTCTGTCTGTCTGTATGTTTTTGAGCTAGAGAGCTTTCTTTTCACCATAAGCAGTACATTTGTCGGAATCAGCCGTACCAGACCACCAGGATCCAAATTAAAGTTTTTATAAGAAACAATTTCTTGTTTTTTGTACAATCGACTTGAAATATGGACACTATCCATCAATCATATAAATTTCAAGATCCTCGGATCTCTAGGGGGATACCCCCAATACAAACCTGGATGCAATATTAAGTTCTTTGTTTTTTATACTATCGAATTGAAATATGGACACTAAAGTGCCTGATCCATGTCCATCAACCATATAAATTGAAGACCCTCAGACCTTTAGGAGGGACGTGAAGAGTATTACAACTTCGGGATAACCAAAGTTAGTCTTTTTCCTGGATTTAATGTTATTTGTTTTTTATATTATTCATTCTAACTTGTAGCATTATATTATATTAAAACTAATGAGCAATTTGCAGCGTATTTAGCATACCACAAATAAGAAATACTGTAGCTTATACTGAGTATTTAATCTTACTAATTGGCAGCTTTGGCCTTGCTGCACATGGGAATGTATGACCATATGACCCTATCCGTTGATGTCAACTTAAATTTTTTTTTTCTTTACTTTTTTAAAAAGAGATTTAACCTTTAGCTTTTTGTGGGTCAAGTCTGCGAGGGTAGAGACTTCATTATTTATATGGTTGAATAGTCTCCCTTTGTGGGAGTTAGTTACTGTTTTTTTTATTCTGTACCAATGGGCACCAACAGCAGATTTCAGCACTTTATATGGGAACATTTGGTTTTGCTGCACATTACTTAAGCTGCAACAAGTCCATATATGAGTGCCGGAAGTACACACAGGTTTAAAAATTATCTTGCATAGGAACATACGAAATTCCATGGTTAACGATGACTATTTTCCCATAAGCCATTACATACGAGTATTTCAATATTTTAACTCTAGTTCTTCTCTCTTTTTCTTTAAGTTTGCAATTGGACGATTTGACAATAAATTACTTTCTGGCTTATTTGCTTTTAGTATCAGTCAAAACTTTGCGGATTTCCATTTTATTGAATAATAATCTAATCTCAGCATAGCATTATGAATGTAGGTAAGAAGTCTGTGGAAGATTTCTAAGTGTATTGCTTTCAATTTTATCAAAATAATGACTATTAGCCAAGAACTTTTATCTCAGTTCGCATGCCCATGCATGGAATAGATAAATGTATATTTTTAATTAGAATCCTAAATGCCCACTTACCGACTGTACCGACTTACATTTGGTGAAAGAGACTTCGTTCGCTTTCTTTTCTTTGAAATTTGTCATTTCATAACGGTATCATCGTCATCATCGGTGTGACACATGGTGCGACAATATTATTTATTATTATAAAAATTACTACAGCAACAAACACAAAATGTAAAAAAACCTTGCTGTTATTTTTCAAAATACAAATTGTATTAATAAAACAATTTATTCATTTTTGAATAGTAAAATAATTCTTTCACCATTTTTACATAATTACATTTCAGGATGAGTATTGTAAGTATGATATGGAAAACATATTTCCTTCCATTTAAATTTTGCAATATTTCATATTTTTTGTTCATTTTCCTTTTGAATTTTCGGTTTTCATTTGTTCGGAAAAAGTTTTGTTTATTTTTTCTGCGTCAGCATTTGGCGCTTGTGGCAAGAATTTTGTTCATTTCTTACTCCATTGCACTTTATTTTGATGTAATAATGTTCCTCCGATCTAGGTCAGATAAACAAATTTTTTTTTTTTGGCATAAAGTCAAACTGGTTACATATTCATACGTTTATGTATTTACATTTATAATTACAGCAACAATACTTTTTTATTCAAGGAAAAGTTTCTTATTTCCTTATAACGTTGCATGAATACCAAGCAGATACACGTCGTATACTTAATTCACTTTTATGTTGAGTCACAAAGAAAAAACAAAAATTCCAATATTGTATCAAATCAAAATACATATTTCCATCGATAAGGTTAACAGTTCTTTTGGAAAAATAAAAAAGAAGAAGAAGAGACTGAAAATCGGAAACAAATTCTTAAATTTGCCTAATGTGGTTGCCTTACGCAAAAGGTGAAAAGGTCATTCGATGTTTGTTGTTTGCATTTTTTTTGTTTTTTGTTTAATTTCAATGTCATTCCCTCATTAAAATGTCTCGACAATAGAATTAGTAGAAAAGTGTAAATTTGACAATTAATATAAATAAAACCAAAGAGAACAAAAAAAAAAAAAAAAAAAAAAACAGCATCCAAGTGTAATGAATAAATTGGTAAGTAGTATTATAAGATACAATTTTGAATCCCGCATGTTGCTTCAAAAGCTTTTGATTCTTTTTCTCTCATAAATGAATTAACAAGAAAAAATTAAATACTATTTGACAAACGTAAATCTCAAGATTATATTCTACGAATTCTGTCTCTAAGACTTTTGAAGTCGTTTTCAGTTTAAAGTCATCAAATTACTTACCTTGTAATTTAAGACTTTTAAACTGAAAGTGTTTTTTTTTTTTTAACAAATATTTAATATTTGTTAAGAAATGAAATGAAATTGATGCTCACAGAATAAAAGGTTTTTCGATGCTTAAAAAGAAAAAGGAGAATCAAGAAAAAAAAGCGGAAAGAGAAATGAAATGCAAAATGTTATTGCATTAATATTATATTGAAAATACAAAAGGAAAGAAGCTTCTTATCTTTAATTGCATAAAAGTACAATATTAAGATATTCATCTTAACAAATTTTGTAAAAAAAAAAAAAATGTTTATATATATTTTATTTATAGAAATCAAGTTTTATTTACCGCAGAAAAGATACGTTACACTACCATAATGCTGAAGTTCGTCGGAAAGCATAAAATGTATTCAACAACTTTTCCCATGCATAATTCAATTGTCCCGAAGCATCTTTTAAGACGGTGACCCTGACGCTCCTGTTGATAATGGGGCTGGTCACATATTCATGCAACTTCTTGTCACCCTCAATGCTGGATTGCAGGGCAAGTAAGTCCTACTCAACATTATCGAGCTGATTCAATTGTGAAGCGGTCGAGTACAAAACTGTGACGTAACGACCTTCCAGACCGAACACTTGCACTGGAGGCTTAACACTTTTTGAAGCGGCAGCGGTGCCCAGCAAGCGGATCAAAATAGCCAATTTGTTCATAGAAGCCATGATAAATAACCCGTACACAATCTCAATGTTTATGTTCGTCAGTCAATTGCGCAGAAGTGATATCGTAACCAATGAAGTTCTACTGAGGTGCGATTATTGCTAGTTGAAAACTTTAACACTTATGTACCATACTTTTATACTATATTGTATACTTACATACTACATACTAAACTTATATAAATAGACACTTAAACTTATTGTATAGTTACATACTAGAAACTATACTTATATATTACACTATTGGTAATATTGGTAATCAAAATAGAGAAGAGGCAAATTACACTTAATAAACAGCAAGTTTGCAGCTTTGTCGCCTTCTAACCGATTTCTCAATGGTTCGTAAATGAAATCGGTTCCACTAAATATAATAGTTCATCGCTGGACATTTTTTATTATATTTTCACCATATTAAAGGATCTTCGTTTAGAGGAAGCCGGTTTTGGGTATTATTCTCATTTATCAATGATTTCTATATGATGAGGTTCTAAGTATTGTCATTTCTATTTATTTATCTTCCTCTTCATCATCACTGCTGTTTTCCAACATGTCTGCCAGATTTGAGTAAACATTTTGCTTTGGTGGAGAAATCTGGAAGCTCGTACACGGTTCAATCCTAGCTCAGAAGCTTCGTCGTCATGCAGCGTTAGCAAATGCAATACTTCAGATTGAACTTTTTCCTTAATAAATTCATCAAAAAACTTTAATTTGTACCTTGGGTCAGGATTTGTAGCAAGCGAAAACAATGTATTGAAGGTCACAAAATCTTGAATTGATGTCTTCAATTAGGTTTTTGATAATGAGGGATGTGAGAGGAAGTATGAAATGTGATGTCATACGCAGTGATAAAATGTAAATATACTTCCGCTAAAACTCTGTTAAAAACATGTGGAGGCGGATACGGAGGTACGATTACGTAAGGATGTTCTACAGATGCGGAGACGATGTTTCGTTACTACCCTACTTTAAGTCCTCCTAACGCCAAGTCAATCAGCACAATGCAATTATAACGATGCGTCTATTCTGAGATTCAAAATACTTTTAATTTTAATTAATAGAATAAATTTCATTTAAAAGTTGTAAATTGCAAAGAGTAAGAATATAATACTAATCAAAAAAATTAACAAATTTAAAATTAACTCATAATTAACCCATTATGGACCGAACATAATAATATGGAGGATTTTTTTTAAATAAAATAATTTAATTTTTGATAGCCTGGTTTATTAAGTAATTTCTTATTGTTATTTATCCTTAAAACCAGCCCAATTAAAAAGCATATATTGCAAACACCGTTAAAAAATAAAACCATTATAAATTATAATTTTGAAACCACATACCTCAAATGGGTATTGTCACTTTGTCAAGTTATTTTGTATGAATTGTATTCAACTTTTATCTGCTTCAATTTACATCAATTCTTAGCATTTTAATTTGGATTTTAAGGATTTAATTACTATTAGTTTGCATACAAAAAACCCACAAATGCGCAGTAATATTAATGTTAATGTTATTTTAATGTTTTATTTTCTTTTGTCATACAAAAATTTAAACTTCAGTCATACAAAGTATCTTGTGGATTCTTGCCATTTTTAGCAAACTATTGAAACTACATATTTAAATTCTCTAAAAGTTTAAAAACTCAATTGTTTGTCTCTTCTATTTATTACACAGGACAAAAAAATCAATTTTTTTTTCTAAGAAATATTTGATGGTTATTTACTAATTACAGGTCACTGATTTCGTATCTTCCTTCAGTTTTTTTTTTCCAGCAGATCTAATTTTTGAGATAAAAAAAACTTCATATGAGGATAAGAACGAAGGAGGTATCGAACTGCTAGAAAAAAACTAGTATATTTTTCATAATCTGCACACAGCACAGTCTGGAAAATTTTACACTGTTGGCCAGTGTAATTTATTAACGATTTCTAGCGTGAATATTAGTGAATATGATCAGTTTGGCAAAAGTATACGTGACTCCAAAGCCAAAACATTTATCTCTTGGAAATATAATATACGTACACCACTTACTCTGAACTAAGGAAATATGTAATGAATAAAAATACTTCCAAAACCACTTCTGAATAAATTCCAATTACATACAATTTCATAATCTATTGAGCAGAGCAGAGCAGAATGTTAAAAGTTATTTCAAACTTTTCTTTCATATCATTGCAGATAATGAATAAACACAATGTAGAAATTTAATGAAAATTTGTCATAAAAAATTCACAAACTCATCATTGATGATTATCATTTGAAACATGTGCATTGAAATAAAGGCGCGAAATCATAGAGATGTTTATTTGTTATTAAAATGACAGCATTTTGTGAAGGAAACCAACAAAAGACGTAAACATCTGGCAATAAACTTGTCAGCAACTTATTCTGTTTAAGAATTAATTACATTCATTTTGGAAAAAGTTTCTAAACTTTTGAAATAATCAAAAGTCTTAATAATATACAGAATGTGATGCGAACTGAAGTTTTGTCAATGAACGTCCAGTTTCCATTAACAACGATAATAACAATACAATAATGAGAGAGTTTACTAAAGAAGTAGTACAATATTTTTCAGCATGGTAACTTCTTAATTTGCACATAATTGTTACAAAGTCAGAAATCGTTGTTAAGATAATTTTACTCAAATGTGGGTGTGAACTGCTTTGAACTCTTTAATTAATTGTAAATGAATTAAAATAAATTATAATGTACAACTTACTAAGGAGCTTAGTGATTTTTACTGGCAACGATACATTTTATTGTAATTATATTAAGTTGATGATCGATCCATTTTTCAATTTGTTATTGCTTTTACCAAGTTTCATAGATTATTCTAATAAAAATTTATTGCAATTTCGTGAACCATTAATTTTTGTCTTTTCATAAAAAAAAATGTTTACAAAATTCGTTATAAAATAAGTAATAATAAAAAATATGTTTGGTATTTGAAAAGAAATGACATGTAATGACAAAGTTATGATTAGAAGAATGCTTGTTGTAAAAGTTTAATGACACAAGACCTTTAAAGCAGTAGGAAGTAAATTAGATTGTCTACGACATCATAAAATGATTGAAGGACATCAGTATATTGGAAAAAATAATCCAAAAAAAAATATATAAAAATATAAGAAAAAACTAACTTTGTCTATGCCGAAGTTGTAATATTCTTCACGCCCCTGCTAGTAGTCCGAAGGTCTTGAAATTTATAGGGTTAGTGGATATAGATCAGGCACTTATATTGTCCAAATGTCAGTTCCATAGTACAAAAAACAAAAAAAGTTTTTGTAATAAGAACTTTCATTTGGATCCCGATTTCAGCAGATTCCGACAAATGTACTGCGTATGGTAAAAATAAAGCTCTGTATAAAATTTCAGCTCTCTAGCTCAAAAACTGAGAGACTAGTTTGAATACATACAGACAGACAGACGGACATGGCTACATAAATTCGTGTCGCCGTGCTGATCAAGAATATATATACTTTATGGGGTCTTCTATGTCTCCTTCTGTGTGTTACAAACTTTATGACAAACTTATAATACTATTCGCTGCGTGAAGAGTATAAAAATATGAAACAAATAATTAATTGTGGTCTTTGCTAAGCTTAAATGTCCTTGACTCAAAATCATTAATTGATAATTAAATATTTCCAGTTCCATTGGCAACCTGCAAAATATTCATTAACCAATAAAATATACCAATGATGAAGGCAACAGACTTGAATTTGTTCAACAAGTAGACTAATGTTACCAAAATGGAACTCAGTTGGCTACTCAGATTGAGCAGAAAGCTTATAAGAAGCATTAAAAGAATGAAATATAAATAGGTACTCATGCTACAGAGGTTAGTGTTACCTTGATCCAATTTTAATAAAAGCTGAACACAAATGAAAAAAGAGAAGGCAGCCGAACATCTCCTATATGGAAGGAGAAGCTACTTTCTTGAAAGAGTTACGGAATTGTGGACGTTTAAATAAAAGCTACAGGCATAAATGATTGTCTTTAGGCAATCTAAGAAGAAACAAATTTTTTATCTAAAAAAATAAGGATAGAAAGTATAAAAAATTACTGAAAGTAATTTCTAAGGTATTCTGCTAAGTGTTGTATAATAAAAAATATTGAAATACTTTTTAATTGACAACATAAATGATGCCTTAGGCTTTGACAACACATGTTAGAGCAATAATTGGGAGAACTTCATAGAGACCAACCTTTACTTTGCGAACAATGCTTTCTATTCAAACTGCCTCCTAAGTTACAATACTAAAAATATATTGTGAAGGTCAATGAAGATACAAATATTTGACCCATTCTAAGTATTGCATGCACTAATAACTTTTTGTTACACACACTGCTGGAATGTTTACTATATTGAGCAAGACCAAGCCCTAGCATAAGAAATATAATTATCCAACAGCCTGAACGCTACTTACTATTCTATAATAGAATTGTGTTGGTTGAACTTGCGATTTTTTCTCAATGTTTGTGCGGGTGTGCGGTCAGAAAAAATTTCCCAATTAAGTAATCTTAAATGTGTGTAAATTTGGACTTTGTCTATTTGTAACCAATTATTGTTCAGTTATATGTATGTTTATACTAGTATTTTTAGAAATTTTATTTTAGTAACAAAAATATTTGCAGATTTAAGGTTAAAAAGCAATGGAATTTTCTTCAATTTTCACTTTTTTTTTCCACCATTTAAGGAAAGGAAACACAATGTCAAATATAAATTAATCTCAATTTCAATTGTTGAATAGCAAAACAAAACCAAAAACAAATTTACTTAAGCTATCAATGATGTTGTTTCTATTGCTATTGGTACCATTTAAGTCGCACACAAAAATCCTCACTTAACATGATAAGCTGATGCATTCAAATTTTTGTAAGTAGACTTGACTTAAAATTATATTTACATTTCTCTACCATGTTGGAAATACTTTGGATTCATTCTGATTAAAACGAAAATATTTGTTACTTAAAGTTAAAAGTCTTTGATTTCGAAAAAGAAAAAACGTATAATAAATATTTCAATTACCTTTTAAGCAAACTTTCTTCGCTCAAAAGAATTTTTTAAAAAATTTTGAATAGAATTTTAATAAAATTATTTAATTAAAATGGTATAAAATATTCTTTAAAATAACATTAAAAAATTATAGCATTTTAGTGTTTTCATTTGTGTAAGAAGGATAATAAAAATGTAAAATAAAACCTTATCAATTGATGGGATGTAATCTAATGGCATTTAAATGTAACACTTGAATAGGGATTACAATGACAATTTATGATAAGTTACTAAATATTTTATAATAGGATGTAAAGTTTAACTAACCCTTGTTTGAAATGGCCTCTTAATTTCGATTAGGAATGTAACCATATCGATTATAACCACATATTGTAAGATTCAAAGGCAGTATTACTGTCGTCTAGCAATAATCCTATATCTGGAAACAACCTGCTAGACTCATACACTTTGCATGTAAGTCATTTCTATACACATCAAATTATAAACAGAGGACCCTCGCAACCAAGTATAATTCGTTCCAGATAGTATGCAAAAAGTGTGTTATGCGAAACCACTTTCTGCATATAAATTGATGTAAAATAGAAAATAGGCGATATGAATTTCTATTATCTTCAGTCAGCCGATCATATCATTATAAGCATAACCACACATTTTGCATAGTGATATGAGCCCCCCGAATTTAATTTTATTCCTTATGTTAATGAGGAAAGTGATTGGTACCTAGTACCTACCTACCTAATTATTTTTGTTGTCATGAAGTGGTCCTAATTCAGCTTGCAAGATTTGACCCTCCGACTGCAGAACATTGTGATTTAAATAAAACAATTTAAAAAGAACAGACTCAAATATTATATTTTCAACTTTTATTCAACAAAAGTTTTATACAGTCGATTTGCAGTAAATCATATCTCAATAAATCGAAAACCTCAATAATTCATAACTAACTGGCAGTCTCTTGCAAAAACTTCGTTAATTCGTAAATTTTTATTTGCAATTCAATGAATATTCAACTTCTTATAAATCATAATTCATTTTTACAATCTCTTATTATTTATAAAGTAAAGCGAAATTTGTTGTCGGTGACTTTCGTAAACAAATTGTTAATAAAAATTATCAAAAATTATACTCGATTGAAATTATTTGTATTTGTTTTAAAAAAAAACAAAAAATGTCCCAGAATGCCTGAATCTACTGCGATGTTCATCCAAAATACAAATTAAACAATTTAAATCAATGAAAGGAAGGTTAAAAATCACTGACCTAAATTAAGAAAAAGACATAATTAAACTCAACTTTCTTTTTTAAGTATAATTTTGTCTTACATCCTCAAGTGAGTTTAGAAGCAGCAAATTAATGCCTTTTTCATTGAATTTTTGTTTATTTATTGTTTATTTATTTATTAAATTAATTATTCTAAGGGTATTATGGGTAGCGAAATGAAAACTCGTTTATTAAAATTAAAAACGTTTTAAAAAACAATTTACTTAAAATTTGTATCAAATTTAAATTTATTCAAATTTCAAATTAAATTTTAGAGTAGAAAATATAATTTAAAAAAAAAAACAAGTGTAGGTCTCTTGATAAATAAAAGATACAATAGATAGAAAGAAAGAAACAATACAAAAAGTTTAGAAAAATCGTATTAAATAAGAAAAAAATATTAAATATATTATACGTTGTTTGGTTCAATTCAATTATCACTGACTGTTTTAATAACAAAATACATTACAGTAATTTATAATGAATAAATAAATAATTTTTTTCTAAAATAAAATGTTTTAAATAAGGATTTCTTTGCTCCCATTTTTTTCCTTAATAATAAAATATTGTTCCTCATTAATCTCGCTTAACTATATAATAATATTACAGCTAAAAGCTAAATTAAAGTTATTAATTCCTCATATTTATGCTTGACATCCACTGTTGTCATTTGAATGACAGGAAATAGGATAGTCATTCGAATGTCAATAGTAAATGACATGGTGTGAATACATGACGATTTTAGATGCCATTCAACCCATTTGGTCATTTGAATGGCACATGCAATGAATGACGATTCGTCAGACGGTGTAAATGCAGCTTTAAAGGAGATCCATTGTTTTTCTGATTAATTAAAAACTAAAATAAAAAAAAAAACCATTGCATACTTTTGTCTTGCAATGTTTCAATTCTTCATATTGCATATTCATCTAAAACCATAAATTTGAAATTATTGTGCTGTTACTAAGAAAACATCATTCTTGTTGCTGTTGAATGATATGTAAAAATGTTCTTTTACACAAATTGCTTTTGATTAATTCATCTTCGTTGCCGCAAGACAAAAGAAAGAAGTCAACTAAATCAAGTGCTCTGTTATTTTGTTTTGCTTTCACATTTTGGTCGGTCTTCGCTTCAATTCTACTCATAATGTTGATGTTGAAAATTTAAATGACGATGATGATTCTGATGTTGATGATATGTAAGTATGTCGTTTATTGAAAGCTTTGAGAGTTCTTGAACGAGCAAACGCACACAATTTGTTTGCCTCATGAAGAATGAATTTTAAGGGTGACCCACAATTGATGGACTGTCTTGACTTGAAGACAGGAAAGACTCCTTTTGACTGGTTGACTGACTAACTGAAGAATTAAGAAAAAAGTCTGATTTGAGGTATATGAAATTTAACTTTTGCTTACACTTCATTGAATTGCTGAAAAAGGTCAACTACTCAAAAATACGCGTGCAGACACTTGTAGAGTTCCGTCGTCTTTATTGTTGTACTCCATCAGCATTCACTACTTTCATCCCTTCCTTTTTTTTTATTTCTGTTCTTTGAGTCAGCAAATTTATTCTTGTGTCAATGCTTTTTTGTTTACCAAAAATAAAATCGAAGAAGAATAAAATTAAAGTAAATAAATAAAGTTTCTTCCCATCTTAATTTATTTTATTTTGGAAACATTAAAAAAGTGTGTCAACATGCATTCAAGGCACGCACACCATGTCTATGTCTGAGGGTAGAAAGATTTCAAAAATTTGTGACGAATTTCAAGGATTGTATTAAGGGTTATGTGGAGCAGGCAGGGAAGGATAATGTGACAATACGATAACATTATTTTCTTCTTGTAGATATAAAATTTTTAAACATTTACTGTCTATACTACGTAGAATAGATGAGAATAGTTTGCCAAACTGACTTGCAAATTGCTTAAGTCTATAAACACGCAAACTTATACAAACATAAATATATACAATTATATACAATGTGTAGGTATAAATACTTGTAAGTACATAGAAATGTTATTATGTACATTCGTGTATTATATTTGTAAGTTAATATGATTTGACGCTTACTTGATATGGGTTCTAAGTATATTAAACGCTATTTGAGACCAAAAAAGAGACGTGTTCTTCACTTAATGTCAAAATCATTTAAATTGAATTTTATTTTGTTTATATTCTGAGATGAGAGAGAGCTAAGAAGAAATTCAAAAATAAAAGCTGATACTGCTGCTGCTGCTGCTGTTGTATAAAAATAAGTAAAAGAAATGGAAATTGAGTGCGCCAAGTGAATGAATAATTCAGCAAGCAAATGAAAGACATCACATTTGTTTATTGTTTTCATTCAAATTTATTGAATACAAACAAGTAAGTTGCAAAGCCTTAAATATTAATAGGCTTTACTTTATTCTTTTTTACGTGCTGGGAAAGACAACATTTGAACCAAAAAATAAACCAACTTTGGTTTCCTTAGGCTTTGTCATGCTCACCTCCCTCATTTAATTTAAATCATAGTATGTATATCTTTATAGACATGAACTATTTGTGAATTATTAACATATACATATGTGAATATAACTTTGCTAGAAAAAGGTCAAAGGTTCTCGATCAATCTATTGATCTTCACCTAGTTCAGTGATATTTAAGCTGTGATCCACGGACCTCAGACCTAAGAGTCTGTCATCAGTTTGTGTTTGTCCGCAAAACAATTTTAACATTCATATGACAAAACATTTCATTGCACCATAATTTGCTTAATTAAATTGCAAAATGAATTTTCCATGCCGTTTGAGGAGCTGATACTCTAGAGGCTTACGAGTATATTCTAAAATTCTGATAGGTCATTTTTTTTTTTTCATTAATTATAAAATAAATTTCACACATAATTTCCTTTCAAAAAAAAAAAAAGAAAGAGATTTTTGAAGCAGATTATAGTCAAAAATTAGGATGGGGACATGGAAAACAGAAGAAAATATTGTTCAAGAGGTGACCCGAGGATTTCATAACATTAAATACCACAGGCTTAATTACTTCTGCAGTAAGGTTAAAAGAAGACTGTGTGCAAACATTCAACTCACACTTTATGGTTAAATTTAAGACTCATTTAATAATCGAATCATGTTGGATGTTAGGTAAGAAGCAAAAATATATAAGCCACTAGCGTACCCGACCCGACTTCGCATGGGTTGTGGGTGGTTGATGCTAAGCATCACTATATTCCCTCCATAATAATTTGAGTATCAACAAAGAATATATTGTAATTTGAGCACTAGAAAATTAAAGTGATATTTTAGGTAATTTTTTGTAGTATCGGGACCAAATCTATCCTATATTCAAGCTGGGAAGCAACCATACACATTTATAAACTTCCAATGAAATTAGATGATTAGATGGTATGGCAGCGCTTATCATACGAACAAACAAATCATTATTTTTTATATATTAGAGAAGAGATGAGTAAAATTTGAAAAATGACAATCAGATGGAAGTATGTATTGACCTTAGGACAAATCATTTCTTTTCCAATGGTGATCATTACGTCATAAAGTATAGGAAGATACATACATAGTTCTATGCTCTACAGGCAACAGACACTAAGTCAAGTCTAATAATCTTATAAAATTTAAATTTGTTTGACTTTTTCCTCTTTCAGTTTAAGAATTAAAGTTAAGTATAATATTTGGTTATATTTTATTCAATTTCTTTCAAATACTTAAACATGTCAAACGTGTCAAATGACCATTAAATAAAATCACCACTCCTCATTATTCGTGTGCCATTTGTTAAACGCAATCTCACTAATGCTCTATTTTATTTCAAATGCATGTCGCAAAATGATATTTTAATTGTATGGTTTACCACTAATCATTTCTTATTGACTTTTTTTTCGACATCAGAGGTAAATAATTCTCGAGTAACAAGTTGAAAAGAATGGTTATCTCCTTAAAATCTACTTATCTAATAAATGCAACACTTGCATAGTCATTTCAATTAATAGCATCCATCTTAAGTGTATTCAAGGACATTATGACTAGTTGATTTAGGAGTGGCCTTCAATAAGTATTGTACTTGGTCAATTATAGTGTAATTGAGTAAGAATTATTTTACTAGTTTTCTTTTAAATCATTTTTGAATAAATATTTCTTTTAGCCTTACTGCTTTAGTGAATAAGGAAAACAAATAAAAAAAAAATATATATAAAATAGACTTACTTCTCATCAAAGGAGTATTACATTCCATTGCCTGCTTTGGACTGTTGTCAGCTACAGTATTAGCCTTCGATAGTTTAGCTTACGACCACCATCGCTCTCAAGGTGCTTGCACCTACTCAGCTTCATTACCTCGACAAGATTGTAACCCAGCAAAGGGAAACTGAATATAAATAAGTTGAAATTTAGTTCAAAGAAATATTTACAACAAAAACGGAAAAACAAAAAAGCGTTTTAAATATTTCTAAATCAATTCAAATGAATTCATTGGAAATTAGTTTTCGTTTTCGATTTAAATTAAGTCAACCAAATCAATAGCCTCAGAAACCAACAAAAATTTTATTTCATTTTCAATATAAAAACGAATTTCATATTAAAAATATTTTAATATAAAAACGAATTTCAATTTAAAAATATTTTAATATTTATTTATTTCAACGAAGTACATTTCTTTATGAGTATTTTTTTTTTATGTGCAAAAACAATGAGAACTAAGGGAAATTTGAAATTTACGTATCAACTTTAAATAAGAAAAAATGTCTGTGAAACTTTCTGTAACTAATGAGATACCTTTGGTTCTTTTAAGATTTATAAAATAAAAAAATTGTAGATACATGTATTATACAAGACATACGTACATTGGCTCCCTTTCAGCTTTAAACATTAATGTCTGTCCACGCATCAATGAATAATTCTATCAATGAAAATCCACAAAAATAAAAATTCAAATTGAACGAAGCAGAAAAATTTAGTTGTCTTTCAGTATGATACATTTTCATACAATGAATATCCATACATACATACATGCAATGAATTAAATCAAACAAAGCAAAGCAATTTTGTTGTCTGTCAGTATTAGACGTGTTCATACGAGTACATCTAACATCAAGCCATCATTTTCCCAAATTGTACTAAATGTTTATGTGTAAAAACAAATGTGGAAAATGGCAGAGAAAAACCAAACAAAAATATTCTTTTTAAAACAAGCAAAGATTATGAGATTTAAATGTGTAAATTAAAAAAAGTTATTGAAATATGTTTATGACAAGCATTCAAAACTAAAAAATAAAATAAGAACAAATATAGACTATTTGAAATATTTTCAGTTTTAACGAATATGTTACACATTTCAATCAAATACTGAAGAAATTCTGAGAAAAATTTACAAAAAGTTGAAGTTTAGATTCTCATTTTGAATACTTTCCTTAAGTTTCAATGCTTAAACTTATGATATGAAGATATTTTCATACAAAAATATATGCATAAACATACAAATCTATGAATGTTAATCAAGAACCTTTCAATAATTGTGTTAGTAGCAACGATAGAATCGTGATAGAAATTGTTTGATGTGCATAAAACTCGGAAAGGATCTTCTAGGGCATATTTAGTAATGCATTTATTCGAAGCTAAAGGGACGAAATATAAATTGAAACTGTCATATTGTCCTTATTCATTGATATGCAAATAATTTTTGTTCAATCATGTGGAAGTGAGATACTACCAGTAGGGCATTGCCAAAAACTTCACTGGTGTATTTATATTAATTTTGTTACAAATATTAGGATAAAATTTAAATACACTCATTCTTACATTAAAATTGTAGTGTTTATAAAAATAAATAAATATTTTTACTTATCTATAATAAAAATTGAAAGAATTTCTGACTAATGGAATGAAAAAACTAATGCCTTTGATGGCTTTGGTGTTAAGAAATTAATATAAACAAAAAAGATTTTTATGTTCAAATACATATGTATATACATACAATATGTTGATTATATTTTGAGTTGTAAAAGTTTCCCACTAGTATTGATGCTTTTAGCTTATGTTTTCCTATCTACTGATGCTTTTAGTTTACGTTTACCTATCACTAGATTTACCATAATTTGTATTGTACTTATTAGCGTTAAAAGCCTCATGCAAATTTGCTTTAAAATACAATCTTCTCCCTCTATGTACAATACAAACAACTAATGTTTTGTTATTTTATCGTATATACACCTACATACAATACAATAAGCATAAGCTTAAGTATATTTGTGTTTTTAGCTTTTTGCAAATCTAAGTGAAAAGGTTTATTTGTATATATGTATTTAGAAGAAAATAATGTGTTTATATTTTCACTACATCTTCTTAATCTCACCAACAATTTTCTTAACATTAAGTTTTAAAGGCAACTTTTTTATATTTTTCTATACCCTTTAGATCAATTCAATTTAGAAGTGGCATTAACATTTTGTAATAATAATTGTATTGTCAATAAAAGTTCATTATTCCAATATTAAAAAGTAACCAGCAAATGTATTGTTTCGACCACAGATTGGTGATTCATGAAGTTATCAACAGATCAGGGGCCTCATTTAGTTTTAGCCACCTCAAGCCTTATAGGAGAGAGAACTTCTTCCACTTCATTATTTAGTAATTGAGATAAGAGGTGCCAAAATTTTATATTGCTTAAGTCTATCTGCTTAGAAAAAGTTGCCCGATTTTAGTATATAAATTACATTCAAACTATTATGTATAAAAGTACATAATAAATTTTGAACAGATAATTTGTTCAGTTTCCCAAATACTAGGTGATTAAAATCTTTGGAAAGAATCACTGTAAATCCAAAAATCGAACGAGCTACTATTTAATTTTCATATAGACATCATACCATATATTGTAATAGCGTTACCCGGCACGGGTTACTATGCCCCTGACGTGATGTTAGAACATCATAATTGTATGCCGCCAACATTAAATCGATTCTTTCTCTTGAATGAGTGAAACGTAATCGATTCAATAATTATCTAGTAAGTTGTCAATATGGCAGCGTGTCAATCAAATATTTTCTGCTATTAGAAATAGTATAAGTATAAATCATTATCGCTTGAACGGTGTAGAAGGTGATCTCTGCAGCGAGATCTAGTGGAGAGTTATAGTAAAATGGGTAATGTGAGAATATTTTCAGGGCTCGAATACCTACTAGATGCATGAAACATTCCTTTGCTTAGTATAATTGAGTAACATTGAATTTCGTACTCACTTTCGGCAACCAAACACACAAGTAATGTAAATGAATTTGTAAAAAAAGAAATGAAGACGAAAAAGTTTCAAACTCAGAATATTCATTGGTGTTGTCAGAATAATGCAATCAGAGGTCGCAAACCACAGACAATCTTTGCTTAGAAACAAGCTTAAGAAAATTGAAGCAGAATCGGTTTCCCACTGAGCATAACACTTTGTTTTGTTATTTAAAGGTTATTGGTAGACTGTTTCACGTTGAGCAAAATAAACAAAATTGTCGATCTAACAATAACGGTAAACAAAAAGACTTTTTTTAAACATTCCAAGTCGAATGCAACGCATAAGGAGACGCACATACAAGTGGAATGCATTAACAAACAATTAAGTACGAATCTTCTTCTTTCTGTACAAAATAACAGACGAGTACAAACTCAATTAAATTCAGTGCCGCTCGTTTGAATGAATGTACATTCATTAAAATTGAATGAATTTTAAATTCATTCATTTGAGCATGAGTACAAAAAAATTTCGTGTGGAATGCATTCATGCATATCTCTAATACTTACCAATATATTTAGATTTTCGTGGCGATCGATTCAACGATGTAAAAGGTATTCTATGCAGCGCCATTTTGTGTCAAGATACAATGAAGTGGATAGCATAAAATCCTTCTTCATGAAAAAATACATACTTAAATTTGCCAACTTTTACGTTGTCGATGTTTATCGATCTTATGCTTTTGTGCGCACATAGATTGTGCATAAAGTTCTTGTAGAAGATGTGAGAAAAGCATCTCTTTTTATCCTATAAACTTTGCAATTAACGTACCTTGTTAGGTAGTCTTACTAATTTTATGATTATAAAATAGTTTTCCCATGGAAACCAAAATGCACAATTTAACTTATTTTACTATGTTAGTTAAGTACAATTTTCTAATTAGTTCCATGTAAGAAGGTAAACTTTTCAATTACAAGAAAGTGATTTTTTTTTTTTGCAAGTAAGAAAAAACATGAAAGAATTTTAATGTAAAACGCCAGAAAATGTTAATAATTAATGTGGGAGCTGATAAAAAAAGAAAAAAAAAAGTAAAAAAAACCAACTCTTTTAAAACTTGTTATTATTTGACATTATTGAATAAAATTTAAGATTCATTACTTGGAAACAAAATTTTTTATTTTGTGAATTTATATAAAAATTAAAGTTGATGTCGTTTTCTGCATTAGAAATACAATATATGATTCATTTTATTTGAGTAATACAATAAGTTATCTCTATAAAAAACTTAAGATCGATGACTTAAAAATTAAGAAATTTGTTTATATATTGTAGAATTAAATTGATTCAATTGATTCTTCTTATTTAGCTGATCATTTTCTTTTAGTTTCACTTGTTTAAAGTGTACAACTATTTGCTACTAGAAAAGCGTTTTAATTTAAATTGAATGAATTCAATTCTCCTCTTAAGTTTGCCTAGCAACCCATTTATGCAAAGAAAATTTATCACACTAATAATTGATTTCTATATAATATGAAATTTATCTTTCATTTCATTGTGCTACATCACAAAGTAACAAAAGCCACAAAGGCTTTGTATTGTAAAAA
Source organism: Amiota mariae (assembly GCA_035041805.1). Classification (NCBI taxonomy): domain Eukaryota; kingdom Metazoa; phylum Arthropoda; class Insecta; order Diptera; family Drosophilidae; genus Amiota; species Amiota mariae. The sequence goes on from JAWNKV010000550.1 coordinate 5,718,537, forward strand.
GGTTTATTTATTGTTTCCTGACATTGTGTGACATTGCATTTTACATTTACGTCAATGGAAAATCATTTAAGTCATTATGTGATTCTGATTGTAATTGAAGTTCATGTCTTCAACTTTTATAGCCTTTATACCATTCATTAAAGAAATTTCATTTGAGCGTGTCCTCCATCAGTGGTTGTGCGTCTCTTTATCAATCAGGCTGTTTATGTCTTTCAATCATTATAAATTAATATATTTCGTGTTATAATTAAGGAAAAGACGAGAAAAATTGACACAATGAATATTGAGGTATTTCATATTGTAAGTAGCAATTCAATTGTCCTGACTCATCTAAAGGACAACATCATTTTATGTATTCGAACCAGAGTTGCCAGAATTATTTAGAGTTTAGCAGGAATTGTGTGATTTATTAAATAGAAGTAGGACCATATAAATATAGTAAAATAAAACAAATAGATTTTTAAGAAAATTTTGTATTTGGGTTGTTTATACCAGTAATCCATAGCTGAGAGCATAGCACGCATATGAACAGATGGATGGATGGATATGGCTTAAACTTTTCTCCCAGTCACGATGATTTGGAGCGTACGCAAGGGGAGGTTTTCGGGGGTTCAAACCCCCCCCCGAAATGTGATTAAAATATTTTCATATTTCAAATCCATCACGAAACGTTCCACGACAGAGATGAGATAATAAAAAGTATACTCGTACTCGCATTTTCGCATCCATTTCTTAATCTTATGCAAAATTTGAACGGATCAACAATGCAACCAACAACCCCCCTCCCCCGAAATTTGTTTCTGCGTACGCCCCTGACGATGATCATAAATACTTTAAGGCAAGGCTTAAACTCCAAATCGCGACCCAAGTGAAGCCTGAATACGGTCCAGACATGCTCGAAATGACAACAGGGAAAACACAGAAACATTTTGTTTTTCTTACCACTTCGTGGTACTGCCGAGTGCCTTTTTTTCCACATGCGGACCTAGTCAGCGCAAATTCTGTCAATGTTGCCCAGGGAACCGTAAAGGTTGGACAGAGATATCCAAATATACAGCCAAAGTGAAACAAGTGTATAATATCGTAAACATCACAGAAATAGCTTTATTGATTCGAATGGGTATTGTATGTATCTTCCTGTAACGTTTATTTCATCAAAATCGACTTACAGAATCGGTAGAAATTAGTGGTTCAAATTTTGCTTATAAAGCTTAGAGACATATTTTCAAATCAATCAATTGAATTGTGAATCAGAATAAAATAAAATAAATATCATTATTTCTATCATTCCCATGCAAAGCCGAAATAGGTAAAGTTTTGCTAAGGCCTAACAAAGCACAACGGGCAGCTAGTTTATTAAATAAAAAGCTTTACTGTTCTGGAAGGGACAATTACTATTTCGTCCCTCCCAAAATTATAATGCCTGGCAACTCTGATTCGAACGTTACTCATCAATAATCATGGTGAATATCAATTTTATATGTTTTTCGTTTAAATGAGCATGATTCGACTGAATGCTTACTTATTTGTTAAACCGAAACAATAATAATAAAACATTCTTTGTCATCTAATTATAAGTAGTAAGTACTGAGTGTAGGAAGAAACATAATACATACAAAAGTAAGCCATCAATAGACTTGTTAAGATTGTACCAATATTATAGTATTTACAAGATTTGCATTAAGTATGAGTGTGTCTAGCTTAGCTTGAAGCTATTATTCATACACAAACACAGAGGGATTGTTGTGCTTAAGTAAAAGAACTTCATACTTAAATAAAAAATTATAATCACACATTCATATATGGTAGTGTACGAATGAACGAATGAATGAATGAGTATGTGAGTGAGTTTTTGTTGACTATGTCAAAATGTCAAAAACAAAAATACAAAGTCATCCAGCCACCACCAAAAACAACATTTCTTAAAGGAAACAAAACGATTTCAAGTGCTAAGTAGTACATGGGCTTATTTTTTCTCCATTGCTGCCTGCTATACTATATATTTGAGACCGAGCAGTGAGCTCCAGCTGCACTTGTGTCTGTTGTTTTTATCGAACTCCAACGGTGCGTATACGTAATCAACGAGTATGTCTGCTTGAAACGAATACAAATATGGCAAAGAGGAAAACAAAATATCAAAAGGAATGTAGAATGATGTAAAAAAGGAAATCTATAGTAATAACGAAAAGGATATGCCTTTTAAGTGAGCTTCTTCATGTTTATGTAATATATTATTTAAGAGAAGAGTGAGTTAATATAAAAGAAAAGCTAACTTTTGATTATTGATGATCTTGTAATCACAGAATCATTCAAATCTTACCTATTATTTATCTAGTTATAACAAACATCCGATCAAAGTCTTAATGCCATAAATTCTTTCACACCTAGAAAATAAAAAAAAAATAAAAAAAATTACTTGCAGGCAAAACATGTCAGTACAAACAAGTAGAAATGAACAGATGTCTTAAGCACTTAAAATGGCAACACATATTTCAATAAATATCATACATAGTAGGATATAAGATACACATATGTGGCTGACTATATGTCAGACATGTCATGTTTTATGAAGATTTCTTTTACATTTTTGATGAAATCATATAGACTTATATATATATGGATGTACTATGTCAATAACATAAGCATATGAGTACCTCTATTTGCAAGTCATATGTAGTATGTGTATTGTGGATTCCCTTAAGCTAAGCTCAACCTTTCGATTTCATCTATTCCGACTCACTCAATATATGAGTTCATATTGATGATGATGATGATGCTCTAGAAAAGTGAATAAATCAAAGGTAAAATGTTTCCGTTGGAAGGAAGAGTTGAAGAGTTTGTTATGCTACAGAAATATATCAAGCATGGGTTCTTATACTCTTCACTCAGTGAATAGTATTACTCGTATAAGTTTGTCATGAAGTTTGTAACACACAGAAGGAGACATCGGAGACCCGATGGAACAAAAAATACAATAGTTAAGTGAGATTCTAAAGGTAGTCAAACAACCACTTAATCAAATCAATCGTTACTCTCTACCTCCCTCCCTCTCTCTCACACACTCTCTCTTTGCTTTCTCTTCTGCATATGATTTTTTTTTATTTTAATTATAATTAAATCCTTTTACTATACTTGTACTTTGTACACTTTGCAACTATTTCAATTGTCCAAGGGGGAAAACAAATTTAAAGCTTGAAAATCCTTTAAGCTGAACAGTAAACAAAAAGAAGATATTCAAACGTTATTTATTAGATTTGTTCTTAGAAGGTGTGGAGAGAACACGTGTATAGATTCCATACCTTATTTTAACTATCGTTCGACTACAGTTCAGCTTTCCCTAAGCTTTACGCAACACACCAATGCATAGCAAGGACATGGTCATGATTATTCCCCAGACCGTAATATGTCAAGTTCTATTAATTATTGCAAATATTTATATGTGCAAACATCAGCAGCAACAGCACAATATATGTATGTATGTGTGCACTACAATACAATGACATGATTGATAAGTGTCTGGAATCGTCTTTAATTTAAATTGGCATAGACAATCCAAAAATAGTCACTTTAATTTCACCCTTCTTTTGTCTAATATGTATTTTGAATGACTCTCTTTTTCATATAATCTAATATGTATGTTGATATGACCACCCGGCAATGTAGTGTACAAGTATTATATATTATTGTAATTAACATTGTCCTTTTTGATACCTTAGGGTCTAAGGATTAGACACATTGTCTCTAATGTCTGTTTATGCTGTGATATGTTTACATGTATTCAAGGAGAATTAAAAGACAATAGGTGGTAGGTAATCTTCTTAAATTTCTTAGTTTATAATTAACACATTAAGTAACCCTAAATTGTTGTTTATTTATAGAAAGTGATTCAGTTTAAGGAATAAATCATATAGTCCCCATATAGTGACCGGCCGAATAACTTTGATATTTGTCAACCGATTGGCTTGAGTAGACATGTGTTTGAAATGTCAATTCAGTGCAATTTTAACTATAAATCGCTTTATACCAAAACAATGCCGCGAAATAGTGACGCTTTACATTGAAAATAGTCGTTCAGTTGTGTTAACTCACCGTGCATATCGTCGAAAATATCGTGGCCAACAGGCACCGTCTGACAAGACTATTCGTCGTTTGGTGTCGAACTGGTTGAAGCGGTCAGAGGGAACCTTGTCCAGAACCTAAAAGTGTCGTATCGTCATCGCACTCAGCATTTTGGCATCACTGGAACCACCTACCGTCCACGTCGATTGGAAGCCCCTATCAGTATTCTTAAGTTTAGTTTAGAAAAGTATGATTATAATTAAAGATAATATAGGAATAACTGGATTACTATAAATTGTATTATATAGTAGCTTCCATGAAAACAAAATGTTGAATTGAAAGGTATTCAGTATTCGTAGGAATCAAAATTAATGGTTTTTCTTATTTGCCACATTTTGTGTTTTCGTAAACACAAAAATTTATAAATGACAATGTGTAATGACAGAAAAAAGAACAACAACAACAAAAATAATAGCAATAATATATAAAATAAATGATACAAAATGGAATGTAGAAATATTGTATAGTAACAGCAACAACATTAACAAGAAAAAGGTTCTTTCTTACAAATTAAATAAATAAAGTTTTAAATGATCCTGAATGTTGTTCGTATATACTTACTTACTTGCAGTGTGTGATTTCTGAACATGATTTATGATAGACTGAGGTTTTTTTTTGTTATTATTGTTATTTAATTTATCAATTTGTTTCGATTTTTATACTATTAAATTCTTAAGATAAAGAACTTATTCAATGAAATGTGAGAAACAAATTGGATTCTATGTATTGTGTAAGTTGATCTTAATCTTCTTCTGAAATGTTTTAGAACATCCTTTGATATTTAATTCATTTTAGATTTGCTATATTTCCATTACTAACCAATGTTCAATGAAATTTTGTGTGCATTTGACATTTTTCCCATTTTGCGATGATAAGTTAATATTACATAAAAAAAAAGTTTAAATAATTTTGTGTCGAACACAACCAATCATTTAATTAAAAAAGAAAAGAAATAATCGTAAGTCTGAGAATGTTTAAATTTTTGTTTTCAAAATATATGCTATCGTCCATGACTCTTTCAATATTATTGAAGTAATTTATTAAAAAAAAAACTTATATAAAACAAGTAGTACCGGCAAAATAAGCTTTGTACGGAAATGATAGAAAGAATATTAATTTTTTTGTGGCTCATAATTCGAAAAGAGTTTTTTAAGTAATCTTGATAAATGTAATTATCTGGGGTGTTTGACAAAGATTACTTGATTGATTTGAAAATATGTCTGTAAACTTTATATGCAAAATTTTATCCACCATTTCCGACTTTTCCGGTAGATTTTAAAAAATTTTATATCTTACCAAACTTTATATCTTTTCCGTAATATTTCATTTATTTTTAGATTTTTAATAAAAAGATTTCCCATGACCCCTTGAATTATTAAACTGAATGAAATGTAAATGGAGAACATTTTTGTCAAATACTTAATGTGAATCACATGTACTACAAGACAAAGAGCGTTTTGGCACCAAACTGGAAATGCGAATCCAGCATAATATGTAGAACAACAACGGTTTACATGAAATAGAAATAATAAATATGTTACAAACTTAAAACTTATCTACATAAATATTTTATACCCTTCACATATTGTGTGATTACCTAATCATTATCACTTTGGTATGATGTTTGTAGAGCATTAAATGACTGGAATATTAGTCCATCCTTTATTATCTAAACATATATAGTTTCAAATAAAATGTTTTCGTTGAAACTGTCCGATTACTGAAAGAGAAAGGTTGCCTAAAGATATAAAAAAAGACCTGAATCAGTCAAGATTTTGATCTGAGGATCATATATGGTACGTGGGTCGATCAATAAGTCATTAGGCGTTCTTCACGCAGTGAATAGTATTATAAGTTTGTCATGAAGTTCGTAACACACAGAAGAAGATATTGGAGACCCCATAAAGTATGTATATATATATTCTTGATCTTTGCGTCAAAACGAGTTGTTCAAGACAAGTTGTTCAAGACGAGTTGTTCAAGACGAGTTGTTCTAGCCATGTCCGTCTATCTGTCCGTCCATCTGTATGTATGAAAACTAGTCCCTCAGTTTTTGAGCTAGAGAGCTGAAATTTTGTACGGAGTAGTACATTTGTCGGAATCATTCGAATCGGTTTGTATTGGGGGTACCCCCCTTATACAAACCTGGATCCAAATTAAAGTTCTTATTAGAAAAACTTTTTTTAAGTGTCTGACCCATATCCACAAATTATCTAAATATGAAGACTGTCGGACCACTAGGAGGGTCGTGAAGAGTATTACAAGTTCGGCATAGCCAAAGTTAGTCCTTTTTTATATTTTTATTTTCTATTTACTTAAAATAGAAAGAAGAAATAAATTGGTATAGTTTGGCGAAATCATAGCAACAAGCAACTATAAAATAAGAAACCTTAAATTTTTGTATGATTTCATATTAAATATGAGTTAATATCTTATTGAGTCTGTATTTGATTTCATATGCAAACCAAAAACACTTCAATATCCATACCCATGCTATATGAAATATCGCAAATAAATTCTCATAAGTCTTTCAACAAATTCCGTAATGCCTAGTAGTGATATTCGTATCTTTGCCTCTTTCTTTGTAATCTTCTCTTCCAGTTAAAAGGGGAGAAAGTAAAATAAGTTTGACTGTTTGAATATTCAAGTGTTTTTGGAAAATACGTATATAGTAAAATAAATGAGAAGTGTATTTTAAATGCTCGCTCATAAATAAATCACTCAAGCATGCATTTGGGTATTGTGTCAATCAATTAGGCAATCAATCATTCAATCAAACAGGGAGGCACTCAGTCAGTCAATGAATCAGTCAGATAGTTAATTTTATTTTTTAAGCTAAGTATTAGTATTTATCCAAATTTTTATTATGTGTGTTATAAATCAGAACTGTTTTAATGAAAGAAAGATGTTAAAGAAAAAATACAAGTATTGAAGTTAAATGGGACATTTTCGGTTAAATGTAAATAAGTCAATGTACTCAATAAAAAAGTTAAACGATTTTACTTAAACCTTGACCTTAGTAACCTTTTATTCTATATACGTATGTGTATGTGATTATGTGTTGTTATTTTTTCATCGATGTCATTGAAAGGAAAATGACTTTGATATTAATAATAATAATGTTGAAAATGATAATAATCAAGTTAATGATGATTAAACTGAACTGGCTATGATAATGGCTTGCACATTATGCATTAATCGCTACTAAACAAAGACACATTCACGACTACAATTACAGCTACAACCATAATCATCCATCCTTCCACATCCATCCATATCCTCAACCACATCTAAACCACAATACTTCAGTGAGGTCAACAACAACAATGACATTGAACGACCGATTTTTATCGCCTTTAAGAAACTTTTTTTTTTTTGTTTTTCTTTGACAATAAATTTATGTTCTAAAGGACATTCATAAATGTAATTAAGTATGGGTTTCATGTGCTTTTTGTGATTTTCTATGCTTGTGACATAGTACTACAATGCATTCAACATATGTACTACTATTATCCGTTTATTTTTTTCGTGAAGTGTGAGGAGCCTGATAGTACAGTTAATTTTTGATTATTAATAACTTCTTAATAAAGTCTCCAAATTAAAATTGGGAAAAGGATATTAAACATAAGGGTATTAACATTAATTATACGTGTTATAATTTGTTTAAAATTCTGGTGTACTTTTTAAAAAATTCAATTTTTTCCAACTAGTACTATATATTCAGTATTTTTCGTATTTATTTTAGATCTACCATATAAAGACGTAACCAAAGTTTCAAGTTGTAATCACTACTAAAAGTACCATCTTGTTGGCCGATGGCTCCATACGATTCCAACCACTGTGCTGCGGACCAACTCACCGCGAGATCTATGTTTATATGTTTTTATTCATTTTTCCTCATACTCGAAACCTGCAACACAATGTACTACATAACATATAGTAGAATAGTATTTTCAACTCTTAATTGGTTTTTCTTTAATTTTTCATAGCACAGCTATGTTATTTGTTATACATATTCTAATTACTAATTACGATAATTGATATGAAAATAAGTGAAAATTTATTTTGGATTTTAAATTATCAAACACTATATGACAACCTTACTTTTTGTCATATAGTGCGGGTGCAATGTACGAATTTAAAAAATATTTTCAAATCAATCATTAAACAACACAGATAATTATGTAAATATTTAAAAAAAAAATTGAAAAATTGAAATTAATAATCAGAATGAAGGTCTGACCAAAAATTATATTACGTTAAGCGACATCTGTTCGATTAGATTAGTACATATAGAGAAAACAACTTCATGTCTTAATAGCTTCCAACAACACACCATCCAATTGTTAAGATTTTTATATAAAATAGCAGACATATATTATAAGTTAACACAACTATTAAAAACAAAAATAATTTTTCCAAATACTGTTGGAAGGCGTATCAGCAAAATGATATGGTAGAAGGACGGCTTGAGCAAACAACAACTGTAACACTAATCAAATATTAAACATCATCATCAATCAATGATTTGCTAAGCTCCTTTAGTCTCCCTATTGTATTGGTTCTTTCGGTATGTAATAGCCAGGCTGTTCATTTAAATGTTAGTCCCGTATATTTGATTTCATAACTTCCGTGTGTTATTTTTAACTTATTTGTTCATAAGTACACGTATATAAAATTCCATTCAAGCTACTTATAACTTTTGTGTAGAGACGCTTTTAATACAGGGTATGTAAGCTTTGATAAATCAAAAGTTTTCTTCTCTGACTATTTTATTATTTAATAGCAAAAATAAAACTAAGTAGTTCAACTGTCATGTTTGTTAGTTATTGCAACATTGATGATAATAATGGTGATGCTAATCGATAAATGAAATACTATTTATTTGTATATCAAACTGAAAACACTATTTGATGACAATAAGTAAACAAATTTAAAAAGTTTTCCATTTTCATCAAGAAGCTTTGCACTTGGTTCTGGTATTAAAAAAGTTTTTCATGGTTTCATATTAAGTCTTGAACTATTTTCCTTTTACACGAGCTGTTAAAAGAAAATTAAGGGAAGAATGTAATATAGTTCAAGAATTAAAATGAAAGACAACTCAATTTTATCAGTATAAAGCGATGTAAAATGTTTATGTCGATTGGTCAAAAACTATTGAAGTTTACAATTATTTCTTTCCATATAAACTTAATGGAGTTTTAGATTAACTTTCTAAGAGTTGCAGATGTTGTAAAAAAGTTAAAACACTTATTTATTTCATGTGTTAAAGTTATAGAAAATTTAATGAATATGTGGTGATTAATCGAAATTAAAACTTTGCTTAGATTTCCGTTTTTTAGTTATTGATGAAGTTTTAATTTTTAACCAAAAATGTGAACTACATTTATAAACACATGAAAAATTTTCTATACAAAATGCATATCAGTGAAACCATTTCCGGTTTTAGAGTTTTTTAATATGAAAACAATAACAAAAGCTAACAACATGAAAGTGATAACAATAAATTATTGTAAATAGCAACATCATTAATAAATAATAAACAAAAAAAAAAAAAAATAAATTCCAACATCATGAGTACAAATAATCTCATTTATCATTTCATTTGAAAAGGGAAGGAAAACAAAAAGCTAATTAACTTATTTCGGAATAATGTGTGCGTAATCAAGCATATAGGTGTATGTGAATATATTATACATACTATATAGTACTATGTATAGGTATGTGCTTTCGCTATGTGAGATAGAATATGATTGTATTAATATCATAAAAAGCATATTAAATAATATGATTTCATATTTGAATTGCTTTCTACTTTTATTTATTTATATTTGATCCAAAATATTATTGTATATTATAATGGAATAACAAAAATATAACAATGTAAATAATGATACGGAACGGATGTTTATCGAGTGTTAGAAAAAATGGATAAATAATTTAATATACCAACAGTTGGAATTTTATCTCTATGGTTATAGATGTTTATAAAAATATTTTTGTCATTTAATTAGCCTTTTTTATTATTATTAATGAACAAAAAAAATATACAAATAAATAAATAACATTTAATTTTGGATGCCATTTGATTGTGTAAATGGTATAAATACTTCGTGCTACAGTTTGTAACATGACCGTCTTGAACTTTCAGAAAATAATAAGATTATTCAAAATCCGAATGATGAGATAAATATTAAGTAAATGAAATATCAATTAAGAATGAATTGAACTAGCTTGAGTTAGCCTTGTTCGACAACCTTATAAAATCGATGAAAACCCATATTTTCAATGTTGGAAAAAGACTTAAAAGAAAAATATAATATATGTAATTTTGATAAGGACGCAAAAGGCGAATTTCTTAATTTTTTAAAATTAAATTTTAATTAAACGGATGGTTTCTATACGTTATTTTCATCATCGGAATATTTACAGTATCTAATTAATATTAAGAACTCGTTGGAATGTAGTCTTTTTAACCGACGGCAGATTGTGTTGTGAGTTAGATACCTCAATCCCCTGGTTGAGGTGTTTTAGCAATCGTTCATTGTATCTGCTGCTAAAGGTCAAAAGATCACGATGTAATATAGTGTTCCTAACAAATCACGGTGCACCAGTTAGGCGGCATAAAATAAAATAATAAAAATATAATTAGTGGTAGTCATTGACAATTAAATGGCAATAACCTAAAAGTTTTTGAATTTCTCTTTTGAATAAATAACCAGATAAAATAAAGTGTCTTATAATTTTGATAAGCACCTTATAAGCCATCATTATAGAAAAATATTAAAGGCCACAAATCAAGTTAACATAAGCTGATTGGATTAAGAATGATGTACACTTTGACCTACACTATTATGATATATTGTAAAGTAAAATAAGGTGAAAAAATGGGTACATCTAGGATTGCCTTGAAATCCTGAAAGCTGAAAATTGGTGTAAAACTTTGTTTTGTAAAGACTGAAATTAGGTCAGATACACATTTTTGACATGACTTTGACTTTAGAGTAGAGTGCAGAATAATTGGAATAATATTTCCCGTAAAAATAAATAATAAAAATGCACAGCATGTGTATTGATATAGAAAACAATGGTTTTTGGACGAAAACAAAAATTAGGTCATGTTGAACAAAATGTTCATAATTGAGTAAATGCATGTAGCCCTGCTTTTTATTTTTAATTACGTCAATTATTTTATTTTTCACTAAAATAACTTTGGTTGTTGTCTAAGGAATATTTATTATTTTTTTTTATAATTTTCTAGTCAGCTGTTCGCTTCATAGCAAAATGTGTAAAATTAACATAATTTACAAATTAACATATGACTAATCAGACAAACAGAGGATCAGTATTAGTGTCATGTAGACCATCACTTAGTATTTGATTTCTTTCACAAATTTTATTAGAATCGAACAATTAAACATTACAAAATATTTAAGTAATAATATAAAATATATGTATATATTACTGATCAAACAATTACAACTTATGCTAAATTAAATAGTTACAAATTGTTTTTGTCTTATGAAAAACTTTCACATTATAAGTCACAAATACTTTATTCTATTCATGATTGAATATGTAAGATTTCTACATGTACTCGTATCTTGTAGTAAAATTATACTAATTAGACAGAAAAATGATATTTCTGCTATTCTATAAGCCATAAGTTAGTATTAAGTTTCTTTCTCATACTATTTTTAACATATTGTGTGTATAATCGCACATTATAGTAAATATTATGATCAAATAAATAGTATATTTAGCATACTACAAAGAAATTAATGATTGAATCTTCTTAAATAAACTTTATTTTTATATGTAAATATTAATCTTTGTCAATATCGTTTTAAGCAAAATGTTTTAGTTCATTTTTTATCTTATTTCATTTTTCTTGTCTTTGTCTTCTTCTTCTTCTTTACTATGGTTTCGAGTCAAACCCGATTGAACGAAATGAAATTAAGATAAAGATCTCTGAACGACGATTAAACCACATTTTCGACGTTTTTTATCACGATAAAAATTAATCTTAATTTGTTTTTTTATTCCATTTAAATATATGTATATGTACATTTCGCACGTCTTCTTTTATGGTTTGTGCTTTTTTATATAAATATATATATATATATATGTATATAAAATAAAATTACTCTTTTTTATTTACTCTTTTTTATAGATCACAAACAAAATTAGTGGCGCCAAAGTCTTGAATAAGTTATGAGGTAAGTTTTATTTTGAGAAATTCTAAATTTGCATTTTATTATTTTTTACTCTATGTGTTTTTTTTTATTATTCTTATTAATATTAGAAAGAATTTTATAAGCATACTTAATATTTATTGTATTCATATATTTGTTTCTCATTTCTATGATTCTTTTGATTTTTAAGGCATTAATTTTGTACATATTTTTTTTTTATTTTAAGTTGACCAATATAATGGCAACCAATAGCAGCAAATATATATTATATTGCTTAGTTACAATATTTTAAATTCACTACCATAAGTGCTGACAAAGAAATCCATTCATTTTATTCAATAGAAAAGGTATTTTGAACTTTGTTCACATAAATAAAAATTGTTGTATGCCACTCACACAGTCACACACACAGTCACACACACACACACACACACACACACACACAAAAGGGACAAACAAAACAAAAATATGTTTTCGCTGAATATGAAGAAATATAGTATTATACGCACGTGTGTCTAAGCTTAAAAGGAAAATGAGAATAGTAGCGATATATTTTGAAACTTGTAGTATTTTGTATCGTTGTTATACTGAGTACTTGCTTAGTACCATGACCTAACTTTAAGATACAAAACGAACATAAATCATTTAAAAATATTTATATAATTATGTGACAGTAAGTGACCTTAAAATGAATTTTAAACGTGGAAAAAATATCGATGACTTTGCTTAGTGTTAAGTTATTAGATGAAGAAGCGACTTCAAATACTTGACTTAGCACACAAGTGCAAACAAACACACTCATTCACACACACACACACACACACACACACACACACACACACACACACACACTACAATAACAATATGCAATGAAGGAATGAAGGAATGAATGAGTAAATGAATGACCTTCAGCATCTGCTGCAGCAACTGCTTATGAAATTTATTGTTGCATAGCTTAAGGCGCCTTCGTATCGACTTCTTACACTTTCGTTCAAGGTCAATGCTTACTTGCTTACTCAGTGTTTTTGGAATTTTTTTCCTTGTACATAATGTCATTTTACTTTTTAGTTTTTCCATACATATTTCACATTTTTCTTCCGAAATTCTAAGAGCAATGAAAACATTGAAAAATGATCAAGAAAAAGAATTAGGGGACACAAATTTATTGTAAAACAAAAAAAACCAAGAAAAAAAAAAAAAAAATATTAACTTTTTCCTTTCAATGTTGTACAAAAAACAAAAGAAAAGAGAAGTTTAAGCACAAACAAACACAAAATAATTATATCTGTGTGTATCTATGATGTTGTATATTATATTCTTCAATTTCGTTTTTGGTAGAAGGTTTTCTTAAGAAAACGTGATTTGACTATTAATAAAATGACCAGAAGAAACTTAGTTAGTTAGTTTAAATGGAAGCAATCATTTCTAGATTAAATGACACATAGATAAGTTCTAGATCTGTCAGATATTTTCTTAACAATTAAGTCAACTAATAAATTTCTTTCTTTTTGTAGAGGAAGGGAAAATGAAAATGAATTTTTGCTTATTTCATAGAAATAAAATTTAAAGAAAGCATACAAATGTTGATACGACGTCATTCATAAACTAGTTGGAAATACTATATACAAACCAATAGATACAAATGACATTGAATTTGTGCATTTAAGTGTAAAATATTTCCATATGACAGCAGAATTAACAACAATATTATCACACGTGTTTCGTTTTTCCGTTTTCGTAGTGAAAACATAAACGGAATAAGACAATGTTATGCAAGAAAGCCTCCAGCATTAAGTACATATTTGACATTAGTAATTGTAACATCCTATGGATCTTGGGTCGTTTGATACAAATTTAAGCCTAAACAAAATGAAAAATAATCTCTTCTAATAAAAATGTCCTTTATAATTTAAGATACAAAACAATTGATATGCGAATACTGAGATATGTTAAAAAGAGCAAGGCACTTTTGATAGTCTTAATAATGATAATCGGAAGGAGAACTTACTGCTTTATACTCGGAGCTCATGGCATGGAATTCTATTAGTACACTTTCTGCAAGTGAAGGATTGTTATTACAGGACATCTACTTCTACAACTAGTGCAACGTTACCTTAGTAACATTGACTATTTTTATGTTGAAGTTCAAGAAAAACGTATCTGTCAACCCAAGTGTCCATCTGCTATAAAGTACAAATGAGATACGTACAATATACTCCTAGTACTCGTATGTACAGTAAAATGATAAGTTACAAATTTTGAAACACACACGTGTATATTCTCTATCATATGAACAACATAAGTACAAATATGTCAAGTTTGTATTTAAGCGTAAAATATGTGCATGTTTTCACATAAATTTCATTGACATTGACAGCTTTTAACAACAAAAACAAAAAACAAGAAGAAAGAAAAAAGAACAACAACGACGACAACAAGGTTAGAATAGTATTACAATTTAATAGGAAAATGCGATTGGACAAATATTCGTTACCAAGTTACGCAAATGAGGTACAAATTACATATGCGTAATAATGATTCCTGTTTTTACAAAGCATTTTTGTATCATGAGTTTTGTTTAGTAAAAAAAAAAAACAAAACAAAAAAAATCCATAGTACCTCAAAATAAAACTTCTATAAATATGCAACTGTTGCCCACGCTACTGTCACTAGCACCCACATATTCTGAAAATAATATAATTTTTGCATCTATAAGGTAACCAACAACAACAATCAAAACAACAAAAATGGAAAATAATATAAAGAGAGAATAGTAGCAATAATAAGGAATCCAACAAAGACACACCATGTTGCAATCCTTGGTATTTCTCATAACAATATTTTCATGTTTTCTACTTCTTCCTTGTCACATATGTAATAACACTTTTTTTTTTCTTTAATAATTTGCAACTGTCGTCAGACGACAACCATTGAATTTTATCATAAGATGTTTGTCACTTTAAGCAGGAGTGGATGAGTTAATCACTCATCAATGATGCGGAATAGGAGATCTAGTGGGTGTTGCCTTTTCAGGTGTCGCGTTTTGCTGCTGTAGTCCAACAAGTTCATTGCCAGGTGATTGACATGAGCCTCCAACCTTCCTTTATCATTGTAACAGAAAAATAATGTTCAAAAATTAATTATAATAGTTTTGTGATATTTTTAAGAAATTCTTAATAAATTTGTATTTCCCATTACTCGTCTATTTTAAACGAATCGGCTTAACCATAAGCCCATAATAACATATCAAAGAAGATTTTTGCAGATACAACTATCATATACTTGTTGAGTAAGATGAACCAATCACTTTATTAAACTGCACTTACACAAAATATTCAATTTCACCTACTTAAGTGCAACAATTTGCTTTGGGCCTTAATTTTTATCTACAAACAATATAAAAAAGGTCTTTGGTATTTAATATTTCCGATTCAAGTATTTTTTATGCCCAAATAATTTTATTTTTTTTTTTTGTATTCTTTTCACTTCATCCATTGCCATAATATTCTTTATGAGACTTAAATTGCTTTTTTAGATAAAATATTTAAACGCCGCCAGCTGAAAGCAAAAGTATTTATTTTGGTTCTCTAGCAAGATATTTTTTAATTCTGGATTTTCCAAAACTTAAGAATCTGCAATTTATTGCTCTTACGTCAATTTTTTTTTTCATCTTTTTGAATATTTCTTTTATACTTGTTTGGCATCTCTTTAATTCCATCATCCCTTGCTAATATTGTACTAATTCAAGTTTCACAAAATGAATTTAATAATATTTAATTTAATTTTGTTGTTATTGTATTATTTTGTTGTATTTAATTTTTTTTTTTTTGTATATATTGTATTTATTTTGTGTATATTTTAATGGTTAATTTAGTATTTATTTCATTGTTATTTTATTACCTTTATTTAAATTAATCATTAAAATAACATAAAATATTTACGACTTTTTAATGGCTCAATTTTATTTGTCGATAATGCGTTTGAAATTAAATACAATAAATAACAATAAAATACATTAAAATTCTTATTTGATATTAACAGTTAAGTATATTTGGATTTATAAATAATTATATGGTTATATCTCTTTGTATTATAATTATTATAAATATATGTATATGTTTGTGCGCGCATCACGTAAAAGCCACACGTTGGTTTGAAAATCGAATTACTGAAAGACAATTAATTAATTGTGAATAACATATAGCGTTTATTTTAACAACATCGGCCTACAGCATCGGTCGAAACTGATGGATCAAATTTTGCATATCTTTGTCAACAAGTAAATGTAGCTTATGTCGAAATTCTTTATTTTGAGATTTTGGTTTGGTTTTGTTTTATTTCCTATTTCTATGTTATTACACAAAAAAAAATTATGAAAAATAAAATACATCATGCCAAATAAATTTTATAAAATATTTTTATAAAAGTAGATTTCAAAACCTCTTCAACAAGTATAAATTTCATTTAGTTTATGTATTCCAATAACCGTTTAAAAGAATATGAAAATTGGTTTTGTGAAAAATCCGTAGGTATAAGAATTAATTTATACGTATATCGCACATGTTTATATAAAGTGTCACAACTCAAAAACTTTTTTAAACATGTACGAATTAATTTGATTCTATGCCATATTTTTTGAAAATTCTTTAGTCGAGATACGTGTTTTGAAGCTGTGAATAATAATAACGTTCTAAATCAATTTACTCAATTTTCGACATAAGCTACTTTGAATTGTTGGTATAGGTATAATTGTGACAAGAATCATCATCATCACGGAAATCTTTGGAAAGATGATAGACAATATGTGCATATTGTGTAGGGTATTATACATTCATCATTCTAAAAATTTTAAAATAAAGCTCGCTTGATTCTATATTTAACAATGCACAGCTTAACAGTAGTCACTTTACATAGTGTGATGCACAAAGAAGACTTGTGATGATGATGTCCATCTGTTCCGCCATTTGTTATCGGACATCTGTTATATTTACACTGATTTACATAATATATCATGCATTCTTCTTGATAAGATTGACTGACTGACTGACAATTTGGGAATATAAGAACCCACCACATAAATCAATAGTGTGAATTCTATTGTTATTTGTTGAGATCTACAAATTCTATTCTTCTGCGTCACGGTGTATCTACTTATGTATTTTATTTCAAAGAAGAATTTTTTATTTTATAAATTTTACAAAATTTTTTTTATTCGTTTTTAAGTATGAATATGAATAGAATATGTAATTTTATGTGAATTTCGATCCTTTGTAAGAAAGTTGTTGATATCCTTTTGGAAAAAAATAATGTTATTATTGCAATCATTCAATTGAAAATAAAATGTAATTTTAGGAACTGAAAAGGTTTTTTGTGTTTTTATTCTGAAAATACAAGAAATGCATATTTTTTTTTGAATTTTGTTTACTTTGTTGCCTTGTATATTTCTTATTAAATTTCATAAACAACTTGATACATAAGTATAATATGATATGGAGAATGACAGCATGAACTGGTGTATCCACAATATTATTGCTATTTTTTTCTTTGTACTATGAGCCTTGTATGTAACTGAAATTTATTTTATAGACATACATTTTAAAAAGTGTAAATTTCATTGAAATTTTGCTTTAAATATAAATAATATCACCATATCTAGGTACTTTTTTTTTTTTTTTAATTATTGTACAATAAATGCACATTTCATTTCATTTGAATTTTATTTACTTTGTTGCCTCTATTATTAAATTTGAGAAACAACATAATGTATGAATATTCATAAGTATAATATTTAAATAATATGGATAATGACAGCATGAACTAGTGTAACTATTATGGCCATTATTTCTTTGTACTATTAGGTTTGTAATTAACTGAAATTTAGTTTATTGAAATATAGTTTCAAAATTTTAAATTCCACTGAAATTTTGCTTTAAATATAAATATAATCACCATATCCACCACGACTGTAGTTTCACAACTGTGAAACCGCGGAAAGTTTTCTTCGAATCTAGTAACCATTGCCATATCCAGAACCAATAGCTTCAGAAGCTACTATAAAGTATTATTTATTTCTAGAAATAAATCTCAGAAGTTGCAATGCCTTAAGTTCAGATTGGCTCTACTGGGATAAGGACGGGCCTCTATTGGCATAATTGATTAGTTCTTAGTACCGGTTACCACCTTTATCTTCCACGTATAATCAAATCGCAGACTTTGTATGTTTTTGCGCGCATCACGTGAAAACCACTCAATGGATTCACAATCGAACTGCTGAAAAATAAGAAGCTTCATTGTGAGTAACATATAGCATTTATATCATCAAAATCGACTTACAGAATCGGTCGAAGTTGATGGAACAAATTTTGCATATAAAGCTTATACTCGTAGACATATTTTCAAACCAATCAATTAGTCTTTGTCAAACATCTGAATTACTTTTGAATTAAAATAAATATCATTATTTCTATCAGTCTCGTGCAAAGTAGATTTTGATATAATTTTACAGCATCCTTTTCTGTAGATGATAGCAGACTTTGAAGGCTTCCAATCAAACTTAACGAACTTAGTCGTTTGTTTATCAAATATTTGTCTTATGTATGAAAATACTATGTAATATTTTAAATTATGATATACTTGTATATAAAACAAAAGATGTTTATAATTAATATTTTTCTTTAATTTTACTCATCAAACTTAGCTTAAAATAGATTGGTAGGTACATTGGTGAACAAAAAGTAGTACAACTGGAAAAAAAATTTCAAACGAAAAAAAAGGATCTCCTTAGAAGTTAGGCACGTGGGTGTTAGGGTCGATGTAGTGAGCAGTTTCTTCTGGATAAACAACTGATGGTCCAGGGTAACGAGCATTCCATGAAGCTGTAAGATTGCAAAGAAATGCATAAGATAAATTTATCATTAAAAAAAAAAAAAACGAATGACTCTAATAAAATGGTAATGATAAGAATTTACCGATTATCCTTTGGATGGCTGAGTGAGCGTCTAAGACAGTTGTGCCAGCGCTAACATAGCACAAGCAAATGGCCAGGATAACAGCGAATACCAGGAAGTTCGACATAATTTAGTTTTGTTTGTGCTGCGAACACTTTTTATAACGAATGTTGATTTTGTTTTGTGGTTAATGTTCCAGCAAACGCCACTATTTATATATCAATGCCATCGTCAACTTCTGTCTTCGTTTTTGTCTTATACTTAGATGGAGGAGAGAATTAAAGATTCACTCAATGCTGAAGCTACTTAAACGAGTAACAAATTTAAGAAAAAAAAAAGAGATCAATTTCATTTGGTTTCTCCAACTTCTTATTCTTGTTCTTGTTCTTTATAGCTATGGCTTATAGCTCATTCCTTCCCAATTGTATTTGTTTCAAAATCCGGCATAAGATTATTCATTTGACAAAGATGCTCCAGACTCAAGAACAAGTTTCGGAAAAGAACAAACATTCTTCTTCTATAATATTAAACTATGTTCATATCATATGACTATTGTAGATTACCTTAAAAGGTAGTCAATAGTATTAGTATTAGTAGTAGTAGTAGTAGTTACGATTATAAAATAACATAAATTAAATTATATAAATATTAATTTTTATAAACTAAATCGCTTTTCATTCCTCTCTTTGGAATTTCTTCATTCTTGGCCTTCAATATATATATATATTTTTTTAAACCTGACGTCATATCTTTGATATACTTAAAACTATAACTAAGTGAAGTAAGTCAAAGGGCATATTTGATATTCAAAGGAATATGTTAAAAAAACTACAATATAAAGGAAGTTAAATTAGATTTTAATTACGCTAATTTAAAGGCAAAGTTTTAAGCAAAAATGCATTGCTTTTCTTATTTTATAATAATAATATATGATACTCGGCAATGGACAAATGAGTCTAAAGATTCCCAATATTCTTCCTTTCAATAGTCATTTTATACAAAGGCATTAACGTAATGACAAGAAGATGCATTTTGTTATTTTGTCCATGAAAGATTATTAATTTTAAAAATTAATTCTTGGATATAGAATAAGAAATTTGTTCAATAAAAGAAAGAAATACACCCTACATACTTAGATGTTATTTGGCTTCTTGGCATTTTATAGATTTTTAGGGTTAAAGTTTTTTTTTCGAAAATCTCTTGGCAAATCACATTTCATAGAATTGTTAAGCAAGTTGATTGAGAATTTCTTCACATTATCCTTCATTACATGCAGAGTGTCTATTATTGAGCGTAACGAGTTCCTCTCTCATTATTTGGTTCTGTAAATCGCAATGAATGACCGAATTTCCGACGTACCATTGGGCTCTGAAAAACCTTCTCAGTAGTTTGGATTGATATCTCAACTAATCTCTAAATGATGAGATTTTATTGTGTGTGTACACTTCTAAATTCTTTGAAAGATGGAAGCTAAATACATTTACAACAGTATATGATAATAATCAGGGTTTAAAAACTGTCAGTTATTTTTATTTCCTTTGCTTTTGCTTCGACTGTAGCTTGAATAAAACTCATTATTCACAGACGAAGCAAAAGTAAAAAATCAAAACTGAACTGTTTGCTTCGATTGAGACTGCTGAATTTTGTGTAAGCAGCACCTATAAATGAATTTTTGCTTTCTGCTTTTTTCTTCTATATTCCGTTTCTTAATGACTTGTGAACTTGGAAAGTACTTTCCCGATTGCTCTGAAATATTGACCCAACGTTGCATTCTACTATGAATTGGTGGATCAAATTATACATATAAAGCTTAAAGACACATTTTAAATGCATCAATTCTTCTTTGACATACATAACTTTGAGCCACAGCTTGTATACAATATAATATAATGAGTTTATGTATTTAAAATAACAAACATACATATATTAAATACTTTAATAAATTTTGCTAAACTTTGAAAAAAGGAGATTTAAATTGTTTCCGAATTCTAAAATCTGTTTGTGTTATGTTTATGTTTAAACCAATCTTCTGAATTCCTCCTTCACAACGTAATTCTGAACTTTGTCGATGCTTAAGATTCTCCTTCTTATTATTATTATTATGATTTGAAAGAAATTTGCATAAAAATTTCGTAAATATTTTTGTTTATACGTTTTGTGCTGATGTTCTTCTGCTGCTCTTCTTCTGTTATTTTTTCTTTTTTGCTACAATTTAAAATTAAAAAAATAAACAAAGTAAGTTAACGAGGCCACCAAGAACCGGAGTCAAAAACGAAGCAAGCAAAACCGGAGCCGGAATAAGCAGGTTCATTGTACGAGACAGTCAGTAGCAGTTATTTTTGTATACCTTTCATGAAGAGTATGTGGTTTATGAAGTTTAATCAGAAACTTGTACTGAAAGATTAAAAAAGTCTTGAATAATTATTCTTGTTCAGCATAGCAAAATGAAGCGACCAGTTTGATCTGTTGGTTTATTTATATAGCAGCTGATAACAAGATCAGCTACCTTAGAACAAAAGAAGGTGCCTAACATTGTAATGAACATTGTAATGCCGCATACAAATAGTCTACCATTCCCTAGGAAACTATCACGAACATTTGAGGAACTTTAAAGAATTAAAGAACGTTTATAAGCAAAGTTGTTCCTAATTTTTTGACCTAAGATATTTTACAAATTTTCTTTATAATATGTAATCAATCAGAATGGCTATGACTAATCGCTAGGACAAATAGTCTCCTATTCCCAAGAAAACCAGCCCCGAACACAGATAAGGAACATCAAAGAACCTTTAAAAGCAAACTTTTTTCTAAATTTTTGACCTAAGACATTTCATAAATTCTCTTCAAAATATGTAATTAATCAGAATGGTTATGACCAATCGCTAGGAATTAGAATATATGTATGTATATAGAACTAAGATTATAATAATAAATTATTAAAATGAGCAATAGCGACAAAGACCGTCGGCTCAGGGGGAGAGTTAAGAAGAATTGGAGAAAAAATTAGAAAAGTGCAGGACCAGACTTGAGTGGGAATCGAAACCGCGACTCTAGGATGTCAGGTTTGGAACATAGTAAGACCACAAAATTATTAATAAAAAGTTTTTAATAAAAATAAAAAAAATCAGAATTTAAAAATTTACCTTATCTTATTTGTGAAAGGTATACAAAATTTCGATAAAATCAAAGTATCTTTCTTTGTATTGTTGTTGTTGCTTTTTATCTTTTTTTATTTGGTTTTCCCAGATTTTTTTATAATGTGTTATATGGCACTGCTCGGCTTTAGATCAAAGCATTGAGAAGCTGACTTATAATATTTAAAGCGATGTTTGCATAAATTCCTACGATAAACCTGATTTTAAATGGCTCTGACGCTGATACTTACGAATAAGAACTTCAAAGAAAGTAAAATTAACATTATATATACTATAATATATACAAATACTATATATTGTAGTATTTCATATTTTATATTGGATAACATAGAATTATATATTTTTTACAATTTTTATTTATGTTTTTATTCATCTCTTCTTGGGTTTTTATATTTTGTAGTTTTAGTTTGTTTTTGTGTCTACTAATTTGTTAATTACATTGTCATTTATATTAATTTACATGTAAATTTGTAAAATTATAATAAATTTAACAATTTACAGCAGTCGATGACTCGATATCATTTACATATATTTTTTTTTTTTATTTCTTTGTTTTGGGAGATAAATAAACCAAAAAAAATAATGATACAATAAAAAATACTAAGACGCAATTTACGTAAACTAAATCCACCTATTTATCCAATATATACGAGTACCAAATACCAATATTATTACCCACAGTCGCTACAAATATTTACAAGCATTGAATTTCAATTGAACCTCAATTGGAACGCTTGAGTGCATGTGCTTTTAAGCCACGTTCCTCCAGGATGATTGGAGTTTACAAGTGTCTTTAATGATGTGTGAACCTTTTGGGCCATTTACGCTACCGATGAGCGTTGCCTACCTCCTAGAGCATTGAGGATACGAAGAAGATGATGATAAAGACACACTCAAACGTGTCTGTTAAAAACGTAATTGTGTTGGTATGTCAAGTATTTTGCCACAGACATACACACACACACTCTGTTGGCACTCATTCACACATTATCCTCGTCATCCATACTTCAGTACTTTCTTGAGCTTTGTCAATGCCTTTTGAAATTTGAGCATTCACCACATTCGGCTTGATTAGACACGCAAACATGCCGACATAGGACAACATTCACAGATATACAAATATATAAGTACGTACATAGTATATCAATGACATGAGTACATATATATTGTAGTAGATCCGATTTAAGAAAATTGATAATATGAATGTTGTTACACAAATTTTGTTACAGCAACTAACAACATGAGGAGAATTTAACTTTAGTTTTATTAAAAATTTAATACACTTCCGTTGAGACTAAGAAAACTCTGAAATTTTAAGATTTTCATTATTTACTACTCGTACTTTAAGCTTTTGTCATCTGATCAATTTTCTTTATTAGGAGCGTTTTTTTTTTGAAAACGTAAAGATTAATTCGAAGTTCCTTGTGCAAACAAACACTTATACAGAGATATATTATATTGTATATAAAAATTAGTGTATAAAATTGTTCGTATGTTAAGGGCTGCCATACCGTTCATCTGATTGCATGAACATAGAGATCTGGGATATTCAAACAACCCTAACAATTAAAATTATTCTACAATAAATTAACTAAAATGACAGTTTAATTTTCAGATACTCAAACTGTGTTCTTTGTTGATACTCAAAGTGTAACAGAGAGAGAAGTATGTACTTACTATCTTCTATCGCGTTTCATCTTCGAAGAACAGCCGAATTAATTAAAGAATTTATTCTTAGGCAATGCAACTCTCAACAAGAATCTTTAGAAAGATATAATATATAGTTGCAATTGAACATTATTTTGTATTAAAATTATTAGCAGTCCTAGGAACTTTTTGTACTTTCACATTTAGGAACGCGGGGCCACCTAATCTCGTCGCCTCCTATGTGATGCTTGGCCCATAAGCTTTAACCTAGAATGCTTCTATGATATATCTAGCGCTGCTTTAAAGCTTCAGATATATAAACGAGCAGCCTTTTGCATGATTTTTACACTATCCAAAATTATACAATAAATTTCTACCATAATTTAAGTATAAATGTAAATACTTAAGAAGATTTTTTATATTTTCATCTTTAACATCAAACTTAAATGTTAATATTATTCATGTGTAGGGTGTTCATACTTACTTATGTATTATAACTGAGGTGTTAAGCCGTTAAAGGGCTGATAACACGTAAAGGCATAATGATATTGTGAAACTGTCAATTATATATAATTGATTAAGATACATGAGTTGATTTTCTATTCCTTGTTGCTTGTTGTGCATAAATATATTAACTACTCGTATCATCTTACAAATACTAAATAAACATATAATATTATCTTGATATGCTGATTTTTTCTTTTAGTAAAAATGTTGATATGTATTATGTCTAAAAGGTTTCTCTTCTGTACTTATATAAATTGTTTCTAAATAAAATATTTCTTAAATACTAATAAGATAAATGGCATAAGATATATTCGAAAATGTTTACACTATGAGTAAATATTTCCATTTCCATGTATCTCACTGTGTCTATCTCAGTGTCTCTCTGTTTATCCGACTATTAACTTTTCTACAACTTGTCTAGAAGTTTACACCACAAAAGTTTCGTTTCTTTAAACATTTCACACATAATGTGAATGGGTATTATTACTTTACTGAGAGGTTTGTAACGCATTGAAGGTGATTTCGGAGACTCCATTAAGTGTATGTATGAAAATGATGAGATAAATTCGTTCGGTGTGTATTAAATGTATTGTATACAGACAATTTTTATCTAACTGATATATAACTGAACTCTTCCGAAAAATAAAGTTATTATATTATATAGACAACCTTAACCGAAACTTATGACAAGAACTTAAACAGTATAAAATCAGACTGAAAGTGTTTGTGCAGGCATCACTTAAAAGCCACTCATTGGATTCAAAATTGAATTACTGAATTTTATTATTTACTTATTATTTTATGTTATTTTGAGTAACATATAGCATTTATTTCATCAAAATCAACCGACAGAATCAAAAGATATTAATTTTTTAATTCAAAGAAAATTAAACCAAACACTATTATTCATTCGTTTTATGATTTGATGCTTCTTGAATTTTGTGTTATTGTTGTTGTTATTGTATTTTTTTTTTTTTTTTCTAATATATATTATTAACTGAGTATACACAAGAGTATTGCGCTCTTATTTATTTCCTTTCGAGTATAATAATTGCGTGAGTATTCAACATTGCATTATCTGTTCATCTATAGTATAGATATATGTACATAGATTCTATAATATAAATTTAATAAAATCGTAAACTTTGCATGTTTTTTTGTTTGTGCACGCATCACTTAAATGCCACTCATTGGATTCAAAATTGAATTACTGAAAGCTTTATTTTGAGAAAGATATTGTATATACAGCTTAGAGACATATCAGTCAATTAGTCTTTGTCAAACACATCTACTTATTGGGAGTCATCAACAAAATGCAATAAAAATCGAAATTTCTATCAAGCCAATTTTGTTGATTGGGAGTAGCAAAGCGCCGTCGGAACAACTAGTTTACTATTTTTATGTGTATAAGTTCTATAAAAATAAATCATTTGGATTCTAGTTGCTTTTTGTGTGAAAGGTATCAACTCTTCAGTGGAACTGAAATAAAGTTCCTTATTGCTTATTTTGAATTTTTTTTTCTAAGAGTTCTTGGGGTAGTGAAACTTCCGCATGTCTCATCTGGTGTTTTCATGTTATTCAAAATTTTCAAGATTTCATTTAAGATTTTGCCGACTCATCTCTTACTTACTTACTTGCTTTACTACTAATACAACACATACAACGTATTTATCTAATATATTGTATATTTCTGCTGTTCAATGGTTAAAACCTTTATTTTCTGCCTAAACTTTATCAATACATAATATTATTTTCTATATTCACATACTTATATTCGCATACGATGGGTTTAATTACAAAACGACGCAGATTCTTTTTGTAGACAACAATGACAACAACAACAACAAGAACAACAAATTTGTTTCATTGAAGGTCTTAAACGAAGAAGATACTATAATATAAAAAGGGACTTAACACTTTCATTTTTCTTTTCTTTTCCTTTCATTTTATAGCATAACTTTTTTGTTATCAAATGAACATATGTGCGTAACTTACGTAACATGAAGTGTTTTGTATCTGTGCGTAAGACTTTATTTGAAATATATCTGTGAACATCATTCAATTTGTTTAATTTAGCATACGCAAATCCTTAACGACTGTTTACTCATATAAGGAGTTTATATTTTTTGATGTTAAGTACATAAACATTCTCATCGTTGTTACCCAACCACATTATGCTTGACGACCGAACAACCTACCATATCCTGAATGTTTTCGGAAACTTACTTAAAGAAATATTCATTCTCTAACTGACAAACTCACTCACTAACTGACTGACTGACTAACAATGTTTTAACTGTGGATCATAAAATGATGTGACTGCGGTTATTTCTCTCAGGGCAAAACCTTTTCAATTATCCCTATACATATACTTATACTATGTGGTACTTAACAATCTACACAAATAAAGACCCACACATGCATCCTCCATATACTTACCCACCACTTGAATTTTGTACGTATTTATGTACATACATTTGTGTATGGATATAAAAGTATCTATGCTTCTTCAATGTATTCTTTCTATCATATACTATGTATATTATATTCATAAAATCCATCTTAAAGCGAACACGTATAAAAACACTAACAAAATAAACCACCAGAAGAAGAAGGATGCGAAAGTGTCTAGGATGCTGCACTTTAAAAATATATATAATATAAACGATTTAATGTTGTAAGTAAATGCGGGTTAAAGTTCAAAGCCTTCGGTCATGGGAGAGAGGGTCTGTGGTTCTGTGGGTCGCACATTCGGTCGGTCGGTTGATTGTTGGGTTGAATTTTAAAGATAATTTCCTAATGTAATTAAAATGTCTCATTTTATTGCGTGAAGTTGATTTATTTCCTTTTAATTAGATAACATGAATTATTTATTATTAAACAGTTGTAAACTCTTTTTGTGTTCTTCATAAGAATCCATAAACTCATCCACTCCATCACAACAGCAATCATTATGTGTTTGAATATCAAATAAAGGTAGGATGAAAGGAAGCAAAGCAAAGCTAAAAAAAAGAAAAACAAAAAGAAAAATGAAAGTCATTCACCAAAAGCCACATGAGGCTTTTATCGTATTGAAATGGCTTGTAAAAAAGTAAAAAGAATTTTGCTTTCGGTTGTAATTTTTATTGCGCTTCCGAGTATTATTTACCTTAAACATAAAAGGACAAAGTTGCTAGCTTCCATGAATATGTTTGTATGAGTTTGTTTGATTTTTTTTTTTTTTTTATTTAAATATTTGTATATCGCAATAGGATGCTTGAAAACTCCTTCTTATATTGTAGTAATAGGCGTCAATATATACATATATAACATTTTTATTTACAAAACCTCCTAACCATTCAATGTGCTAAGTGTGTGTGTAAGAATGTGTGTTTCTCTGAGTGTGTAAAGTAAAATAAAAAAAAGAAAATTATACAATAAAAATTCATAGCTCAAGTTCGCTCTTAAAGTCAAGTCCAACCAGAAATAAAAAGTTACTACTACTAACTTTCCATATTATTGTTTGTATGTATTTGCTTTAATTCGGATAACAATTTCCCTTGACAACATTGTAGCTTTCTCAGAAGTATTCGCCATAAATCATGTACATACATATAACTATAATACTTCCCTTGTGCTGATTTCAATTCTTTTCATAAAATGAGCATGTAATTCGTACAATAAATTCTTAATCAGAATCTGAATCTTCTTACTGTGTATGAGTATAGAACACATAAACATATGTAATTAGTACTTAATCAGAAAATCAGAACACAAAAAGAACAAAATCTTTATTTTTCTACATGGTGTCATTTACAATGAACTTAACTAATGAACTAATTTGACTTTGATTTATTTAGTTTATATCCAATAATTGTATATACTTATTATTTATATAGCAAATTTAATTAATTTCTCATTTTTTTTTTTTTTTTTGTGGAAGAAGAAATTCTATATAAATCATTAATGAGAACAAATATTGTCATTAAAATGTTGTATTTTATTTAATTAATAATTACATTATTAATTGTTTTATTTTATTCGTATACACAGTATGAACTCGATAATCCAAACATTAGCAAATCCGGAGAACGCCATGGTCCGAACAACCCATTTTGTTTTGAAGGGTCTTTCTTTTTATATTCTTCACCTAGTGAATAGTAATATAATTTTGTCATGAAGTTTGTAAAACACAGAAGGAAATAACGGGGACTCCATAAAGTTTATATATTCTGAATCAATTGGCGAGATGGGTTGATTTACCCATGTTCGTCTGTATGTATGCAAACTAGTCTCTCGGTTTTTAAGCTAAAGAGCACGAAGCTTTCTTTTGACAATACGCACACATTTGTCGGAATCAGACGAATCGAACCACTAGGGGGGTACCACCCATTAAAACCCAAATTTAAATACACTTTCTTATTAGACACTATAAGTGTCTGACTCATATATATATATATATATATTTCAAGACCCTCGGACTATTACATTTAATATACAGATCCTAATAATAATTAAGAAGTTTATTCATAACAAATAAATATAATTCTTTAAGTTAGTTAAATAATTGAGAAATTACATATTATTTTAATAATAAACCTGTAAATTTACAATATAAATTTTTGGGTCAATCTTATGAGAGGTTTTTTTATACTGCAACTATTGTAGTTCACAATTTTAGGACTAAAGAACAGTTTAATTTTAACAAAAATAGTACTCTTATACTCTAAATATTAGAATTTTATTTTGTATACAGTAAGGTTACTGGATTTGATGCGATTGAGCCTTCACTTCATCCAAAGTGGAAGCCTATTCGTTGATTCTTCGTATCTCTGCGCTGACGGATTTCACACAGAGGTTGAGCTCAACGTCAGCATTTCCGAAACACCATGGTGCTTTAGCAATACCTCTGAGTACTATGTTTTGGTATTGTTGAATTTTGTTTTTGGTGCTTTGGCTGGCACACTCCGATAGTTGTGCTCCATAACTCCATACTGGTTTCAAGAATTCATTGTATATTAACAATTTGTTTTATTAGGTTAATATTGATTGGCTGGCTACCTATGAGCCATCTCATACTTTTTGTTTTAATTTTATATTAGAAGAGTGGCGCTAATTTATCACATACACTTAGTGATACAGAAATAATATTAATGCGAAATTTTTATTGCATTTTTATTCCACTTTATATTAATTAACTTTAGAGTAAATTATGTTTCAATTGAATTTAATTACAAATTAAATTTAAAATATTACTTAAATAAATTAAATTAATTTTAGAATTTGTGCGAATCAAAAGCATCCCTGTTAGCAGATTTGTTCACATTATGTTACTATTCTGTTCAAATCTTAAGATTACAGAATTCAATGTTTATATTCTGTTATAAATTCTGAGCAAATGTTACATTTTCAGAATGCTCTGTTAATATGCTGTTATTAACATTGAGTAAGAAAAGCAAGCGTTGCGCATTGCGCAAGGGCTGCCATACTGTGAACAAACTTCTTAAGTAAGATGTCAAAAAATATTCCAGGATAAATCATAATTTTTTTATATTAATAATAATAGAGATTATATTTAATTAAATGTTTAGAAAAAATGTTATGTGTTTATAATCATTTAATATGTTTTAAGAACATTTGAACAATTTGCTTATGAAAAATTACAACAATCTGGCAACACTTGCGGTAAACAATTTGTTTATACGTACAAATTTTCCAATTGGAATGAAAGCAAGAAATTTGTAATAAAAATAAATAATAACATTTGTAAAAGGGCAAAATTAAAAAGTTTTATTTATAAATAAAAATGTCTTGTGTTTCTGTGTTCGAGTGCGCAAGTTTGTTCGTTTATAAAACAAGAAAACACACTGCATGTAGAATCTAAATTTTTCTTTACCGCATTTAACGAATATATATAACAGTTTTTGCGAACAAAACAAACTAAGAATACATAAAAATATAAAATAATGGACGTTGACGCGGACTTGGAGGAAGTGGCGTCAAAAATATGTGACACAATTATTTTTCCGGCCGACGCGATTGTTTCCAAGGGCACCGAGTACGCGGAAGTTGTTGGACATGTGGAAAGTGACGCCGAATTTATTGAGGTAGTGCGGCAAGTGTCATAGACGACTAATAATGCTTGATAATTGTATTGAACATATTTAAATTTACAGCTTAACCCTATGGTGAGTTTAAACGCAGCTGGTCAACAGAATGAAACCAGGAGAAACTTGACAAATGCTTTTGACAATAAAACCGGAGGTGGAAGTAAAAGTTTAAATGTAAATAACTCACACGAATCTGAGCAAGCAACTGAAGATGATGATCAGCCGAGTCGAGAGGGAAATGATGTAATCTTAGTAGAAGATACAGCAGCTGATTATGATGAAGATGATACTGTAGGTGAGGAACAACGGGAAGATTATGATATTATATGTGATGCTGTGAACGACGAACAACATGAACGGCAAAATGTTCAGGGGAATGATGAGGAGGGAGAGGAGGACGGGGAAGAAGTAGAAGGGAAAAATGAAGAAATTATAACCGCCGATATACCAGTGCCCAATATAGTTGAACGTACTGCGGCAAGAAAACAAGAAAGCGTCAACGAAAACCAATGTCGTGTCTGCACAACAACAGAGGATTTGGTCAGCCTTTTTGTAAAAATCGATAATTCAACACCCGCCGACATGCTAATGACTATTTGTCCAAATGTTTTTATTGCTGTAAAAGATTACATGCCACAATTTATATGCAATAATTGCCTAGACAACGTAACCATAGCTTT
This sequence comes from Amiota mariae, assembly GCA_035041805.1. Taxonomy (NCBI): domain Eukaryota; kingdom Metazoa; phylum Arthropoda; class Insecta; order Diptera; family Drosophilidae; genus Amiota; species Amiota mariae. The sequence continues at coordinate 5,749,876 of JAWNKV010000550.1, forward strand.
ACAAATGAAGCGTCAATTGGAGACAACTGAGACAGAACTTCGTAAGAAATTGTCGAGAAGTAAGAATAAGATACGTCGGCCACGCGGTTATGTGGTTATTGATGCTCCAGAATCAGACCCACAAAGTGAAGGTGAAGAACTCAATGACGATGTTGAATTTAAGGTATCTGAAGAAGAGGTTTCCTCAGCGGAATCAGACTCTGAAGACTCAGATATAAGCGATAAACGGAAACGAACATCACGTGGTGCTGGCAGCCAACGTGGTCGACGAAAGGCTCAGCTTCCTATGGGCAACGCATCAAGAACTATAAAGCGTGAATTAGATGCAGGAACCAATAACAATAGCAATAATGATATTGGTCCGGCACGGAAAAAACGTACTCTCAATAATTCAATTATACAACTGGATGATGATCTAATGTGTGAAGTATGCAACAAACAGTTCAAAATAAAACGCGCATTCGAAGCACATCGTAGTAAACATATTGGCTGCAGTGATTGTGATCGAATCTTTAAGACTCGCACAGAATTACAACGTCACATCTCTCAAAATCATGATCAATCTAAGACACTGTACGAATGCAATAAATGCCATCGAGCATATCAATCAAAATCCAAATTAAGGCAACACATGAATGAACAATGCGGTCCAAAATCGATAAGAAAAACCGATTACCAATCACTGAGCATGGGCACGGATCTTTTTAAATCAGTTGCACCACTAACAACAACCTATTGGAGCGATAGCTTCTCAGACTGAACAAGATGATAATATGATAATGGAGAGAGTTGAGGTTGAGGTTAAGGGATCAACGGTGCCATGTCCTAAAAAATAATAGATTAAGGACAACGTAAATTTTGAAAAAAAAAAATTCTTTTTGTTTTATGTTTAAACTACTGTAAATGAATTCAATTTTTGTTTTGAAATTATTGTATCATTTCGGTCCAAAATTTTAAAAAAATTTGGCCATTTTGGGAAGTCAAAAGTGTTATAGAAAATTAGTTTCTATTAAAATTCTAATTATAAAAATGACTAATTGAAGAAAAAATGTTTATCTTTCATTAATTAAGGAATTAAGTCATCATTTCGAAATTAATTACATTTAAAGTACCAAACCAAATCTACAATAGATAAACGTAGTATGTAATCCTTTATAGCCTTTTACGACATTTTGTTATTAGACAGGAACTCTACAAATGCAGCCACGCTATTTTCTAGTTATAATACCCACAGAGCAAGTAGAAAACTCTTACCCAGGCGAGACTATCTTTTATCTCTTGGTATCTTGTACATACTTCGCAACCTATTCGCTATCAATCACTTGTGCCAGGCCCAGGAATCGCGCGATTGTGTAAATTAAAAATTCAAAGCGCAAAGTGAAAGAAAGCCAAGTCAAGATAATTTTTCAAAAACAGCTTCAACATCTTCTCCCATGGATCCATGGAGAACAAAACAGAATAATGTGCGAAACATAAAAGCCGACAATATTCTATAAATTGTTGTTGTATGTATTTGCTTTTCATACCTTTCACTTTTTAATGTGAAAAAGTATTATAGATTTAGTGTGATGTTTGTAACGCATTTAAGGAAACATCGAAGATCGCATTGATACTGCTATACTTTATGTATATATTTTACCAGTATAATGAAGAAAATTCATTTAGGTATGTCTGGTTTTAGGCAATGAAGTATTTCAGTTTTTAAACTTTCAACCTTCAATTTTGAACAGAAATTTCTTGACATATAATGTGTTGAAGTTTCCTAGGATAGTTAGTCCCTACATAGTTATAATCTTTTGGTTTTTGTATAAATTTCTTCAGCAAGTAAGAAACTTTTTGTATGAACACAATATAGTATATGATTTAATAAGGATCAGTTGGATTAGTATAATATTAACAAATTAAATTTTTACTCCTATAGAAACAGATCATTCGAATTAATGATATATTTATGTATGTATGTCTGAAAGGTATATAATCTTCAGTGGAACCGATGTTATATGATTTTAATTTTTTTTTAAATATTGTATTAAAGTTGAAATATGGCAAAGATTTAAATGAAATACAACTACAAAAACAAGAGTAGTAGACAAGTACGACGATGAAGATGTTTTGTTGTTGTGGTTGTTTTTGTTCCTTTTAGTAGATGATGATGTTGTTGACGATGATGACGATGTAATAATGATGAGAGATACTCTTGAATCTTGAATACAAAGCAAGATAAGTGTTTTATGCTTAAATCAAGGTCGTCAGGCTGGAAAGCCCAACACACACACCTCTTTTTTTTTTGTGCACATCAATTTGTGTTGGGGCAACACGATAAAGGGATGGACGGACGGGTGGTCGGGCGTACAGACGTTAAGAAAAAGTAATGAATGAACATCGTCCTTCACTTTGTTATAATGCAAATTAGTATTAATTTAGAGCTCAAACATTGAATGTATGTATTTCATTTATTTTCTTTTCTTTAGTGATTTTTGATGCCTTTATTTTATTTCCTTTCCTTTGAGGGTGGGGATTTGATACTTTATAGATATAAAAGAAACTGTTGTGTTTGATCGAAGCAGAAAATTTAAATTGATTAAATCGATTGTATTTTTGAAAAATGCTGTGTCTTAGAATTGTGTGGTTATTTCTTTGTTCGATACCTGGGACTTACATTAGACATAAGACTGACTTGACAAGGTCATATGTAAAATAAATATCAGCAATTTATTATCAATACTTGGACACAGATGAATACTATATTTAGGTGATTTAATTTAAATTCTAAAAACCTCTTTGTATAAATATTAAGAGACGGTAGAAATACATACCAATCTACAAGGTATATAAAAAAAAACAGTATCATTCACCATTATTTTATGATCCCGATGATATCAGACTTCTGTTTGAAACTTAAACATAAAATCAACACTCGTAAGTCTTAGAATCTAAGACTAATTTCGTCTCAATTTAAGTCACTCCTCGGACTTACTGTGCTCAAAACTCTAGCTACAGTTTTACCCGGAAGTCAATGTAAATATACTCGTATATTGTTCACAATAAACTTAGTTTCTCTTGTTTTGTTGTTAAAAAAGATATTTGTTTGTATGTATCATTCATCCTTCAGCGACACGTTTTAATGATGATGAAACAGAAAATCTAAATAAAAACTCTTTGCTTATTAAACATTTCGCATCATCATCAACATCAGCATCATTATTTTATAATCACCCACGTATAGACGCCCCCAGTCTGCATTTGACAGTTGTCTCTGACAAAGACAACACTGTCGTCATCGGAATCGATTGTTAACATATGGACAAGAAAAATATACCAATATATTGGTTAGGATAGAATGGAATACAATGTACACATAACATTTACCTAGAGATCTGATTTCCTAGAATTCCTGGTTCCATACTAAGTATAACGAAGGAATGTAGGAATGGGTACAAGAAGCAGCCACAGCTCATGCATAATTAATCATTTACTGACGCTAAATGGCAACTTGTCATTTAACATTTTTTCCGCTTTGTTTTTTATTTTCACTTTTATTTGCCGAGAATACACGCCTCAATATGGAAGACAAACATGTATCTATGTATGTATATACGGGTATGTATGTACTTTTGTTTGTATGTATCTATGTAGACATGTTTGTATGTATGGTGAAATAACTTAGCACACGAACATCATCAACTTCAGTAGATGAGCATTTTCTAATCAGAATGAAACGAAGCTTATCTAAGAGAAAGTGAATTTCCACACCCAAAAGCAAAGGCAAAGCCATTCCTGTTGATGACATTGTCGAAAGGAAGCGATGGCACGTTTCTTGCCACAATTGTTGACGTAAATCACGCTAAAAACACACAGTTACTCACATATTATACACAGACAGAGGCAGACGGACGGAACCAAAGACCTACAGTCAAACAAATGAAACAAACGAATCAAATGTAAAAAGAATAAATGTATCTCAAGAAAGGAAAGGAATGAAATAGAAATGAAAACTAAGTAAAGTAAAGCTAAGTGAGAAGAACTGGATTTAAGTCGCAAAGAACTTGTTCGCATATGTTGTGACGGAAAATGTCAGAAATTTTATGAGGAGTCATGAGTAGAATCGTCTGGAGAATCCTAAAGAATTGTGACATTAACACTCTGGCGTTGAACATACAATATTATTACTTCTAATTTTTGTTGCTATAAATTTTGTACATATTTGTTTTTTCAATAATTGAAATTAATGTCTGTAATTTAAACATTCATTCATAGGGCAATCAGACGTTTGGCACAGTGAAACCATTTTGAATACACATTTGTTAATTTTGTAATTTTAAATTTTTCTCGACAACAAAACAAATAAATAATATCAATAAATAATAAGAAAGAAGTTCAACCACAAGATCACAAAAATTATTTGACTTAAATTAAATTTGATTATTATAAATTTAATATTAATTGGCAATTTCAAATTGAATTTTGTCTTATTAAGAAGAAAGATACATTTGAATTTAATTAAATTAATTTAATTTTAAGAAAATTCATTATTTTAAACAAACCATAATTCGATTGTTGTCCTGTTTTAAATGTTAATTAATTTGTGGTAATATTCAAAAGATTGATTAAATTCATAAATGATGATTCCATACAAAATGAGATTTTGAATTAAACAATTTATGTGTAAGATGGAATAAACAAACATTTGCCATATTTCCAAGTAAGTACATGATTTAGTATTTAATATTCTAACAAAAAGATCCTGTGCCGAGTGTTTTTTGCTTTTGTTATCTCAAAAATTTTACAAAATATTATAAACTATTCTTTATGATAGAAAATTTTAAGCAATTAAATAATCCCTAAAGCTATTAGGAGACGAATTCTGTAAAGTTAAGTTAAAATTTTGATACAAACGGAAACTTATTTCAATAGGGGGTGACACAAAAAATTTGGACACATATACTATATGTCATACATATATGTGACTCATGTGTTATAAAACAAATGAATAAGTAATATGTTAAACCAAAAACTCAACTATTCTAATCATTCAGTTTTTACTGTTTATGAGATTTTTGATAGTGTAAAATTACTACAGAATACATGCCATTATTATTTTATTTAATTTAATTTCATATTCAATGGTCTGTTGTTAAGAGAAAGTATTCAGATTTCTTGATTATAATCTTCTAACATATAAAAAATCGGACAAACGTGAGTCGGACTCGCACACGGAGGTTCTGTACCATCGTACAAGATTTTTTGCTTAAAATATTAAATTATGTGCATATTTAACAGCCAAAAAGTATACTACAATTAACAGCCTAAAAGCATACTACAAAAAAAAAACTGTTAAACAAAAGATTAAATTAAAGAACAATGCTTCTAAAAATGTGCATTTTTAGTATTTCTCGCTCTTCACACAAGTGAATTACACACTCTGTGAAAATTTCAATTCTCTACCTATTACGGTTCATGAGATAGAGCAGGAGTCGGACGGACGGACGGACGGCGCAAGCTTAGTAATAGGGTTCCGTTAGATCACTTTGGGTACGGAACCCTAATAATTAGTGTTTTGTTTGTTTGTATATTATGTGCTGCCATACCGTTCATCTGATTACATTGAAATTTTATGAATATGTATGGTTAGTTCCCGGCTTGAACATAGGATAGTCTTGATCTTGATATGTGTCCCTGTTCCCGAGACCCGGAATATTCAAACAGTCCCTAAAAATATACCACAAAAAAATTAACTAAAATATCACTTTAATTTTATGATACTCAAACTGTGTTCTTTGTTGATACTCAAATTGTAGCGGAGAGAATACTATTGTCATGCTATGAGAGGATTTTCGTAATTTACAGTTGCCTTAATTTAATCAATATCAAAGCGGATCTAGATTCTATTCTGGGGGAGTCGGCTTCGTTTAGAACACTTCAATATTGAGTGACAGAGTTTAAACTAGGCTGTTCGAGCTGCCATGATAAATATGGGAGTGGTCGACCAAATATGGTGTGCCACATCAGAAATGGTGCAGAAAATTCACAAATTAGTATTGGATGACCGTCGGCTGAAAGTTCGCTGGCTAACATATTTATATGGTAGACTTTTCAAAAAGTTCTGTACATTCTATTTTAAATGAAAATTTTGTCATGACAAAACTGAAAGCAATATCGAAGACACGATTGCTCATAATGCCACCAAAACAGCATCGTGAGGATGTTCCAATCAAGTATTTGGCGAAGTTTCACCACAATAAAGCCGAGTATTTGCATCGATTCATAACTATGGATGAGTCATGGGTCCATCACAAAAAAATATGTAATAGACTGAAAGGCTCAAAAGAAGGCAAATACAGTTTCATCCTTGTGGAATAATTTTTATTGATTATATTCAGAAAAAAAACATAATCAACGAGAATAGCTTTGATAGCTTTAAAAAGTACATGGTTTAAATTATAAAAGGCTATTAAAAAACAAATATGTAATTCAAATGTATGCAAGAATAATTTATGTAATATATAAGTAAGCTTTGGAGAGACTAACGTTAACATCTTTTTTTTTCATTTTCTCCCTATTGTTATCATATTAACACCTCTGCAAAGCACACACTTGTGTATGTAAGTATATTGTGTGTTACATATTTATTCTATTTATCTACCTTTTTCACCATCCTCTATATTTAGTATCTTAGCATTGTTCATCATCTAAATAATTATGAAGCATTGTGAAAGTGTTTAATGCGCAATTCAACCATAATAATAATAATGAACGACGAACAACGACATACTTAAACGAGCTTCAGCTATCATCTCCATATGCTTCATTATTCCCCACTAAACCCAATCCAAAAGCAATTCAACGCATATGAGTAAATGTTGAACATTTGTTGGATGTTAAGCTGACATTCATCCAGCTTCTGGTTGGTAAATGTTGCATCGATTTAATGCTATAAAAATCTTCAGATTGAAATACATAATCCTTTCCTTTTAATTGCGGTTCTTAGTATTTCGTAATGTTAAATGCTTAAATTAAAGTGTTCACTTAAAGATAAATTGAGTATTTCTAGATAGAAGTGAATCTAACACAGCTTGAATGTGTGTGTCGTTGGTAATGTCTTTTGTGAGTACGAGTATCTTATGTTGTTTGTTTGCAAGTTAATTGTAGCATAAGCATATAAAAAGTTGCATATTGTGACTAAACTTTGCAGTGATTGCACTCGTAAGCGTTCGCATCCTATGTGTGTTGCTGTCAAAAGGACTTAAGGAGTCAAGGTTGCATTTAGTTTTTACATTTAATTGCACACAATGTTGGCAAAGACGACGAAAACCTCACCCAAGCTGCCTCTCTCTTCCATCAACCAAGTCAAGTCAAATAAATGCGAGCGAGAATCATTGAAAACGAAGTCTGTAGGACCCGCACCCTTGGGGTTGCTAAATTGAACCAATTAAAAAATATGCTCATTTCTGTTGCGCATACGCACTGTTGGATGCATTCCCCTCCATTTACAATAATAGTACACACAATAATATTTCTTTATGCCATTTTAAAGTTTGCCAAGAATAAAGTGTTTATTTTTTCTTTCTTATTTGAATAAGAAAACATTAAATGCAAAAGAAAATACATGTTTTAATTTTAAATATTTACAAAGAATTATTGAGAATTTTAATTCGTTGTGTATCTTGAAGATTTTAATCAGGCAAATGTTTTTTTAGTTCTTTTCCACTTACTGTCGTCTTAACTGCAGTTTGCAGTTTTTTTGTTAACAAAAATTGTAAATCATTTCAGCTGGACTCAGACTCATTTATACATTCATTCACTTGCATTGTGTTTTTTTTTTAGAAATGATGAATAGAATGTATCGAAGGCAATGAGTGATAGGAATATGCAGAATGTGTTATAATGGGAGCGTGTGCAATGAGTGGAGCGTGCGAAATTAGTGGTGCATGTGAAATTATTGGTGCATGGTGGACAACAGCTGGTGCAGCAATAAGATGGGAATGCGTCACAATTGGTGCATGATAGCCGAGACCCAAATGAAGACCGCGTTTTACTTTAACCGAAGACGATGCTTCCTCCTCATTGCTAACAGGCGCTGCAAGACTGCATGTGGCGCCGACAATCACTACTAATATTAACTAGAATGGCAACGATGAGATACAATTGTAGTTGACATTGTTGACAGTGTTGTTATTGTTGTGCATCATTTTTCATTGTCACAATGAATGGGCATTTTATCATTGTTTTTGTTGTTGTTGCGGTTGTAGTTGTCATTTAATGGAAGAAAATAAAAGAAAATATATTAAGTGGAAAATATATAAAAGTGAAAATAAATGAAGCGCATTTAAAATCCCTTAGACTACAAATACAATTTGCAATCAGCTCATCTTGTTTTACTTTATTTTATTTTATTTAGTCTTCTTTATTTATTTATTTTTCCCTTTTTTGTTTTGTTAAGTCAACAACTTTGAATTTATCTTTTCAGTTAACATAATTGTCTGACCAACTCACCCATTGAGTTTTCTTTATTGAACCGTAAACAAAGAGATACAAAAAATCAAAAACAATGAAACATTTTAATATTTTTAGATAAAGTACTAAAGGAAGACCTAAACAGGCAATATGCATGACCAATTTGGTTATACAAATTTTGTCCAATATGAATTTATTTTGAAATTTGATGAGCACAGTAAACGTGGATAATAGAATTTCTTTTTAGAAGATCGATATGAATTTAATAAATTATTTAACATGAAATACTGCCCATCAACCATCAATAAGTACATGATTTCACATTGCTTTTCAAATCATTCAAATTTGTCATGCATGATGGATGTTTATGGTTATCTTTAATTGGAATTGGAATTGTTTCTAACTTGATTGATTTTATTATTATAATAGTGTTATTTATATAATAACGATGTTCAAAGGATTACTTTTTAATGAAATATACATGATTTTTTGATGCTAATCATTTCTAATTTAATCTTCAATTTAATATTTATCCGATTTTAAATTATATAGTATTTAAGTTAAAGACTTTTTCAACCGAAACTTACAGCGTATTTCATTTTGTTATTTGAAATTAGCGAGTAATTAATACGCGCACTGACTGACTAACTGACTGACTGACTGATTGTATCTTTACGATGCAACTTCAACTGTATCTAAATGGCAACTATTGATGCCTGCAGTGTTAACGACTTTATTTATACACGAAATGTGCTTAATTTTGGATCAAATTTGTTAAAGCCCATAATAGTGCAACATCTGGCCATAATACATATAAATATTATAGATGCGAAACTATAAATGTCTTATGGCGGTATCTGTGTGTTGGTGTGTGTGTTGTGCGTGTGTAGGTTTGTCTAAATATTGGCAAAAAAAAAAAATGGAAAAATAGAAAAATAAAAGGAGATACTTTTTGAATCTACAACACAAATTATGCGTGGAAAAAACAAATACTTGTACAATAAAAAAAAAAACATGATCAACGCCAAAATGCGTAAAAACTTGTTTCTCAATTCTTCACGTGATTTTGTTTGTTTATGTTTCTATTTTTTGTTCTGTTTTATTTTTCTCAAATGCAATATTTTTTGAAAAATTAAATTTTTCATTTGAAATGCATACAACGAACAACTTAAATCACTGATAAACACTTAGAAAAATTAGCTTAATAAATTTTAAGGCAATAACTTTGGCTAACTGACTGGAAATTATTTTAACAATTTATTAACGTAATTTTGCTTTTAACGAGATTAGCAGCCAGAAAACTTACTTTAAGTAAATCAGGTTAAAAAAAAATAGAAAAAATAAACCAAAAGTCTCTGCTACATGCCACATTCACCTGTTGTTTTTGTTGTTGATTGAATTTATATAAAGTTCAACACAAAGTTCTTCAATTGTCAATAAGTAACAATTAAGATGTGTGAAATACTCTCCAAGGACTAAACTCATCCACTCACTCAATGAAATTCATTCAATCATTCAATGTTTAGCAAATAAATAGCCTTAAGGTAGACACAGACTCATGAACAATGTTTGTTTGTTCATTTAATATTTATTCATATGCATCGCTAATTGCTTCTGCCACACGTCTAACATGTCTATAAGTAAGTATGTGAGTTTGAATGTTATTGTATCAATTAAAGATTAATTAAAACTTTAACAAACGACCCGTAAAAGTTTATCGACTTCTCTGTCAGCATGTGGCATGCAGCAACATAAAATAGCAATTTGAGCCAAAACTACATTAGTTAAATGAATATACTTTAATAGTTTGTTTGTTTAGACTGAATGTACGAGTATTTGTATTTCGTATCTTTTGAGTTCAATCTTAGTAAAACAAATATAATATAATATAATATCTTATCATATTAATTTCTAAATATCAACTCAATAGAAGATTTATCTTTATAAAATGATAAAATAGATTAATTTGTTTTATTATTATTATTTTGTTAATTAATCTTAAAAACTAATACTAACAAAGGGGATATAGCAATTGTTGCTGAGGGCTTTGGCTAAGATTAATTTGAAATAGTTCAATTGTTTTATAAAGCAACTCATTATTTTTATAAAATTTATATATATTATATAATTCTTTTTAACTTCGGTTGGAGCGTAGTATGAAGGAATAGAATTCGTTACTCCTTCTACCAATCAATGTTTTCGGTCTGCCCCAGTTTTTCTAACTCTAAGGACGCTTCACAAAGCTGATCTTCAGATTTCTATCGGACCATTGCTTTACACTACTTATGTATATAATGTTTTAACTTATGTGCTAGAGCCATTCAAAGAGAAAATTTAGTATTGCTACCAGAATACCGACGAAATCGTTCGCAAGTCTTTCTTATGAGAAGAAGTACTTGACTTTTTCCAGAATTACGGCTACTGACTATCTCTAAATAGGACGTTACACCACTGATTCGGCTTTGAAAACAATCCAACTGATGAGTCAACTTCCTCAAACCATGGAAATAGAAGCCATCAGAAACCTCTAAATTATGCCAGTGGTTTCGCTGGAATAGACACCAATATTAGATATTATTTTATCGACGGAATCATGGGAGCTCGATGCTTCGCGCAAATATTGTATATATACAGTACTATAAGAACTAAATAGCAATTTATAGTGGATTTTGCATAATACAAATAAAAAAAAGTTGGTGTGTTGTATTATATCTAATGGTTTTTTGCGTTTAAACCTTCTTACCGACTGGATCGAGACCGTTAGGATAGATGCCTCATTATTTGTATGGTTGATCAGTCTCTCTTTTAATAGCGATCGCAACCAAATCAAATGCGAGATCGCGTTCGAGATCAAAACTGCGAATGTACCAAGGGGTACCAATAGCACATCTCAGCACTTTGTTTTGTAATGTTTAGATTTGCTGCGTATTTCTAAGCTGCAACAACCCCATCATTTGAGCACCGTAAGTCCACACAGGTTTTAAAATCTGCTTGTATAGAAGTATCTTATTATGAATGAATAACGATGACTGTTTGCCCAAAACCCAATACATATTTCAATATTTTAATTAAAATTATTAACAACATTTTTACTGCTACCGATTTTTTTTTTTATATTTCATTTTTTTTTTTCACCATTCTTGTTCGAAATTATTTTAATTAAAAGTTATAAGGAGACGATGAACATTTTTTTAAATGAAACGCACTACATTTTTATACAACTAAATACTTGTGGGTTTTCATAGAATTTTTACAAATCTAAGATAAATTTAGAATGTGGAATACATTACAAAAGTTTTAGTTTTAATTTAAGAAAGAACCTATTTGGTTCTTTTTTGTGTGGATTTTTATTTTAGATTTTTCGGATTCTTCTTTGTTTTAAACTTTACTTTATTTATTATCCGATTTCGAAGTAAATAAGTTTAGCCCAAAAAACTAAGAACACTAAGACTCTAATAATATGAGGAACTTTGTTTTATACTAATTATCTTTTTCTTATTTTAGGTTTAATATTTTATATTCTGTCTAAATATTATAAATAAAAATAAATAAATAAAAAAGTATCTAATATACTCGTAATAAATAAATAAATATTTTTATTTTGCATTTTTTTTTTCTTTTTTTCATTTTATAGTCTCAAGAGAAATCATTATTTCCACCTTAAGCATTTAGTATAGTTCACAAGTTTGAACTGTATTTATACATTAGTATATGGAATGAATATACCGATTTGATTTAAATTGTTGTCATTCTAATTAATAAAATCTCACTATATATGCATACGTACATACATCTTCATTAATGAGCTTTCAATTTACAATATACATATACAAAGTTTAAGTTTTAAATTAGTAGTAAGAATTTCCATGAACTTACTTGTTTTCAGTTAAAATCATAGAAAAAAACTCTCAAGTTAATTAAACATTTTATCAACAAATAATCAGAAACTGCTGTCAGTCGGTAGTTTTAAATGGCGCTTGACACTTGGCAAGCTACCAGTTCAAATGGATAATAAAATAGTTTTATTAACTATAAATAATTGGAACGCCCCAACAAATATTTGTCGATAACCACCGATGACAGTTGCTAGTAAAAAAATTGAAAAAATTATAAATAAATAATAAAAAAAACATAAAATAAAACAACATAAAATGCAATTAAAGTTGTCATCAATTACAAAAAATGTTTTCTCTGTTGAAATATTTAGGAAAACAACAACTACAAATGACACTTTATAACAGTGGTTCTTTAACTCCCGCGGGTCTGAGGAACTTTTATGTATTATTGATTATTAGCATAAGTATTTTAAATAAAAATAATTTTAATAAACAAAGAAACATTCGCATGGTTGTTGGATTTACGTCCCAAAAGAACCCAACTAACTCCACGTTTCAGTACAGTTTGCATCGAAATGTTACTATAACAACCTTAACAAAAAACAAATAAAAAGAATATTAACTTTGGCTATGCCGAAGTCGTAATACTATTCACACACCATTTATATCTTCTGTTTCTTGTTTTAGTTCTTGTTTAGTGGCCCGAGGGTCTTGAAACATTAACATAATATCCAAATTTCAGTTCCATAGTACATACATATAAAAAAGTTTTTCTAATAAAAAGAATTTGCATCTGGATTTGTATGGGAAGTAGTTCTCCTAGTGGTCCGCGGGTCAAAACTTACATGGTTAGTGGATAGGGGTCAGTCACTTATAGTATTCAAATTAAAGTTCGATAATACAAATAGTTTTTCTAATAAGAACATGAATTTGCTTATGGATTTGTATAGGAGGTACCCCGTAGTGGTCTGATTCGACCAAATGTATTGCGTATGGTAAAAAGTGCATAATTTCAGCTCTCTAGATCAAAAACTGAGGGACTAGTTTGCATACATACAGACGGACATGACTTAATCAACTCGTCTCGTCGCATTGATCAAGATTATATGTACATGTATACTCTAAAGAGTCTCCGATGTTTCCTTCTGTGTGTTACAAACTTTATGAAAAGTCATAAAAAATACTCTCTAATAATCCACGGACTATATAAGTTTAAGAACTTCTGATTGCTGTAATATACATTCACACTTTAATGAAGTTGATTTGTAAGAATCATAATAATTATCATCCTTCAGTTGTCAATTTCAAGTTGCTCAATCTCAATCCAAGTAGTACTACTCGTATACATACACCCATTAAAGTAACCACCGTTGCCTAGCAAACGTTGAATTTGTAACAACACCTTTGAGTTATGTTGAGGTAAATTGAGTTGAGTGGACTTGAATTCAATTGAATGAATGAATCGTGTCATATCAAAATCGACTTCGAGTTCGAGTAGATTCCAGTCTTTCGTGTCGCAATTGTCATTTTGATGTTTTTAATTGGTTAAATTGTTGTGTTTTTCTTTTCGATTATTATTTTTATTTTAGCGTTTTGGCAATCGTGTTAACGTATGTCTACCATTGCAACCCCAATGAACCCCACTTAGACCCCAATGGCTCAACAAGCAGCAAACCGCAATGACAACATTGAAACAGTTTGAGGCGCCATCGGCGCTTTTTACTAACCAATAATAATGATTTATGAGCCCAAGTCGAAATTTGTGTAATTGCTCGAATGCGACTGAGCACCTTGTTGACATTTCATTGGACAAAACAATAAATTTATTTAAATATTGATGATTTATATTGATGATCGTTAACATTAAAACATTGCATGATGTTACCACATATTAAAGATAATTTGATGAGGTGACAGTTACTCAATCATTCATTTAGGCCAAGAGTCTTCCTAATTTATGAGAACATTTTTAAAAATTATTAGGTAATTAAAAAAATTATCTAATGAGTTTGAAGTAAGGGTTCTTAGATTTATGTATTCCACAGACCTAAAATATTAAATAATTTTTTTTTTCCAATAAATTTATTAAAGAACTTTAAAAACCAACCATCGAATGGGTCCCATAATTCATATATAAATTCATATTTTTCTTGTAACAAAAATATAAACCAATAAAATAAACGATAAACATTATAAATAATAGTCTAATAAAAGAATAAATTTACAACAATTCTTACACAACAAACATGAGTACATATATCCGATGTTGATAAGGTGGCAATACTTTCAATAATCGTTACACAAATTATTGTCATTTCTCAAGATCAAATCATTTGATAAATGGCGAACAACAGCACTTGACTTGTCTTGACTTCATATCACATCACATCACATCATTTCAAATCACTTTAATTCACTTGTCGTTGTTTGTGGCATAACATGGAATGGAAAATGGTTGATATGACATGGGTTTGTTTTTGTTTTTGCTTAAAGTATCTGCAATAAAATCAAATCAAATCAAATTTTTGGGTCACTTTGTAGTGCGTACAAATTGCGTTAGTCTACTTAAGTTAATAGCTACTTTGACTATTTGTCTGTCAGTCAGTCACTCACACACTTATTCACTCAGTCACTCACTCAGTCAGTCAGTCATTTATTTGTTTAGTTAGTTCATAAGTTAATCACTCAGTAAGTCAGTCTGTCAGTCATTCAGTAAGTCAGTCTGTCTGTCTGTCAGTCAGTCATTTGGTCATTGAATGAGTGAGTTACTTACTAACATTACTGCTCTGCTCTGCTCTGCTATGCGTCCATCAACATTCAACAGCATTTATTATTCAGAATACGAAAGTAAATGGATATATTTTTGCGTAATTTCATTCGTTATACATTTAAAATACAAAATGCATAAATCAAAAGCAGCAGCAAATTTTTGTTGCTTGCAACAAATTGCAAAATACTCTACAAAATGAAAAGAAGCGAAAATTAAACACGTTACTAATACTATCATTCTTCATGTGTATGCAAAGTAGATACAAAAAATATGACTACCTTTCACCAATCATTTCATATCAAAATGTTGCATGTGTCTGACAGAATTTAACAAACTATAACTATAGATACACCTACATAGTATTTTTAGATACAATGCACGTAAGTACATATCTGGAAAATTCATACACACAAACATAAGTGAGGATGTGTGGGTGTTGACACACACAAAAATTATTTACATCTACAATATGTATACAGATACTCGTACATTTATATCCGCTTCGATAACTTAATAAATGTCTGTCAATCACTTTGCCTGCAATTGCTGTGTGTGCGATTTAATCTGATTTGACGACATCATTACTGTTGTACTTACTACTTGCTCTTTGTATAACATATATACTACTCGTACATACATATGTCTATCTACAGCTAGTTGGTTATCTGACATCCACAAAATTGGACACTGATAGGATCCCTTGAGATTTGATTCGATTTGATTTGACATTGTCACAAATTGGTTAGCGACAATGTGCTACTAATACTCTGTGGCTACTTTTAGTTACAAATGTACCTATCTCTGATAAATGGTACCCAATATAGTTAATTGGGCAGGCTGCTTTAATGACAATAGACTTACTCATTCATTCATTCACTCACTCACTCACTCACAGTAGTCCGACTAAAATTTTATGAACAACGAAACAATTTCTACCAATACAAAATATTTAATAAATTAACCTTAATTGCCATCATTTGCAATTAAATTAAATTAAATGTTTGCATGCTTAAATGATATTTACATTGTCAACAAAAACAAAAAAAAAAAAAAATTAAATTCATTTACAATAATAATTTTGTTTATATTACAAAGCAAAAATATTTATTTTCCTATTAATTCTAATTTTGTTTTTTTTTTTTTTGATAATTTAATTTTTAAACATTTTCGTAACTTGAGTTACATGAAATATTATTTTGATTATGAAAAATAGTTTCCAAGTAAACAATAATATTGCAATGTATATTTATCTAGCTGGTAATCTATTTAGGTCATTAGGGTGGAGCCTCACACCGTAAGTGAGTACCGTCACTGAACTGTTGGTAGCGGCTGCTGCTTTGATGAATTTCATCACGCACCATGGATATACGTAAATATCTATGTAAATATCTATGTATGATAACGTTACGTACAAACCAGGGGGCCTACGTTATGCGTCGAAGTACCTTATTTTGGCAGACTTGAACTTTCCGTTAGTTGGTGGCAGAAGCGGTGCCCCAGATTTGTATGCCATAACACCAGACAGGAGCCACAACTTGCCTGTAGATTGTCCTCTTATTATTTAGTGACAGCTTACTGGACGGTCGTAATAACCAGTCAAGTCTACGCAGCTTTGCATAACAGCATGCTGTGATTTTTTTTATGTGAGCTCGTCATGTGAGTCGCTTGTCCAGAAACAGACCGAGGTAACGGACTTGGTCCACCTGTGGAATGATACTGGAGTCATATCTGACCACGTCTAAGAGTAAATACACAATTCACTGATTTTTCTGCGTTAATACCAATCTTTCAACGCTTGGCCCAGGCGTGGAATCTCTGCAAATATTTCTGAAGTGAATCTGAAGCTTCTTGGGCATCTGCATAAGAAGCGATAGTGGTTTCATTGGAATTAACTATTGGGATATTTGCCGTGTATAGCGTGTAACGCCGGCTCTAATGTTTCTTATCGATGATAATAGAAAAACATGAAAATTATTGAATCGAAATTATTTTTTGTTTACTTTCAGATATCAAAATGTAAAAAAGGAAAATATATAATTATTTTCCAAGAATCCAATCCAAGCACTCCAAGTCCATAGATACCAGAACACCCATCCACCCATTGTGGTATTATAAATATGCCCCACAACACAATGTTATATGAAACACAAATTCCTTCGAATAAAATACATTTGCCAAATTTAACAAATTTGGAAATAACCGATTATGATCTACGGGAGTTTCTTAAGTACATGCAACGCTATAATGCGAATCATACTCATAACGATATGTTCCATGATGCTCCGGATGAATGTCAAGGTTATTGCCAAGGTGAATTATATCAGTTCTTACGAGCCTACAATGGAGTCCACGGCTATGTTACGTTACTGGTAAGTTATGTTGTTTTTTTTTACAATAAATGTAACCCGTGCGAAGCCGGGTCGAGTACGCTATAGCAAATAAGAAATATTTCCCGAAAGTTCATCTTAATGTGTTAAATGCAGAGCAGAGAATGATCCTTTGGGTACAAACATAGTGCACGCTGAGTCGAAACCAAAGCTAAAGCACTCTAGCACTATGTTTGTACCCTTTGTCTTTTCTTCACCCACTCAATTAAGTGAAGACTGTCAAACCTCAATAATTAAAGATTTAATGAAAGCCAATATCCAACCAAACAATAATAACCTTGACCAATGCCACTGATTTCGAACCATCTCCGTAAAAGGCATAGGTTGTCTATAATTCACTTCTACTTACCAAATCACAATGAACATCGTTAATGTTATAAATTGTTTTTTTTTTTTTTTTTTGCTTGCTTTTTTGACTTGACCTTCTCCAAGTTGGTTTTGATCGACTTCTTCTTCTACTTCCCGGTGGGAAGTTTGCGGGAATATATCACTGATTGATTTTCTTAATGTGTTCCCTATCCAGGCAAATTTTCTTTTCGCAATTTCAGTATTTATCTGTCTGACATTTGTTTTCGACTGTATACTTGTATTTTAAATTTAAATCCTATTTGGATCATTTAGTTACTTGAAGCTTATTTTACACTTATGTATATACTGAACTGCTATTACATATAAACAAAAAATGAGAAAATTTAAGCTTTCTATATTCTACATTAAACAATGAAATCATAAAATAAAATCATAAAAAAAAGTAATAAATAAATCTTTAATTTCTTAGATTAAAGAAATACAAACAAAATTCATATTTAATTGCCATAATTTTTTTATGATTTCTTCTATTCAACAAAGTTCATCATTCACTAAATTTTAAGGTTTAATGAACTTTAGGTACATATTGTAGTATAATGAACTGATTTCACAAAATACTTTAATTCAATATATTCTTCATTTATGAACAACCTCAGCAGCCTTTGTCGGCCACCAAACACCAAAACCATCTGTCATATCACAACTCTAAAGGCAGTTAACTTCAAATCCAATAAATATTAAAAGTCATTGCTACAATAAGTTAAACTTTTACTTGTTTATTTGTTTACTTGTTGACGAAAATCCATTTTGCCCATTAGTGTAAATAATTGCATTGAAGTAGCTTTTCATTTTTCCTTCGCATTAATACAAAACAAAATTAATAGGTTCACCAAGTATATCGTACATACTACAATGCAGGACCATATACAATACCATACACAATACTACAATTATATTCTATTGTACTCGTACTTATGAGTTCAAAAATACAATAAGAACAACAAGTTGCCTTTCAAACGATATGAAATCAAAAAAGCCAACCAACCAACTAAGAAAACACAAACCCATCCACATGGATTTGGTGTCTAACCAACTAACCAACCAACGAATTTTTACTTAAAGCAACTGAACTGAACTTAATTCAAGTCAATATTAACTTTTTGTACTTTGTTTTCTGACAAATGAATGCTTTCAGCAATACATTTTTCCTTTTTTTCCACTTTATGTATCAAACACAATGGAAACAGAATAGAATCTTTCTTCGAAGCACTTTTACAAAGGATATAAAGAGTGAGTGCCATATAGCTAATATTGTACAAAGAGAACAGAGCAGAGTATTGTCATCATATTTTTGCTGTTGCTGAAATAAAAAAAAAAAAAATATGAAATGAATAATAATAGAATAATTTAGTACACAAAGCGTACAATATTTTTCATTATTTTATATTTCAAACTTGTAAATTTCTCTTACGCCCAGTTAAACTCAATGTAGGACTCTATTAAAAAGAGAAGAGGGTGGGAGAGGGAGCGAAGAGTGGGCTTAAGTATACATTTTTGCATTGTGTTAATTAGAAAGTCAACTTATTATAATTTCAAAGCTAAAAATGAAAGTGAAAGACGGAGAAAGAATAAACCAAGGAACCAAGGAAGGGGCGAAGGCAGTTTATGCTGTTTAAAAATATCTCAAGTAATTTATAATTTTTAATAATTCTCCCTCAATTTTTGTAGAAAATCTTTATTCATTAGCAGGATCTTTATATGACTTTCTTCTTTACGCTTTAATAACTTGTCTGACTTACTTTTCTTACTTCTTTGTGTTTCCTTTTAATATTTTTAACTTTTAAAGTTTGTTGAGAAGCCACAAATTACTTTAAAATAACAAAACTGTAAATTTTAAGAAAATATGCAAATAAAGAAAAGTATTGTATAAGATTGCGAAAAAGTAACGGCCGGTCACCTTTGCCAAGACTCCCAAAGAGTTTAAGAAGCGTAACTAATAATAAGATAAATGATGTTAAAGGAAACATCCAAACAATAGAAAAGAAAAGAAAAGCTCAACGAAACTAAATAAAAAAACAAAAAAACAGGATCAGAAATACTTAGTAAAAAGAGAAAAAAAAAATGGACAAACCTTTTAACGAACCTTATGGAAAATTTCAGATTTTGTTAACCGCAAAAAAGGATTTCATCGGTTAAAAGGCAACACAATAAAATACATGAATATTTTAACTAAACATGAACATTCTTAACATATGTATGTTGTCTTGACCAAGTGATTGTCTGTCTATCTGCCTATTTGTTCATTTATCTATCTAGTATCTATTGATGGTAGCCAGACACATATACAAACAAATACGTACCTACATAAGTGTCAGAACAAAAAAATAACAAAAGAAATGAAAAGAAGCAAACGAAAAAAAAAAAATTGGAAAAAATCATATAAAATAGTATAATACATGAACGCTCATAAATACTAATAAATACATAGACCTGATGTACATACACACACACACACACACACACACTCACATACTCAGATCCAAATGAAATTGAAAAAAAAAAGAATGTAAAACAACAATCCCCCCACCAATACAAAACCAAATCGGAACAAATAAATAAATGAAACATTTGCGAAGTGATTGAAATAGTAAACGGACTGTGGCAGACTTATAAGCGAACAATATACGAATTGATATACACATATGTAATGATAAAAGATATTCACTCTATTGTATCTATATACATATGTATGCAATGTGTAGGTTGTATTATGTTACATAAAATACATATAAAAACTTCTCATATTCTATACTATAAGCATATTATTTCTGTATTAACTCATGCATTGATTGTTTCTCTTAATTGAACAGATTTGTATCTTTGGAACAATTGCAAATATCCTTAATATTATGGTGCTAACAAAGAGGGATATGGCAAAAGCACCTATCAATAAGATACTCAAATGGCTAGCTGTTGCAGATATGTTTGTGATGATTGAGTACATACCATTTACATCGTATCAATATATTTATATGAAGCCAGGTAAGCCAGTGTCTTAATTAATTCTCTACTACTGGAATATCTTCATTCACTGATTCAATCCATTTTGCATTGATTGTTTATTCATTAGGTGAAAAGGACTTTAGCTATATGTGGGCTGTCTTTATACTTGTTCATATGCATTTTACTCAAATACTGCACACAATATCGATTGGTTTGACAGTTACTTTGGCGATTTGGCGTTATGTGGCAATAAGGTATGTGTATGTGTATATTTAGTATTATACTTTATGCTTTCTTTATATTAATTTTATTTTTAATTATTATTATTTGCTTATGCATGTATCCATATTGCAAAAATGTTATACTGCATTGTGATATTATTATTATTATTGTATTGTAAATTCTGCTTTACTTAATTGGATCGATCGCTTATGTGTATTTTATATTCTAATAATTCAGTATTCTAATCTCTGCAGTCATTTTAATACTTTTAACAAGTTATTTAATTCTTAATTAGAATATATTTACACATATATATTTTTATTCAATTAAAAATTATTGCAGTATTAAATTATTGAAAATATTTATCTTTAATTTAATGGCAAATTATATAGAAATATTTTCTAATTAACCATTTTTTGATGTTGTATTTTGTTCAAAGGTATCTTTTTTAAGCTTCTTTGCATATTGTGATATTTAGTACGAGTATATTTCGTACTAAGTATATTGTGTAAGGGTTCTTTAAGGTCAATATTTAAATATAGAAAATCTGTACACAATTTTCATTGATTTTATTTTAGCTACTGTCTTAGAGACATCAATCTGATTATTTAAAATTCATCATATAAATGAATAATTGAACTCCAACTATAATATAGTACTTCAATATTATTACTAACAAACAGAAATTTTACAAATATAAATCTTTTTAAGGGCCTGGACAGAGTCATTTCTGTTGAAAGGCTTACAGCTACTTAGTTCATTTTCTTGACTGACTTTGTCTTTCTTATTATAATTGATATTTGTGCCATTTTTCAACAATAAATTTTGCTTTATTATTTTTTTTTTTTTTTGGATTGGAAAACCTTTGTGACAAGACTCCTTCCTCATTGCAATTGGAATTTAAATCTTTAATTCACAATTGTGTGATAATTTTTGCCTCTAGTACAAATGATTCGCCATCAAGGGTTCTTGACAAATCTGTACGCCATCCCTATAGTACACGTATTAACTCATTGTTATACGTACTTATATATCATAAATTACTTATGTGATGCAAAACTTTGCCTTTTGTAAATGACATAAATTATTCAGTAGAACTTGACTTAATTTGTTTCCTTACTACATTTATAAACAATGCTTTCATAAAGTAACTATTAAGTTATTTTTATTTTCCTTTGCATAATAATTCATTGGTTGCAGAGACTTTCGGTTCTGTTAGTCAGTAAGGTATCTTAATTATGTATTTTTATATGTACACAGACAAAGTATGTATGTAGTTAAAATTAATAGGAACAGAAATTAAAAGTATGCATTCATGTATAGCATTTACTTCATTTATACTTATTTGTAATTATTTTGGTAAAGTTTTCTTTTGAGAGATTATAGTACTAAGCTCGATTAAAGAGTTGGAGTTTTTAAAGATTTTATTTTTAATATTTGTAATTGCAGAGCATGATGTAAGTCGTAAGGTATGTGCTCTTAATTTATATTTATGATTGATTGATAATTTGGAGTTTAAGTAATGTTACTGGGCTAGTTTAGTATGCCGTAAACGAAGTTTTAATAATTTAATTTGATCAGATCGGTTTACATTTCCCTGAATTATTATTGCATTTGATTATATTGTTTTGTAGTTTATCAAATATGTAGTTTGGTATTTAAATATTTCTATATATCTATCGGATTGATATTTTGGGGTAACATTAGTAGCTTTGACTGTTTCATCAGCTAATTTGTTTCTTTTTATATTTGATTATATGAATGACCCGAAATGAGGACCAGATTGACTGCCTCCACAAACATTGAATTCAACAATTTTATAATATACTAACAGACTCGGCCACGCGGTTCTGTGGCTCAATGAAAATACGTTGAATTAATATTATATTAAAGTATTGAATGCAGGGGAAATAATTTTCACTCATAAACAAAAAAAAAACGTTTTAGAAATACATAATTAAATGTATTAATTTGCTTAATTGATTTAATATGGAAATCGAAGCAGGGCGTCATCTATTGATTTATTGCCCAGCATAGATAACGTAAAATGTTGAAGTGTTGGTGAATAAACTCATTTTCAGCGCCTATCTATGAAAAATTTATGGAACTTACAAAAAAAAAAACATGTAATTTGCATTTAAAAAATATTGAGTTCATTAATCGAGATAAAAACTATCCTATTTTTAAATCTGCACCGATTTACATACAGTATAAAATATTCATCAAGATCGGTGCAGTAATTTCGAAGTCCATTGGTGACAAACAGTTTGACACGATATTGAGTAAATTGAGTTTCAATGTTATTATAATTAATCGCTTCAAAACACGCATTTTGACAAAAAAAAAAAATATATAGATAGATAGGTTTTGAAATAATCGCGTTCAGACAGACAGACGCGGTTGGGAGACTATTGTTGTATGATTTGTAAGGATAACGACGATGCTTAGTATAGAGAGTGGGTTTCTCATCAAAAAACTGCGACAAGTGATTTTCATTCGCCTCTCTTGAAGCCAATTTTACGTGAGCAAGAAAGCGTTACAGAGATCGGAAGAAATGGTAATGTGACGGTGCGATGTCTGGACTGTATGATAGATGCATCAAAACTTCCCAACAAAGTTCTTTCAATTTTTTCCGGGTCGTCAAAGATGCGTGCAGTGCTATCGTGCAATGACCAGTTAAGACGCCTATCAATGTTCTCTATAACAGATTCAGCGAATTGTCCACTATAACCATTACACATGGCTTTAGCTATTCTGCATTTGTTAAGATTTCGGCACCTATCCATCGCTTTTTTTCTTAAAGCGCATTTCTGGATTGTTGTACATATTATTGAGTGGCATCATTCCTTCGCTTATTTCATAACTTGGTAACCTGCAACCGTTTTTCGCAATTTCGTCTGTGAGAATTGATAGTCGTGTCTATACATACAAGTTCCGCAGCCATTCTTGCAGCGAATAGTTCCGCCTGGAATATGCTGCAGTAATCCGGAAGCTTGAATGATTTTTCAATTTTCAGTTCCGCGCAGTACAAACCAGCTACAACTCCTCCTTCTTTCATTTTCGAGCCATCTGTTATAGGTTTTGCATTCTATGCCTATACCCATTAGCCAACCATCCTTTTCTATAAAGGCTTTTATTTCCTTTCCAGAATCCATTTTCGGAACCATATACATAGTCTAGTCGATTGATGAATTCCGGGTCTAAAAGAGAATTGCCCTATTGCACATATCCTTATTGCGGATTTTGGCGCTTTGTTCTCTATAGTGAGATCAATTGGCGGTACATTAAGAATAGATATAATGAACCAATCTCAATACAATTTTTTCCAATGATTAACTGATTCGTTAGCTGTGAAACAAAAAAAGAGTTATCAGATGGAACGAACCGTATAAAAGTTATGACAATTCAAAGTCAAGTGAATAGGAAAAGACCGCGTATTTTTTTGCTCAACCAAATAAATTGTGTTTTTGTACCAAAGAAGGTAAAAGTGTTTTTATGTGTGAATCCCATCTATATTTATTATTTTTAGTTAGCAAGAATTCTTATTGATGAGACTGAGAATTTAGATGTTATTGTATGCGATGAGACACATACAGTTTGGCTTACAAATGTTAGCTTTTCTCTAGTGATGGAAATTCGTGTAAAAATAAGCACCAATATTCATTATTATGATAAGAGAGGTTGCCAAAGTAACTTTATTTACATAATTTAGCTCTTATTATTAAATACGTAATATAAGTAATATTACAATATTTTACTATGCAGCATAGAATTTCTCACTTTTGCTTTTTTAGCTTTAATTTTAGCTTCAAACATTGCTTATTACTTACTTACTTTGTTACTTTGATGTTTATGGTTTATGTATTTTCAACAAAGAAATATGAATCCAAAATTTCATAGATTTGCTTGCAGCAAAAAACTGTTTTTTATATTTATTTTATTCAAGACAATAGATAATATTACCATATACCATACACCATACACCATAGTGATACTAATTTATATAGAAGTATTGTATTTTGTAAAATGTTTATAACAATGCTGATTGGCTGTTAATAATACGCAATATGTATAACATGTGCAAATATTTTTGGTTTCTCTTCCCATTTTTCTTTTTTTCTTTTTTTCGTTTCCTGAATTAGCCGACTATTTCCCTCTTTACTTCGCAGACACCCAAATGGCGGAGTAGCTACATTTCTGCTTTCGCACTGTAATGAAGCAATTATTTTTCCATTCATCATTTCGCCTATACTTTGCTGTCCAACATATTTTGTGTTTAAGGTACAAGAACGTTATGTGAGTGATAGCATTGAGCCTTTGTATCATGTTGATGCCGATAAAGATACAAAACTATACAGGTGAGTAATGAGCACACATAGAGATACTGTATGCTACAATCAATCCATGCATTTTCATTGACAGAATCAACTTTTGGATACATTCAGTTTTAATAAAATTATTACCCTGCCTTGTATTGACTGTCATCAGTTTCATTTTGGTGCGAGTTCTGTGTGAGGCTTCAAAACGACGTCTTAAGCTAAAGGACTATAATCATTCGATAAAGAATAGCATGCAACAATTAACAACTGAGACTAAATCAAAAAGGTTAATATTCTAGTTGTGTAATACAATCTCTAAAATCTCTAAATATCATTTGTTTAATCAATTCTTAGGCCACCACGTTGTGATCGTCGTAATGATCGTACAACAATGCTACTCGTTGCCGTCCTTGTACTATTTTTGATCACAGAATTTCCACAAGGTATTCTTGGCTTATTATCTGGTATCCTAGAGAAGTGTTTCTTTGCCCGTTGTTATCCACCATTTGGTGAGCTTATGGATTTGCTGGCACTGATTAATGCCGCCATTGGTTTTGTTCTTTATGGTTTGATGTCGAAACAATTTCGTACAACATTTAAGTCGCTTTTCTTCAAACGTCATTTTGGTAGCATTGAAATGACTCGTCTGACTCGTGTAACGACAACTTGTGTCTAGAAAAGGGCCATGGACGCGTCCCAAGACGCGACACCAATGCAACCAAGAACTAAGCGATTAATTAAGGTGACAACAACAAATGTCACTGTAGAAATTCAACAACATTAACAAGCAAAATTCTCTTTCATTTTTAAGCTCTTGTGATTTGAATTAAAAATAAAAAACATTTACTATTATATACATATACATACAACAATACATACACATTCTCTCTCTCTCTCTCTCTCTCTCTCTCTCTCTGTATCACTATAATAATCAAATTCTGTCTGTTTCTTATTATGAGGCTTGAGACGAAAGGATGAGGAGCAGAGAATCTGTGAAGTGTGAGAAGTGCCATTTATATACAAAAAATAATAAATAAATAAAAAACATAATATTAAAAAAATCTAATTAAATATTCATTTTATACATAAAATTTAAATGTAAACTATTAAATGTAATTTTACTTAAACAAAAATAAAAACTAAAAACCAAGTTTTTGGTATAAAATTTTGTTTAAGTTTTTTTGTTTTTTTTTTTATTATTAAACTATAGTATAAGTATTATTAAAAAGTATTTTTAAGGATTTCCATTTGATGTTTTTAAGTAAGTGTAAGTGAATAAAACTTTACAAAAACAATAACGAATTTTATGGTTCCAGATACTTTTTTGAATTAATAAATGTATTATTGTAAATTTATTAAGTATACAGTATACATTAAGAAGTTGTATAGATGTTTATTGATGTAAAATACTATTCATGTATTTGCGTGTGTGTTTGTGTATATTGCAAATTAAAAATCTTTTCAATAGAATTTAAATCATGTCAACCAAGAACAAATGGCAAAGGAAACACAGAGAGCCCCTGAAAATTCAATTGCCGTTTGTTGTTGTATATTTTTGCTTGACGTACTTCATACTACATATATACAAATATACAAATTTATTTATAATGGAAACAATTAATAAACAGATAAATAATGTTTTAAAAAATATTAAATATTCGCATTAAATATACGCATTAAGTATACACATTAAGTATACGGAATGTGGTAATGTCTACAAAGAGAAGATGAACAAGTGCATTAATGACCTCTTTAGCCTTGCTGCGTTAATTGTTGATGTACAATACTTTCATATTGAAATATGATGAATAATTAATTCATCAACAATAAGTAAAATATTGTAAAACATGAAATTAAAGTTAAGTCAATAATGCATTCATTAAATCATTATAATGAAGGATAATAAACGTGTTTGTTTAAACATAATGAAAGTGATGTTATAATAATAATAATAATAATTATAAATTCCTGAATAAACAATAAATGTTTTCCCGTATAGTAACAAAAAATCCTTATAGTATTGTATGTATACTAATTGTTTGTTGTTGTCATTTATTGTTCTGATTTGACTCGACTCTTGTCTTCTTTTAATTCAATTAACATTTACATTAACAACAGCATGGATATCAAAAGGCATTTCACTTTGGGTAAGTAGTGTCATATCTGTCGATGATGATGATGTCGATTGTTTTTCTAGTTGATTCGTTGCTGTTGCTGTGCCTTCTTCCTTCGTCACTGACGTCATAATACTCTCCTCATTCGGCATTACAGTTGGATTTTCATTATCAAGGAGTAGATTGCTTGTTGATATTTTCAATAGACTTTTTAATTTGGTTGCTTGAAATTTATACTAAAATTGGAAATATTAAATTGTTAAACATAAAAAAAATTAACACCAAAATATACAATGAACAACTACTTGTTTTTTATTTTGAAAAATTTTGAAAAAGCTCTCAATAAGCTACCAATCGATTCAATTGATTAACCATCATCATCACTATCATCATCACCAGCACCGCCTACTGCATAAAGCCATTGTGTGCGGTATTTTTGGGCTTCACTTACTTCTGTGGGCAGCAATAATTCCTGTGAACTGCTCGTAAAGAAAACATATTGTTCAGCTGCTTGCGCATATCGTCCAATTTCATAGCAAAATAAGGCAAAATTCAAATGAACTAAAGGATTACGAGAAGTCCCAATTACCGCATTCGATTTTTGAGCTATTTGACTGGCACGTTCAAATGTAAGGTATGCATTTGCATTGTCTCCCAGTTTACGTAAGCACACTACAAAGAAAAAAAAAATATAAACAAAGAAAGGAAGACAAAATGGATCCAACTACAGTAGAAAAAGTATTCTTGGACTGAATTTAGAAAGAAAACTATTTCTTTTAATCATATCATACAATATTCTTTAATTTAAATCATTTTAATTGGCACTGATTTGTGTCTAGATTCTTACTTTTAATGAACTCTGAAACTACCTACGACGGTTCAAAATCTTTTTATAGAATTTACCGCACTCAGTTGCTTAGGAAATCTTACTATATGTTACACCAAGTGTGAAGGACATTACAACCACATCACAGCAATAAAATAAAGGAAACATTAACAATCACAAAACAAAAAAAAAGAAAAACAAAAAAAAACTAATAATAATAATGAGCAATTTGTAGAATAAAAATGTCACTTAGAACAAACTAAGAAACAACAAGGAAAATATAAAAAAAAAAAAATTCCAAAACAATAGAAACAAATAAAACATAAAAATTAGCCAAGTGTGAGTCGGACTCGCACACGGAGGGTTCCGTACCATCATACAAGATTTTTTGCTTAAAATATTAAATTATGTGGATATTTAACAGCATAAAAGTATACTACAATTAACAGCTTAAAAGCATCAAAAAAAAAAAGTATACTATAAAAAAAAAAAGTTAAACAAAAGGTAAAATTAAAGAACAATGCTTCTAAAAATGTGTATTTTTAGTACCTACTGCGTATTATAGTTATCTCTAGGATGTCAGCTTGGCGCAGGCCCTAAATATATTTCAAATTATATAGTAGAACAAACAATGATTGTTTAGTAACATTTTATCAAAAGTTCTCAGTTTCAATTGACTTCTTTTGTGTGAAGTATATTCATGATTTGTTGAAATAATTTTCTTTTTATTTTATTATCTTGTCTTTTATTTTTTGTTTTCGTCATTTTTAGGGTTCCGTACCCATAAGGAGCTAACGGGACCCTATTACTAAGCTTACGATGTCCGTCCGTCCATCTCCTGCTCTATCTCATGAACCGTAATAGGTAGAGAGTCGAAATTTTCACTGAGTGTGTAATTCACTTGGATGTAGAACGACAAATACTAAAACACATTTTTAGCAACATTGTTCTTTAATTTAACCTTTTGTTTAACTTTTTTTTTTATAGTATACTTTAAGCTGTTAATTGTAGTATAAATTATGTTTATATTTAATAGCCTAAAAAAAGTTGTACGATGGTACGGAACCCTCCATGTGCGAGTCCGACTCACACTTGGCTGATTTTTTGTTATTTACTTTTAGGAGTTGGAGTAGGAGTTGAATATCCCAAATCTCGAGAGCGGTGACACATATCAAAACCAAAACTATCCTATGTTCAATCCGGGAACCAACCATACACATTCACAAAATTTCAATGCGATCAAATGAACGGTATGGCAGCGCATAACATACAAACAAACAAAACACTGATTTTTATATGGATATTAGAAGAAAAGATGTATGGAATAGAGAACTGATTCCTGAACTCAAATTTTCGGTTTTTCAGCTACAAAATTTGTATATGCTAAGGTCTATAATAACTTGTGTTCATATTATACTTACTTATATGTACTACTAATATATAAGTGTAGGGTACAAGGACATTCACAATGAACTTGTATTGTATTTCTTTACTTGGTGCATTTGTTTTGGTTATTGTTTTGTGTGTTGTTTCTGTTATCTGTCGTTGCTATTCTTAATACAAATTTTGACTTACATCCCAAAAGCATATAGCACTCGGCATGTCCTCGCAAGTTTATGGCCGCGGCAAGCGTGTGAAAAGCGCTGGCGTATTGTTGAGCTATGAATATAAGAATGATGAATATAAAATAGAATAGAGAAGAGTAGAGTGAAAAAATGGAAACAAATAAAAAGAACAAAGTTGAAAGTGAAACAAATAACAATTGTTTCTTTGTTTTTTTTTTCTATTTATATTTGTTTCTTTTAACAAAAAAGAAAAAAAAAAACAATAATAAATACGAAAAGAAACATTACTAACTCAAAAGCATTCTCAGTACTAACTGCTCACTCAAATGATAAATATAAAAATAATAACAACAATAAGAATTACAAAGTGAGAAAGTTATTGATTGACCTCTTAGGAATCAGCTTCATTTTTCCGTTTGATCAATTATATTTCAACAAATTTATTCATTTATTTTAAAATTATGCCAATTTAAAATATGACAGAAAATATAATTACCGTGATTCAATGAAGCATCATATTCCAATTAACTTCAACCTTCACCATGTTTTTGCACATATTATTTGATTATTATCAATTTAAATCAAAATGTGAATTTTAATTTTGACTACTTTTTATTACATGGATAAGCAACCCATAAATAAATACTCAATGGTTATATATATATGTACATATATCAAAAATGAAACAGTCCAATTTTAGGATAAGTTGTGAAAATGGACAATTTTCTCTTTACAAACCATGTGTATACTTGGTCTGTTAAAAGAGTAAGGTGAATTGTTAATTTTCTCGGTCCACGTGTTATCGATTTTCAATTTTTTTATGTTTTTTTATTATGTTGGTACACATGTCCCGAATATATGTTGGCATAAGACACTTTGGTATGCTTGGTGGTTTTTTACTATCGAAAAAAATGATCCAAAAAATCTGTATATTAATTTTTGTGTGAAAAATATAAATCAAGTGTCCCGAAGAAATTTAAATGTAGACTGTGACCAATGAAAACATTCAAATTGTGAAGAAAATTGTTATAGAGAGTCGACAAAACACTATTAGAGAAATTTCTAAGGATGACGACATATCAGTTGGTCTTGAAATGTATATAGTAGGTGGATATGGGTCTTACACTTATAGTGTCCGAATCAAATCGATAGTACAAAAAACAAAACAAAAAAAACTATTAAGAACATACATTTTGGATCAGGTTTTGTAAGGGAGATACTCGCCCTGGTGGTCCGATTCGGTTAATTCCGACAAATGTACTGCGTATGGTGAAAGGAGGAAGTTTCGTACAATTTTAATTCTCTAGCTCAAAAACTGTGGGACTAGTTTATGTCTCCTTCTGTGTGTTACAAACTTCATGACAAACTTATAACAATAATCGATAACACGTGGACCAAGAAAAATAAAAATTTTATCTTACTTTTTGAACAGACCAGGTAGAGTATTCTTCATACGTTATAGTATAAAATGAATTTTGTATAGAGACTATCCCTTCCAGTAATAGGAGTCTGAGTTCTGAATTATACGAGTATTACCATTCTCCTCACTGCATTCACCATTTCCATATAATTTATAGAGTCTATATGCGTTACAAATGTCAAGGTCAATGTATCATATAATACCTATTCATATTCACTAATATAAAAATATTTTTAAATATTAAGTGTTGTTTTCTTAAATTTCAATTTACAACAAATATTTATTATGATTATGATTTTTCATTGAATAACCATAATTCCATCATTCTATTTTTAACTAAGTATTATTAAAGTGTATATATTTGTATTATTGGAAAAGTGCCTAAAGGCAACAATGGCAATATTGATGTATTTACTTAACATTTTTTCCCGAAGTGTTTATTTTGAAAAAGTACAATATTCACGATTTAAATTTTTGAACATAAACTAACTTGACTAGGCAGAAAAAGCAACTGACATTGTTTACAGTATGAGAAGAAATGAATGTGTTCGTGTCTTGTAACCAAGGACACAGCTAAAGGAAATTACTTTGGGTCTAAGTGTCTATGAATGCTGTAATGTCGCCATTTTGACTGACTGCCTGCCTGCCTGCTTTGGTGTCTATCTATCTATTTATTTATCTATCTTCCTTTCCATCTATCTATATAGCCATATATATGTATATATATCTATATACTTATCTATTTATTTATTTATTTATCTATCGGTGTGTTGTCTGTTTGACAGTCTGTTTCTTTGTCTATGTTAATTGAAGTTTAGTAAGCAAAAATGTTTTCTTATTTTTGTCCTATTAATTGCCAAAGCAGCCAGCATGTTTTCGTAATACTTATTGTTAATGGCGCACATGGCTCATTTCCGGTTGCTTCGGCGCCAAATTCTACTTACATGCAATTAAAATCAAACTGAGATTATATAAAGCATTGTAATTCAACGGTGACAACCAGATAGCCTTACGCAAAGAGGACACAGCCTGCAAAAATACAATAGAAAAAACACACACGCACCGGTTGAGTATTTTTGTTTGTCTCTAATTTACATATTGAAGGATAAATGAATTTTACCACAATAAATTTGTGCTTTTTAAAGAAACACAAGCCAATGTTATTCCATAATTCTGCAATTTCTGGTTTAGAATCAGCGATTTCACTGTATTTACTTAAAGCGCCATCGATATCGTTGCGTGACTATCAAATTCATTAAAACATGAAGAAAATTCCAAAAAAATCTTTTATGTTATGTACTTCTTACCTGTAAAATTGCACCAAATGCCAACAAACCCTTTGAGGAATTCTCATTAATATTGACAACTTCTAGTAAACGGTCATGGGCTTTTTGCGAATCGTTAACTTTTAAATACAAAACACCGATTTCGGTTAAAACTTCATCGTTTTCTGGTGAAAGCCTTCAAGTGTAAAATCCATAAATTCCATAAGTCATACATACTGTTTATCTACATTACTTTACTTTACTTACTGCAAACAATTTTCGAGTACCTCAATTGCTTTTAGATTTTCCTTCTCTTTGCGATATATCGAGGCTAAACGTACAAAACTCTCTAACTTTTTTCCACATTGTACAGCCTTCTCAAAATATGCTTTTGCTTCTGCCTGCTCACGTTGTGTTATCTCAACTTGTGTTTGTCCAACTGCCGAACGATGCAACAATTCACCAATAAAGTGGTAAATCTCATGGTCCTCACGTGGTGAAAGTTGTTCGGCATCTCGGAATACTCCAAGTGCTTCATTGAAGCGACCCATTGCGTATCTATTCAAATTTAGAACAAACAAAAGAGTCAATAACTTCAATTACAACGAGTACCTAATACCATTCACATAAACATGTTATAATTATAATTAGTCAAATTTTTTTTTTTTTTTATATTATCCGCTTTTTTATTTGAAAAGTTTGAAATTGCTAAACTTAAGAAATGAAAAAGTTGTTACCTTTATGGATTTATGAATAGAACTCTAACTATTGTCTCAAAACATTGACAAACAACTCATGAAAATCAGAATACCATTCTTAAAATCATTCATTGAATGAAGGCGAATTCAAAGAACCCATAAGCATCTTATGCAAAGTGTTTTCGCAAAGCAGAAATGGTGAAACCAAATTGATGCACGTGGCAGCATTTAGTTTAGGAAAATATTTTCAAGCCAAGGCCAAGGCAGCTCAGTAAATCTTTCGCTGCAAATGATTCTTTTTATTGTAAAAGATTGTGCCTGCATAACAAGGGAATCTAACTCTTTTTGGAACTTAATTATTAAATATGTTAGCTTTTAAATATTTTATAGGATTTAAATTATCATCGATTATCGATTAACTCCGTAAAACATGAAGTTGAGAAAAATGAGGAAATAGTTTAAATTATTTTTTAAAATTCCTGTTAAATTGTAAATTATTAACGATGGCCAAAAGTCACGCCAATTTCGTCATTGGTCCGATGAATAAAGTTTCTTTGCAATGCTGTGCTTTGAAGTTCGCAAAGTAAAGTAATTTTGACAAAGTTGTTTGAACCACTTGAGCCGCTTCTAAGTAACCTTTCTGGCACCACTGGAATATCAAAGCAATTCCTAAAAAACATACGAAAATACAATTTTTGCTGACAAGTGACTTCTTTTGGTGCTACAAACACTGTCTTTTTATACTCTTCACGCAGTAAATAGTATTATAAGTTAGTCATGAAGTTTGTAACACACTGAAGGAGACATCAGCGACGATACGAGTTGATCCAACCATGTCCATCAGTCTGTCTATATGTATGAAAATTACTCCCTCAGTTTTTTGAGCTAATGAGCTGAACGGAGCTTTCTTTTTAACATACGCAGTACATTTGTCGGAATCAGCCAAATCGGACCACTAAGAGGGATACCACAACAAATACAAATACAAACCGGGCCCAAATGAAAGTTCTTATTAGAAAAACTTTTTTGTTTTTCATACTATCGACTTGAAATATGAACACATAAGTTTCTGACCGATATCCAACAACCATATAAATTTCAAGACCATCGGACTACTAGCAGGGGCGTGAAGAGTATTACAACTTCGGCATAGTCAAAGTTAGTCTTTTTTTATATTTTTATTTTCGTTTCCCTCTTTTTTTTTTTTTTTTTTTTGGCGTTGGAACAGACTCTGGTTATGCTACTAGCATAGCATATACATAGGAGACAATAAAGTGTTTTGGCATTAAAATTTAATAAAATTTAAAATGTGAAGTTAATCGATTTGATAAGTGAACCATTCTTTTGTCTGAATGGTCAACTTTTCATCACTTAACATGGAGATAAACGATTACATGAATTTGGGTTCTTTATTTTTTTTTTTTTTTTTTTTTTTTGTTCATCAAAAGCTTGGAATGTTGGATCTATTAGAAATAAGTATGTATATGTACATGAAGAGCCTTTCCTTAATTTCTTTTGTTGCTATTTCATTAATATTTTGCCTTCTTCCCCCATTTACTTACAGAGTTTTTCCAATTTCCTTATGATTCTCGATATTATTCGAATTTAGTTTCAATGCTTTTTGTAAATTACGCAATGCATCGATGTTATTGCCTTCGGCACGGTCAATTAAACCCTGCAGGGAAAAATTATCCAATTACATTGAAAAATGGAAAAAATTATATAAAAGTGATAAAATATACCTTCACAAAATAAAGATATTCCGGATTCAAGTGACGATGAAGTTCTCGTTCAATGAGCCGACGACAACGTTGAAAATCACGACGTGCATAGAAAACATGCAACAACCAATCAATATTCGCATCGCTTGGCATTTTTGGTTCTTATGTTAATGCAATCAATTTCCATCATAGAGAAATACAGAAATTTAGAGTAGAAAATGGAAAATTTATTAAAATTATAAATTAAGCGACAATTAATAGTACAAACCTGGTTTAACTACAACCAAACTCGGTAATCTTATGACGCTGCCATTACAAATAATTTCATCTTCACCCGTCATTTGCCTGAGGGCTTCTGCTGTTCTTGTTTTTTGTTTTTGTTTTTTTTTTTTTTCAGTCAACACCACAAATTTTTATTCGGATAATCGTCGTGAAGTTTTGTTTTGTAGAGTTTCTATTTAATAAATTTCTCACCCAAAATATTCAACAACAACAATTTGGTTTTGAAGTAGAGTAGAAAAAAAAAAGAAAAAATTCCCATTTCGGAAACCAAAACAAAATGGTTGCTCTTGACAACGCGTTTCCCTTATAGTTTTGTGGAGAATTCAATTAGAGTAAACAGCAACCTTTTAGTTGTCAGTTTTAAGTTCATCACACATACTTATGTATGTTTAGAATCAATCCAAAATAAATTGCAAATAGATTAACTTGTAAACTTAAACAAGTTTTTTTTACCAATAATATTGATACTAATGACACAATTGAAAACCAATAAAAACCACAAACCATCAATGGACATAAAAAATAAAGGAGAATTTCTGGTATTTTAATTAAAATGAATGAATGAATCAACCAAGGAAACTAGTCTCAACCTTTTTTAAAATCTAACCGATCGATTGACCGGCAAACAAACCGATTTTGTTGCATTTATGAATAAACATTTGTCACGGTTGTTGTCACTCGTTGCCGCCAAAAGAAAAGAAATGACAATAACAATTTGAAAATAAAAAACAACATCACTTATTACAGGCAAACAACTGTGACAGCTACTACTACGTGTACCTACCTAAATGTATCATATAATCACTCAATTCACACCAAAAGCAAAACAACAAGAGCAACAGTAAACAATACTGTGATCTGTGATTTGTCTATTTTTTTTTAATTTTTTGATTTGTCGAAATGTTGTTTTGTCGCATCCTTTTGTGGCGCGTAACATGATCGTGATCTCAATTTCTATTGCCGTCAACATAAGTACATACTATATATTTGGCCAAAACAGGCTTAACCATGGCTAAAATGATTATTATCATACATAATACGTACGTATTACGTACATACACTATGTATGTTTTGCGTGTGGTTTTCCAACGGAACCACAACAAATTCAGTTTACCAACATTTGGGTTTCCTTATGTGATATTGCAACTTATACAATACAATATTTCTAAACATTTTTAGCAAAATTTACCAAATATGTATGGTATATTTAGCCGATAAAAACGGAAGAATTGTATGTTCTATAGTACGTGCATATTAATAAATAACTTGTTCTGCATATAATATTTACATTTCAAAAACCAGAAAGAAATTTGAATCAATTACAAAGACCTGCATTAAATGTTGCTATATAGAATCTAAAGATTAGAATCTCCAGATTTTAAATATGAACTTCGTTTTACTGTATCACGTAACATTTTTATACTCTTCACGCAGTGAATAGTATTATAAGTTTGTCATGAAGTTTGGAACACATAGAAGGAGATATCGGAGACCCCATAAAGTATATATTCTTGATGAGTGCGACGAGACGAGTTGATATAGCCATGTCCGTCTGTCTGTATGTATGCAAACTAGTCGCTCAGTTTTTTAAGCTAGAGAGCTGAAATTTTGTATGGAGCTTTCTTTCGCAGGACCACTAGGGGGGGTATCCCCCATACGAACCGGGATCGAAATGAAAGTTCTTATTCTTTTTTGTTTTTTGTACTATCGACTTAAAATTTGGACACTATAAGTGTTTAACCCATATCCATCTACCTTCTTCAAGACTCTCGGACTACTAGAAGGGGCGTAAAGAGTACTACTTATTTAAATTTTCTTAACATTTAAAATATACACCGTGTTAAGCGAAATCGTGTTAAACGAGACAAGAAGCCACTACAAAAAGAGGGTTATGTTCTAAGGTGAACAAAAGTATCTTCAACTCCTCAAAACATAAATATTGAAACGAGAAAGAATTATAACAGAGATCATAACATTCTCTATTACCCCGTTTATACAATAGCTGACTCGGTGTTCAGTCAGCTCGGATAATCTTAGCACGCATGTATAAACGTCTTTTTGACTCGAGCTAAGCACACGAACCGAGCTGACGAAACTCACATTTCAAATGCGACATTATTTTTATAACTCGAGTTTAAGTGTCGTTCGTATAGACGCTTTGTGGATCGAAACTTATTTGATGTTTTATGTGAAATTGCTTGTGCTATATAATTATTTTGTTTTATTTACATTTTTTAATGTAAAAAATCATTGTAAAAAAAACAAGATAAGCTTTATACATTTATATATTATTATATGCATTGTGGTTTTTAAATAAAAATAATTTGATGGGTAAGCCACATTATATTTTATACATATGTTAAATTCTTGTAAACAAACAAACTCGGTTACAATAACCTCACATTGACTATGCACATATAAACACCTAAAAAAATGTGGGTTTAGTAGACTCGAGCCGACTAAACACCGAGTTGGTATAAATCGTATAAACGAGGTATATGTTACATAGAAGATGCTTTTTAGAGATATGAAATTTTATATTAAAATAAAACACAGATTAATGGTGTTAATTGCCATGAATTTGACTTTATTCGAAAGGTAATTCTTTGCAATTTTTATTTGAATATGATTTTCGGCATATGGCTACTTCGGCTATATATCAGTCACAACGTAGGGTCGTAGTCTTCCAAGGAATCAATTGTCTGTGGCTTATCGACTTAGGCCAGGGACTTCACATAGACCCATAAAATATATTCCAGCGGTGTTAACCCGCATGACCTTCGATGCCAACGCACGAGTCTATTACGTGAAATTATTCGTTCAATGAGCGATTCTTTTAATAAATTAAAGCACTTTAAAGCACTCCAAAAAGTGACTTTTTCAAGATGCAACAGTGTTTTGACAATGGCATGAGGATTCTCTTCACTCCAAATGCGGCAGTTTTGCTTATTGACATATACAATCAACCAAAAATGAGTATCATCGCTGAAGAAGATTTTTTAGTGAATTTTGGGATCAACAACAACAAATATTGAGCAAGATGCCAAATGGACTCATTTGGGTCTTCCTCGATAGAATGCTCTACAGCAGCAATAGCCTCTTCGGTATGCACTGTACGATGCGTGTTGTTCTGTGAGGTAAAATTGTCGTTCATGATTCAATCAAAACGTGCTTTAACTTACCGTTACTAAATTTGAAGAAACTGATTCAGTGCAAGATCAAAGAAGCAGAATTTATTATTGCACTGATTGTTCAATTGAAAATATTGCAGCTATTACCACAAGTGTTGCTGAAGAGCCAAGGACATCAATTCGTTGTCGATCACCCCAATTAAACCTTTATTTAACAACTTTGTTCAATATTTCACAAAAAGATCTTCAAAAGATTGTCAGTCAGTAGAGTTAGCAGATGAGGTATCTTGAACTACATTCTTATTCATTATTAACCGGATCCAATGTACTTTAATTTCCAATAAAAATAAATAAACATTACACAATCTATGACTTTTATTTAAAATTTAAAAAGATACTTCAAATTTAAACACTCTATAGTTAAGTGTCGCAGTAATCATCATCTTTAGCTTACTTTTGCGGTGCACCTGACGTCTACATACAAAGCTAAACTCTATAACATTTAGTTAAAATTTAAAATAAATTTTAATATTCTTTAGATAAAATAAATAACAATAACAATATAATGTTTTTTTAATATTGCACATACTGAATTGTAACCCTGGGATATAATCAGTTTATTTGTCAATTTATTTTGTAAACTTTCTTTTATACATATATGTAAAAAACTAGCTATTCTGCCAGCAATGTTTATATTTTGTTTATAAATCTTAAAAATCAGCGACAAATTTGAATCAATATATGTATTTGTCTATTTTACTTTGGCTACTACTGTATTCAAGGAGAATGTTATTTCACATTTTCAGTACTAACCTTTCCAACACTGTATCATGTTAACATTTGGTCATGCCTTTCTTAACAGAGCTGCAATCACTCACGAGTTTGCCATTCAAAGTAAAACATTACAGTGTTGTGCAAGAAATAATTACGCGTACAAATTGTACATACGATTGTTTTACACAACTTCGACATGATAACAGAAAAATAGAAAAATGTTATTTATATATATCAATTACTCCACTACTCTTTTACAACACTCAAAATTGATCCTCGTTGGCAATGTGGCAATGAGTGTTTGTGTTTCAAGTGTTCCAATTTGAATTTGTTGTACACAATTTGATGTTAACTATCTCTTGGCCTTTTGTTGTTGTACACATTTTATATTTTATTTATCACAGACTTAACCCATTTATAGTGTTCTATTATAAAAAATGTTTCAATAGGAATAATTAAATAAACAAAATTAACTTGATTTTACATTAAAAAATAAAAACATCTATATAATACACTGTTTACTGATTGACATTGACAATCAAAAATTCAAATATTGACGAAGTTTTGTTGTCTTTGTGAAAAATCCAAAAGATAGTCAACATCAAACTGTACCCTCCAAAATTTCAACATAAAATTAATTGTTGCCATTGTTGCCAATCGAAGACAAAAAATACATACAATTTCACAGCCATTTGCGGCAACTCTTTGCTGACTACGATTGTGTGATTTTATAGAAAAAACCAATGTAATAATAACAAATTATTAATAAACATAAGTAGTACGAAAGCGTCTGTAATGTAGTGTCATAAAAAAGTGTATTATCTAAAGCGATAAGCAGCCAACAGCATAACAAAAGTACGCCCGGTCCGTCGTTTCCCGCTGTGTGTTCCTTCTATAAGATTTTGCAAAAAAAAAAAAAAGCAAATAGACAAAGTGATTCGACTGTCAAGTAATCTAAGTGCATTTTAAGAGGAATTTAGAGGGGCCGCAAAGTGTGCGGAACCAATTTTATTATACATAAATCATGTGGAGTGGCATAATATTTTAAAAAATTCTTCTTTTTTATTTTAATCACATCATTTTTTCCTTTTTTTCTGTGGCCTCGCCCTGTGTGTATTCGTTTCGTCGATACAGCAGCGCCACCGCAAGGCGCTGTGTGTGCGAGTGAGTGAGCACTAGTGCTTCCAGAGTTGCCAAGTACTCTAATGACAATAATAAACAAAACCTTTATCAATGTGACAACAACAACAACTACAAGAAGAACAACAGAGTAGTAGCCATGTATTTCATTCCATTCAATCGAATTCTATTCACATCCATCAGCAGGGCGCGGAGTATAGAAATGTTAAAGAATGAAAGAAAGAAAGAAGAATGAAAATTAAATACGCTTGCTGCTGTTATTTTTTTATTTAAATTTATTATTTAAGAAGCAAACAACAACACAACTACAACAAGAAGAAGAACATCACGCATCGAATGTCGCGACAGCAAAAAATGAATCAAATCAAATGACTGACGGCTAGTGTAGTGTATCATCATAGTTAATGTAAAACTTAAGAAAAACACAAAAAAAAAAATTGGTAAAAGCAAAAACAAATCCAAAATGATGAATGATTCTTAATCTTATAAAAAAGAATCAGTTTCCTAATTATGTACACACATATATGAATGAATCAGACTTTCAGTGATTTTCTCTTATCTACTGATTACAACAAATAAATTTGCATTTAAATGATGACATTTGGTGTCACCTGCTGACTAATGTAGTGTACCTAAAAATTCGCCTTATCCCCTATGTAAATGTAGAATTTGCTAGGTAAAACTGTCGAGCCGTGCCGCAGCCCCATCACCATCAGAGATAAAACGTTAAAATATTTATCTTTCTACACTATCAAAAAAAAAAAGAATAAAAAAAAACCTGCTGCAATAATTTTTAGTTAAATTTTATTATCAGCATAAAACAAAATTCTTAACAATTTTCCACCTCTCCTCTTTTTTCTTTCTTCTTTCTTTCATTCATTCATTCCATCTTTCTTTTCTCTTCTTCTTCTTTACAGTTCCAATGCATACAAAAAAAATGAAAATAATACAAAACAAAAATAAAAACGCACATAAAATATAAAAACACAAAAATACAAAAAAAAAATAAAAAAAGGAAAAGAAGAAAATATGCATAAATATAAATTAAAGTGTTTGTGAGCGTGGCGCATATGTTTAATATTTTGTATGTAAAATTGTTGAAACTTCATCGCATTTAGAAACTCGTTTAAAATTTTATATAAAAATTGTATGTAGAAACAAAAAACGTGCAAAATTTTAATGTAAACAAAACAAAAAGTAAAAGGAAAATATCGTAGTTTATAAAATTATAGGAGAAATTTATTAAATAATAAAAAAAAACAAACAACCAACCAACAACAACACGTTCCTTATAATTAATTATTTAAATAATTAATATAATTTTTTTGTCAACGGCCAAGAACGGAAAAAAGGAAAAGCCGCATACAAAATATACTATTAAAAAAATTAGAATAATAAAAATAGAATGCAATTTCGTAGAAGATTTTATAAAAGAAAATAATATATAAATATTTATACACATATATACAAAAATACAAACAAACTCACTCACACACGTACATACATATATATATATATGCAATATAAAATATTATTTAAAATAATAATATATATATAAATAAATATTTAAAAAAATCGAAAAGAAATTAACTTGTACAATAACCAATAAACCAAACGCCATAACAACCACCAAACCAGCAAAAGCAAGCAGCAGCACAACCATTAACACGACAACACATGCCCGCTCAACACAGTAACCAACTGCACAAATAAGCATTCAGCATAATAGGAACAAGCACCTGTCGGCGGAGGTGGAGAAGGAGAACAAGAACAAGAAGACAACATATAAAAAAGGAAAGAAAGGACGGAACGACAAACATATAAATGCACCAAATTCATACAAATCGAAATCCATAAAAGCAATATCATTATCAAAATCGACACCGATTCAACGTTACTGCAGGGAAACAATACGAAAAAACAAAATAAAATAAAGAATAACTAAAATTGAATTATTTATTCACTTACAACAATTCAAATAAATAAATAAATAATATCAAGAAAAAACAACAATTTAAATAAATAATCAATTTAAAGTTTTTACATTAATAACAAAAGAAAAACCACGCTAAAAATTTGACGTAATTTTAATATAATCTTAACTCCAATAGTAACAAAGAACAACCAACAACAACATATAAAGAAACAACTCAAAAAATCCACAATTATGCAAGGAAGTTCTTTCTAATTAATGTCCAACGATAGTCACTAGTTTAAATATCGGTAAGTAAACTAAATTTACAGATAGTATAACATTATTATTTAACAAACTAACATTGATTTTCAGCTTATCATAAACAATTGTCACAATCACCACATATAGAATATGTGATAAACATGGAATGCCCATTATCCAAGTTTATGTATACTAAGGTTATCACAATTCTTTAGGTTTCTGTGGTGACCCTTATCAGACAGAGATCTAACACGTTTTTAGAATGGTAATCAAGAGACCAAACTAATCGGTTAGTAGAATTGGCATATATCTTGACTTTTTTAAGAATACAAATTGCGGTTTATTAAATAGATAGCTATAATCCATAAGAGGATTGTCAAATCATAGCCTATATTTCACTCGAATCGGATGCTTAAGCAAGGCACATGAACCCATTCGAGTTGCATTCGTATGAGTATAAATTTAAAAAATTATTAGATCTACACTCTTGAACTTATTCTGAATCATCCAGAATCCATTGAATAACATTAAAATATGTAGTTCATTCAAATCTAAAAACTGCAAATTTGTATCATTAACACTAACTTTTCAAAAACCTAACCACTTCTTATTTCAATTAACCAAATCAAGAGCACATTGCCAATGTGACTAGCTCCAGCTATTCTCTAATTAAGACCATTTTTACCATAATTCCAATCATTCTTTGTATTGATCTTACCATTTCACATTTATGTTTGTTTCATTTGGATTCTATTTGACTTTATCTATCTTAATAATTAATTTCATTTATACAATTTGCATTAAAAATATGAATTATTATTTATTTATTTTTGTTTTCATATTTGATTAGGTTTTTTGTTTTATTTCTGAATCTTCTTTCTTAGTTCTTTAAGAAAATTATCTGTATCTCTGTAACTTTCGAATGTTTAATTTATTATTTTCTGTAAGTTTTCATCTTTTTCCAATCACATTAAGTTTGTTTTCGAATAGAGAAACTTATATTAATAGGAAGCAATGAAAAATCACGATTCTATGCTAAATTACATGTTTTGCGCCAATTTAAGAGTGTTTTTTTTTTTTGTTTTTTTTTTTTATTTATTGATCAAAGAAATTTAGACTATCGGTTGGTCAATGAAAAGAAATGAATCGCTGTACATTTAACATACACCCACTTGTCGACACCTGCCCATATTCTAAATAGATATTTACTAATTAGATTTACCTAAGCAACAATGTCTACACTCATATCTCATATACATACAAACTATATAAACTGACTTAGCTGATAATTTTTAACTATAGAATGAGTAGCAAATCGTTTGCTTTTAAAGTGAAATCCAGACACATAATACTCCTCAATTGAATTGAATATTGTCGTCTGCATCTGAGAGGCTTTTGAACATACATACATATGTACATACATATATGTAGTGTATTGATTTACATAGAACTTCTATGAAGGCATAATTTCATGGTTAACAAACTTAAAGCTTATTGAGGCTACATATTTCCATTTCCTATTAAAAAAAT
The DNA here is from genome assembly GCA_035041805.1 of Amiota mariae. Taxonomy (NCBI): domain Eukaryota; kingdom Metazoa; phylum Arthropoda; class Insecta; order Diptera; family Drosophilidae; genus Amiota; species Amiota mariae. Next base: position 5,793,818 of record JAWNKV010000550.1, read on the forward strand.
ACAATATACAATACTAATGAAGAGTCTTTTGTTTTAATAGAACATGTTGCATTTGTGTTGTTTCCTTGTGTTCTGCCACTGCCACTAGCACCAGTATATTTTTGTATATTGCCTTCTCTTCCGTGGCACCCAACCTTGCTATTGATCTATGATGAATTCACGTAAAATTGGATTATCAGGCATATGGGGTCGTCACACATTGGCATTGTGAGTCAGAATCAGAATCTGAGTCCGAATAGTATCTTTGACTGTTGGTCTGTCTGAATTGTATTGATGCGTTGTGTATGTGTGTTTCTAGCTAGCGAAGCCACATAAATACCAAAATCAGCTTTCTCTAGAATTGTTGACCAACAAGAGACGTTTCCTGAGTCTTCTGTCTGTGGTTTCACCTTACACACATATTAGTTAGTTGAAGAACTACTATACGGTACGGCTACGACTCAATCATCAAACCAATATCATGGCTTGCCGTGCCGTGCCATGCCAATCCGTTATGCATACGAGTGCTGAATTTATGCGCATGAGCAAATCAAGTTTGTAAATATTGTGTTGTATGCCGACTAAAATTAAATACTTGGCATAAAGTTACGGACATTCGAAGAGTAAACAACTTGATCGGAATTTTATAATTTTTTAATTAGATTTTATTCTTTTTTCTTTTATTATACATTTAAATTTTATAATCAATACAAATATTTAATAATAATATTTAAATTTATTTACAGATGTTTATGGATTTTATAAACAAATTGGAACATCAAAGGAATAAATTATTGTGGTCTATGTTGCCTGTGTCATCTAATGAACTTCAACTTCAGAAACCAATTTTTAAAACAAAGGCATCAGTATCATCAGAAACATAAAAATTTATACGGCGGAAAACCTTAAGTGACTGACCAAAAGAATATCGAAGAAAACAACCTGTAAAGGCCAAAGAGAGTCTGTTATCTGTCTGTCTGTCTGGCTGACTGACTGACTGGTTGATTGTTTTTACGTAGGCAGATACAGATAACAATAGCAACGCTTAGAAGATAAACTAAGGAAAAGAAACAGAAATTGAAATTGAAGCAAAACACCAAAGTACAAATGATTATTAGCAACTACGAAAAAGTGGAATAAAACCAGGGCGACTACGACGACAAGCAATATTGGGAACTCTTAGTGTATGCAGCAACAGAACAGTACAGATCAGAATAAAATATACTACTGCACTATAAGGAGGAATAGAAAAGAATAGAGAAGCAACAGTGGCAACAGTGGCAACAGTGCCAACTCAAGTCAAGCAAACGACAGCAGAAGCTAAAGCACAAGTACAGTGAAAAAGGTTAAAAGAAGCAACAAAAGATATTATATATCCGCGGCGCATATATACACAAATAGATCTATCTATCTAGACTTATATAGAAAAATTTTAACAACAATTTTGTTGTACGGTAAAATAGTGCTATACTGCTGACAAAGGAGAACGCATTTAAGCGTTTACAAATCTAGTTAGTATGGAGTGCTGTTTATCGGAAGAGGCCAAGGAGCAGAAGCGCATCAATCAGGAAATCGAGAAGCAATTGCGCCGTGATAAGCGAGATGCGCGAAGGGAACTTAAATTACTATTACTGGGTAAGTGAAAGCAAAAATGTGTTACATTGCCAATTACACATATGACAAGCATTAAAGCCCTTTGTCGTGGCCAATAGCATTGGTAAATGCCCGTGGCCATAACCATGAACATGGCCATGGTTTGAGGTAGCATACTGACTGATATTTTTAACCTTGCCATTGATAACATTAGTTTAGTATATGCTTGTGTATATAACTTAATTAGCTGTGTTCGTTCTTCTCTTTGAACCATCAATCAATAGTTAAGTGAACAAGCCGGCCGGCTTCCTATAAAAGCGTTTTCTATCTTCTATCCATCATCCGTTCATCCAGCCATTGATAAATATAATAGTATGCAGCAGGACTCTTTTGTCTTGTTTTGTTTGTTATGTCAAAGAGTAATTAGACTTCATTTTATTAGTTTACCGTCGTTTCAAATATAATTATGGTTCCTACTTAACCTTTATGCATGAGTGTAATTACGTATGAATTTGTATCTTGAATGAAAGTGGTTGTTCAATGCCACCATTTTCATAGACTGAGTGCACTGCACTGGCCTGCACTATATACTAATCCCGTCTACTTCTCCTCTCATAACAAACGAACGATACCATTTACCAATCACTTTTACCTTTACGTGGTCTCCTTTGCCTTTGTTATATGCATATGGTATTAATTAAAGCAACAAAGCAATTTTTTTGTGGTGTGGGTCAATAATTAAATAAATAATAGCAGGCAAATGATTTATTTTTAAATTCCAGGTTTTTTTTTTCTTATTTTAGTTTAATTTATTTATTTTATTTTTTTTTTTTTTTTTTGCTTTTGCTATAGCACCTACTAGCAAACGAAGCCATACCATATCATCATGTGTTATGCTTGGAAGAATGTATTATTATACTTTTAAATGATATATGTAGAATTTTTTCGGAATGATAATTTTTTTTTTTTTTTTTTTTTTTATTTGTTTCATAGGCACTGGTGAGTCTGGCAAGTCCACCTTCATCAAACAGATGCGTATTATTCACGGTAGTGGCTACTCTGATGACGACAAACGTGGCTATATTAAATTAGTTTTCCAAAATATTTTCATGGCTATGCAGTCCATGATCAAAGCCATGGATATGCTTAAGATATCATACGGAGTTGGTGAGCATAGCGTAAGTATTACATTGAATTGAATTCAAGTTACTATTAATAAATATAATATACATATGTATTTATTAATATATTTTTGCAGGAACTTGCTGATTTGGTTATGAGCATTGACTACGAAACAGTCACAACGTTCGAAGATCCTTATTTGTCAGCTATAAAAACATTATGGGCTGATGCTGGCATACAGGAATGCTACGATCGACGAAGAGAATATCAATTAACAGATTCAGCTAAATAGTAAGTTAGGAAACAAAAAATAAGACACGCACACATGAAAACATGACGGTTTTATCCGACTATATTCAGATACCCTGTACCCTCAAACTTATTGAAAATGAATACAGGCAAAAATGTTCTTCAGAGAAATGCTATTATGCTTCATATGTTTGTAATTGTGTGTGCGATATATATGATGTTTTTATGGATCATGTCCACTTGCAGGTATATACTGTGTAAAATCCATGTAACTCACTCGATTTAAGGACAAACTCCCTAAAACATCAAAATTAATGTTACACTCTATGTAGCGTCACACACACTCTAAATAAAGTCATTATTAAGCAACAACAGTACTTTCTAAGTAACGAAATTAATAAGGACTGCAGCTGGGCCGTTAGTTTGTTGTTTTGTTACTTAACTGTCTAGCGCACCAAGTGAAAATTTTTAATGCTGATGAAGCCGAATTTTTTTTTAAGTTGACCCTAGATAAAACTTTGAAATTTAAAGGAGAAAAGTGTGTGGAAGGAAAACTGTCCAAAGAGCGTGTTACAGTACCTGTTGCTGCTAATATCAATCGCATAGAAAAAAGGAAGGTGGTGGTAATAGGCAAATCAAAAAAACCCTTTTCTCTCCATTTAACGTCATCTCTCAATAACTTCGTAAAAAGCTCTTGAGGGAGATTGTTATTACAAACATTTGTCTTGAGAGTACTCCAAAGAAAAAAATCGTTCATCAAAATGTTCTTTAAATTAAGGGAAGGACAAGAGCTAGTCACCTTGTCATTGCTGCCTTGATTGGACCTACTGTAGCATTGCTCCGAAAATGTATAGTGGGAAAACATGAATAATTATTATAGATTTAAGCAAGAATGAATTTCTGTTTTCTGTCTATTATATATAGTTCGTAAAAAACCAACTTCCAAAGGGATTAACAAATGGTCAACTGACTACATTAATTTCATGTATATTTTATGAAATCTTACTGCTGCACATTTTTCATAAGTACAGTTACAAATTGAAATCTATTGAAATGGTAACTTTGCGTTGCCCTGTTTTTGTGTACAGGGTATTTGACAATATAAAATTGTGAATAAACCAATAAACAAACAAATAATTATACAAAACTATTCGACTGCAATGGACAATATTAATATGACACCCAATGATGATGATTTGGTTGATTGATTGAAATAAGTTGTGATTGATGATTTTATATTCAAATAACAACTACAACAAATATTTTACATATTTAGTTATCTTATGGATCTCGATCGCGTGGCTCAACCAGACTATTTACCAACAGAACAAGATATTCTAAGAGTTCGTGTGCCGACAACGGGGATTATTGAATATCCCTTTGATTTAGAAGAAATACGTTTTAGGTATAACATAACATTCTCCAATATAATTCTATATATATTGCATGTGAGATATTTGTTTTTCTAATCTTTCCTATGATTTTATATTATACACATAAAATTGCATCTTTTCTATTCTAATGATTAACATTTATTATTGTGTGTTCCTGTCTTTTATTAACTATATAATTTCATTTATACTCATTTAATTTATTAAATAACAAAGAAACAACAAGAAATTACTAATGGAAGAAGTAATAGTTGTCATATTTGATTGAGGAATATTGTGATGAGGAGGAAGGTATAGTTACTACGGTTAGGTTATGACAAAGACTAATTATAGTATGTATAACAAATAGAATCATCGATATTTAATTGGTTTAATATATTTTTCTATATAAAAACATATATGTTAATATGAAACAAATTCCAATTACAACTACTACTACTACTACTAATTATGTTTAGCTACTTGAGCGATCTAGAACGCATTGAACAAGCTGATTTTCTGCCAACTGAGCAAGATATTTTGCGTGCTCGTGTTCCGACCACTGGTATACTTGAATATCCATTCGATTTGGATGGAATTGTATTTAGGTATTAACAAAACAATCAAAATCTAATTCTTAATATAGACAATGCTAGAAGACTATTTAGACAGATATGAGTAAGCTAAATTAATAATAATACTTAATAATATGGGTATAAATTGTAACATACTACATATTTTGCAATAATTCATGTGCTTTATTTTGTATATACGTATTTGTATTCATTTGATTTGATTTTTGTTTGGTATTTTTAAATTATTATTTCATTTACTATGTGCTTATTAATTAATGTTTTGTTAGAATTATTATTATTATTCACCTTATTTTCTAATTATATTTTTGAATTTGCTTTTGAAACAATTCAGAATGGTTGATGTTGGTGGACAGCGTTCCGAGCGAAGAAAATGGATTCATTGTTTTGAGAATGTAACATCAATCATATTTTTGGTTGCACTATCGGAATATGATCAAATTTTATTTGAATCTGATAATGAGGTAATAAACTTTACCATCTACATATAAAGATAATTTTATAAATTAATTCTATTTAATAGAACCGCATGGAGGAATCAAAAGCTTTATTTAGAACTATTATTACGTATCCATGGTTCCAGAATTCATCAGTTATACTTTTCTTAAATAAGAAAGATCTGTTAGAGGAAAAAATTATGTATTCGCATTTGGTAGATTACTTTCCCGAGTATGATGGTATGTTGGAACAAATATTATTGAATTTATATCATTACATATTATTTTTATTATTTCTTCATTATATTTTAATATTAATATTTAAAAAAAAAAAAAATATATTAAATAATTTAAAAAAAAGGACCAAAATGTGATCATGCCGCCGCTAAACAATTTGTTCTGAAAAAATATTTGGCGGCTAATCCTGATCCAGAACGTCAATGTTATTCGCATTTTACAACAGCAACAGGTTACAATTTATTATTTGATTTGATCATAGAAAAGAAGCGAACGAAGCCTTTGCTGTAATCTGCTAGATTAGTCCATTAATTATATATCTTATTATCATATCATATTATTGCTAATTTAACCATTATGGTAGTCTATTGCTTGATATATTTTGTGTACTATAAAATTTGCTTCTTGTATTTTTGCTATATATGCGTATGCCATCGTCATACTACAGGTCCACAGAGGGATGCAATAGCCGCCCGTGAATTCATATTACGTATGTTCGTAGACTTAAATCCTGATTCCGAGAAAATCATTTATTCTCATTTTACATGTGCTACAGGTAAGTTTACATTTGAAAATGAGAATTCTTTCCTGTCTCATTTTTGACTCTCTAATTAATGAAAACCACATATTCAAATGTATTTTTGTGTGTATGAATGGATTATATAGAAATTTCTATTTAGTGTTGATGATAATGATGAAGTGGGTAGATTATTGGTTTGTATTTTATAAGCTGCTGCTCATGTCATAAATAAATTTCCAAATAATTGATATGCTCTATTGTTAAGAACAATAGAAACATTTTCAAGGTAAATCAAAATCGACATAAGCTTTTTTCAATGCTGCTGCTGCAATTGCTTTTCTCAGTAGTTTATTCAATGTATTTTGCTAGTTTATGAAGTGAAACAATTTCTAATGAATAAATAAATGAAAATATAAATTTCCTTTAATGCTGCAATTCTAATGAAAATTGATTCACTGTCCAGATACTGAAAACATTAAATTGGTGTTCTGTGCTGTCAAAGATACAATAATGCAAAATGCTCTCAAGGAATTCAATTTGGGTTAAAGAAAATGAATATGTTGGGACATCACATCCATTGCAGCGCGTTCTTTTTCAATCTACTGATTTGATTTCTTAATTAAATCTTCAAGATATCAAAACAATAACGACACGATTCTATCAAGGATAATTAATAATTTATAAATTGATTGCAGTTTTCTTTTTTTTTATTGATGCTTGATTTTTTTCTTTTATTTTTTTTATAAACTTTTGTTGCTAATAAAACGAATAAATCATTTCACTGGATTTTTCAAAACAAAACAAAAAAAAAACAATTATCGCTTACCTAATAACAATTGAATTGCTTAGTTAATGAAATAAATAATAAGAAAAAAATATTTAAAAATACTATTAATTTTTATTATAAATTACTTATTATTTAAATAAATGCAAATATTTTAATGTGTTTTTTATTTTATTGATTATCTCAATCTGATTTCAATCAATTTTAGTTTAAAGATACACAAATGCCTTAACACTTGATGTATATTATGTAATGAAGAAGTGAAAGGCAACATAGCATTTTCTATATGGCTGACTAAACTTCGAAGAAAAAATTTCAATTCATATTGAATTCTAGACTCTTGGAGGAACTGTAATTGTAAGATTTATTACCATAGCCGCATTGACGAGATGCAATATTTTTGTTGTAAACAACAATGCTTTTGTAAGGCAAAAGATCAGTTAAGATTGTGAACTATATCTAATGGTTGCTCGAACAACTATAATTCCAATTTGTCGCAAGATTCTTATTTATTATAAGAGATTAACTGGTCTTAATAAATGTCATATTTAAGTTAAAAACATTTTTGATTGCAACTACCGACTTACATAATACAACAAATTAAGACTAGATCTTTCTCAGATATTATGAATCAATCTGGGTGCGTACGATTTTATTCTATTACTAGCTGTCCCGGCGCACTTTGCTACTCCCCGGAAAAATTTCATAACAATATTCTCGTTGCTCGGGAATGATAGAAATAATGATATTTATTTTATTTTGTTCTGACGCGCAGTTTAAAAATAGATGTTTGACAAAGATTACTTGATTGATTTTAAAATATGTCTCTAAACAAAAAAATTTGATTCACTTATGTCGACTGATTCTGTAGGTCGATTTTGATGATATGTGCTATATGTTACTCACAATAAATCTAGTTATATTTCTGTAATTCGATATCGAATTCAATGAGTGACTTTGTCGTAATCCGCGCACAAACACTTTTAGTCTTCGATTTTATTATATGTATAGATTTAAAAAAAAAAAAAATTAATTTCCGCAGTCATCTTTTATTGGTTTTATTGATGAAGCCATGTTCAGATTGAAGATCAGACGCACATGAATATTCTTACATATTATAAAACAGTCACCTAACCGGGTCTGTCTTTCTGTCTGAACGCGATTATCTCAAACACTACCAAACAGATTTTCATACGGTTTTCACCACTGGACGGAGTGATTCATCAGAAATTAGCTGAAATATTGACGATAATTGTTGAAGATGTCGGAAAAAATCATGTAGATTTTTATATTTTTTTTTTTTAATTGGCGCAAAAATACTGAACCGATTTTAATAATTATTTTTAAACAACAAATGAATGCTTATAAAAGGAGTTGCATACTTTTTTTTTCATTTTTTAAAGGTAAATATACTTTTTTTTTTGATTAAGTTTTTTAAATTTTGTCCAAAACCAAGCACAGAAATGTTCGTACGATTTCATACTGTGCGTCTTCTTGAATTTTGTAAATACAAGAGTATTGAGCTCTTTGTTATCTTCTTTCTGTATGATGTTCTTGGAAGCAACAGCAAAAAATGATCACCGAAGAAAATCGCAGCAGCAAAGAAAAAATGCTCTGCTATCCGTTCTAATCCGGGGCAGGTTGTTGGTTCAAATTAATTTCGAATCGTTATATAAAAATCTTCCACAGACATATTACAATAGGCTTCACTGACGAAGTGAGTAGCTCTCCCCTCTTCCAATTAAATCTTACAAAAACTTTAAAAAATAGTTTAATCTACACAATAGTATAGTAATGAAGTAAGTATAAGTAATCCGTAGGTCCATTAAATTCAATTTGAAGGTATATTATTTTTTAGTCTGATAATAACAAAGCTTACAAAAACTTTAGAAGATCTAATTCGATTTGATTTTAAAAATTTTTATTGAACCTTATTTAGGAATATCACTGTGCCTAAGAGAGTTTTTCCCTTATGAAGATGGAATATGAAATAAAAAGTAAATTTGTTTAGTTCTCAATTCTTGTACATAATAAAAACCCAGCTCGGTACAAGATTCGAGGTTGTCGTCCTTTTTGGTATAAGCTTTTGTGTTTCATACAAAATTTGACAGAATATTAACTGATTAACTGTACTTCCTGGGTCTTTATTCGGAAAAAGCAGCTTGCGAGCCAAAATACTTACGTTGTATACATTTCATATATTGCAAGTACTGAGGTGAAAAAAGAGTCTATATTCTTATGTACTATTCTATATCATATAAATTCAATGCAGAAGAAAACTAAGTAACTAGATCCAACTTTATTTACGGATCACTGAGAAATGTACATTTAGCACTTAATCTAAGAAAGGATCTTAAGATATTTTTTCAGTACTTAAGTTAGATAGAGTAATAAGTAACATTAAATTTAAGCATTGCAAAGGGTTTCTTATATGGTTTAGAACTACATACTAATAAGTTTGAAAGAATGAAATGATCTACCTCTCTCTATTCAGTCTCCACTACAAATGATAATTTTTCTTTTCTCAACAAATAGATTATTTTATAAAAACTAATATTTTTTTTCTCTGCGAATTTCAATTTAGATACGGAAAACATACGATTTGTGTTTGCAGCGGTTAAGGATACAATTCTCCAATCAAATCTTAAGGAATACAATTTGGTCTGAACTGGATTTGGATTAAATAACTATTTTGTGATTTTTATTATATATTCATAATTCCTTTTTCGCATACATGTATGATGAAGATGATGAAGAATTAAGTAAACAAAACAAAAATAAAAAATTACTATTATAAAAATATATATATAAAAAAAAATAATAAAAAAAACAACACAACAAAAATTGTAAACTATTTAAAAAGAAAATAATTGTAATTGTGGTAACAACAACTGGACACTACACTACATAGTCAGAGTCAGGCAGTGTATACATACAAACATCCATCAAAAAAGAGAAACCTAAAAATATAAGGGTCTTCTTCACGCAATTGCACAAACCTCACATACATGTAAACTCATAAAGTTATAAGATCACTTTCGTGAACGACACGATTTGTTTCCACCTCATTAATCACACAAATCAGCTTTTCTCGCATACAGAACTGACAGTTGGATTTAAACAAACAATTGAAAATGCCAAGAAGATTGAAAAAAGTGAATTTATTAAAATTAATACACAAATTGCAATAAATAATTTATTATTCGACCTTCTATTTGCTGTAAATCAATTGTTATTTTCATTATATTGGTAAATCATTTGGCGACGCTCACTTTTGAGCGGTTGCGCAAATTTTTAAGATCGCACAACTGTCAGTTACTCTATGAGTGCACAAAGTTATGAGGCTTGTGCGATTGCTTGAAAATCCACACTATATTTCAGCAACAACCAATAAAACTAAAAATTTAAATAAAATTAAAATTTATTTCAAAATCAAAGATTTATTCTTTTTTTTTTTTTAATTATATTTTGACATCCAATTAAAAACTATTAACAATTAAAAAATAAATAAAAAAATAATTATGTAGAAGTACATAACAACAAGAACAATTACAACAACAACAAATCACTTTTTTACATAAACAAATAAACCAAGTCAAAATATTAATGAAAAAAAAAACTATATACATACATATAAATGAATTATGTATCTTAAAATAAAAATAATAATTAATAAAAATAAATAATTAATTATAATACTTTAATTATGGTTTACTACAATACAATACAAAACTAAAGTTTAACAAAAAAAAAAAACAAAAAACTTAAATAATAATTTGTATATGTAATTCAAGGAACCATTGAATGTATATTTATGAAAAACAAAAAAAAAATCTATTTATAAATAACTATATTTATAAAATTGTACAACCAAAAAAAAAAAAAATTTTTAAAGCAAACAAATTACAGATCTTCGGTATCATCGAAGATGAAAAATACCTTTCACACGCACACACTTAATATATAAAATATAATAGGGAAACAAAAATAAAATAAATCACAAGGAGAATATTTAAGAAATTGAATAAATTCTTTTATATTGTATATAAGAAGAAAACTCTTAACACCAATATTCACAAGTTACATATATACAGTCGGACTTTACTAACTTGACTCAAAAAAGTTCTGATTTGTAATTACAGTTTCCTAAAATATTCATTCATATACGTTTATTCATTATTTTTGTTAGTTTCGGTTAAAAGAGATTCTAATTTGGTAAATTGTTGTGTTGAACCTTTTACTATTTATCAATTGTAAATATAAATATAAAACTGTCAAAGATCAGTCTTGGAAATGTTTTAAATTCTTCTCTTTCTCCGAACCGTCGCCATCATCTTCCACTTGGCACTTGGTGTTGGATTTAATAGTTATTAATGAATATCATCATCGGAATAAAAGCCTACAAGCAAATCTCATTATCCACATCAACATGATCCTCAAGAGTAGGAGTGGAAGTTATATTACGAGAGTCATTCAATAAGTAACGAGACATATTAGTCAAGAGAAGTTTGAAACTTATGATGAACTTATGTTGTCCAGTTTTTGTTGTGGCTAATACTACTTATTATGTATGAAGGTTTCTTTTGCGTGGCCATATGATAATGGTGATGAGTTGAAGATACATTGATTCAATCGACCTAATATTTAGGCTTATTGTATTAATATTTAGGATGTAAATTGCCCTTGGAGGAGGATAACTGAACTAGTTTTTAATATTTTCTTCTTCCAATAATTGAGAAATCCACATTTAATGTTTATGTATCACAAAAATTGTTGCTCCTTCTCCTCCTCCGACGAATATCTCCTTTTTAAAAGTAATACTGTGTTGTGTTACTAACATGATGGCAAAGTGATAAAAATTCATTAACAATATGTGTGAAAGGTATTACCATAAATAATTAAATAAAATGGACGATGAGTTTTTTAATGATGATGATGAGCAAAGAAAGCATTAATTCCATAAAGAAAAAAAAATGGCTACAAATTAAAGGAAAAAATAAAATAAACATTAAATGAAATTAAAACAATAAAAACATAAAAACAAAAGCTGAATGAATAATATAATGAAAAAGAAATATAAATATTAAATAAAGAAATCAGCGTGTGTAAAAGTAAATTACATTTTTATTTATAAAAATTTTTTTGTTATTAAAATAGTTTCAATTTTTTAAATAACAAAATATCAATATGAAATCAACAACAATTTTTATTCATAAGTTCAACAAATATAAATCAACAATTAGAAGAGAAAAGCATATGCAAAACATACACACATATACAATTTTTTTATATATAAAAATAAATAAAAGATAATAAAGATCTTGAAAATATGTTGTGCGCTTAAATATAAATAATAAAGGAGCCAACAATCTCATACAACCAACAAGAAAATAGAATAAAATAAATGAAAATTAAAAACAAAAATAATTTAAAAATATATATATATATGATTCTTTATATATATATAAATAAATATATTTGTAGCATGCTTTGTTATTATTATTATTATTATGATATTTTATTATGTTTGTTCTTCTTTTTTGTTTTCGTAAAATATTAGGAAAAAGAAAAGAAAAAATATTTTGTTTTCTAATTTTAGTTTAATTTTTTATTTATAATTAATTAATGAATTAACAAAATGCGCACATTTTAAATAAATTACAATATTTATGTACATTTTATATATACATACATATTTATATACTTATAAACATATATGATGTATACATACTTCTATGATGAATGATGATAATATTGATGATGTATAAAGAATCATTCAATTGTGTATATGTTTAATGCATATGCAAATGTGAGAACAAAACTAAAAAGAACTTGATTTTTTTTTTCTCATCTTATTTTGTAGCAAAAACTTCTTAGGATTTACTAAATATAGTATGAAAGAAGAAATTAAATGCAGGGCTACTGGCAAAATACATACTGCAACAAACTGATACTGTTACTGAATTTTAATTCAGAAGAGTCGAAATTGTTGGAAAATACATTCATATTTTGGAATAAACTCACTCATTAGAGAAGACATTATGCGACAACAGTCTTATTCAGATGATGTTAGGTATAAGATCGTGTAGATCTTTGGGTATTCCAAGCACTACTTTCATAATGTTTTTCGATGGCTGTTCAGCTCTAAACCCAATTTTAGACACTGCGATGTGTACATTTAAAATTATGTGCCAATTCGAACTTTAAAGGTTTCAACCCAAACTATTTTTTCTTTCATTCATTCTTTCAACAGTTGTTCAACTCAGTTTTCAATTTGTGTCACTGCGCCGTGGCGTTCCGTTCAATTCGTATGTTTACTTATCGCATTTATTCTTTTGATGTTGCCAGTATTGTGCACATAGAAACGACTAAAATTGAACGAAGAAGTTGAACTGGTGGCTTTTCAGGTAAATATTGAGCAAAAGCCCGGTTGCATGTGATCATAAACTCAGATTGTGTGTCATTTGAGATTTCGAATTTGTTGCGTTCTTTCGATATGTTTACCTCAGCATTCAATTTGGTCACTTCTTTTGATGTCGATGTCCATTTATGGCCAATTTTTTTGCATGTAGCAATGCTGTAAAAATAAATTATTTCAGACACAACAGGATATTTAGGGTAGATTAGACCAGGTTGTTCCCTTAGAAACCTGAAAGCCGATTGTGATGCCTAGTTTCACCTGCTCTTAGCTTCAGTGATCACTACTAACGGCAACACTTTCACATCGATTACACCTTCTGAGCCCCTTACTCCGACTTCCAACTATTAAATAAAATGCAAAACAATAATTATAATGATAAGCATAATAATATTGATTGCTCTGTTTTTTTTTTTTATGTTAAAGATAAATCGATCTGATTTTCGTTGCAACTTCAGTAGTCCTGTAAATTCCTAAAATCTTGAGGGGAAACGCAAAATTAATATTTTAAAAATAATTTCTTTTATGTGCAGATTTTTTTTATAAATACATACATATAATATTGTTTTTTTTATATATATATATTTTTTTTTTAACCACAATACACACATACGTATGTTACTTACAAAAACAACAACAACAATAATAATTGCAATCAAAATTAGCAATCAGAACCAACCAAGCTATCAACAACACTTCCATATACTTAATATCAGTAACACCAACAAAATTCATTTAAGTCTCCGGCGATGATGTGATTTGAAGGCTTCGCATCAGCAACAGCAAGGATAAGATTATTGTCACGAACACCAAATACGAGAGAGATGAAAAATGAAATAATATTATTACTGACATAATACTAAAGAAAAGAAATAATAAAAATGATAAACAAATTTTGTATGATGTCCTCCGATTTGAAAGCACTTTAGTTGTTTAAGTAAAAAAAAAAATATGTATAACAAAGTGGTGTTGTATGTAAAAAGCTTTAATCCGAGCATAGTGAAATAAAAAATAAAAATAAATAAAATAATGAAATAATTAACTTAATAATTAATTAGCTTTTAAAAAGCTTCATTTATATACATAAACTCTACATACATACTGCATAAATTATACAAATGAAATAATAAATATATAATAAATAAAAATTAAATTTAAATAATAATTAATCAATAAATATTATGTTTCGTCTTTATCGAAACAAATGCTTTTCAAGTTTCATATGATAATTCTCAAACATTAAAACGACAGAAAAATAAATAAAAAGTAAATGAAGCATAAAAATCAAATTGAAATTCGAAATTTGAAGCGAAATATAGAAGAAACACACACACATGAAATTCGAAGATTCGATATAGATTTTTTTTTTGTATAGATTTATGTCGTCGCATTCAACTGTCGTTGGCGTTGATTTGATGTCATCAAATGTTTTTACTTTTCCGTCCAAAGAAAAAAATGTATTAAAATCGTTAAAAAAAAAAGAAGAAAAAGAAGTTACAAAAACATTTAATTTGAACAACATAAATATGATAAAAATCCAAATTAAAACATTTTTTTTTATTTTTTCCAATTTTAGTCAATATTCACATAATTGTTATATAATATTTTTGTTTCTTGTTGCATCTTCACCCAAAGTTTTGTCTCAATTTCTAATATACTTATATACTCGTACATACATATGTATATATGGTATATAATAAATATTCTAAGTAAGTTTTCTATCTTTTATTAGAACAAATAAATATCTTATATCTTCGAATAATGATTAAATGACATTCGAGAAAAATAACACAAGAGAATATTAACTTTGGTTACATCAAAGCTTAAATACCAATTACACAATGATCAAGAATAAAAACCTGCCAAATCGGCTTTGCCAAAATAATGAAATATTGTTCGTATGAATGTTATGCTGAAGAAGGTATTATATGTGGGATATTGTGATCTATCGTTATAGAGATTTTCTCGGGCAGTGTCATCGCTAAAAAAAATAAAAAAAGTAAACAACATTAAGTTCGGTTTCACCAAAAATTAAGTACCTTTCACACTAAATAAATTCATGTAACTCATGATATGGTCAACATATCAATAATTCTTTAAATTATCCATAATAATCTAATTGAAATGATTTCATTAAAAATTTACAGTGATTTTTAAATTTTCTAGTTAAAATTAATGAATTCCTGATATATACAATATACTATATGTATATGATTAGTCCAATGATATATGTGTCCAATATGCATACTACATATATGTAAATATAAGATTGTCTATCCTATGTTTGTAGCAATTAAAAAGTCTGAGTAAAAATTTATCTGAAGATCTCAAAAATTAATTCACAACAATGTCTTATTTAGAAGTACATACAATCTTTAATCAATTACATGTGTACATCTTCTTTATTCATTATTATGTGTGAAAGGTATAAAAAATGAAACTAAATAATATCTCCATACTAAAGTCGTGCTCGAATGTATTTGAAACGGCAAACAAGTCATTTGTTTTGTTATGAACGAAGCAAGTTTCAAGTAATTAGTCGTCTAAATAGAATGAAAAGAGTTTTGTGCCGAAATTTCCAAATACCAATATTTGCAAATGTTTTGCTTGTGAATGTATTTGTGCAAGACTCTAATCCATACCAAAACCGAAGTCGGTACTCTTAACTAGAGAAGTACAATGATTTGGCATTTAATTTTTTTTTTATTGTTTTTCGTTAGCGTTTTGTGCCTTTTCTAAGTGGTCAGAATAATTCAAAGTCCCACATGATTGAAAACATTAAAACATATAAAAATTAATTAAAATGAAGGATGAACAATTTTAAATTAAATTAAATAATTTAAATAGACTTCAATGTAAACAATATTTCTAACTACAATACATATAGATCTCAACTAATAAAAGTGAAGTAAAGAAAACTCGCCGCCTTTAAATTGGAATTTTAAATTCATACTTACATATTTTATATAATAGTGAACTCTTAGTAGTACCAGGTATCAATAACTGAAGAATCAGAATTGCTAATAAACTTTTGTTAATTTTTTTATTGTTTAATATTTTATAATAATTTTTATTTTTCGGTGAGTTCTAAACCTAATTTAATTTTTTGTTTAATAAACACAGGCCTACGATTGTTTTCTCATTAAAAAAATAATTAGCAATTAGTAGGTGTTAGGTACTAACGAAAATTTTAATTTTTCTTAGTGTCTTAAGCAGTATTATCGTATAACGGTAACAAATATGTTTCTATGTGGGTCGGTCCCCTCATTCATTTGAAAGAATGTGATGCAAATTTGGAATTTGTCTTAAGAAAAATAAGGGACTATATGCGATGATTCAAAGATGTTGAATATGCTTATGGGTCAAGATGAATGGTATACCTTGCTTTCTATGAGAATGGAATAGTACAAACAGATCATAACATTGGATCAAAAATATTTGTCACAAAGAGCATCATTGACCACTGGAACCACAA
This sequence comes from Amiota mariae, assembly GCA_035041805.1. NCBI lineage: Eukaryota > Metazoa > Arthropoda > Insecta > Diptera > Drosophilidae > Amiota > Amiota mariae. The sequence continues at coordinate 5,810,595 of JAWNKV010000550.1, forward strand.
AAAAAAGCAGGCGCTCAAAAATTCTGCTACCTCCACTTCTCATTAAATTAGGTACCATGAAGCAATTTGTGAAGGCACTAAAGTCGGTCCCTCTTTCAAGTTTTTATATGATAAATGGAAGCATTTATCGGATCCAATGATCAAAGAACGCATTTTTTGTGGCTCTAAGATAAAGAAGTTAATGCAAGACACTAACTTGAAGAAAAAAAACATAAAACATTTTTTAGTTTAACCTACCTAGATACAATATTTAAAAAGAATAACATAATTATTGAAAGGGGAGAAAAAATAAAATTTCGCAGGCCTGTGTTATTTACACTTAAAAAATACATATATCTAAGAAATAAGAATAAAGAAAAATTTGGTAGTAAATTTTTAATAATACAATATTCAATGAAAATAAAGAATAATTAAAGAAAAAAAAATGAATGGGAATGGAAAAAAGGAAAAAAAGGGAAAGGAAAATGAAAACATAAAAATAATGATGGATGGGGATGTGATTTTATAATAATGATGAATAATGAATATTTTGCTTTAGCCACATTTTTCTAATTTCTTTTCGCCAATTGTTTAACTGTAAATAGTATGTTTATCATTTTGTTTTCTGTTTTTTTTTTTTATTTTTAATAGAAGTAAAATTTAAAATTTATTATAAATTTTACGTATATAAAATAAATAAATAAATTAATTAAGAAAAATATTAAATAAATAAAATACTAAATAAGTAAATAAAAAATAAAATAAAAAGAATGAGTCAAAATTCCGTGGTAATGTTTTTAAAAACAATAATAATATAATAATAAAATAATTGCAAAATTCTTATAAAAAAAATAAGCAAATAAAAAATAAATAAAAAGCAGCAACAGCACATACATTTAAATGTATTTATATATATAATAAATATATAAAGGTAATTCTATGTATTTTGTATTTTTATATACAATTTATAATTTTGGTATGTTATACATTAATATTAAAATTAAATAATAATTATAATAATATAAAAAAATTTAATAATAATAAAATAATTACACTAAACAAAGAAAGAAAAAAACAGTTAAAAGAAGACTAACTTTGGCTATGCCGAAGATGTAATACTCTTCACGCTCCTCCTTCTGTGTGTTATAAACATCATGACAAACTTATAACACTATTCACTGCGTGAAGTGTATAAATATAAAACATAAAATAATAATTAATAAATACATATATAATAATAATGAAAAAAAAATATGTAATACTATAATTATAATTATAAAATTAAAAAACAAAACACTTTGATAAAGTTTTGTGGAAATTTCTAAAAAAATAAATGAAATTTTTTAAAGTGTAATACCAACAACAAATAATTGAATGACTGATGGATGACCCATCTATCATTAATAATTGATCGATCGTTTGATTAATGATAAATATTTTTTAAAATACAATGGTATTTTTTATGTATAAATAGATAAATAAATGTCGAAGAAAGGAAGGATTGAGTTCCAGAACTATAATAAGAAAGGTTGGAGGCGTTGTGCCCCAAACTGATCTGTTTTGACCTGGAATATGTTCAAAATTTATTTTTTAATTATTTATTTATTTTTTTTATATATTATTTTTTAACTTTTGAGCATGTCAAATATATGTATATTTCAAATCAAATCAACAAGTCTAAGAGTATGGAATTAAAAAATTACATCTATAAAAAACAACCAACAACAACAACAAATAAATAAATTACGAGATTTTTAAATATTTGCCTGTACTAATAAATCTTGTACTTAACACTACAAAAATTATACATATATTTAAAATAAAATATGAAATAATAAAAAAAAATTGAGAAAAGAAAAAATGGTAATCTTATAATAATAAGAATAAATATTAAACTATTGAAACAAAAACAAACTTTTAGGCTAAATTAATATTATTATTATATTTATAATAAATAATAAACCTTTAAATATAAAAGGAAAATTTAGATTATAATAAAATAATATAATAAATAATTTGTGGATGTGTAAAACTTAATTGACTTGAATTCGATTGAGGGCGTGAGACTTACATACATATGCATTTTCCATATGAAGTAAGTACATCCCGATTTATATATAAATATAATAACAAAATAAATACATATTTAGCATATTTATGCGTGTGCTCACTCACATGTGTGTGTGCGTGTGTGTGTGTAATTTATTATTTCATTAATTTCAAAATTCTCGATTTTATAAAATTAGTAATTTTTATTTCTTTTATATAAAAAATTCTGAATTTATAAATTTTTTATTTACCACATACAGACTCACACATGTGCTTATGTGCATACACCAATGCATATGTATGTATGACAATTTGTCGCATTGGAAAATGATAATGGAAACTAATCCTAAAGAAAATAAAAATTTAAAAATGAAAAACAAAAAATATGAAAACCAAAACAATTTAGATAATTTAAATAAAAAAAAATGAAAAAAATTATCTATGTACACCTAATATTATACTATAATAAAACAAGAAACATTATTTTGTTATTTATTTATTTATTTACAGGATTAGATTATAATATATAACCTAACTTAAATTTTAGACCTTCGATCCGTCTGTGTATAGAAGAGGGGTTCAATTAAACTACTAAGGTTACAGGATTTAAAAAAACAGAGGATATTTTGTGGAAATAGAATTAATGTGGATCGCAGATTGTTTCCGAAGTGTTGTGTTCTAGTTCTGTCAAGTTTAAATAGGTGTTTGATTGACAAAGTATTGTATTACCACAGAATGGGCAAGGAGCACGGTTTTTTTTACCTTCGAGGAGATGTTGGTGTGTGAGTTGACTTTGTCCCGTTCTCAATCGGACAAAAATTGAGGAAGTTGGACGATCGCAAGAGTCAGGCAAGTTGATTGGAGTATTGGAAAGGTTGGAATTTTTGTACCAGTGGATGTATGAACGCCATTGTGTGAATTTCTTATCCCTTAGAATATCTTGTATGTGTTTCCAAAAGTTGCGTTCCATGCCTGTGATGACTGTCAGACATGGGGAACAGCGTGCTTCCTTTGCTGCTGTATCCGCGTGCTCATTACCACATGACGGGGAACCCATATGAGTTGTGTTCGCAAAGAATATTGTTGTTGTTATAAATATTTTGAACTCTTAACACAGTTGACAAACTATCCGTGTAGATTATATACTTTCCTTTATTGGCTTGAGCTAAGAGAATTTCTTTTACTATTGCAACTGCTTCGGCTGCAAGAACTAGTAATGAGGGAGCAATCCTTTGAATACAGTGATACCCCATTTATTTACCACGGCAAACAAGGCGCTTGTATCCGTTTTGGAGCCGTCAGTAAATAGCCAATTCCAGTCTTTCAGCCGCTGCAGAGATGTGTTCAAAGATGATTGATCCAGCGGTCGCGGAGGATTGGGTTACACTTTATTCTAGTGATATGGTTCGTGGATGTTGTGTAGCCTCCGGATAGTGGACAATTCTTCCTTTTCTTGCTTGTTGAAAATCCTTGATTAGGATGTCGTTGGTGGAACATAACAACTTCAGTATAAGTTTGTAAGTCGTTTGAGCTACTCTGCTTGAAATAGCATAATCTGTACGGAAGAGAAACAGCTCTTTGGTGACGTAAATAAGGAATGATATTTGAATGAGGGATCTTTTAGAACTTAGGAATTTAATAATGTTTGGACGATTAACAAGATTTTTTCTGAGATCATTACAATGTTGCTTAAAAATAAGTCGTATATCAAATACAAGACCAAGAATTTTTAGAAAATTTCTTTATTCGCCATATACATATATATATTCCTTTTTTTAATATTGCTTAAAGCTAGCAACTACTACTTATCAGAGTTTAGACTTACTGTACAGCTGAGATATTATAATTTTGGCTTAATTAATTTAATTGTTAACATTTATTGTTGTTACATTTAAATTACTCAAGGAAAGATAACATTAAAAACCTTGGACCAAAAAAAAAAATAAAATACAACTTAAAGTTAAACTACTTAAATCTAAAGGAATGCTGGTACTTCATGAAAGCTATTCGAAAACTAGGACGGTAAGTACCTGTCAGCACGTAGCTGTGCAATATTAGATTTTTTTTGCCTAAATTTACTTGTAGCACGAGAGATCAATTGTTTTAACATTTGCTTTTATATGCAAAAGATTTGTTGCATAAAAGTATGGTAGGTCAAATATCATTTTCAAAATTTTGTTTTGGACAGTCTGCAATTTTCTTATATGAGTCTTTGCACAGCCACCCCATATATCAGACCCATATAATATAATATGTAAAAGTATCGATTTGTAGATGGTTAGTTTATTTTGGATCCTCACGATCTTTGATCTGCGGTTGATAAACGGGTATAAGATACGTACAGTCTTATTTATTTTGTCTATGGTTTTAGTAATATGCTCACTGAATAGAAGTTTTTATCTAGAATAACACCCAGATACTTAACTGAATTTTCCCATTTAATATTGGAGTTATTAAGTTAAAGCTCTACACTTCTCAAAAAGACTGACTTTCTTTTCATTGTGAAATAAATCGCTTTAGTTTTAACGGCATTTACCTTAATTTTCCATTGATAGAAATAAGATGACAGGGAGTCCAATGAGCTTTGTAGCTCATTTTGTATATCTGTGCATGAGTTACCAATACTATAAAGAGCTGTGTCATCCGCAAAAATAAGCAGTATTTAGTTATTAAGAATGAGTGGAGGGTATGTACAGTTAAGATTTTTACATATGTGTAGGATTTTACGTTTTTCAATCGAAAAGGAAACCCAAGACGACTTGACCCATTCTTGTATTTTCTCAAGGATTTTCAAGAATATTGTGTTTAACACATTACTGTCTTTATGGTTTGAAAATATGATCACATCATCAGCATATATCGCACCATAATGGTATGGTCCAATACCTGCAAGGAGCTGTTAGTGTCAACAACAGGAACAATATTATTTAAGCCAGGCAATAAGTAGCGAAAGACGTATATTGAAAGATTTAGGCTTAAAAAAAGTTATGACATATTGCAACAACAGTCAAACGCAAAGTACAATATCGTGGATAATGAAGGCACGAGGTGACCTCCAGTGGTTAAATGGGAATCCATATCAGCATAGCAGAACAAGAATGTACACATTATGCAATATGAATGAGGAAGAATATATACGCCACTTTCTTGGCAGATGCCCATTACTTAGAGAACTTATTTAGATGCAGATACTTGGGGAAATCTCAACTATAAGAGAGCGAAATTATAGATATTTTAAACGAGGTTAGAGATGATAATTGGGCGAATTTAGTAAATTATGTTAAACCAGTTTAAAAGTGCGGAAAGCTTATGATAGACGGGTGTAATCATTAAACCGTTTAATGATTAAGCATAATTTTATATAAAAATTTAAGTTATTTATTTATTAGACCCTGGGAAATCCAAACATTGAACGATCTGCAATCTCACTTAAATGGGCAATTTTTTTTTTTTTTTTTTAACATAAGCTTAGGCAGACGACAAGTAGCCATGCCAATTAATATTTCGTTATACTTATGTCAAATATCAATAGTTGTAAACTATAAATATTGTGATTGTATACTTTAATAAAGTGCGAATCTATCTATTTATATATAGATCAGCTATACACAATCAGTCGTTCAAAAAAAAAAATCACTCACCCAAACAATTACTCTCTTGTCTTTAGTCTTTCTTTTTAGAGCAGAGGTCTGTTCTAAAAATAATGTTCGATTTTCGATACTGATTCCTTGACCTTTTTTCCTTTAGCAAAAAATCGAAAAGCACACCAAAACACAAGACGTGTTTTAATTTGTAGAAAAACTAAAAATGCAAAACGGTTGATAATGTCAAATCAAATGTAAGTAGCCAGCCACGATTCGATTGTGAATCGCTGGGTGGAAATATTCAACCATATCAATAAGGCCGATTGTGAGTACAAAGAAATGGCGAAATTGTTGTATGTATGTATATATTTTGACAAGAACTTCAGCATAGGTGGAACAAATCTTTTCTGGAGTACACAAAACTTGAATGTCGAACAAAACACGATTAAAAATGGAATCTCTGAGGGCAATAGTGATAGTCAAATGTAATATTGTATTCAGACAAAGGCAGCATCACGATTTTTGAGAGGGATGCTACAAAATTGTTCACACAGTCCTTTTGAGCAGCTGTTTTTTGTTTTGATTTTACACGCAAATGAAATTTTGTAGGAAATGTGAAATATTATAAGTAAATATTTGTGAAAAATGAAGCATTTTAAAAAATCAGCCAAGTGTGAGTCGGACTCGCACACGGAGGGTTCCGTACCATCGTACAAGATTTTTTGCTTAAAATATAAAATTATATTTAATAACCTAAAAGTATACTAAAATTAACAGCTCAAAGTATACTACAAAAAACAAAAAATTGTTAAACAAAAGGTTAAATTAAAGAACAATGCTTCTAAAAATGTATAATTTTAGTATTTGTCGTTCTACACACAAGTAAATTACACACTTTGTGAACTCTCTATCTATTACGGTTCATGAAATAGAGCAGGAGACGGACGGACGGACATTGTAAGCTTAGTAATAGGGTCCCGTTAGTTCCCTATGGGTACGGAATCCTAAAAATACTATTGTTTTCCGACATGGCGACGAATTTAATTATAAATATAATGATGTTAATGGACCAGGAAGCGGATTTCAACCAAGAATTTTTTGGATTCAATAAATAGAAGTGTTCGTGTTCCCCGAAGCATTTGGGTTGTATGTAGTAAGTTATTGGAGCAAAAACGTTAAAGAAGGTTCTGCGGAATTCTGTAAAGAGACCTCCCGCATGGACAGAGCCGCATTTAATAAGTTGGTGGAGCAGCTGCAGGAAGGGTATAGGAAAGAAAACCACGAACAAATGAAGGACTATTCCAGTAGATGAAAGGGTCGCTATTGCGTTGCGGCTCCATTGACGCCATTCTTCTTCTGCGGCATCATCAAATATTTTCTCAATGGCCTTCCTTCTAATGCTTACATTTTGAAGTAAGTTAATTTCTGTAAACATACGATCTGCTAACCATTGGTATTGTGGTTTTGGTGTCTTAGCTTGGCTCGGAAATAATGATCTTACGTTATGTAGTTTCTTGTGTAGATCAGGGCCAATATCGTATTTCATCTGGAAATACAACTAATAACTATTATCTTTCCATTACAGTTTCCAATAACAACAACAACATCAGAATGGAAAGCTATCGCTGAAAACTTTGCCATTAAATGATAGTTTCCTCTTTGTTTGGGAGCAATTGATGGAAAGCGCATACTATTCCGGCCTCTCCGTAAAGACGGTGCTTTCTATTACAATTACGAAGGCAGTTACAGCATTATTTTACTGGCACTAGTAGACGCGAACTGTCGTTTTACATTTATAGACGTAGGAAGTAATGGACTTGTGAAAGATGATGGAGTGCTTTTTCAACGCAAATTAAAGGAAGTGATAAAAACAAACTTCCTTCCGAACAAAATAATTGGAAATGGATGACGCTTTCCCTTTGCAAAACCACATAATGAAGCCGTATCCGTATTCAACAAATGACAAAGAGCAAAAAAATTGTAATATACGTATTTCCAGAGCTAGGCACGTTGTAGAACATCCTTTTGGGATTCTCGCAAGCAGATTTCGCATTTTGCTAAACAACATTTCTTTATCTGTTGATAAAGTCGAATTAATTACAAAAATATGTTGCCTACTAGACATCTGTATGAATTCATTCAGAAGGGCATTTTTGGTATTCATGCTCAAATGAATGAATTTCACATTCGAATTCATTCAAATGAATTCCAAAATATCACGAGCCAGCTCTAACACACTAGCCTATCAAGTTAATTTCATTTCTAACAGCGAACGCACGACAAACTTTATTATTGTATTTGTTCAGATTTTAATACAAAAAGTCCAAATATCCAACTTTTCCGGTGAATATTAATAATGGCCTATAACGAGCACATAAAAAAAAACAGCCAAATATAGGAAGGCGCTCTCAAGCAATATGCTTAAAAAGAAAAGAATTTTCTTGCATTTGTTCAGATTTTAATTGAAATAACAAAGTATACACGATAAAAAAACAAACAAAAGATATTATATGTATATCCGCGCCAATATATCATACACAAATATATTTATCTAGTATCTACATACTCATATAGAGAGATTTCAACAATAATTGTGTTATTTTGTTGTACAGTGAAGTAGTGCAATACTGCTGGCAAAGGAAATCGCATTGAAGTGTGCACAAATCTTGTTAGTATGGGGTGCTGTTCATCCGATGAGCCGTGAAGCAATTGCAACGTAATAAGCAAGATGCACGAAGGGAACTTAAATTGCTATTACTGTGTAAGTGAGTTACATTATCATTGAACATATGCAAAGCATTAAAACCCTTTGCCATGGTCAATAACAAGTGCCTGTGGCCATGCATATGACTTTGCTTTGCAGTAGCCTACTGATTGATGCTTCAACCTTGGCATTGATAACATTATTAAAAAATGCGGAACCCCAGAAAACTGATCAGAATAATAATGATAATTTTGAAAAACACGGAATCCAAAGTGATGGTGCAAAACAGCACGTCGGCAGCATTTTCGATACGCACCGGCGTGCGCCAAGGCGATACACTCCCCTCAACGATTTTTAATTTATTATTGTGCTGTTCAATAGACGAAGTATGCAACGCCAAACGGACTGGACATACTCATACTAAATAGAACCACTCAAATATATGCATATGCTGATGACATTGTAATTGCAAGTAAAAATAAAGACGCGCTAATATCTATCATTTCTGAGATTAAAACTGCAGCAGCAAAAATTGGACTAAAAATTAACGAAGAAAAACTAAATAAATGCTTATTTCTAGAGCGAAAGACAAACCAACAGCAAAATCAATTAAGCTTGGCAAATACGAATTCGAAGCAGTAAATTCATTTACATATCTTGGCTATAGCTTAACATCAGACAACGCCATGAGCGCTACAATTAACGAAAGGATACAGGCAGCAAACAGGTCGTTCGCATCGCTTTCAAAATTATTCAAATCAATACTGCTTAACAGAGCCTACAAACTGACACTATATAAGACAGTAGTACGACCTGTCATGTGCTACGGAGCCGAGACATGGATGTTGAATGAAGAAATCAAAACGAAACTACTGATTTTTAAAAAAAATTCTCCGAAAAATCTTCGGCGCGATAAATATTGGACCTGACGAATGGAGAATCAGATGGAATGACGATCTCGAGAAACTAATTCAAGGCGAAAACGTTATACTGTTTATTAAAGCGATGATGATGATGATTACTTTACTGGTTTTGTAATGTTGAGGTATGAAATTAGAAAAGATGTTGTTGTAATGTTTGAGGAGCCGGAGAAGGACGGAGGAGTCTAAGATTTTTAACATTCGGTAAGATATCCTATCCATGCCAGGTGTGTTTCCTTTTAGTGTAGAAAGGGCTGCTTGTAGTTCGATGACTGAGATGGGGTCTTCTAGTTTCATTGCCGTTGTGGAGGGTATATAGTCGGGAGTGAATAATATTGAGTTATTTTTATGGTGACAGAAATTCGGGGAGAAGTGGGAGTCGTGGGATTCAGCTGACCAAAATTTGCAAAATTGTTTCGTTATGGTTGGTTTGTCTGTAGTGAAGGATTGGCCGTCGATAGTTTTTATGCCGTGGATGGGAAAGTGTGGTTTGGTTCCGCAAAAGGTCTTTATTTGAGACCATATTTTGTGGTGCGAGGATGTAGGATTAATATCCTCAGTGAAGTTTTCTAGGGACTCTCGTTTTGATTTTTTTTATTTCCCTCTTAAGGGTAGCATTTGCTTTCTTAAACTTGAGAATGTTATCTGTGGTAATGGAGCGTCTTAATGTGTACCAAAGTTGATTTTTAATTGTTTTTAGTTTCTAATTTGTCGTTTCACCAAGGGACGGTGGTTTTTTTAAATGGGTTGCTTCCGGTTTGGGGAATGGAAGCGTGTGCGCTTTGGCGAAGGATTTTGATAATATTTGCTGATTCTTTGTTTATGTTGAGGCTGATGGGTTTAATTGAGCTAAGGTTTTTGGATGTAGTGGTAAACTTAGACCAGTTTGCATGGTCTGTTTTGAATATTGGTCGAGGTTTGTGAGTGAATGTGGGGCGGCCAAAAAGTGAAGTGAGTGGGGGAGCCGTCATTTAATGTGAGGATAGTGGATTGGTTAACAAATTTGGATATAATGTTACCTCTGCGATTATTTAAAGGGGATCCCCATGAGCGATGCCAGCTATTAAAGTCACCAGTTATGATAGTTGGTTCAGAGATGTTTGGGAATACATTTTGTAGGTTTCTTAGAGAAAAGGGCTTGTTGTACGCGGAGAAGATACTGAATTTAAGTTTAGATTGAATTGATACTCCGACCACTTCAAAGTCTTGAGTAAGTTGAAGTCTATCTTGTTGGAGTGATTTCTGTATGAGAAGGGCTGTGCCTCCTGCATGGGATAATCGATTATAGAAGTAGCCATTATAGTTGATGGGGATGGGGATGTTATCTGGGGCAGAGAGGTGGTTTTCTTGCAATGAAATGATTTTTGGGGAGTGAGATTTTATAAGTAATGCTAACTGATCGTAATTATGGGGGGATTTATAATGGAGACGGTGATGCGAACATACAGCCTATCCCTCTCAAATGTCAACCTCACCTTCACGTGGTACCCCCTGTTCTTCACAAACGAGGCTCTGACGTTTGAGTAAAGGCGGTATAACCTTATCATCAGTGAGGAGGAAATTCCTACGCCCTTGCCAGCCTGGTGGCAGACCGGCAGCCCCGGATCCAGGATCGGATGCAGAAGGCCAATCCCCTACGCATCTTAAAGCAAACAGATTACAGAAACCAAAACTAGCAAAGAAATAAATAATTCGGATAAATTGATGACGACCTTCAGCATGAAAAAAGGATCACGAATAGGAACATGGAATGTGCGTTCATTGCTTGAACCAACAAAATTGTCGCAATTATGCAAAGAGTTCGAGCGCTACCAACTTCTAGTGCTTGGCCTATATGAAGTCAGATGGGCGGTCTCGGATGAAATTACAACAACAACTGGCCAAAAACTCCTTTTTTCTGGAGACCATCCCATCCAAAGAAGAGAGTGTGCTGTCGGATTTCTTCTTTCCAAGTTAGCTGCAGCGGCGCTCATAGACTGGAAAGCGCACTCCGATAGAATCATCTCGGTGAGGTTGCGCACAAGAGCACCTAATACGTGTATGACCATAGACCAATGCTATGCTCCGACGAATGCCGCAGACCTTGTAGTCAAGGATGCGTTTTACAGCAGTCTCTCGAACGTCTTGACAAACACCAAAAGAGAAGATATAGTCATCCTAATGGGCGACATAAACGCGTAGGTTGGCGTAATATGGGTCTTGAAAGGACTATGAGCCAGCATGGCCTGGGAACACTCAATGAGAATGGCGAGATGTTTACTGAGTGTTGTTCTAACTATAATCTCGTTATAGGTGCCACGCTATTCAAGCACAAGCAGATACATAAGACCACATGGACTTCACCGGATCGAATTACCGAAAACCAGATCGACCACATTGCCATAAGTCATAAGTGGCGCGGCTCTCTAATGGACGTGTGCAATAAGCGTAGAGCTGATGTAGCAAGTGATCACCATCTTCTACTTGCAGTAGTTAGGCTCAAAGTGGCGGCGGTCAGCAAAGACTCTAACCGAAAAACGCAAAAGAAGTTCGATGTCGAGAAACTAAAAGACCCAGCAACTTGCGCACGATTTTCGGACTCGTTAGACGCATCTCCCAATTCAGCACGCGCACACACAGACAAATGGCAGCAGATAAAAGGAGCGTTCGTAAACGCAGCGGAAGAGCACATCGGCTACAAAGTGACTAAACGGAAGACCTGGATCTCCGATCATACATGGAGCCTAATAAACGAACGCAAAAAAGTAAAAAATCAGTTAAACTGCGCAAAAACGAGGCTATGTAAGGCAAAGTTGCAGCAATGTTATAGTAACATCGATAAGCAAATTAAGAAAAGTGCCAGAACGGATAAAAGAATCTGGAGTGATAATCTAGCGAGCAAAGCGCAAGTTGCTGCGGAAACGCAAGGACAAGGTATGGAGAGCAACGCATATTTCCAGACGCACGAAGTTGAGAATATTCGACCTAACGTAAAGTTAGTAGTCCTATATGGGTGCGAAACATGGAATCTTACTGCAAGTACTCTGCAAACGTTGCAATCCTTCCTCAACCGCTGTCTCCGAAAGATCATGCGGATATTCTGGCCCGACGTTATTAGCAATGTTGATCTTTGGACTGCAACTAAACAAACACCTGTCGGCATAGAAATCCGTCGCAGTAAATAGAAGTGGGTCGGGCACACATTGCGTAAGCCACAAGATGACATCACAAGGACAGCATTGGACTGGAATCCTCAAGGGAGTCGTAGGCGAGGGAGACCAGCCAATAAGTGGAGACGTCAAGTTGAAGCAGAAGTGGAAAAATCAGGACGTTCCTGGAGAGAAATCAAAGCTTTAGCGGTTGACAAGGCGAATTATAAGATGCTTGTTGAGGCCCTGTGTTCCACCTAGGAACTTTGGGAAATATATATATATATATATATATATATATAAGGGAAAATTGATAAAATAAAAATTAATAAAGAATATAAAAGTAAAAAGTAGATTAGAAATAGAACGAGCTGGGCCGCCACTGTGTCGACACGATATTAATAGTGGGACCGAGCTGTGTACATTGTATGACAGTGCGGCAAACTGGGAGGGTGCTAGACCTGGGGAGATGCAAGAAGTGTGAGAGCCTCCCGTCGATAGCGCTCACCCCTCTATCGCCCAGGCAAGCTATCCACCAAGTAGGCCGCACTGAAGAGATTATGTATCATTTATTAAGACATTGAGTCTACATCAAAACTATTTAGAATAGTATTTTTAGTTTCAGGGCGGAAAGTTTTTTTGTTTTTTTTTTTTGTATTGCTTGTTTAGAGCTGTTGGCTATAATTTTAAGTTTGGTGTCACTGAGGGGTTGTACTGAAAGTTTAGAATTAAATTTTTTTGTTGGTTCAATGATAGCGTCTGTTAGAAGTAGAGTGGATTTAGAAAAAAAAAAGTTCTGCATCTGGTGGTGAAGATAGGATGCTCTTCAGAGAGCTATCAGTTTTGTTTTCTGGATTGATTGTAGATTGAGTCGAACGAAGCGTGTCTGCATAGCGTGAACCAGTAGGAGAATGGCGTTCTGAGTAGATTTTTTCGGCAGATTTCATGTCGGTTTTTTCAATCACACGTATGGCTTGTAGTTCCTTGTGTTTAAGGAAGGTAGGGCAATTCCGATCAAAGATGCTGTGGTGTTATGTCTACAGTTGATGCAACGCGTTATATTTTGACAAGTCTCCATAGTTTCAGGATCCAAGTGTTTGTCGTAGTCGCAATTAAGGCAAAGTTCGGCAGATGTACATGCCTTGGTAGGATGACCTGATGAAGGGGGATGTAAGGTCGTACACTTACTTTTTCGTAGCCAATGTTGACTTCTGTTGGTAATGTTGTTGTTGAGAATGTGAGGATGATAAGTCCTGTTTCATTCAAAGTGTGATCCTTATCTTTCTTCAAGATTTTTTTGCATTCCTGTATGTTTTGGGATTTTAGCTCTGAGGTGATTTCATCCTCAGTGATGTTTCTAAGAATGTTAGTGTAAATAACACCTTTGCATGTGTTAAGTGAGTTGTGTTCGTTGACATCCACCCCTGTGGAGCCGTCGAGATCAGTTAATTTGATTTGTTTCGATGCTTGTCTTGAGTTTTTCGTTTTTATCAAAGCAGAACCGTTCCGGAGCCTTTTGACTTCCTCAACGGGTCCTTCGCAGATGTTGTCGATAACTTTCTGGAGCAAGAAGGGCGAAGCTGTGTCCATGGTGGTGTTAGGTTCTAACCCCACCATTACAAGGCTCTTAGGGCCGTTGGAAACATTCTCTAATGTTTTCGTGTGATCGAGTGAGAAATGTGGTTGGTTACGTTGAAATTAATTTGTTAACCATGTTGTTGAGTAAGTGTTGTTGTGTAAATGTGTTTGCGTGTGTATTAGAGAGAAAATAAGTGTGTATCAATGAATAACGCGAGCAACGAGTTGTTGTTGCTGTGAGAGAGCGAAGTTAATAAAGCGAATTAGAAAAAATGAAAATTGACAGTGTTTGTGAGAGCTATCAAAAACACGTCTGAACTCAAAGAGCGCTGTTGTCAAACTGTTTATTTTTTTATATTTTTTGACATCCAATTAAAAAGATCGTGATGATCCCTAAATCTTGAAAGCCAAAGAATCTTATCGGTTTCTGTAGACCAATAAGCCTGCTTTCAACTGGAAGTACCGTGCATTTAGAACATCATCCCAAACCAAGAATCGGGCTTCAGGTCCCAACATGAAGAGTATAAAAAATACTAGATTTGTAAAGGGGTTGAGGATGATCATTGTGTATTGTTTTTTAACAAGTCATTTTTCATCGAATCTTTAATACTTATATTTTGTATAGCCTAAAATTAAGTAATGATAAACAAAAAGTATTATCCCTAAAAATATACGTATTTTTGCATCTTTAGAAATATATTGAAATTCTCTATTAAAAAGTAAGAAAAATTCATGTGAATTACGTTAATTTTTGTTTTAATTTTTATATATGTATATATTTTTTTTTTTTTTTTTTGTTTTAACTTAACTTTAAATACTTAATAATTAATATTGTAGTAGAATATGCCACGTTTCTTGGTCACAATTAACCACAAATTGTTTTTTGTATCCTTCATCTTTTCTATTTTTTGATTAGTTTAACTGAGTATCACATTTTTTGTTTGTTTGTTTGTTTAAATAGCGTCAATTAAATTATCAATATTATTATGTATCTGTTGCATTTGTGTTTCTTTTTAAAAGACACCAAAAACATTTATCCCTAAGATTAATAAACAATTTTTAAATAAAATCATAATAATAAAATAAACTTAATAAATCACACGTGACAAAATAATAATATGTAATATGTAAGTATGTAATAATAAACTTTAAACGTATAATCAAAATCGAAGCATAATGAATAATTTAAATAAAAAGAAATTCACATTTTTAACTTATTTGGAGAGCATAAAGATTCTCGTTTCATCAATCTAAAACAAAAAATCAACATTGACCGTTTCGTAACCTTTTACAATACAACAAAATCGCTAAGATTGCGTTCAGGTTGAACTAAATTGGGTGGCATCAATTGTACAAGTTTATTAAAAAGAAAAGTACGTTTGTTTTTTACAGCATAGTTTCGATCTAATCGGGCACGTTTCAAACGTATGGCACCACTTCGAAGACAACTTGTACTTGACGAAGTTGTAGCAAGTTCTGAGTTGTCAACTGACAGAGATGATTCAAGCGATAAATCCTCAGCAAGCATATCATTATCACCTTCTGATCTATGCGGTGAATCTATATATAAATAGAATAAAAGAAATAATAAAAAAATTACAGAAGTCTAACAATTGAACAAAATCAAACTAATCTTACCATTGCCATCGCCAAATTGAATGTATCTGTTGATATGTGATGATGACTCTATATCAATTGATAAGTTATCAGGTTTAATCCCTAATGGAGGAGTCATTAAAGTTTCATCATGATCATCTGTGTCTTCTGGTTTGAAAAGTAATGAAGCCAATTTATGAAACTAACAATATAAAAATGAAATTAAAAAAAAAAATAAAAAAAGAAAGGGAAAAGGAATAGGAAAATTATGAGTTCTTTACATACATTATTCAATTGTTCCTTATCTTTGTGATCAACCAATTCGGATATATTTTTACGCAAGAATTCCATAGCCTTTAGGGGAGCTATGCGCACCATTTCTTCATAGCGAAGTTTCCGTACTAAATAACGACAATGATTGAGGATTTCTTCACGTTTTGGTCTATAAACGGAATTCATAAATTAGTTAGCAAATCAAAAGCAAAAGCAAAAAGCACAGTTATAGAAATATTTACTTCTCCAATTTAAGCTTCCAAAAGTCATCCAAACGTAATTCTAGCAACGTATATATACCCGGATTACCACCAAATAAATAATGAACCTACAAAGAAAAACCAATTTGACATCAATTCACTGAAATGTGTGGACATTACTCACTTTAGCTATATCATCATAGATCAATTGATGTGCATATCGAGGACAAGGTTCAATTGTGTCATCACTTTTGCTAGCACCCAGAACATTGAAATTGTTTATGGTGGTGACATCTTGAGCATTATGACGACAGTGATAGATACGCGACCACTTGTTGCTTTTTAATGAATATACCCAAAATGAGTTGGCTGCATCAAAATGGTCACGGCGCTCTTTAATTTTACTTAAACTCTTGATAGAATAATAAAAATATTCAGTATGCAGAGTAATACAATAAATAATCATAGGAATTGTCATACCGAGAACACATAAATTTCATCACGTTCACAATCTATCGAAGCACGCAATGTATAAGTTGGAGATGGTTCAAATCTGGCCTCAGTGGCTACACTGGAATGTTGATCTTTATTCAGAATCGCTGTTGTCTGCTTATCAACATCGTAAGCCAGAAAATCATCAACATCATCTTTGCCACGCAAACCACCGTAAATATAAAGTTTGCGATGTTTCTAAATTATTATTACAAATAGATGAGAAAGAAAGGAAATAAAAATTTAATGAATCTATATGTAGTATAGATCTTTATACATATGTACTTACATTATGGAACACCATGCAATGTGTATACCTTGATTTAATTGACAAAACACCTTTCCGTGATGCCTTTGGATGATAACAATCAACAAGTATTTGTGTCCAGGTATTTGTTGCAATGTGATAAGAGAATAGTCCCGAATACTCTGTTTCATTAGATAATGCAGCAGTAACACTGCGTGATGTCAAAATTTTGCCACCAAATACATAAATTGTTCGCTTCTCGGCATCAATGCACATCTGATGATCATACAATAATTGTGGACCGTCAACCATTCTAGTATCATCACATATCTGAAGCCAAGAACGTGCTCGTGTGTCATATAGGAAAAAATCACTTTTCACATGCTCAGGTGTTCTTAGCGAGTTTTCCAAGTAGCGACCCAACATAAATATATTCTCACTAACTGGATCATAGAGCATTTTATGGCAAGAACGCGGCGTAGGTCCGTTAAATTGATCTGAATGTGCAAAGAGCATGGTCCACGAGTTTTTCTCAATATCATAGACCCATAGGTCACTTAAATCTTGAAAACCATCCCAGCCACCATGCAAATAGATGAGACGTTTCTTCGTGTCAATAACCAATTGATGGCCACCCCGATTACCTTGAAGAGACAACAGTAAAATCAAAAACAGAAAATCAGCCAAGTGTGAGTCGGATTCGCACACGGAGGGTTCCGTACCATCGTACAAGATTTTTTGCTTAAAATATTAAATTATGTGCATATTTAACAGCCTAAAAGTATACTACAATTACAGCTTAAAAGTATACTACAAAAAACAAAAAATTGTTAAACAAAAGGTTAAATTAAAGAACAATGCTTCTAAAAATGTGTATTTTTAGTATTTGTCGTTCTACACTCAAGTGATTTACACACTCTGTGAAAATTTCAACTCTCTACCTATTACGGTTCATGAGATAGAGCAGGAGACGGACGGACGGACATCGTAAGCTTAGTAATAAGGTCCCGGTAGCTCCCTATGGGTACGGAACCCTAAAAATTGGTTCCTTTCAAATAAAATTGTTTATAATATTAAAATTACTTGGTTTAAGATCTCCATTTGTTTGCTGCATATTCCACGTATGCCTATAATTCTGTCTATTTAGATATGCATCCATCCAACCATCTTGAATACATTGTTCCAAAAAATGTTCAGTCTCCTCAAAGTCGCCTTCCAAAACTAAATGTTTGTGAAGTTTACTGATTCTTGTGTGTTCCAGACGCACCTTTGTTTGCTCCACTAGGGCATTATAAGCAGCTGTATATCCTTGTTGGCGAAAGTGTTTCAAACACAGTCGAACTATTTCAACTTCTCGAAACTATGGGATCACACACATACGAATACACAGTATATGATTATTAGAATACAATGTATTGTATATAATTAGAATATAAGATACTTGCCATATTATAATTCTGCATTCTAGCACTTGTATACATGGGATCGTCTTGTCCATGCAATTCTATATACCAAATGCTAAAGTTAAACGAAGGACCCCAGGACATCAAGGGCACAATTTTCAAAAAGAGTATTGGTAAATTTTCACCACCATCTTCCGTTAGGCTACGTAAATTAAATACTTCAGGTATATTGTCGTTCTTCAAGCCGCTAATCAAAAATATTTAAACAATAATTCAATTAGTTAAATATTTTAATAAAAGAAAGAAAACGGTGGAAAAGTTCTGGTTATTACGGTTTGAGAAGGAGCCTTATAGAAATGCACATATTAGATAAGAAAGATCAATTTTAAATAGAGAAATCTGGAGAAAAAATAGTGAGATGATATTAGAACACATCTACATATATGCATGTATAAAGATCTGGACCCAGATGGTATATATACTAGAAGAAACTATCGTAATACCTTATCATAAATTGTGTTTTTAAAGTCAAAAATTATTTGATATTGGTGAGAATGTTGAGCAGTATACTGGGAGAACATATCTAATTGACAGCTACAACAAACTATATACATAGTAGCATAATGTGGATTTTTAAAGCTTAGTAGTGATCAAATCTACTCCTAGAATTAATGAATTGCTCACTTTACACATAAATAAATGAATTTTGTTAAAACAGTCGGATTCCTCTACAACTATCTCGCCGTTAGCGATGACTGATCTGATTGTCCGGTGTCATAGTGGAATCCGACTGTATAAGGCAAGATTGGTCCTGTCTAACCACCGGCGGAGAATCGTCAATATCATAGATTCATTACATATTTGATTAAATTGCTTATAGTAGAGTGTAAGAGATCAAACATTTACATCAAATACAGAATTTCTTCAATAATAATAATAATTAAAAATCGACTACAGAATTTTACCTTTCTAAAAGCAAAACCATTGTTTCATCGTCCAATCCGCCATAAATGCGGAATTTTTTAATATTACATACATGGGATTTCTCAAATTTCCCGAATTTGATCCTTTTCACAATGGCGGGTCTTTTAAGCTTTAAGGTTAGGTACTGCGGCGGGTTATTTGTGTAGGCAGACCAACGAGAAGTTTGATCATTTGGGCAGTCAACAAGTATATTTCTGCAAAAAGAAAAAATCATCATCATACAATCAAATAATATTGCTTAAATTTATAAAAAATCTCAGCCTTCGCCGTTAAGGTTTTTTTTTTTTGGCGCATTTGGCAACAAATACAATATGCACAATAACAAAAACAACAATGTTGAAAGAGTGCAGTCAAAGTTATGCAAATTATGAACTTATTGCAGATGCTCAACTACTTACTCAGGCAAGTAATTTGGCGAAAAGCTTGAGTAGCGATAGACTTCATAGTTCAGTCGCTCAACCTCGGAGAGTGTGAAAGTCTTATGGTTAGCGTAAGTTGATGGCATTGTTGTTAGAGCCGCTGAACTAGTACTGGTCGGAGTTGGACTACTACTGGAGCCTGTCGAAGACGCCATTATTTACTTGTTATTATTATGCAGCAACACAGATTCGGTTTCTCTTCTCTCTCTAATAGGAGTCCCTGTTCAAATTGTTGTTGTTATTCTTGTTGATGTTGATGATGTCGGCGGTTCACTTATGTATATAAGTAATTAGTTTTTGTTTTGATTAAATTTATTATTGTTGTGGCTCAGAAGTGTGTAATAAAGTATGACGACGCCAACTGTTGAACGACGGATTGGAGAGAAATGCATTTCAGTCGGTGATTCTTTGTTATTATTTTCACTTATATCCATCCCTTGTCCAAACAAACCCCATCAAGTGGTCATTCCCCGCCCCAAAAAAATTAACACACATTCTTCATTAAATTAGGGCTGCATTTCAACCAACTGTGTAGTTGGAAGTACAGTAGAAACTCATAAAATAGAATCACATTGAAATTCTTAATTTTTTTTTTAATTAATGCCCGATTCAAACTGAGCAGAAGCAACCTTTTTTTGTAAGCAACTCAAAAAGTTGCTGAATTTCTACAATAACAACAGGCAAATGACAGAATTTTAAGATTGCTTTGGGTATTTTGAAGCAACATATTTGCTGCTGCAAAAGTGAAAGCAAAAATTGCAGCAGCCAGGGCTGGCGAAGTTTGAGTAGTGCTGGCAAGTTTTTGGTCATGCCCGCCTTTTTTTGGTCATTCTCGATATTAAACACCTGATCATTGCACAAAACAATTTGAAGAAAATTTTATATTGTAATTTTTTTTTTTCAAATATTAATAAAATAAGTAGCAGGAATGAAAAAGGCAGCTGCAAGAATTATTTGCATACACTGCGTATTGTTCTCGATTATGTATATTTCACAAAATGTCCATTTTAATTATCACAATAAGCCACAACGTTCCATTTGTATGTATAAACAAAACAAAAAACAATTGTTTTTTGATTCGAAATCACTGTGTGAACGTTCGCTGAAATAACAACAATTTTAAAGCAGTGTGAATCGGGCATAAAATATCTGTTAAAAACAAAACAAAATAATAGAAGTCGTAAAGAAGTATTCAGTATAGGATATTTCAGACTTAACTATAACGAAGTCGTTGGGACCAATCAGTCAAAGCGTATTTATTTTATTCCCATTGTAATTTTATTTCCATGAAACTTTGTCAAACAAACTTTCACAACAAACAATAGCAAATTACAGATACAAAAACGGAAATGGTAAAATAAAACCCGTTCAAACATTTGATCACGAATCTGATGTTCTTCTAATTTCAGAGCGCTTAATTCTTTATAATTCTTTACTCTTACAACTGAAAGATTAAATTTTGATACATTTAATTATTTGATTAAGTTAATAATACAATTTTCTACTCCGTGAGGTTCTACTGTTTCAATCAATTAATCAGTGATTATTTTGTGCAGTGTGCTGTTTCTGATTCACTACCATATTTGGTGGATTCTTGCATCCCTGATGAAAAAGTAGCGAGTACCCTTGAAAAGTAGCGAATACATTTGTGGGATCTCTGTGTATGGTTGTGTGTGCGTGTGACTCAATGACAAAAAAAAAAGTTGAAAGAAAAAATATATTAAAAATCTCGTGAAAAATTCAACAAAATTCAACGCAATTTTTATTAAATTCTTTAAACGATTTAGTTAATTTAGTTAAACAATTAATATAGTATGCGAAAGCTTTTAACGGTATATTAAGTTTAGCGATTTTAGACGAGTGTGTACGTGAATGTGTGTGCGTATGTGTGTAAAATAAATTGTCTGTTCAACAACCAGAAATCAGAAAGTAGTATCAGCAAGCAGCAAGCAGCAATTGCACATCATCTAATTTTATATACACATACGTTAGTTTTCAAGGAAAACCACAAAAGCAAACAAAATGGTAATAATAATAATAAACATAATAAGAATAAAAGTATCTTAAAATTTGTTGTTCAGTTGGTTTCGATAACAAAAACAAGAATCAGATTTCTAAACAAGCAAGCAGCAAGCAACTATTTAATTATTCAAGTGTTTTGTGTTATTGTCAAAAGCCCAGGCCACCTGCCCGTCTGTGCGTCTGTCCGTGTCCCCAACTCACCTTCTGCGCATTCCTAGTACTCAATAATATAATCAACACATCAATGCTTCTCTGCATTACAACAACATTAAATTAAACGAAAATTAATTTACTTAAATTAAAAATAAATAAAGTTTGAACAAGTGGTGTTTATTCTCTCCTCTACTCGTTCCTATCTTCTCTCTGATCAGATAATGTTTTCTTATTTCCCTTCATATTTACATTATTTAGTCGCTTATTGGTATAAATTATAATAAATAAGACTTTCAATTCATTACTCGCTGATCTTATCCATTCCCTTGTCAATTACATGCAAAATAAACCTACACATTTCCCGATTTATAAACAATATAGCTTCCTTGGAAAACCGCGTAAAATCGTGTAAATCGAAAACTATCTAACACACTGCCATTGTCAATTTCATAACTCGATACTCAATACATAATTGGATTCGATTAAAGTTTAATGTTACATGATTTAGATAATTAACAATAGTGCTTGGTGTCAGTCACAAATGACCAATGACAAATATTGAATAAGCATCAAGAATCCCATAATATTTATATGTATATATCTCTGTATAAAATATGCACTGAAACTAATTAGTTTATTTATTTAATTACAGGGAAATGAAACATCGCTACCAATGGAAATGTGCTCCAACTGTAAGTTGTAATGGAATTTGTTGTGGCAATAAAAACACGCAGCACCACACACTAAATAAGAAATCCCAAAAATTATCATATCATCGTAAAATATATCACAGAAACAGTATGTGTTTCTTTTAGGAGCACTCCTCTATAATGAACACCTCTAAATTATATTGAAGATACCGAACTGTTTTATTCAAATTTTGTATATTCATAGTACAAGGTTGTTTAATAATGACTTGACGCTGTTCCTTAGAGGGAATTTGTAGTTTTGTGTAGCAAGCTAATAAATTATCATTTGGCAAATGATAACTAGAATGCCATTAACCAGAATTGGTCAAGAGAACTGAGTTTTTCTGGCTGGAACCCAGGCAATAAAATTATGTCTAAGAGAAGAAATAGAGTTTGCTACTTTTAATAGACACATATTCATTTATTCTCAACGCCTTCGAGATCAAATCGAAACTTGTCTGTTACTATTTAACATTACTTAAAAGACTAGCAGCAAGCAATTACATTAATATTATTTGGATACCTGGATACAATGGGTGTATCTTGGAAATGAAGAGACAAAAAAATTAAACTGGCTTCATAGT
Organism: Amiota mariae; assembly: GCA_035041805.1. Classification (NCBI taxonomy): domain Eukaryota; kingdom Metazoa; phylum Arthropoda; class Insecta; order Diptera; family Drosophilidae; genus Amiota; species Amiota mariae. The sequence goes on from JAWNKV010000550.1 coordinate 5,833,599, forward strand.
AAATCGGTGGATACAAGCAACAATAGAATAGCGAAAACCTTCTCGCCTTCTAGCTCTTTCAAAAGAACACAAGAATTATCAGGGCTAACTCAGAAATGTACCCGTATAATCTCAGAGTTCTTACAGAATGGTAAGCACAGACAGCACAGCATTTGCTATGCCACTGTGAGGGCTTAAATTGATCAATTCCTAGAATCCACTGAACTTATAGATTCATTTATGTGGTTTGTTAATGTAGGGCCATTCGAGTTGGAGGTAACTAGATTCTGATCTTCCCCTAATCACCGCCAGGTCACGTTGAACTATTATGACCCCTCAGAAGCTGCGAGAACTTGGTTGAGACCTTTTAATGCACAAGGCATTTCCTCTTAATAAAGCTCCATCAGTAATCTGATCTCGCTTTTGCAGAAATCTATTGATGATAATAAATTCATAACAGAAGAAAAAAGTCTGTGAACACCACTTGTCCCAGTTTTGTATTGCCAATAAGGAGAAGGCATTCTATGTCTCATAATAAAATTACGTACAAAATGGCAAACCATCATCGATCAAAACTGTTCATACTTCACTTTATCTAAATATATTAAAGAACTTAAAATCATACAAAAAGCAATAGACCCTCAAATTATCATCGATTTTAGAAATGCTTTTAGTGCTACCAGTAGTTTTGATAATTGTATGGAAGCCAAGTCCAAAATGGATGACAACTTTATAGAGGAGTCCGTTCTAAATGTAATTTTACATACTTTTTATTGTTATTATGATTATTTTAATTTAAAAATTGAAATTTTTTCGATGATATGTGACAATTTTGACTCAAAAATTGTATGAGAATCGCCTCTTAAAATTATGATAAATAGATGCATTGGCATTGCTTTATGTAGTCTTTTCATTGTTTATTTAATAATTTTTATAAACATCATTTTACTTGATCTACCAAGAAAACAAAAAAAAAAAAAAGAAATTAAAATTTCGAAATCATTTGGTTTGTCACACCACAATCCCAGACCAAACCAGACCAGACAAGTCTCCTTCGATCATTTATAGGCGCACGCTCACTCACTCTTCTGACTCTCTTTTTCCTTCTTCGGTTGCGATCACAAAAACACAAAAACAAAATTATTTAATTTTAAACAATTTTCTTTCGATTTTGTTGTGTCTCCTCATTGATATGTTGAGTGAAAGTCTCAAATGTCTAAAAATAAATTAGTCAAATACTCATGAATGATGCTGTGTTGATGATGGTGCTGGTGCTTGATGGTGTTGCTAGTGTTTCTCTGCTCTAGAATGCTGAGAATGCTAATTGAACAATTAGAAATTCGTTTACAAAATCATCATCATCATCATTGAATTTAAATTGTTTTGATTTTGTTTTTTTTTATACTCGTATTAATTTAAAGTTTATTTTATTGTAGTTGATTTAAACAATGTTTCAATGTTTCATGGCTTTGTGCATCACCCTCTTAATTTCTTCTCTTTGCTTTTTCCGTTCTCTTAGTTGACGCCGATGAAATTCGTCGGTTGGGCAAACGTTTTCGTAAATTGGATTTGGATAATTCAGGAGCGCTGAGTGTGGATGAATTCATGTCATTGCCTGAACTGCAACAGAATCCTCTAGTGCAACGGGTAATTGATATTTTCGATGCAGATGGCAATGGTGAAGTTGATTTCAAAGAATTCATTCAAGGAGTCTCACAGTTTAGTGTGAAAGGCGATAAACTATCAAAGCTACGTTTTGCTTTCCGCATCTATGATATGGATAATGATGGTTATATATCCAATGGAGAACTATTTCAGGTAATTGATAACATTTATCATAATTTCAAAAATTTCTTAAATACAATTGTTTCCTTTTCCTTTGTGTTAGGTGTTAAAAATGATGGTTGGCAATAATCTTAAGGACACACAATTACAACAAATTGTCGACAAGACAATTTGTTTTGCTGATAAGGATGAAGACGGTAAAATATCCTTTGATGAATTCTGCTCGGTTGTTGGTAACACAGACATACATAAAAAAATGGTTGTTGATGTTTAAAACAAAAGTCACGCTACAAATTATACATTTTTTTTTCTAATTTAAATTTATATTTTATTTTTATATATTTTATTTATTTGAATCAAAAAAATTTAAAAAAAAAAGAAAGAAAAATCTTTTAATAGAAACTGTTTGTTTTCAATACTTTGTTTTTGTTACATATTTATGATGATTATGATGAATAATTATGATTATGAGTATCATCAATTCAACAACAAAAAATAAAAGATAAATTTACTTAAAATTGTACAATTTATAAAAAAGAATTTCTTCATTATCTCTTTAAGAAAAAACAACAACAAGAAACAAAATAGTCATAATTTATTATTATTATATTTATATATAACAAAATATGAAATAATAACAATTACAATAAATTAAAATTAAAAGAACTTAAATAACAAAGCAAAAATACTTAAATAAAAAGGGAATAAAGCAAACTCGTTCGTTGAACGTTTCTCAGCAACACAACACAAATCAAACGTTTTTCATATTACTTATAAATATATTAATTATTATTATATTATAAAATTATATATACTTCTATATATAAAGATAAAAAAGAACTCTATGAATGAATTATGTGTCTAAGCTCGAATATACATAACAACTCTATACTTATACCTATATATTATATACGACTTTTTCTCGTATTTTAATAAAAAAAAAAATAAACACTCGATCGATAAACATAATATTAAAATATTTATACTTACTTATATAACTTTAAAGTGCATTAAAAACAACAACAGCATAAACACAATGCTGCGTTACGAAGTTAGATGAATCCAGTAAAACCTCTTTATTACTTACTACATGCATCATAAATACTATAAAAATATACATATATTAGTATATAGTATTTATATATATTTTTAATGATGAAACGACAAACGAAACCCAAATGCCAAACGCATAAAATCTTCTTCTTCTCAACTATGAATGATTAGAAAATAAATTAATGAAAAATACATAAAAATTTATCACTAAAAGTCTCGTTATTTAATTAATTTAAATGTTGTGTAAAATGTATTTTATTTAATACTAAAATAATGATAAATCAAACAAAACTTATCATTTCACCAATTTTTTTTGTAACATCAAAATAATTGCAAAAATTATATTAAACAAATCATCAGTTGAAGTGAAAGCAATCAACACATCAACTCAACTAAACTTAAATTAACTCAAATAGAACAATAGATAGATGAATGAATTATTGAATAAAGAAACTCCAAAATACTATACAACAAAATATAAAAATGATGATGCTTTGTTTTGAATAATATTTATTTATTAATAAAACAATGAAATAAAAAGCAAATTAATATAACAAATTTACGTGATGATGAAAAGCAAGTGAATGAATTAAAGCTTTAATATTGCTAATAAACTAATCAATCAATCACACCTAATCCAAGATACATGCATGCCCCAAGTTTTAATTACATATTTATACTCAAACAAATAAAATAAATATATACATAAATAAAATATTTAATGTAATTTTATTATTTTGATAAAAAATGCCATCAATTTTTTGTTCCCTTAAATTTTGTTAACTTCGAACTAGTCACACAAAGAATTCATTACTTAAATATATCAAGGACTATTTTATACTGAAATTTAAACTAAACAAAAAAATCTTATGATTTTTTCTTAAACTAAACTTGATTTAATTTTTTTTCTTTCATCTAATGAATCTTTTTTAACTAATCAAACAAAAAAAAATATATATATATTTATATAAAATGAAGTCTAACCAATTTCTATAAAAAATACTAAATGAATTTACTAATTTACTGTTTAATTTTTATATTTTTTATTTAAAAAATTAACTAATTAAAAAAAATTTCCACTAACAGAAACTACCAAAATTTGAATATAAAAATAAATTATGTAATCCTTTTTGCCATTTTAATTGATTTAAATGAGTGAAGAAAAAGCTCTTAAAAATTAAACAAGAAGAATTTTTCAAATAAAATTAAATGAATTGAAGTTAAAAAATAATTACATATACATATAATACATATATAAATAAATACGCATATTAATAATTATTAATGAGGAATAGAACAAACAATCTTTGCAATATTTATACATATATATATATATATATAAAAAATTTAACAATTTATCAAATTAAAAAAAAAATATAACTAAATAAAAAACTCAAGTTTGCAAATTATTTAAGTAAGTTAAATTAAATTAAATATATTAAAACAAACATAAATATATTTAAACAAAAAAATGAGAATCTTTAAATAAATAAACAACAAAAAATTGTCATACGTTTTTCTATTGAAAACAACAACAACAAAACCTTAGCTAAAATATTTTATTGTAGCAAATTTTCAATTAATATTTAGATATTTTAAGTGATGAAGTAAGCCGATTCAGTAGGGGAATAAAAGATGAAGGAGTTTAATAAGAAGGAGGAGGAATTTTTATAAAAATTCGCAAAACAAAAAAAAAAAACAAACTGAAAAATAAAATTTGTGATTTCATTGAAAAATTAAAAAAAAGACACACTCACCATTAAACTTCTTGTTACAAATAAAATATTAAATTAATGACACACAGAAAAAAATTAAACACTCACAATCATAATTAAGTATATAAATTTAAAAAATTATTTGCACGCATTTAGCTAAAAAAAAATTAATAAGAAAAAACTATTACCTCTACATTATTATATTAATTAATTTAAAATAAAAAAAATATTTTGCACGCATTTTTATTAAATAAAATTTAATTCAAAAAGAATATTATTAACACATAAAGAAAATAATTAAAACATCATTAAATTTGTTTAATTATTATGGAAATTTGATTATATGTTTATTTACATACACACAGAATACATAAAGATACAAAATATAAAATGCGCAATGACATTGAACGCTTCCCGTACTGTCACAATAAACAAATCAATAGAACGTAAAAGCAATTTTTAACAATACTTATGCATTCTTAAACAAGCTAGATTTATATATATACAAAATAAAAAATTTAAGCATAATCAATTAAACAAAAATTATATTAAAAATATATACATATACATAAATATATATAAATAAATAAAAATATTAAAAATTAACACTTTAAAAAAGTTAACCGCCGCAAATACAAAAAAAATTTTGAAAATTTTTTCTAAAACTTTTTTAACAATTTTCGCAATAGAAAAAAAATAACTAAAATAATATCAAAATACTCATCAAAACTAATCAATTTTCATTAAAAAAAATCTACCTACATTTACACTTCACTTTATAAGTATAATACTAAACTAATGTCTTCATTTTTATGTTTTATAGCATGCAATTTTGAAAATGCTAAAAAAATCTAGTTAATAATAATGAAATTAATAAAATATTTTTTGAACTCAAATCAACAAACAAATTAATTATTAACAATTTCACACAGCACAAAAAAATAATTGAAAAAATTGAATTAACATTAAAAAGAAAAACAATCCATAAAAAATATGTTTTAACAAAAAAAAAAATAAAAATAAAAGAAAAAATAGAAAACAGAAAATATATGAAAAAAGGAACAAAAACTATTAATTAAAAAATTATGCATTCCAAAAAAATGAATTTCAATAAAAAAAAAAACAATCTTCAAACTATAAAATAGAAATTATGTTATTTGTTTTTTTGATCATTTAATAAATAAAAATTTATCCACAGAGACTTTACACGATCAAAGAGACACATGATGACACAAAGGAATCATCAATGTTCGTTTGAACGAGAATCTTTCTTCGGGTTTGCTAAGTTCAATGAGTTGGATGAAATAACCAGATTTTCTTAAATACAATATTTTCAGTAACATAGCCCTTTTTATGTTAACCTCTAAATGCTACTGTTAAATAACATTTGTATTGTTCGTTAACATTTTCACTGTTAAATAACATATCTTTTTTAACATTTTGCCCTGTGAATAGTGATTTGCTAAAGATCAAGAAGAAGAAAACATGCTTAACAAACATCTAATCAGCTGATTATTTGTTGATATCAGAATTTCACAATGGATTTGCAGTAGATGTAAATTATTTTTATTTAATTTCCATATATAAAAGATGTCGGCAATTGAAGGTATTTTCTCTATAAGATTGGTAATTGCTGATTTTTATCTAGAGAAACCAATTTTTGGATTGGATCCATGTTACTCAGAGTTGCGAGGCAAAGAAATTAAAAAGGTAAAAGAAAAACAACTTCAAAAATGTATAAAATTTGAAATTATTTTTGATTGTATATCAATAGGTGCCTATAATACGAATTTTTGGTGCCAATGCCAATGGCCAAAAGACTTGTATGCATGTACATGGTGTTTTTCCATATTTTTATATTCCTTACGAGAAGAAAGACTTTGATTCAGTGGAGCGTGGGATTTTTCAAATAGCGACACACTTGGACAAGGCTATAAATATATCATTGGGACAAAGTAGTTCAAATGCTCAGCATGTTTTTAAAATACACTTAGTTAAGGGCATGTAAGTATTCACATGGTATTTATATTAACACTGTCTGTGGTTGTATAATTTGGCTACAACACTTCCCTTATCTAATCATGTTTATATGACACAAGTGATGAAATACAATATATAGTATTCATTGATTCTAGTCCCTTCTATGGTTATCACCGGAATGAGCATCAGTTTCTGAAGATTTACATGTTTAATCCGCGCTTTGTACGACGTGCAGCTAATCTTCTCCAGAATGGTGCAATATTAAATAAGAATTTCAATCCGCATGAGTCGCATGTACCCTACATTCTACAATTTATGATCGATTATAATTTATATGGCATGAGTTTTATACATTTGCCAGCGGAAATAGTTAAATTTCGACGTAAAAATGATGACGAAGGTATAGCATAAACTGAGTTAAACTATTATTCTGACTTCAATCAATCACTAGTATTTCATTTATTAAGATGTTCCATATCCAAATATATTGACTACTCAATTGTTGGATCCTTTATTGTGTAAGAAGATGTCGTGTAGTGAATTAGAAGTGGATATTGCATCAAATTTTATACTGAATCGCTTTCAATTGGTCACCAAAAGTAGTAGCAGTACGCACACAAATCCTGGCATCGAAGCCATTTGGCATGATGAGCGCATGCGTCGCCAGAAATTAGCACAAAGTTATAATGGCGATGAAGACAAAATTAATGCTGTATGAATAAAATATTAATTATGAATTAAGTATGTTACGTTATTGAGAATTCCATTATAGATACCAATTTTGGAGGTACCTGCAACACAGGAACGTCCAAATATTGAAGTAGCTGAGAGTGAGATATTTTATCGTACAGCACTTGTAAGCAAGTTAACGATGATGGAGAACTCCTTAATTACTAACAGCAATAGCATAGCAGATCAAACAATTAACTTAACACTATCAACTACTACAACAAATACAACTGACACAACAAAATCAAGTGACAAAGGAGATAAACGGACTTTCAATTTGAATAAACTACTTGTGAATGCTGTTTATCCTGAGGAATGCACACAACAGGATCAATTAGTTAATGCTTCGTTCATTCAGAATCATTTGTCACATAATAATTTGTTCAGTCATGTCCAAGGTAGTCAAGCAACCAGTACAGACTCAAAGGAAAGTAAAGATCCTTTCTTAGATGATACAATTGTCGACGAAGAACTTGTCCTAAGCCTAACACAGCCGCAGCATGTTCCTTTAGATGCAACTTGTGAGTACATATTTTATTATGAAGATTTCTTAAATGCTAATGTTTTGTGTTATTTTAAAAGTGAGAGATGAGGACTTAAAACTTCTGGACGTATTACAGCAACTGGAAGAGGAGAATGAAGAGGAAAATCATATTGATCTCGATAGTTCATTGGCGCCCTTATCACAACAGCATAAGCAATGTAAGTTGGGCGTGAAGCTTCTTTTCTGTTAAAAGTTGTAACTTCTTAGTAAACCAGTAGTTGAGTTAACACCGGAACTTTTGGACAAAGAAGCCATGGCTGTTGCAACAAAACAACCCATTCCTGATATGGATTCTGATAATGAAAATGAAGCCGATGGAAATTTACATGATTTTTCCATTGCCATGGATGACATAGATGAACTTTTATTGAAAATTACTCAAAGTCAACCGGAAATGAGAAATTCACAAAATGTAAAGAAAGTTCCTCAAGTTGATGGCTCCGATGATTTACTTTCGGGCACTCCAAAGAAAGGTGTACATCAGGGATTGAACCAACAGCAACTCTCACACTCACCACCGCGAACACCAAAGCGACGCATTTCAATAGCAAAGACAACGACACCCACGAGATCACCACGTACACCAAAAATTAATTTGGCAAGCAAATATGCTCCATTGCCTGTGATCTTCACAAATAAATCTGCTCAAAGTTAGTACATATTTTATTTAAAAAAAAAAAATCATTATATCATTATTAAGTGGAAATCGTTCCAGAAATATGTGAAATTCAAAGTAATGTGACACCTACTAAAACATTGACAGATGACAAACCAAGTGTGTAAGTGATAAAAAATAAAACATCCATAGTTGTTGGTAATAAAAATAACTGTAAATTCCAGTTCAGCTGTTTCCTTACGCAAAAAAGTAGCGTTAACCGAATTGCGCCGTAAAAGTATTTCAGTCGCACCGGAGAATCTTGCCTTGATCACTGCAAAAGCTACAAAGTAAGTGGTATATATAATTAAGTCAAGTTAAGTTTATGTTAAACCTTATTACATTTATTAGAACACCAATCCGTCGAGTTAGACGGAGTACCATAGACTTTGATAAAACTCACATAACTTGTGCATTGGGTCCATGTAGAAAAAGTGAACGTTTACTCAAAGTATACACGCCCGCGAAGGAATCATGTATAGAAAAGACAATAGAAAATCATGAAAATAAAAATTCATCTGATAAATTGGTTAGGAAAACCTTAAACAGAGCCAGCAAGCAAGGGTCAACACCAAATTCACAGGATACTTCTTTCACACCAAATGTGTGTAAAACCCGTTTAAGTCTTCGTAAATCAGTTAAAGCCACTGCTAAGAACTCATCGTCTGCTGTGCTGAAGTGTAAGGAATTTAGAATTCGTCTTTTTAAAATGGATTTAAATAAAATTAGACAACAAAGTAAAGATATCCAAGGATCTAAAAAATTGCCAGAGATTCCAAATGATGTGATTGCCTCAAAGAAAGTAGATAGTGAAGATGAAATTATTACATCCGATACAGAGAGTGAAGACCCTTTCATCAAGCTAGGAAAAACTCCAAATCTAAAACGTTTGCATCGAAATTTTCGTAAATCAATGTTAGCAAAACGTAAATTAGCATCAGAGGAACCTAAGAAATCTACTACAGAAATCAATTCTTCTAAATTTGATAAAAGTTCGGATCACTTAGATACACCAAAAGTTTCCAAATCAAATGAAAATGAAAAGTCAGAGGAAAATGAAAAAAAAACACCAGAATATAGTCCCAGTTTTAGTGAAACAAATATTGAAGATGATTCAACGTTAATACAAAGTTTTTATGAACAATCATTTCTGGTCAATAGTCCTTCAGTATTTAGTGAAGACGCACCCAGTCCAAGGAGCATTTCAACGAAAACAACTCCAAGCATAAGGTCAAAAGCATTTCTAAAGAATGTAGACAATACACCAACATCATCCAGCGAATCCACAAATTATATGACTGATAACAAAGTAATTGTTACTCCATTGGATTTGCCACCCACCTATGAAGAAGCCTTGGATGGTTGCAAAAAGTTCGACCTGCATGAGTTTGAATTTCAACAGCCATTCTACAGTAATCCCGATGACATAACGAAAATGAAAGAAGTTGGCTTCACAATTCTACAAATACCAAGTAATAAGCTCAATGATTGCCCAGAATTTGAGAGTTTATTAAATAGCAATAATTCCATGAGTCTGAAAGACTGGCGACGCAAACAACTTATAGCTATTGGTGGACCAATAATGACAAATCGATATAGAAATGCCGGAATGGTTCGTGAATACTTTGCCACAGGCACTAAATTTGTCATAGAACCACTGGAAATGGCGCCAAGTCAACAGGAGGCAAAGATTTGGGTAAAGGCACGAGAGATGCTTAAGCACAAGGGTCAAGAATTGGTTGAAGTAAAAAAGCATGCAGATGAAGATAGTCCGATTAAAATACGCCGTCAAAAGGTGACTATGATGTTAAATGAAAATGGTGATGGTGTTGATGGTATTGGAAATGATAGTGATTGTGATATGGATTGTTCTAGTCGTAGTTTGACTCTGACACCAATGACACCGGGCACTCCAATGCAACAAAGTCAAAGCTTGACTAAAACGAATGCACATTTTACGCCGGTAACAACATTAGTTAAAGATTTGCCGACTTCATCTGGAGACTGTGATATCCCAAAGCGAAGCACCATGCGACGTTCAAAACTTTCACTCGACAAGAAATTTAATGCAGCAAGAACCCTAATCACTGAAAATCCAAAAATCAAATGCATTGCAACTAATCAATTGTTAGGTAGAAATGCTAAAGAAGATTTAAAAACCAGTCAGGATAGTCTGAAATCATCACAAACCAGTGATAGTGGTAACAGTATTTCCAGTCAAGTGGCATTGGCTGAACTTGAACGTTCCTCATTTGTTCGGCAACTGCAAAACTCAGCTAGTGGTCACCACGATTTAAGTTTTGGCTTATCCCACGCCACTTTGAATAACACATATGGATTCAAAGTGAATTTGGAGAATTTGCAACAGGCCAAAGCGGACATTGAATACAATTATTTAACGACAATGACATTGGAGGTTTTTGTGCCTACACGTGGTGACCTCTACCCGGATCCAATGTATGATGAATTGCGTTGTTTATTCTATGCAATTGAGCATAGTATTCCAATGATTAACAATTCACAGGAGAAGCAATTGCCAACAAAAGCTTGCGGTTATATAATTGTGAATGATCAACATGTGGATATAGTTCCCGAAGGACCCGTTCATGGAATTGATTCTGACATTGTGGTCAAAGTTGTACACAATGAGATTGAAGCATTTGAATCACTTTTGGAGTTAGTAGTACGTTGGGATCCAGATATTTATGCTGGTTATGAGATTGAAATGAATTCATGGGGTTTTGTAATAGAACGCGCCAAGTATATGTGTTTCAACATAATGCCTCTGCTGTCTCGTATTCCTTCTCAGAAAGTACGTGACTTTGTTGACGAGGATCGTGAACAATTCACAGACTTAGATATAGAGGTAGGTACACTTAAAGGAAAGTTTACAATTCAAAAATTTATAGATGTCTTTATTAGATGAAAATCTGTGGTCGCATTTTGCTTGATGTTTGGCGTCTAATGCGATCAGAGATTGCCTTGACTTCTTACACCTTTGAGAATGTCATGTATCATATCCTACACAAACGTTGCCCATGGCACAATTATCGCAGTTTGACTAGTTGGTTTGCCTCGCCCTGTTCTCGTTGGATTGTCCTGGAATATTATTTGGAACGCGTACGTGGTACTTTGTCGCTGTTGGATCAACTTGATTTAATCGGTCGTACAAGTGAAATGGCCAAGTTAATTGGAATCCAATTCTATGAGGTTTTGTCACGGGGTTCTCAATTTCGTGTGGAAAGTATGATGTTGAGGTGAGTTCCAAGAATATATTTTTTAATTTCATTAATATAATTTCTAAATTTAGAATAGGGAAACCAAAGAATCTTGTGCCATTGTCACCGAGTGTTCAACAACGTGCCCATATGCGTGCTCCAGAGTATTTGGCTTTGATTATGGAACCACAATCTAGATTCTATGCAGATCCGTTAATTGTCTTGGACTTTCAGAGTCTTTATCCCAGTATGATTATTGCTTACAACTATTGTTTTTCTACTTGTCTGGGTCGTGTTGAGCATTTAGGCCAGTAAGTTGTAATACCCATTTAATGATTTTGTATAATATTTCAATGAAATTCAAGATCTACGCCCTTTGAATTTGGTGCATCACAATTGCGTGTCTCACCGACAATGTTAAAGAAATTGCTTGAACGCGATTTGGTCACCATTTCACCATGTGGTGTTGTTTTCGTGAAGGCTTCCGTTCGTGAAGGCATCTTGCCCCGGATGTTAACTGAGATCCTTGATACTCGTCAAATGGTTAAGCAATCAATGAAGCTACACAAAAACAACACAGCCTTACAACGTATACTTCATTCACGACAATTGGGTCTCAAGCTAATGGCAAATGTAACTTATGGTTACACGGCAGCCAATTTTAGTGGTCGCATGCCTTCGGTTGAAGTTGGTGATACTGTTGTGTCCAAGGGAAGAGAAACCCTGGAACGTGCAATAAAATTGGTACAAGCCAATGAGAAATGGAATGTGCGCGTAGTTTATGGTGACACAGATTCGTTGTTTGTTTTAGTGCCCGGACGTAATCGTGAGCAAGCATTTAAAATTGGTGAAGAAATTGCAGAGACTATAACAAAACTAAATCCGCATCCAGTCAAGTTAAAGTTGGAAAAAGTCTATCAGCCATGCATACTGCAAACCAAGAAACGTTATGTGGGTTACATGTACGAAACCCCAGATCAAACCGAACCAGCCTATGAGGCTAAGGGTATTGAAACTGTGCGTAGAGATGGTTGTCCGGCAGTTGCAAAGATGCTTGAGAAAGTTCTGCGCATACTTTTCGAGACAGCAGATGTGAGTCAAGTGAAGCAATATGTGTGTCGGCAATTCACTAAGTTGCTTTCTGGTCGAGCCAATCTTCAAGATCTGATTTTTGCAAAGGAATTCCGTGGTTTAAATGGTTATAAGCCAACAGCATGTGTTCCAGCTTTGGAGTTAACACGGTATTTATTTCAGTAACTACATCTTTTGATATGATTTTCAAAATAATTTTCTTGTCATAGTAAATGGGTACAAACTGATCCGAGGCATATACCACGACGTGGCGAACGTGTTCCCTTTATCATTGTCAATGGACCACCAGGTGTGCCTCTCATACGCTTAGTGCATAGTCCACATGAAATTCTAGCCGATGAGGGATACAAAATCAATGCAATCTACTATATAACCAAAGCCATTATTCCGCCTATAAACCGTTGTCTGCTATTAATTGGCGCCGATGCCAATGAATGGTTTGCAAATCTTCCACGTAAAATTTTACTTACGCCAGCTCTGTCCATTGCCACGGAGTTAAAAGCACACACCAACAAAGCGAATCAATTCTTTAAAAAAAGTACAATTTCTCAATATTTTTCGAATACAAATTGCGTCATCGATTGTGGTCGTCAAACCAAGCATGGCATCTGTTTGGAGTGCAGCACGGATACATTGAAATGCCATGTTACACTACAGAATAAAATCAACAAATATGAACGTGGCTATAATTTGACTCAACAGATTTGTCAAGCATGTTGTGGTCGTGTTGGCGATCTCAAATGTGAGTCTCTTGATTGTCCTGTGTTATATGTACTGGAAGTAAAACGTCGGGATTTGCAACAAGTAGAACATTTTCGAAAGCTACTCGACACACGTTTCTAAATACAATCATTTTCATCATCATTCAACGATTGTGTGGTTAAAATGAACAAACATAAAATGCATTCGTTGCCTAAACCAATGAAAACATTGATTCGCGTAAGAAGTACGTTACGGTGCATATTTGGAAATGTACATCAACTGACTTCATTCCAAAGAAAAAATGCTTCTTTAAGAGGCCAAAGAAAACATGCTAAAAGTGCCTCAACCTATGGTAACTCGATGAAGAAAGGAAATCAGGAATTCACACAAATTGAAATGAGAACCAGAACGGCGTCAGAAAGGCCGTGCAAATGAAATTGTATGTATTTGCGGAAAAATCTATACCAGATGTCAGAGGAAAAACAACATTTTACTGCCACACTAAATTACTTGTATTCAAATGGTGTACGTAATTAATATAGTAATATAGGTTGCTAAATAAATGGGCGCTCGAAGTAGAGAAACACTACTAAAACATAACCTGAAAATTTTGCAATGACTATGGCAAAGTCAAAATTCAAAGATTACTATGGCAACATAAATTGTCCATTTGAATATGATCAACAATTACAACAGTTTAGCACAATCAGTGCAGCGCGATATCCATTAGTTAATGCATATTTTGGCACGTTAATCAAAGGTGTAATCGAGTTCGATGATGGAGATTGCAGCTATGATTGTTTTGTTACATCACTGGTTGCTGCGTTATTGTCCCCTTTATCTGATTCTTCCGTTCTTTAACCAATTGATATTTGTTCTGAGTTGGCAATATTTCTTGGTTGAGTGCTGTTACTCAAATTGCTGCTATTAACTGTCATCCTTACTGCACCCATACTAACGCAACAATGGGTTCTACTTTTCAAATACACTAGCTGAGCGTGGATTAATTATTATTAAGTAGTAGGATAAAATACTACTTGGTATTAAGAGCACTTGGTGCCATGGATGACAGCTCGAAGGAAATAATTTTACTAGCAAAGTTTCGGAACAGGATCTGATTGTTTACGATTGGAAAATTATGGAATAAAAATTTGTGATTTATACAACAAATTGGCAAACTTTTGTTTGCTGATTTTAATTAAAAGTATTTTTTATTATTATTCACTTAGGATTCTTCAATATTTTAAATATTTGTTGATGAAGAAGAAACATAAAAGTCAGCAATGTGTGTGTCAGACTCTCACATGGAGGTTTCCGTACTATCGTCCAATTTTTGTTGTCTCTAAAATAAAATATGAACATCATTTACAGAAATAACATAAATAATAACCAACTACTTTAAGTTACAAAGCATTGCTTTGAACATAAGCTATTATAATTGTAATTAGTTCTTTATTGAGATTTTCAGACTTTTCCGGTGGGTTTTCCAAAAATTTTAACTTTCTATCTATTACGGTTCATGAGATAGAGTTCTGTGACGGACGGACGGACAGCGTAGGCTTGGTAATATGGTCCCGCTTCAGCAGTATTAATAGAAATTCGTGTGACGTTATATGTGGATGGATCCTTGCATTAATAAAAAAATGTTAATAAGCACCGATCTCTGGTGATATGTTTAATGGAATCTTATGAAGATATATGTAGTATTGACTGGTTCGTTGGCTCAATGTTTAGTGCGACAAGCTGACATCCTAGAGTCGAGAGTTCGATTCCCCCCCGGTCTGGAGGCCTTTGTCGCTATTGATCATATTAATAACTAAATAAATTATAATCTTGGTTCTATTGTACATAAATAAATAAATATACGTACGTAGTATTTTTTCACATCTTTATTTATTTAATTATTTTATAAAAGTTACATACATTATAACATTCATTCATATAATATATTTTGTTTTCTGCTAACGATAAATATACAATTGTATATAGTATAATAAATGTATATTGTTTGTGTATATGTGTGTATGTGAAGAATATGTTTGTGTTGTTATAATAATATTTAAATGTATTTAAATGTTAATTGATTGTTCCTCAAAATACAAATATTTTTTGTTTATTTGTGTTTTGTTATCTATCAAAATTGAGATAGAATCATATTACATATAGATACACAATACACATACATGCTCGTGCTGTTAACATTTTGTTACTTTTTTGTCGTTGTTATAATGATATTACAATTTATATATTTTGGTTTTTTTTTCATCTTTATATAATTGTGTGTATTTGTGTGTATAAATATTAATAATAATTTGTAATTTTTTTGCATTTTATAATAAAAAATATTTTCAATTAACATCATCTAATGATTTCTTATTAAATATACACACAATATATCAAAATAGTTTACTTCTTGAAGATGTTTTTCAATAAATTTCAAAAAATAAAAAAATAAAAAAAAATTTTTTTAATACAATAGGGAAAAACATCTTTAACAATTATAATTTTTTTTTTTAGTATTAACAAATAAAATTAAAAATTTGTAAAGCGACAAAAGGCTTCTCTCCATTTTCATGCAAAGCACAATCAATCATCAATCAATTGATAAATTGAACTTTTTTTTTTAGAAGATCTAGATGTAATTTAATGATAATAGATTTGTTCTACATATCATCACCTTCATCATCATCCATTTCAAACATCATGGAATTCTTATTGGTCTCTGTATCAGACTCAAGTTGATGTTTTTTATTCATCATTTTATTTGAGTTTCCTTCTTTGCCTCCTTTCTCATTGTTGGTGGTTAAATCCAAACCACTATCGTGTTGTATGGATTTTTTACTATTATTTCTATTCTTGAAATACTCTGCATTGGTCGGCTGAAAGTGAAAAAGTTTCGTTATTCACATGTAGAAAAATTATTATTATAATGTGTGCAAGGTGTGTGTGTGTGTGTGTGTGTGTGTGTGTGTATCTTTAATGTTGTAATCGATTAAATAATAAAGCAACAAAACGCTTGACTAACCCGAGAAGTCACCCATAACAGACAAGACGTCAAACAAAAACTGAGAGGCAATTGCCATCTCCTTTGGCACACTGCCATTGTATTTATATTCAAATATAAACTAAACAAAAAAAAAAAAACTGTAAACAACAAATTTATTAGTATATCAAATTAGTGAAAAATAAAGAATCGGACAGCCCCGAATGTTAGATATCCTGAAAAACTGCATCAATTGATACTCTATCAATGATGTGAAACAATGTATTGTATAATAGATAGATATAGGACTAGACCAGCCAACGCGAACCCACATTGATTAACTTTCATTTTTCTCAACAAAAAAAAAAACCATAGGATATGGCGCGCCACTCCTAATTTACCACACCACCCATTTTCTTTAGGATTGACAATAAATATTACTCATTTTTGAATTCATATCTTTAATTCACGGTGTGCCAATATTTTTCTCCCCTTATTCGTTCAATCATTCGCCATCACTGGACTATAGACTGTATGGTGCCTCTGTAATGTTTACAAAAAGATCCATTGTGTTTTCATCATTTTTTCTAAAAATTGGGGGCCTTGTCTACCCTAAAATAGAGAACCATTTTCTTTAAAGAGAATTTTTACAAGTATTTTCACAAAATCTGCAGTTCTCAGTGCATAATAGACTAATTTCCTTAATTAATGATGGAAAATATATTAAAATTTCTAGGCTTTATACACTTTCCACAATTTGGGAATACCCTAGTAGAGGACCAAATAAAAATAACTTAAGGTAACTTAAGGGTGGTTTCCACTGTTCTAGCTCGTAAAGCAACGAGCACCAAAGCGTTGGTGTGTGCGCTAGTAACGATGACACACAAAGCTCTTCACTCGTTCAGTAGTCACGCAGCTTTGTAAACAACTGAAATACTCTCAGCTGCCCCAATGCTGAGTAAGCGTGTAAAGTAGGACGGCTCTCAATTTTTCTGGGTAGAGTGTTTACAGTCAGATTGTTACTAGCTAACATAATGACACTGGACGAATTTACTAGCAGATGGTGGATTGGCTGACTACTATATTGCAAATAGCCCTGTGGAATTGAGCCTTTACTATTATATCATGGTCACGACCAGGAGCACTACAAATACCAGGAGAACTACAAATACATTTGATTTGCCTTGTCGCAAAGGACAGTGATGGCGTCTTCAAAACCTCTCCCGTGCTAAATTTAACCTCTAAGACATGTAGTACGCAAACAGGGTTCTGGCGACCGATACAAAGACGTTATATCAATTCCACCCATTTCTCCAACCTCTCTCTCCGAGGCATCACACAACAGGCTTTCAATGGCTTAAGTAAGCTGACCTTGATACCGTATACCACTTAAAAACAAAATCTACACTGAAAATTCGCTTTGTATCTCTAGACTGTAGTTTTCACAAACAAACATTCAGAAATACTTATATGGATAGATTTATATGCTATGTATATCATATTATAATGTAATTAACACGTTGAGATGACTTCAACGCAATCAGCCGCCTGCGCCATGTCTGCACCCTTCTGAATTGAAATTTCTAAATGTTTTTGACACTTGCAAATGGATAAGTAAATATAACTATTAAGATCACTTTAAAAAGATAATACAATCGTGGCTATTTATCAAATATTTGCGCGTTTGCAGGTTAAATAAAGGAAATTGGAATTTTTCACTGATTTGCACTAATTCAATTAACAAGGTTGCGCCTCCTCTATTTTTAATCCAGACAGACACACACAGTGAGAAAGCTAGTCAGACAGACAAACAATGTTATCTTACCTTTTGATTGTCTGTTTCCTCGTAATCGGCAGAGTCACCCTCACTAAGGCGACGTTGCATGGCGCGTAATTTACGATCACGACGTTTTTGATTCTTCTTACGCTGGCCCAAGATGCTCGAGTCAAGTCTGTTTAAGATATAAAAAAATAAACAAAAAAAGAAAACAATTTTCAATTAAATTCAATTGGCAAAATTTAAAACAATTGCAAACAGCTAAATGTGACCTTAGTCAAGAACAAAATCTATGATAACACACCTAAAGACCTGCTTCATGATTTGATCATTAAATCTAACAGTCTTCTTACAGCTCTCCGATAGTCCTGCATCATCACCATCACCACGTCCTTCTTCCGGTATACCGCCAAAGTATTGCGAAAATCCATGGACACTAGCATCAACTGATCGTGAATATGACGAAGAATTACACTCGTCCATGGATGAACAACAACTGTCTGAGATAGATGGACGTGGTCCATAGCGACTGCAACGTTTCAAAATGCTTTTGTAATGTCCACTACCCACACTATTTGATCCATTGATACTATTATCGTGACACTCCGAATAGCTGCGATGTTTGCGGGTTTTTGGAATAAAGAGTACGCCCTCAACATCACCACGCTCTGGTGATGAATCCTCATCATTCAAATCACTGGATGCATCTTTCTTTACTTGTTGATGTTGGTGTTGCTGTTTCTTTTGTTGCTTCGACACTTCTTCATGAATTTCTTCCAATACCTTGAGGTCATCACAAGCCGATTCTGATAGTGAACGACGCTTCTTGTTGCGTTTACGTTGTTTCTTGCTTTGCTTCCTTTGTGCTGCTTCATCATCTTCATCCGTTGTAGCACAATTCGAATTACCGCTTGATTCCTTTCCTGCTGCTACTGTTGCCGTCGCCGCCGCCGACTTGATCACAATATCAAGTGAATTTTTTTGATTCTTAAGCTCTACTTTAACATTTAAACCATCAGCTGGAGATTTGCTTCTGCTGCGATCGTTTTTCCCATGATGGGATTTACTTAATATTGTGTACTCTTTGAGATCATTGCTATCCGGACCAGCCAAATATTTTTTAATTTGTTCACTGGTTGCATTCAAATTGAGATTTAGTATCAAATTATTTTCCCAAACTTCTGTTTCAGCAGATTCGATTTTTAATTCGATGCCACCATTATTGGAAACCTCGTGCGGCAGTTGTACATAGAATGCATAACATTTTGGAGAGGTACCCCCCGATGCAATGGATGCAAATCGTAAATGCAAACTTTGTGTTTGCTTTATGGTGATTATAGAATGTGATTGAACATTTCGCACGTGTAGCACGAAGGACATGACAGTGTCCAGGACATTACAGTCGAATTTTGGGGGAAATTGATAAGGTATGTTGTCTTTAAGGTACTTGCGTGGCGATTCCATGGGGCTAACAATTGGGGTTGTAGTAGCAACTGAAAATTATTAACAAAAATTGGGATGAATCTTCTAAAAAATACCATCATCATTAAACGACTTACAATCATCAGATTGAACTAGTTGTTTTCCTTGTTCTTCTGTTAATTCGCTTAATTCAGTCTCTGCGTTTTTATCCTCCGTCGCCGACTTGATCTTAATATCAAGGGAATTTATTTGATTCTTAAGCTCTACATTAACATTTAAGCCATCAGCTGGAGATTTGCTTCTGCTGCGATCCTTTTTCCCATGATGGGATTTACTTAATATTGTGTACTCTTTGAGATCATTGTTATCCGGACCAGCCAAATATTTTTTAATTTGTTCACTGGTTGCATTCAAATTGAGATTTAGTATCAGATTATTTTCCCAAACTTCTGTTTCAGCAGATTCGATTTTTAATTCGATGCCACCATTATTGGAAACCTCGTGCGGTAGTTGTACATAGAATGCATAATATTTTGGATAGTAACCCGATCCAATGGATGCAAATTGTAAATGCAAACTTTGTGGTTGCTTTATGGTGATTATAGAATATGATTGAACATTTTGCACGTGTAGCACGAAGGACATGACATTGTCCAGGACATTACAGTCGAATTTTGGGGGAAATTGATAAGGTATGTAGTCTTTAAGATGTTTGCGTGGCGATTGCATGGGACTAACAATTGGAGTTGTGGTAGCAGCTGAAAATGATAAATAAAAATTGGAATGAATTTTCTAAAAGAAATACCATCATTATATGACTTACAATCATCAGATTGAACTAGTTGTTTTCCTTGTTTTTCTGTTAATTCGCTTAACTTAGTCTCTTCATCTTCATCCTCTTCCTCCTCCTCGACAGGAGATTCACTATTCGAATGGAGTTCAACACCACTATCCTCACGGCTTAAATTTCGGAGCACATCATGGAGTTCACGTTCCTTTGCCGGATTCGATCGTACCACAGGCAAAGTAATACACAAACGTCTCTCATCTGTATTAAAACGTGCATTGCCTTCTTTGTCATCCACCTCATACGGCAGATCCAACTTAAGGCGATACTTGGCTCCGGCACGTTCACTTAACAAATATATGGATTTGCTTGTGACATCCAATTGACAATCAGCTGTGGACTTCAGCAATGGCAAATCAATTTCAACGACCAAAGATCGTGGCACAGTGCTATTCATTTTGGCATCCAATTCATAGGTGTGCTCCGACAGATCAACATCCCGACAATGTTTGATGACATAATTAGGGACAGTAAATTCCGGTTGTGGCGTTGCTTTCGTTTTCATTGGCAGCACTTTGGGTTTCCCACTTTCTGCTGTTGGTTTCGTTGGCGACACATGATCCAAAGGATGTGGCTCCAATTGCTCAGCTGTTGCATTTTTATTCAGCTTACGTATCACAGTGGGTCGTGCCATACCTTTAAAATCCATTTTCGGATATTTAAGATTCGTTCGGTCCAACTTGACATGAAATTCCCGTTCCACTGCATCCAATGCCGTGTCAATGAGACACTTTCGGAATTCACTGTTCTTCTTGGACAGGTGCAAAGCATTGGGATTGAAGACCACGTCGAATACCTTACAACGTTTATTCTTGGCATCCAAATCATCACGTGCTGGTGTTTGGGCCAATGGTATAGACCAACTCATACCACGTGCACCAGTCTCCGGATTCAAAGCAACTTCCTGTTTCGGAGTCGGAATCTCCGGAGAACTAGCAACATTTATAAAACACTTGATCTCACCATCTATCGATGTTTTTACAACAAAACCCGGTTGTGGATGTATAAAAGTCACTTCCACACCACGTTCTTTTTCGAATTGCGTAATCTCTTGTTCATAGAGTTTACGATTCTCGGGATCTTGAATCTCATCAACATATTCAAAAAAGAGCTTTCGAAACTCCTCCTTATCGAGAGCTTCACGTATACGCGAAAATTCCTCTTTTGTTATATCTAAATTTCTATCATCAAATGAGCTTTTACTCTTATTATTATTGTATTGTTTATTACGCGCCGTAGATCCCGACATATCTTCTCAGAGTATATAACACAACAAAAACAACACTCACTCAAACAAAACACACAATTGCGGGGGGAAAATACAAATAAATTCTTTTCACTTGATCGATCAATCGGTTTTGCACTTGTATTATTTATATATTTGTTGATTTGATGATCACAAATTGTTAATAATTTTTAATTATTATTTATTTTTTCTTTATTATCTTTATAATTGGTTTTTTTTATTATTATTATAAAACAAATATTTTGAAGTCTGTTTCTCAGAGTTTACTTTTGTTGTCTCCGATTTCTGAAAGAGAAAAATATATTTTAAAAACTGGTTAACACATATATTTATAAGAGAAATTTTTAAATATTTATTAATATGTATTTTTCATTAAGCATTAAATGCCGGTAGCATTTCTTTTAATCAATAATATTTTTTTTTATTGTTATTGTATTATTACAATTATGTATGTATTCTTTTTTTGTTTGTTTGATTATGAATTTTTATGAATTAAAAATTCTATATGTAAATTGCATTTCATTATCTCATATTTAATTTATTCAACGATGACTTTGAAAATATTGTTTCAATCCAAGATTAATACCGGCAATTTTATCATTTACAAAATATGTAAATAAATAATAACAAAATTAAACTGAAATGTCTCTCAAATTCAAAATTCATCTAAGTTAAGCTTATGCAATATTTAAGGAAAATTACCAAAGAACAAAAAGAAACATAAAATATTAATATGCAAACACACACACTCACATTACACACACGCGGTTTGCGTTATTTTCTCTTATTAAATTTTGTAACAAATTTTCCAATATTTTAAAGTAAAACAAACTGCGTAGTAGTTTTTATATAGTTTATTTTACATGTGTTTGTGTTTGTATATAAAAAAATATATATACTTGTGTTTGCTGCGATTACTTTGTTTTTATTGTTCTTGATTAGTTTATAAAAAACTACTATGTATTATAGTGTAGATGTTTATTGGACGAGCGAGTGAAGTAAAATGATATCAAACGAGAGATGAGAAATGCCGGCAACCGACCGACGACCATCGCATCGCTTCGCCTCGCATCGTGTCCTAAATTTATTCTTCGGATGTTTGTAGTGGTAAATTGTCTGTACTCTTTGCACTGAGAATGTATGGTGTATTTGTTTTTATTGATAGTTTGTTACAGAAATTGTTGATTGTCTAGATAAGATTAGATTGGAAAAGGAAATGAGCATTGCGGCCTCGATTGTGTCTATTGTAACATGTGATTGACACAGGAGAAGGAAGTTCTCTGTCAAAAGTAAACGCACATGTTTTTCTCCCGTATGGTGGTAAGGTATTTTAAATATGGGGAAAACAAGGCAATCCACTTAATTATGGATTGTCTATGAAACGCCACCAATTCAACCCAGCACAAACTTAAATCTGGCCGCCGGTTTGGTTCAATATCCACAGCAGCCTATATAACCAATTGCTGGCACAGAGTAACCGCTTCGCCAGCGTCTTGGCCGAATTTACATCGTTCCAAGTTCATACTAATAGACAATCCTAGAGATAATGCAAACCCTTTATAGGGTATTTATGACTTCAGTTTGACGCTTAATACTTAATTGAAATTTAAAAATATAAAAAGAAAAAAAGTTTTCATTCATTAAACTCAGCAAATCAAATTTTAAATTTCTTTGATCAACCTTCAATTCTCTTTCGACTATCTTACTTGAAGGGTATATAAATTTTGTTTGAACTGATGATTATTATTGTATTTTATTCTATTCCAATTCTAGTTGTTTGTTCTTCATTGCGCAGTTGACACAATCAAACGAACAGTCGAAGAACGGTCTGCCATAACAAATAAATAAACAAATGTGTGATAAGTGATAAAAATGTAAAAACGCACGCACACGCCTTCTTACCAAAAGAAAATTCTAGAAAACTTTAAACGCTCGTTCGGCT
The DNA here is from genome assembly GCA_035041805.1 of Amiota mariae. Lineage (NCBI taxonomy): Eukaryota > Metazoa > Arthropoda > Insecta > Diptera > Drosophilidae > Amiota > Amiota mariae. The sequence continues at coordinate 5,857,268 of JAWNKV010000550.1, forward strand.
CAGCTGTTTGTTGGTGAATTGGTTGAGTGAGTGAGCTACGTGGCCTAAATCATGTCATGTGTAGAAGAAGGGAAAATAAAGGTAGACGAATGATGTTGTTATTGAGATTGATTTTGTTTGGTCAATAAATATACTGAGCAAGAGACTACAAGTGAGAGCGGAGCAGGAAGAGAAAGATTCACACAGATGTTATATGTAAATGCATTTGTGTGATCGCAAACTGTTAAATATGATTGAGCATCAGTGTGTGTTGCAAATTGTTATTAATAAAAAAAAAAAAACAAACAAAAAAATAATTTGTTTTATTTTGATTGGCTTTGCTTGTTTAACCGGTCCGGCGTACACCACAAACACTTGGGTAATCCATAACTGTGTACATGACAAATATGTACATATACATGTGTATGTATATCATGAGTACACATTGTTGTTGTTGTTGTCATAGGTTATGCATAAACAAAATAATCAATTTATTTCTTATATATACCATTTTTTAAATTTAAATCATTTATCTATATAATTCACACATTTTACAAAAAGAAACAAAATATAAGACACAAATTTTCTTATAAGAATTTATCGGTCAGTTAAATATTGCGAAAATACACACATGGATGGACACACAAATAAACTGATGTGTATGCATTGAGAACTGAAACTTAGAATCACTTTTCAAAACAGAAAACAATATTAATTTAACTAAGACACTTGTTTCTTACAATTTTTAATATTTTTCACTTTATTAATTTAAGTTTAATTCAAATGTTTCTTTTATTTATTTATATTAAATTTATCTTTTACTATGGAAACTAGTAGACTCAAATGTTGGATGTTCGATGATGTTTGACACACAAAACAACTCAAACAAATGTCGAAATTGTTATTGGCAATGGTGAATTCAGCTAAAATGTACTCAAGAAAGCAGGGCTGCCAACGAGCATTTGTGTTGGGTATAATATGAATATTAATAAAATTTATTAAGTTGTATTAATATGTTAAATTTTGTATGTGAAATGTTCTCAGACAATTGACAGTTTGTAAATAATTTAGTCTTTGCTTTGTGTTTATTAATAATCAGCCACAAAAATCTAAATTTAAAATATCTAAGTAATAAAAAACAATTTTGCAATACATACAATATCGAAGTAGATTTAAATCCATAAATATATATTCCGTTCATATATTTCATTTCAAGGTATTATAGTTTCGTGTAGAGATCTTTCTTGGTGTTTACACTGCCGTTTTCGCATCTTGAATAGGTATTTGTTTTGGTTATATGTATATACATACATACCAATCAAACGTTTCGAAAATTGTGAGAAATGTGAAAAATGAATGATTTACAACAATTTGCACCTTTTTTTAAAAAAAAATTTAGAAAAAAAATATTGAAATTGAAAATTTACTTACTACAATTGTTTTGCGCCATTATCAGCTGTTTAATAATGGCGCAAACCAGAAAACTGCTAAAAACTTGTCATCACAACAAATCAAACAAATTTTTATTGAAAAATAAAAATCCCCTAAATACATAAGATTTTTGTTGTCTTATTAACTTCATATAATGAATGCACATGTTTATTTAATTTTTTATTATTTTATTTTTAAAACTTCAATCAATGAAAATTTTGGACAATGGAAATTACATTTATGATTCTGGAATTACACTCTGCAATAATTTCGCTAATGTCAGGGTAATAATATTTGCCTTTGTTTGCTTTGTATAATACCAGGTAAGTTCTTCTAATAGTTTACCACCGGAATAAAATCTCCATCTGCAATTAACCAGCCTTTGAAAACATTTTATAAAAATATGTCGTATGGGGAAATCAATGGCAAGCCTATCAAATACTGAATTGTTTATAAAATTCTTTTCGGTGTCAATTTTAATTACATCAATGTCTAGTATAATAACCGGTTTTGAGAAACTTTCTAAAACCTTTTGCTCCAATGGTCCTATCAGTGAAGTTATAAAAGTGGGTCCACGTAATTCAGCAAGATTTGGCAAAGGAACGGAACTACCTCGGTAGCCAAATCACAAAGGATGGTGGTGCAGCGGCAGATATGGCTGCTCGCATATGCAAAGCGCGTAAGCATTTCATAAACTGTATAAAGTGTGGCGCTCCCGTACACTGTCGCTAAAAACAAAAGTCAGAATTTTCAACACCAGCATAAAATCTGTATTATTATATGGTTCTGAGACATGGCTAGTATCAGAACGCATATGCTGAACACTCCAAACCTTCGCTAACAAATGTTTACGGATTATATGCCGTATTTTCTGGCCCAGAACGGTCTCAAATGAACAACTGCTGCTGCTAACCAACAGTCATCCAGTTAGCGCCGAAATAAAGGAGCGGAAATGGAGTTGGATAGGCCACACTTTACGTAGAGAAGATGACAACATAGCAAAGATGGCCTTCCAATGGAATCCGCAGGGCAACCGAAGAAGAGGTCGTCCTCGTCAAACATGGATACGCACCGTCCACAATGAGAGCAGAGCCATAGCTACTTGGAATGAGCTAAGATACTTAGCAACTGATAGAAACCGTTGGAGAGCTTTTGTATCCGCCCTTTGCTCCGATTAGGAGCAATATCTTTTACAATTATTCAAGGAATTAAAAAAAAAAAATATTAATAGTGCTTGAGTTTATTGGATAACTTGATTGCTGTCCTGGCTTTACCCCAGTTGCTCGCAATCAATTTGGCTAGAGCACCAATTCAACATTTTAAATCATGAGAACATGAAGCTATAATTCCAAGCTTTTAATGCTTCACAACTCTTGGTTTTATTAACTGGAATAATCTAAATTTTGAGAGTTCTAAATTGTGAACCACTATTCTATATTCTTAATGGGATTCTAAATTATTTTTTCAATACCCCGAAATTAATTATTCTTTGACATAAAATTTCATGAGTTACATTCAGCTCAACCTGGCAACTGGTTAATTAACTAATATTAAGACTTGATTAATAATTTTTTTTTAAGTTCAGAAAATTATAATAATTGTTAATGCCTTTAAAGTTGCTTTTATCATTTCTTTATTTTATTGTAAGTATGTATAATCATTTTATTTTTGTATAATCATTTTTCTTTTTTTTTTTAATATTGTAATGTAATCTATCCTTAATAAAAATAATATTGTAATTTATGTTATAGACATATAATTTTCTCTGGGATTTTACATGTGCTACAAACAAAGATTAGTGGAAATATGAATTGCAATTGAATAATGGGCATGAAGAACATCAACGCGATTTAAGTGTTTGTTTAATGGGCGTTCATCACTCTACGGCTCAATTGTAGCAGTAAAAACAAATCTTTCACTAACACTATGAATTTGTATTGTTGTATAAATGTGTGTTTTGCAATTCTAAAGTTTTATGTATGCCGAAGTTTTATTTAATATACTTATGTAGGCTTAATTTAAATTACTTTTTTCTTTTTTAATCTTAAAAATTATATACTGCGTGAACTGCAATCGTCACAACAAGAAAAAAAAAATTAAAATTGATGTTGGTTTTACTTATTATGTGAAGAAGGGATTTACGTTGACGAGGCAACTGCACCTTCGGCGATATCATTATTAGCATGGTTAATGCTGTCACACTCTTTCTGCTCAGCACTGACAGGGATGCTGCTGCTAGCGGTTGTTTCCATTGTGGTGGTGGTGGCGCTCGTATCAATTATGTTTTTGGCAACGCTATCATTAACACCAACATCATTATCAGTCTTCAAACGTTTGGATTTGTTAAGTTCTTCGGCCTCGTTTACCAACTGATCAGGCGAGGCAGGTGGAGCAGCACGTTTGAGGGCTTTTGGTGCCTGTTTAGCTAAAAGCACATCTTCGGTCTCCTCGACATTTATATTTGTTTCTAATTCATAGATTTTCGGTTTGAATTGAACAATAACTGCAGTCATATTATCGCATCCGGTACCATCGCCCATTGTATTTGGCGCCAAGCAGTGATCAAATAACTGTGAAAATGCAATAAAATTGTTAATTTAATCAAATATGATAAGCAAATTGATTTTGATGGTTCTACCTCTTCGCAAATTTTGGATAGTTTTATGGATTCACTTTGAATGCGCGAACGAACGAATTCGATTACTTCTTCACTGGACATATAATTCCATATGCCATCGCAAGCCAATATCATGAACTCGTCCTCTGGTGATATTATTAATTTTTTAATGTCTGGGACAGCAGAAATCATCTGCTCTTCGGCGGGTAGTTCTAAATTCATTTTATAAGCATGATCGCCGATTGCCCGAGAAAGGTTTAAGCCGCCATTTACACGACCGTCGAGTGTAACCCGACCACCAGCTTTTATTATACGCATCGATTCTACATCGTCTTCAGGCTTATGATCCAAACTCATTTCAATAGCTTTGCCATTGCGACAAACCACACAACGTGAGTCACCGGCATTTGCTACGTACAAATCACGTCCACGTAGCAAAGTAACAACAGCAGTGCAACCGCTATCCTTGCCAGGTTCTTCGATTACACTGGCAGACAATTCTATTTTCGATTTTTTTATAATATTCTATTTGGTAAGGCAAAGACAAAATGCATTTTTACATGATTACGAAATGCATGAAATATAATTTTTTTTTTTTTACTTACACCATCTTCGTCTTCTTCTTCGTCATCGTCTTCATCGTCGTCGTCGTCCTCATCATCGTCATCATCATCATCGTCGTCTTCATCACCCTCATCATCAGTGTTATCATCATCTTCACCAAGTTTCTCATTAACATTAGTGTCCACGTCCATTTCCTGTGTGTCATCAATACTAGATTTTTCAGCAACATAGTCTGCATCATCCTCATCTTCATCAGTTTCATTCATAGATTTATTGGCTTTTTCCGCATCCTTGCTTGTCGATGAAATAACTGAACGATCCTTGCTACTATTTCCAGATGAAGAACTAGCAACATTGCCATTCTCTTTTGTTGCAGATGCATCACTTGATGCCGAAACTGTTGCATCGCTTGTAGTTATTTTTTCTTCAGTTGTTGCTGATGATGTCGATACATCAACATCAGTTTTAACCACATTTGGCTCCGATGAAGTAACACTGCCGTTCTGATCGCCAGCTTTATCAGCAGTCAACTTAACAGACTTAACTTCTAATAAATCTGAATTGGATCCGTTTAGTTTTTGTGCAGTAGCTTCGGCCTCGGTGCCAGAGATAGGTGCCGTTTGGTTATTGTTTGTTTTGCTTCCGCTTGAGCTACTGCTACTGACGGTGGAATCATCTTCGGGTTCTTGGTTTTCCAACTTTGGCGGCGTATTTGATGAGCTTGGACCATCACCATCGACATTACTGCCATCAGCAACAGCTGAGGCAGAAGAAGCAGCTGCCGATGTAGATGAACCCGGTGGCTTGGCATCTGGGTCCATAGCTTCTTTGTTTGCGGCTTCAGCAGCTATTGCTGCAGCGCGCCTTCCACGCAAAAATGGAGATTGTGGTTTTGAATTCTGCGTTGCGCTGTCCCTCATACGTAAAATTTCGGGTATATCCGGATGACCTTCGTACTTAATTAGCAACTGTTCCAACGGCAGATTACCTTCTTCATGCAGTTCATCTAAATCTTCATCGTCTTCATCATAACTATCATCCGGATCAGCATAGCAACGGTCCCCTGCTAGTATTTTTAAAACCGTTACAACCTCAGGTTCCAGCAATGTTTTATCGAATCCCAAGAAAGCATCCTTAAGCGCTTCTTCATATTTGTTTTTCTTGTAAGATAGCAACTCTTTAAGAAAGTCTGGCAACTTATCGGCACAATATTGAGCAACCTCTGCGCCACCGTGTCCATCATATACGGCAAAAAACGCAGTGTTCTTATCGAAGTTTAAAATAGCATTGTGCGCATCCTGCAAAAGTTTTAATTCATTTCGTTATGTGTTATAGAAATTCTTCGAATTGAAAATAATATCAATACGGTTCGGAATGTTACCATGAATGCTCACCTCTTGGCTGTTGCGCCAGCCTTGCATTGAACTGGCACCAACAATTAGTGTGTCACTTGACTCATCTGACGATGTTTTTTCTGTCTTCGGTTCACTTAAATATGCACCCATTTTCATTAATGTTATTACTCTCTCGTATCTATTGATATAAAGAAGCCACAACCCTTTGTCGGTAACCAAACAACTTGCGTACGTGTGGAAAATCGATGCCAAAAACGTGTGAGTGCAATGGGGTGGGAAGTGATAATGGTGCGTCGGCGTGCTTTTGAATGCTAGTTTTTTGCGCGCGCTACCGGTAACTGTTTACTGCAAATAATCGCCTAAAAAAACTTTAAAAATATATAATGGTGCAAATAACCCAAGATCTCGAGAGATGAAGATGATCGATGTGCGCGGCGTTCTAAACGCACCCTTAAAAACTTGCTCACTCGCCGTACTGAATCCACACGCCTACTTTACTTTTTGTTGTATCGTTCGCCGCTGTACAGCAGACACGCAAAATTATTCGTTTTGTGTTTTTGTATTATTAAAGTTTTGTGAACATAAGATTATATATTTAAACTTACGTTATTGAATTTTCATTCTCATTTATCCTTATTAATTGAAAAGGTTTCAATTTTCACTTTGGCCAATTGTTTTCAACAATCAACGCCGCTGCTGCATTGACAAAATTGCGCCGACAAAGTGCTAAAAAATCTCATGTTTGTTTCAGTGTCATAAAAGCATAAAGCAATGCAACACAAGGTGCACCAATTAAGGTTTGTTCCATTTCCAGTCATAGCATTTGCATGCAATAATTTTTGGTATTTTTTAATAAAAAATCAATTATTGACATTTTACCTAAAATTATTTATTCATTACTAAATTAAATTGAAATTCAATATGATAAATTTGAAATTTTGAAATGTGTAAATAACAAATATTTTTTTGTAATTTTAATTGACAAAACCCTAGATTTATTTCTTCAAATTAGTTCTTTTTTTTAATAAATTAAGTTTATTTATTCGTATTAAAATTCATACATTCATTGTTAAAGGAAAAGAAGAAACAAAACATGCCTAACTTATATTCTATAATATTTATTTTTTTTTTTTGCAATTGATGTATTGGAAATTACTAACTTCTCCATGTCATATCTGCTTAGAAGCTTATTTGGCTTGGTGTTTCGAATGCTTTTTCATAAATGCACCATTAATTTCTTGATTGGATTCGAATCGAATCAAATTTCACATGCACAGTTACAGATGTCTGTATAACGAAGTGATTCACTGGAAATCAAATTAAATTAATTAAAATTTCAATCCATCAATTTGCATTCAATGTAACTCAGTTGTTCTTTGATTTAAAATGAAATCGAAACAACGACCAAACGAACAATCGATCAATCAAACAATCGAACACCAATCGAACAGCTACTATGCCTTCATTATAGAGGAATCCAACGAATAAATTCAATCAAATTTCATATATTATATTCATATTTAAAACAGATATGAAAAATCACAACAAACGACGTGATTTGTTCCTTTTCTTGTTAATTTTGGTTAATATTCGGAATAATGATCTGGTCACCCTATTCACTTCTTGCATATGAAAATAAAAATAAAGAAATCTACTACTTATATTAACAGAATAAATATTTATACATATATATTAATATTAATTAAACGAAAATATCTTCAAATAAATAATCAACTTTATGAAATTTATCACTATGCTGGATACTTTACTTACTTTATCAATTCCAACGGCTACAATTAAACCAAGATTATTGGAAATAAAACCAGCAACAGTGACAATGAATATGTAAATTTTGTGGATAGGTAAGCTGAAAATGAAATTAAATTTAATTTACATCGTGGAAAATTCAAAAATTTAAAGTCGGAGAAATATTAAACCAACCAATATAGTCACCGACATCATAATCACCTGGTGGGTGTCCTTTCAGTTAGAGTAATCATTTCTAGTTGCTTACATATGCTAGTTTGTTTGGTTTTTGCAGATACATAGATACATGTATACATAAGTAGATACTGAAGAGACAGAAGAGGCAGCGCCGGCCCTTGGGTAGAGTGAGTGGAGCTGCCGCTCTAGGCGCCAGATGGCAAGGGGCGCCAAAAAGCCAAGTTCAAAAACAATTTCTGTTGCAAAAGTGAGTTAAAAGCGCCTAAGTAGAATTTACGTAAAGCGCTAGGGTCGGTGCTGAGAAGAGCACATATGTACGTACGAGTATATACATATATTTCTGTCATTTCAATGCCAAAGCACTTAGCAGATGTTTTGAAGTATTTTACTAATTTTCATGTAAACTATTGGGTTGGCAACTAGTGAAATGTTTTTGGCATTATGTTTTTAATCATTCGAAAGAGATTGTTTTGTTCTACCGGAATCTATGTTTTGCTCCACCGGAATCTATGTTTTGCTCTACCGGAATCTATGTTTTGCTTTAATTTATGTTACTCATTATCATTACAGATTCCATTTTAATCTCAAGTTGAGAAAAATAAGCAGTTTCGAATTCTCATTTTTATTGCTTTTAATCAATGTTCTAAGGTTCAAGTTCTTGTAATTGGTATGCCAAGTTCATCTCGTCCTGGGCGTTGAGTTCGATGACTAGTATTTTAAACAACTTTTGCTCGTTAAACATAAGCGACTTGCAATCCTTACTGAAAATTCTATTATATTCATATGTCAAATGTTTGTTTGAATGAGTGTTTGTGTATGAATATAATTGAAATTTCAGTGAGGATTCAGTGTAAGTTGAGAATAGCATTGAATCTAAATGGAAAACAGCAAACTAAACAAACTAGTTACGCCGCCCACAGTTTTATGTGCATACAAAACACATTCAAATCAAATTGATAAATCTTTCTATTTTTGGGAAAATAATATGTAACAAAATATGTAAACATAAGTATGCACATATTTGAGTAACTATTGTTATCACTTGATGGTTATTATCTCTCTCTTTATTAGTCAATATCGGTTAACGACATCATTCTTATCATTAATCAATATTATTGTTAATAATATTAATGCATTCATTATTATTAATTTGTATTAAGCAAAAATAAGTTATACAAGAATCTGATGTAGATTTGACATATTCAAATCTGTTAAAATATCATAAATACTACGATAGGAAATTAAAAATTGTGATTCAAATTGTTTAGATCATAGAATGATAAATTTTTTATTTATTTGATTTATTTTTATTTTAGGAAATTGATTTACAAAAAAAAAAACGAATAGGAATCAATGGCATTATGAATGCGAATCAGCAAATATGAAACAAAAACGCCATTGGAAGAAACATAAATAGTTGGAAAATCAAATAAAGGAGATATAAGAAGATAAGCCTTGTGAACTGAACTGAATTAAATTGAACTCACAACATCTAAACTATAATATTACTACGACGGCGTTTAAATAAACTGAACTGAACTGATCTGTTGCTGCTTGAAGAAGTGTGTCGCAATTGTAATTTCTTCTTTCTCATTCAACTCCAATTCCAATTTCAATATGCTTGGACGCACACAAAAACTTATTCTTGGCATTGTACTACTGATATTGGTAGACATTATTTGGGTTACATCCAGTGAGCTAACAAAGGTTTGCATTAAATGATTAAATGGAAAATAATTGATTTGCACATTAGGATTGTTTGTTTTTCTTTATTTTCAGTTTCTCTATGATGATGCACGTTTCGATAAGCCATTTTTCTGTACATACTTCAAGACTTCTATGTTTTCCATATATCTAATGATTATAGGACTTATAATGCCATGGAAGGAATCATGTGACAAACAAAATTCTACATACACGGTAATTTTATTTAACATTATTATAATATTTTTTTTAAAATAATCATCATAATAATAAAATTATAGATAATGATGGATCAGCAAATGGAAGATGAAAGCTATTATTTGGATCAGGCATCATTGGGTGATCCAATATATGTGCCAATACGATCAGCAAATGGTGGCAGTGCCAATAATGCTAATCCTAATGGAGGTGGCGGAGGAGGAGGCATCGTTTCTGGCACAGAAAGTGATGATTCAAGTGTTCGTAGTGTTCGGTTTAGTAAATTGGCAGAAGTACGAGAAATGTCAGCACATGAAGCAACTGATGCACTGCTAGCACGTCTCTCGTATTCGGCCAGCATGCGTATGCGACGTCAAAAGACTCACAATAAGACGGCAAAGACAGCACTCTTATTTTGCGTACTTTGGTTTATAGCAAACTATTTCTTTCAACTTGCACTTGAAATGGGTGAAGCAGCAATGATAACAATCGTAAGCTCCTCTTCGTCATTCTTTACACTTTGGTTGGCCGCTTTCTTTCCATCGGCTGCAGGCGACAAGTTTACCATAACAAAAGTGATTGCTGTTGCCATGAATATCGGCGGCGTAGTTTGTGTCACAATGTCAGATGTGAACGATACTAAGGTGACACGCGGTGTGGTATTGGCAATCTTTAGCGCATTTTTCTATGCAGCATATCTTGTATTTGTCAAACGTAAAAGCGATACAGAGGAGAAGATCGATATACCACTATTCTTTGGTAAGTTGCATTTAATTTTTTTTCTTTGAGATAATAAATACTATTACATTTTTGCATTAACTCTTATTGTTACTATTTTAGGTTTTGTTGGTCTCTGGAATCTCTTGCTAATGTGGCCAATATTCTTTATATTGAATCTTACGAAAATTGAACCATTTGAATTGCCAAATCAAAATCAATTTGCTATACTTTTTCTTAACGGTTTAATTGGTACCGTTCTTGCGGAAGCGCTTTGGTTATGGTGAGTTTGATAAATGACTTATAATATACAATCGAACTTCTATGTAAAGAAGATTGCATCACACAATTCTAAGAAAAGAAAAAACCAGAGCAAGGTTCTTTAAAAGAAAAGTTAGAGAAAAGACAAAAGAGGTAGCATGTCAGAATGTAGAGTCATCGTGTCGTGAGACAGTAAGAAAGTTATATAGTCAGTGAAACTATACATATACTACAAATAAAATAAATTAGCAAGAAAGAAAAGTTGATATGCGTCTGCCTTAGTCGGGATTTTAAGTAACTTGTCAGAAGTCGCCTTTATCGATCGTAGCCATAAATCAACTGGGTCGGTTTATTAGTCAGAAAGATTTATACGTTCTATGTAGCACTGGATGACAAGGACCAGATCACGATGGTCAACAATGGCCATCTGGATGCAATCGGCCATTGCTCTAAGAGAGTTGTTTTATTAATGATAGTGGTACATCATGATGGTTTAATCTAATCTTTTATTTTCAACTGTTAAAAAAAAAAAAAATAGCCGAAACATAATGATTAGCGGATTCCCAAAAAATTAAATTGTTACTGAAATAAAACAACTTTTAAACTGCGATAGTTTCCCTCATTCATCAATTGAAGTAAATCGTTTATTTATGTTTTCTTTAAATCCTCATATTTTCTGATACAGAGGCGTTAAGGCCTTAATTAAAATTTTGAATGACGATATTTAATTATGTATTATATGTAGCTAAATATATTTGGTAGGTACTTCGGTTGAATTTATACGAATTTTCGGAAGAATCAACTACAAAAAAAGGAACTTAATTTTTTCACCACTTGAATAGGACACTCCTCCAAAAAAAACGACTAATTAAACATTTCATTTGAAAAATCGCTGTTAAGCGCTGATATTAGTAAATATGGACTACTTACATGTAGTATTAAAATAAAGAAAAATCAATCGGGATAACTTTTAACAGAGCCAGAAAAACTAATAAAAAAAGCTTATAGGGGTACTGGGGTATATGTTGAAATATCATGATAGTGCGAAAAAAGTCGAAAAGTTTTACTCGATTTCGTAAGTGATAAGTGTAAATATGGAAAAACATGAAAATGATATATAATATACGAAGATTATGTGTTGAGGGAAAAATGTTTTGGGAAATTAAAAAAAAAAAAAAAATACATATCTCAATTTTATAAATTTGAATTCGTTATGGGGGGGAAGTTCGACTGTATGAATAAAGTTGTAAAAATTAAATTGTAATGCTTCATATGGTTCTATATTATTTTCAGGGGTTGCTTTCTAACTTCATCACTTATTGGCACTTTGGCAATGTCTCTGCAAATACCATTGTCCATTGTTTTTGATGTCTTTCTAAAGAATAAACCCTATACACCCATGTTCTATTTGGGATCAATACCAATATTTATTGCACTTATACTAGTCGCGCTTCTAATGCGCAACGATGACTCCGATCCAATTATGAAACTATTTAAAATCTTATATCGTAAGATATTCCGTTTCCAGAAGTCATATGTTGTCAAGTATGTATTATCATATCTACAATATATGTATGTGTATAATTATTTTTGATTATTAAAAAATTATTATTATTACAGAATATGCGATGAAGAGCAACAAGAGTCACTCATAAGCAGCAATGTCACAAATGACTAGGATTGGGCCTGTGACTCGGATGCATCCGAGGCAATTTGTGAAAGCGCATTTCTTCTTTAAAGTTGCTCACTCTGCAATCTTGGCTGTTTTTTACGACTTCATTTCGAATCGTTAGTCTAGGGAAATTATACATCTAATAATTATAATAAAATCATCTCATCAATACTTTGATGTTATGATGGTGTAAATTTTAATTTCTCTTCTCCCTCTCTCGCTCAGTTGCTTTCACTTATGAATTTCTCAAACATTATTGATGATTTTATTTATTGCAAACACTCATTCTTCCTACATTAATGCATATACACATATAAAATCTTGTGTGTGAGCGTGTGTGTGCATACATATAAAAATACAAAACCGCTTAAAAACTGTTTTTATGTATATGATGTGATAGTTCAGTTTACCATTTATGATTTTGAATGAATGTTATTACTGAAAATTTATTGTGCACATGATGATTCCAGAATTTCTTTTTTGTTTTAATTTTTATTTTATTTTATTTTTTTTAATTGTAATATATTAGTTTTAATTTTAACAGCATATTTTTTATATATAAATATTGTAAGAAATCTATAAATATTATAATTTCCATGTGTGTATACTATGAAAATCAAACATGTAATAGACATATAAGTAAAGTTTTTTTTAGTTTTTTTTTTTTTTTTTGTTGTAACAACATCTGCAAGAATAAGAATTGAGTTTCCATGTACAAATTTTGATTTAAGAAATGATTCCTTTAATTTGTGAATACAATTAAAAACTATTTAATAGTTCATATATATATATGTAACATGAAAATGGGATTTGTTTTTCTAAATACATATGTAGATTCGAATTTCCATAAGATAAGAATTCAACTTATGGAGACTTCGAGTTATAGATTTTTTAATTAAAACTAGTAGTGAAATTCGGTAAGGAAACCTAAAAAAACCGAATTTTTAAAAATTTTCTATCAGAAAATCTTTTAATTTATGAAAGCAAAAACTTGTAGACTTATTATGATATCTTATAAATGTATTTTAAAAATTTTTATTTGTAAAATTATTTTTTTTCAAAGAAGCTATAGCTGATCTCCGGGAGCTTCTCTACAAAAGCGTGTGTTGCAGTGAATGAAGAAACTAAACCAACACCTCGTCGCTGTGGCTATCAGTCCATCCACATATTACATCCCACGTAAAGGGGGATAAAGGAAGCTTTGTGGAAGCTAAGGGACAAGCATTTAATGATAAGAGAAATTAAAGTAATACCAGATTTTCGGATTCCACTGCAAATAAGTGTTCTGGTCCAAAGTTCATCTGCCTCTTTGCTATCTTAATACCCAAATAACAATGACATTTGATATTATTTGATGATATCTCTTAAGAAATACTAGGCCATTCTAAACATCCTACTTAGAGATAAATAATAAGTCGTGGTTGATGATATAAGTAATCAATTTTCTAAGATAGTTGCAAGTCATTGAGGTACGTTTGATTGCATCGATGTTCATTTCGTAATGATGGAAAAATAAACAATCAATATTATGTATTTAGTAAATTTTTTTTTAAGCTACTTCATTCCATACAAAATTGAGAGAACTCAAAATCGTGTGAGATTTATTCAGCGTATTATTTTTGTTTTGTCTATCTTTCAAAATAATAAATATAATGTCGACACCCACTGATGATCAAGAAGTATCGAAAAGTAACATTACTTCGGAGTATGTAAAACTAAATGTTGGTGGAATGTTATTCCAAACTACAATTAGTACTTTAACCAAGTTTAAAGGAAACATATTGGCTGCCATGTTTTGTGGAGTTATGGACATAAAAGTTGATAAAGATAAGTTGATTATGATAAGTCTACATTTAGCAAACATATTTCGAATTTTTAGGTTGAGTTTTCATCGACCGAAGCGGGAAACATTTTGGGGTTACATTAAATTATTTACGGGATGGATCAGTCCCATTGCCAAATATAGATAAGGAGCTTTCTGAATTACGTACCGAAGCAAACTATTTTTTCATTTCCGAATTGGTTGAATTATGTGATCGAGCATTGGTTAAGAATTCAGGTTTCCCCACCACTATTATAGTAATGGCAGAACCATGGAATGACACGTTTATAGAAAAATTAACAAAACCGGCCGTCATACTAGAAACATTCAATGGAGATATTTATCCAATTAAACATATAAGACTCTTTGAACATTTTGCCTTTGAGTTCCACAAAGAAGTCTTTTTTTATAAAATGTGTTACAAACAATCATAAAAATATATGCGGTTGGAAGTTTTATATCAATGGCAATCTATTAACGGACATCATTTCCGAGTCTGACGAATTTCCGGAGATTAGCATTTATCATGCATTTATGAATGTCCATATCAATATTCCAATTTTCATTGATGATATTAAAAATAAAATGTTTAATTCGAATATATAAAAATCATTCCAAATACATACATGTATATGTACTACATATATTAAAATTAAAATCATAATTTTTTGTTTTGTTTGTTTGTACGTACTTATGATATGCGCTGCCATACTGTTCATGTGGTTGCAATGCAATTTTGTGAAACATAGGATAGTTATGGAATCGATGTGTGGTGCTGCTGTCAAGAATTTTGTAGAACAATTTTTGCATATATAGTTTAGAAACATCTATATATAGAAAGGCAAAGGTAAATCAGATTTACTTAGTTCTATGTTATTAGATCTCTGTTTATCCAGAGCCAAAAAAAGTTCTATTTGATTGTATATAAAACAAAATACATCACGGGGTACGGAAGTGGACAATTTGATCTCTCACTTTTCGACAGATTAGGCAAAATACTTTTGAGATTTCACAAGGTGAAGATTGAAAATTTTGTAATTGTACTTAGATGGTCGAGGTTGTAACTCATGTACCACATTACCTAATAAATCGTACATAAATTCAACAATTTAAACATGATGGCGAGTGAATAAACCTGATAAAATTGAAATTGAAATGGCTGGCAGCATTATTAGTATGATCTGGCAAGTACTGACTGCGCCTCAAAAAAAAATGTGATGGTATGCTTTTTTTCAAAAAATCGCATATGGCAAGGCTAAATTTTGTGGGGTGGAGAGTGTTGGAGCTAATGTTATTGGAGATTTCTATTAAAGTGAAATAGTTTTTTTAATGGATTTAAGTAAATGTAATTAAGTTGTGATTAATATGTTTTTTTTTAAAGAACAATTAAAAACCTGTTATGGCGTCAACTAAAATATGTTTTTTTAAACAAAATATTCAAATAATTAAGCAACAAGAAGAACAACAACAAAAATACCAACCACCGACAGCCGCATTAAAGCTTTTATATATATATGCGGTGTGTGTGTGTGTGTGCGTGTATGTGAGAGTATATGTATGTAAAAGAGCGCAACAATTAGCCAAGTGGAAGAATTCAGTGACGGAGACCAGCACCAAGCACCATCAGCAGCAGTGGCAGCTTCACTCGAGATCATTTTTAGTAAAGCGTACATGGTGCACTAGCAAAATAAACGATCGTGTGGATCGTCGAATAATCTACCAAGCAAAAAAATACAACAATTCTCTCGCAAATTTTAGTGTGAAATTTTTGTAAATAATATTATAATAAAAAAGTGAGAATTTACGAACGAAAAGAAACAATAAAAATGGGACACCATCATCATTAAAGTGCAACCGGTATTAAGCGTTCGTTTGAGTGAGTGAGTGCGTCTGCCCTTTTGTGTTGTGCGGAATGGGAAGAAGCTCACGATGTGCGTGCGTGTGCTTGTGTGTGTGTTTGTGACTGTGCAAGTGTGCAAAAGAAAAAGAAGAAGATAATAAGAAGAAAATAAAGAGAAGAAAAGGTGCGCAAGCAACTTTTTGCGTAATAAACATACAATATACATATAAAGTTATATATGCATGTATATCTTGTTGTTGCTTTTCAGTTCATTTTGGCGTGGCATATATACATGCATGCATACATACCTGACTATATATACATAAGCTATAAATATGTGCCTACGCACGCGTTCTTCTCTCTTCATACTCTCACTCTTTCACATACACTGTGAAATGTATATATTGATGTTTATTCGCTCTCACCGCATTCTCTCTCTCTTTACGCTCTAACTTTCGTTCTAAAGTTTTTGCAAAAAAAACAAGAAACAAAAAGAAGATTTGCCAACGCCACAATCAATGATAACAACAACAAAATTTAGTCATTTATAAATTCACAAATACATTCATAGTATTATGTATGATGTATTATGCACACATTCATCCATATATGTATTTACTTATGTGTATGTAGTGTTATGTGCCTTATATATCCAACAAAAACCCTCCTGTAGTTTTCAAAATTATTTTCAATTAATTTTTGCCGAGCAAAAATATGCAATTTCAATTGCAATTGAATCTAATTTAGGTTTGTCTCATAGTTCTCAAGCTTATTCCGCTACATTTATAAATGTTTATATGCATATATTTGAGTTATATGTATATATACATGTATGTATAAATTTGTGAGTGTGTGGTTTAAATGCAATAAATTGAAAATGCGCGGTTTCTTCTCTATTGTTTAAGCGACCAATAGACGACGAAAATATTGAAATTTATGGATGAGTTTGATTGCTTATGCGAATAATTTTATATAAAACATTTCACACCTGAATTCATTTTACTAGGGATCTAACAATTCCGATAGCGATATATCGGCATTGCTAGTTATGTATTGACTGAAACACGATGCGATATCTTTAACAGTTTTGGACAGATCATGGATCAACAAACCGTGGACAACAAAATGAGATCTTTGTTACAAATTGTGAAAATGTCCTGCAGTATGCTTGATGGCAATAGTCCCCGTTTCGATAGATATTCACTAGTTCCTTTTCTTATTACCTGGTGGCTAGTGAATTCAGGAGTCTTTGGTTATGCAGAGGCGAACCAGTAAGTGCGCGTCTTCATAGAAAGTCAGTAGACCCTTTCGCATTACTTGTGGGTAGTGAATTCACTAGTCAAAAGTAACGGAGCTGCGAACCAGTATGTGGTGGCAACTGGTAATGCAGGGTGTGGCAACCATGAACCAATTTTGCACCAGATATTCATACTGCAGGGTTCGCTTTACAATCTACAGGTATTCTACCGAAAAAAGAAACACTTGTTAATTAAAAGTAAAGACAGGGCTAATATGGATAATGTTCCTGTAAAGTCACAAAGAGCTAGAGATAAGATTTTCACAGGTATCTGCAGTGCTTGTGACAATAGTCATACTGAGCAAGAAGAGATGGAATCTTATATAAAATGCCTAAAGATTCTAAAAATCTCAGATCGAAAGAACTATTGGCGTAATAAAGAGATATTCTCAAACTTGAAAAAGCTTGCGGAAAAACTTTTCTCTTATCAATTGAGGTCAGTCGCCTCAGAACGTCTATTTTCAACTGGTTGATACGAAAAGATTTGTATATTGATTTCAACAAACACAAAAATTGTTTATTATTTAATAAGCTATATATATCGGTATCAGCGTCGCCGATTACTTTCCAATAATCGGTATCGTATTGGCAGAATGTTGAATCGTTACATCCCTACACTTTACCATTTCTACACAATTACATTAAATCTCCAGAGAACACACAGTAGTGGCAAAGACTATGAATTTCTTAGACGGGAATCGTTTTAAATTTCTTTATAAGAAATGGCGCAATGTTGCCAAAACAATATATCAAAAAGGAGTCAAAATCCACCCTTGAGGTTCCCTGAATCCTAGGATATTAACATAAATGTATTTTAAATTATTCTATTAGGAGTTCAGTTTTTTAAGTATTAATATGTACTTACTAAAAGATCTTCGAACTGTTGGTAATTAAATAATAAATCTTAAAAAAATTTAATTTAATATTTCATTCAAAATTTTTTAAGTTTTTATTTTTTTCTTAAAACTTACGGAAAGTTCTTGAAATTACATATTTGTTTGTCATACTAGAAAAAAAGAATTACAAACGAATCTGCATGAATCCAACTACATACATGTTGGGCAATAAACAGGTTCGTCTATGGGCCGCCGCTTTATTCAGTAGCCAGACAGTGCTATCTTGTAGACTTAGCTTATCTCTCATCAAGTTTTCCATATTCAAATTTATAATAATAATTTTTCTTATTTATAATGGAAAAGAATATATTTAAAATCTTGTCGTATTTCCCATGTACAAGTGATGATTACTTTGTTGTTGTTGTTGTTGTTCTTATTGCATCTTCCAATAAGAATTTTGCACATACAATTACACCAATGCCATTATATACCCATACACACGGAGACACCCATGATAATTTTGCAAATGATTGAAGTAGCAGCACAAAAAAAAATCAACAATGCAATTACAATAAATCCAAGCAACAACAAGAAAAAAATCCTTTGTTTTAAAGCTATTTTTTTCTGTTGTTTCGTTGAAGAAGACAATAAGTAAGATACAATACAAGAATATTGCTTTTGCTACTGTTGACGGCGTTCTTTTGTTTCTTGTTGGTTGGTTGAAGTACCTATGTACATAAACATAAAGATGAGAAAAGCAGGGGGCACCCCTTACTCCATGAAACTCTCTTTTATCGCTTCTTATTGCCAAGAAAACGAAGAAATCAAAAGCAGTTATCGTGGTCTTAAACCATAACAAGTCCAGTCAAGTCAAGTTGAGTCGTGTTGAGCACGTCATACTAGGACTGAAAACTAGACTAAATGACTGTTAAACAGTTTCTTTCTTCAACTCGATATTGTATGCTTATTTCAATATTCATATTTTGGTGTATTTATAGTGGCAGCATGAATTACACCCTTAAATACATTTTTAGTTAAAATTTTTGTAAAAAAAATTGCTACTTAAATACTTGTACATACGTATGTACAGTCGAACTCCTCTATAATGAAATCATTCGGGCCGGACAATTAAATGTTCATTTCGATTATAATTCTGTCAACTGGAAAACCTTTAATCAAATTATCATATTTTAAAATGTTTTACAATACTGGTAGACGCATATTGGTCTCATCATCAGAAAAATCTACTACATTTTAAAAAACCATACACATTTTCTGAAACAATTTCAGCTTTCACATTTTTGCAAGGTTTACTTCTACTTATCATTGCATTAAGTAATGAAATTGACAAAATGATTCGTTTTCTTTTGATTCTAAAATTTTCTTTAATATTATATTTCCAAGTTAAAAAGAATGTCCTTGAGCTGATTGACTGTAATGACGATGTCATATTTGGGTGGAAAATGGAGTGCTTAATGTTTTTAGCTTTGACACTTTTTAGGTGATAGCACACGTGTCCACATATATTTAATTATCCCTCTTTTTTATAAGGAAATTTACTGTCTACTTTCATCAGGCATTTCTCATGAATTTTTCTCAGCTGCTTTTGTATTATTTGAATAATGAATTTTCAAGGAATTCAGAACTTTGATGCATCTCCGGTTTTCTACTTTTTGTCTGCCAGCATAAAAGTAAAATTTTACTCATCCGAGCTTTTGCATTGCTTTCATAATCCATATTCAAGGATTTCAATTTGTCTTCGAATGAAATTGAGTCAAGCCATAAAAGTAGAATTTTAGTGCGCATCCATAATAGCATTTCCAATAAAAAAAATTTAATTTTGTTTGTTTCAATGAAATTGCTTTAAGCCATATCAGTTTTCCAATTTGTATTTCCATACGAGTCGTTTTAATAAATTCGTTAAAGAGCGGTTATTTTCAAATAAAAAAAAAAACTGTTTGGGTACTTGAAAATCGTTGTTATAGAGAAGGGAGTTCAATATAAAGGAATTCACTACAGAGATTTTCAATTTTATGAAAAAAATTAAAAGAAAAACGTCTTCAAAATGAATTCATTGTAGAGAAGTTTTCACTATTGAGTAGTTCGTTTTAGAGGAGTTCGATTGTAGTGTTTTTTGGAAGCGCACCTTTGCTTTTGAAAACAACAAGCAAAACACACTATGTTCATTCAATATTCCATATAAGTAGGGCAAAGAGAATTTGATTTTTGGCTATAATGACTCGCAAAGTTGTTTGCTGAAGCAGTTAAGCAGTCTCTTGAAACCGATTGCCATCGATGTTAGTGCTCCATACCTTGTAAGCTTGCAATTATAGATTATAAGTCATCAATAAATAAATAAATAAATAAACACAAAATTTGTAATACCAAGTTTCTGATCCTTTGTTCTTTTCTTAACCTTTTTTTTAACGATCCTTTTACAAATTTTAAGTGTGTTTAATATCTAAAAACAAAGTATTTATTTCCTATTGCCTTGAAGTCGCATCACACAAACTTTAGTGTTGTGTTTTGAATCATTCTACTGGTGAATAATCTACTGAAGTTTCATAATATGGTTCCTTACCCATAAGAATAAATCAAAAAGATCCTTTTCAGAACTAGACTCCGACAACACATTTCATTAACGATCAGCAGAATAACTTTTCATAATTCTGCAAAATTATATTTCGAATATGAGTTTTTGTTTCTTAGATAATTTTACCCAAAAATAAAATGAACTGAAAACATTATAATCTAATAGATAATGGATAAATAGATAGTGAAGTGTATTCATGTTTTGTCGAGACCAAAAATTTCTAATTTTAGATTTTTTATCGCATTTTCAGATTTCATGTGTAAAAAGTTGTTTAACGCTTAAAATATTTGAAATGTAGGTATACCTACAATTTTTTTTGTTGGATAAGTTTAATGAAAAAATTAAAAATTGTGTAAAAAAACATTAAGCATAATTCCTAGAATTTATCACGACATCAACACGAACATCATAAACTACGAAAAGAGAAGATATAAGTATAAATAAAAACAAATTAAAAGAAAAGTAAGAAGTCGAGAGTTAAATAAAGGAAAATTAATAAAATAATAATAATAAAACAACAACGTCAACAACACAACATATAACAAAACAATATGTCGGACTCATATTATCAGGTAAGCATTTAACATTAAAATACTTATATATCCATCCATATATATAAAATAAAGTCTTGATAGTTATACCATTTATTAATAAAGAGCGGCTGAACCGATTTTTATGATCAGAATAATTATTAAAACATCAGAAAAATTCTCTGATAAGAAAGAAATTGATGGATCAAAATTTGCATATAAAGAGAGAGACATATTTACAAATCAACCAAGTAATCTTTGTTAAATATATCAGATAACTATGTCAATATTATTTAAAAAACTCTGCCGATTTTGATGAAATTTTCAGGGAAACTTTAGCATACCCTGGAGAGTGTTTGAGTAAAGTTTGGTGCGGATCAGATTATCGGAAAGGGAAGGATTTCATGATTGAATATTTGCATATAAAGCTAAAGACATATTTCCAAATCAAACAAACATTGATATAATTGTCAATATTGCTTTGGGCCCTTACCATGACAAGGTGGCAATTCACGTGGAAGGCATTACATTACTCAACTTCCTTAAGCGTTGCCAGTAGCTTGTAGGGCTTTCACAAATTTTAGAACCTTCTGTGTTCCATCAAAAATATCACATAATTCAATTTTATGAAAATCTTTATTATATTAAATACTTTTGGTGTGATCTTATTTATCTTTGAATCGTGCATACTTGTCTGTATCCTGTGGATTGACTGAGTGAAAAGTCATTGTTATTTAGTTTTTATCTTTACTATAGAAATGCAAACAATAACATCAATGTTCTATAGTTGTTGTTACACAAACAAAGGTGTGTCTCAGTAGTCCTTGCTGTCATGACTATCTACAATACAGAATAGATATAGTATGCACAAATATACATACATATCATATCAAGTTCTTATTGTCATGCTTGTCATGTGTTGCATACACATATGTATAATATTTATTATAAAAGAGTATGAAAAAATGAACAGGAGATATGTATTAAATTAATTATGATCGAATATTTAAATACACTTTCATGTTAATTACATACTTATTTATAAGGACAATGCTTTAATTCATTGGATTTTCAGCTGTTACAGTCCTTGTTGTTTTTGATCAATGTTCTCATCATAGTCTCCATCCCAACCCTAAGCATTTTACCCAAATTCTGGGTAAATAATCTTTTAGTTTTTTGGTCTGAATTGTTTCTCTAAAGTTCCACTAGAGAAATATTTTGTTTTGAAAACTCCCATTACAACTGTAATCAATGCATGCCGTTCATAAGACTCAATTCCTGGGTCAATAATCTCGAAAGTTCTGTAATGATCCATGAGCCTTTTTTATCAACAAAATCCCAGTCAGATGTCAGTTGTTTCGTTAAAATGAAATTATTATTATTAAATTATAGGTATTTTCTATATTGATCAATATGAAGTTAACACATATCAAAATTGTGTCGTAGTTCAGGAATCGGTGCTATAATTCATTAATTGAGCATTTTAAATGTCTGGTGATTTTCCATGTTATCAAGGATTCATTTGCTATATAAAGTACTCTTTTCGTTGTGTTACGAACAGCATGGTAAAGTGATAATATCATTCTTCACTCTAATCTAGTTTGTATGGAATGGAAATGAATTCAACTTGGTAACGCCGCACACGATTTACTACCACCAACTCATCCTTGTTGACTTTGTTGAGTTTATTTTTTTCTTTTTTTTTTAATCATTTACAAGTCACTTGCTTTTGTCTATATTTTTTTTTTTGTTTGTTACATTATATGTACATCTATATAGTAGGTATATATAGACAAGAGTAGAATACAATATCTGCCCAGTTGTATGTGACACGTTGTGCTGCTGTGTGTGGGTAATCAAGGCAATGGATGTCACTTAAATAGCTGGGATCAGATACTTATAACAATATTAAGTTGAACTTAATGTGCAAACCCTTTGTGCAACAAGTAAATAGATTTATTGTCACTTTAAGAGGTGTTTGGTTAATGTATTTTAAAGTAAGTTAGTTACAATAATTTGATTTTGTTTGACGATGGACATGAATTCAACTTAGCAACGCCGCACTCGAGTTGCCTTCTCCAATTTAACCCTATTGCGTTGGTTTAGCTTCTTATTTTGTTTAAAATCATAGTACATGTAACTTGCTTTTATCCATAGTTTTTTGTCTTCATTATAAATACATATGTACATATATTGTATGTTGAACTTAATTGCATACACTTTGTACAGCAAGTAAATTGATTTATTGTCACTTTTAGAGGTGTTTGGATAATGCATTTATGTAATAAGTTAGCTAGAATAATTTCATTTTGTTTTACGATAGATACTAGTTCATATCTTTCATTTGAATATTAAAGCATGAGATACATTTTTATTTTTGATATACGTATATATTTTTCTTTCTTCTGGTAAACGAATAAATATAACGTCATTAATGAAACCACAATCATCATTTGATGGTTCTAAAATAATTAATTTAGAATTTATTCACATAATATAATTTCATGAACATGATTTGTATTACCAGAAATCTCATCAATTATGTTATAAATATTTCCAATAATTTACGGTGGCAATTCTCTATAATATCTTCACCGAATAATTTCTTATTTCACCATTCAATTAATTTTACAATTTTCAATCCAAGTAAAGCGTATGGAACAACTGGTAAAATTTATCGAAACTTTCCAAATTTAGTATTTTTTTTGAATTGGATCTGTTCCTAAGACATTCATTTGATGGATTACATTTTCTCTGTTGTTTTGTTCATGACATTTTTTACTTCTTTCCGTTTCTTCTATATATAATTATGCAAACAGAAAACAGTCCAATACCTTTTTTTCGTTGCCTGTTTTCAATAATTTTTTATTGATACAAAGAAAAAAAAAATTGACAGACTGTTTTGTCTTTGCCTATCTATGGTATAAACATGTATATTTTTTTTGTTACTGATTAATGCATAAACATTATTATTACATTTCATAATCATCTAACAGATAAATAATTCTGCGCAGTATAGTACATAGCACAATTTACTCTTTTTTTTTTTATAAAAACTATCTTGCAAGCAAATAATTGCCAACAATAAAAGGGTAAAATCTGAGGTTAAATACATATTTTGTGGAGCTCGACGATTCTCACTATAAACAGGGTATAAAAGCTATGAACATCATTCTAAATGTGTATGGAGGAGACTAGGCAGAGAAATGAAGATGTTTTTTTGTTTTTTAATTTTTTTTTTTTGTATCTTTGTTGTTAGGCCGGGTAATACTAGGACTACCCTTGTATGCCTGTACTTACATAAAGATGTACTTCTTCGTCTTCAAATAATGATGAATATTTCAACACAAAAAAAGATGAAAAAATGAAATTCTCGCGCTCCATATTTACGGTTATATGCCACATTAATTATCTTTAAAAAGTACCTACATATCTGTATAAGTATCTATGTACATATCTCTCTGTGTATACATATAAGTGTCTGTGATAGATGGAAAATACATAACACAATACTATTATTATTTTATATGTGTATACTTATTTCATTTTTATATGTTTACAAGTAGAATAATGTAAAATGTTTTGTTGTTTTGTGTTGTATCTTTTTTTTGTTATCTATTGTAATAATGTTTGTTGGAATTGGATTTGCTTTTATATCTTTACATACTTTAATTTAATAAAATTTATTTATATAAATTTATCATTTATTTATTCGTTTAATTTAAGAAAATAAAGTGGTTTTCTTAGGAATCATTTGATTTGTATGCACATATGGATATATGAATATAATTGTGTGTGTTACATTGATTGGTTTGCAGTTCTTTGTTTTATTTGTATCTGGAACAAGTTTCCTGCTATGTATGTAGTTAGTAGCATATTCCGTATTTTCCTGTTCATCTCATCACCTAACTGGATTTTCAATTTGAATGTAGCACATGCAGGTGTCCTCAATTATAGTGTACATTATCCATCCATCCAGTTTTAGGAGGCCTTTACTTTGCTTCTTAACTAACTTGAATGCCTGCCTAACTGCCTGCCTTTGTATAATTTTGAGTGAGTTTTGTGTGTTGTTCTGTTTTGTGGTTTTACATCAAGCTTCATGCTGCTGTAAGTGGTGGAAGAATTAGGACAAATGCATCTTAGCAAATAGTACGCTTGTCTTATTCTTGTTTGAATGTTGTTGATGATGACGATGATGTTTTAAATGAAAATGTTGGTTGTGGTTGATGGTGATGATGATTATGATGCTGGTTTGGCATTTAGCACACATAGAGACACAGGTTTAGTCTGAAGACAACTGCTTTCCTTGGATATTTTCGATTATTTCTCTTCCAGTTTATATAATCCTTTAATAGAAGTATGAGGTAGGTAGGCATCTGGAAGCTCATGGCAACGAACTAATTAACAGAGAGTATAACAACATATGACAAACTGGCAAATCAAAACAATTTACCACAAATCTTTCTATTGCATGCTGCTACTTAGTTCAATGGCCATCAACTTGATGTTGTAGTTGGTTTTGTTGATGGTGGCTCTGGCATGCTTCCATGGCAGCAACTTGAAATTTCAACTGAACCGAACTGGGTTTGAGGAGTAGTTGAACTTGAACAACAGTTTCGCACAAAATGTTGTTGTTTACTTGTAAGTATCTGTGACTTGACTTAAGTCAATCCACCACACTGACAACAACAATGCGAACGACTCACAATTTCTTTGGCCAATTCATGTATTTTTAACTCTCTTGTGTTGTTTGCATTTGTTATTGTTATTATTTGTGTATTTTGTAACAACTTCACAACAGTTGGTTAATAAAAAATTGGCTATCATTGTTTTTGTTTAATTTGTTCCCTGGCTGCTGCTAATGTTGTTACTACTGCTGCTGCACCACCGACCATTTTGTCCAATTTTGCAATTTTCACTTTCACTCGTTCAAAATATTGCATCCACACATATATGTAAGTATGTGTTTGTAATAAAACGATAAAAATAGTATATTTTGCGTGAAGTGTTTCTTTCAAAAGTTTTTTTTTCTTATTATTGTTGCTATTATTGCACTTGCTTGCTTTACTGTCAAATTTCCACAATTCGAATCATTAAAAATGCACAAAAAACATCCGATACCTTCGAGTTATAGAATTGTTAATTAAGACAAGGTATTTTGATAAAACCATTGCTTGCTTCCATTTATCTAGCCAACCATCAGTGATTCCCTTAAAGTTAGTGTTCGTTTTACAAACTACAGGAGCAAACTCATAATGAATAAATGAGAATCATTTGTTTTCCAAATGGTGAATTCCCCCGATCAGTAGATAATAAACTCAAAAGAAAAATCAGTTTAGTCACTCGAACAGACTGGATTGCGTCAAATGGGTTTCTTCGGATCCTTGTGTACTTACAAAGCGCACTCACAGCACATAGCCAAATCAGTTATGCAATAATGTTTGGCCTCTGACAGTGGAACACTGCCATTTCCGAGAAAATTCAGTATAGTACTGAAGCACAGACCCAGCAGAGTACAAGTACGCATGCTAATGGGGCCAATGTGACCCTTCTGTTTAAAATAACTAATTAATTAAATTAATTTCTTATCATTTTTAGTATGAAAATATGGGAAACTGTAAGGGCTCTACAAAAATCAGTTTAACCACGGTCAACACTTTACCATATAAAAAATTTTTATTGAAAAAAAATCTCTTAAATATTTTATCTCATATTGGTCAACAATTATTTTTTTTTTTAAATTTAATTTTATTTTATTTTTATTTTATTTTTTTTTTATATTCTTATTTTTTTATGTTTATTTTTTTAAAATTTTATATTTTTTTAATTTTATATTTTTTTAATTTTATATTTTTTTTATTTTTTTTTTTAAATTTTATATTCTTTTTTGGTTTAATTTTTTTTTTTTAAATATAATTTTTATTTTTAAACTACAATCAATGAAAATTTTAGGATTAGAAATCACATTTATTATTTTTTTTTAATTAAAGTAACCAATAGTCTCTCTAATCCATTGTGAATGTCACCTTCCGGAACTTCGTCGACTTTTGAAACGACTTTGATTATTTCATTGCCATTGGTATAAAAAAACCATCCGCATATTAAGGAACTACGATCATTGCAACTAGCAAATCTAATAAAAAGAATGTGTTCGTAAAAATCATGTGCAAGCTTTTCAAAAAATTTAATATGATTTGTGGGATATCTATTAATAGGATTGATGTGCAATACAATAGCCGGTTTTGTTAATTTTTCTATAACCGCATTGTTCCATGGTTCCGCAAGTACTATAATAGTGCTGGGTAAAATTTCATGTATATTTACTGGTGCCGCCAATGCTTGATCACACAATTCAACAAGTTCTGAAATGCAAAAGTAGTTTGCCTCGGCACGTAATTCAGCAAGCTCCATTTTTAGATTTGGTAATGGGACGGTACCATCCCGTAAAAAATTTAAAATCACTCCAAAATGTTTACCGCTTCGGTCGATGAGAACCCAACCTAAAAATTAGAATAGATTTATCATAAGACTCTCTTTAACTCTTGTTGAGATTCTCACCATCTTTATCGATTGTCTTGTCCATACGTCCACTAAACATGGCAGCCAGCATGTTTTCTTTAAACTTGGTCAAAGTACTAATTGTAGTTTGGAATAGCATGCCACCGACATTTAGCTTAACATATTCCGAAGGAATAATACTTTTTGCTTCTTGTTGATCATCCGTTGGTGTCGACATTATGAGATGAGATTACTTATTTGTTACTTTTGATGACAGACAAAATAAAACAGATGCACTGAACAAATCACACGCGAATTTGAGATCTCAATTTTTTTTTTGTTACTGAAACAGGTAGCCCAATATCAAATTAAACATTTGTTGCCACTACAATGTGCATTCATGTGCATTCTTTACACATATGTACAGAAATATACACATATGTATATACACTAGACCGTTATTAGTTTAGTTGCTGTTGTTGTTTGCTTGCTTTTTATTAATCTGTCGCAGTTGTTGTTTCTTTCTTGTTTGTTTGATTTACTTGTTGTTTCTATAAAAAATGTAATAAACTGTTTTGTTACACTGGGTATAGAGAGAGAGAGAGAGAGAGAGAGGGAGAGTGTGTGTGTGTGTTTGAAGAAAAAGAGTGTTGTTCAGTGAAGTGAAGTGAAGGGTGTCAGTCATCAGAAGTAGATGTATAGTTGTCAAAAGAAAAGAAGTGACGCGCGTTAAAGCTTTCAACACTCTTTGTCAATGTTGTTGTTGTTGATTGTGACATATGCATTTCTGTTTCAACTGTACCCCGTGCGAGCTCTTCACTCAGTTGATTTTTCGCTCTCACATTGTTTGATTTTACCCATTGTTCTTTTATCTCCATTGGGGCTAATGTTGTTGTGACTAGATTTTTTGTTGCTACCTTAAGCTTCTACTGTTTCTCAGGCATCAAATGTTTTATGTAATTATTTTTATCGTCTTCTTTTATATTGCATTGCAACTTGTTAATTTATCTAGCTTATTATTGTTGGGGCAACTACAGTAGACTCACGATAATGAGAACTAAGTAAAAGCAACCATAATATATCACACTAGATACCCTGGCAGACATTGTCCTGCCTCTCCTTCCCAAAAAATTAGTGGATACTGATTGATTGACTTGGTGAGATGTTTTATAGAGACGAGTTGTTTCATTTTGAAATAAGTTTGTCACTAAGCTTTATATGCATCTCACTGGCACTCCTCACTTTTTTTTTGTTTTCTTAGATTTTTTTGCCTATTCCCTAAACCCAAAGTTTTTCAAATTTCCTTTTTTTCATAAACGTTCCTCATGAATCACTATGTTCAATGGTGAAAACCGTATGAAAATCCGTTTGGGAGTGTGTAAGTTTATCGAGTACAGACAGACAGTCACAGCAAGGGACTTTGCTCGTGTGTATAGAATAGCAAATGTTGATGTGATGCAATTTTCCTGAATTTTTAACTTTATCGATTCGATAAATTTTGATTAAGTGCTCGAAGTGACATGTTTGCCATTTTGTACAGTTTTTTGAAGAAAAGATTCATATAAAAACGAGTGTCTGTCAAGAAGTGAAGGAAGAAGTCGCAGAGGTTTTGTTGAATGCTTTCTGTCTCTTCAAGTCTGTAGACACGCATCCTTTGAGCCACTCATATTTGCTGTCATATACAACATGATTCAACTATCAGTAACCGCGAGAGACTTGGTTTCGGTTTGATATAAACTCAATACATATTTTGTTATTTTAACATTCGTCAACAATATTTGTAAAGGAGACATTAAAAATAGTTTGTTTTTTTGGTTAGTCTTTTCCATATTACTTTACTCTTTTATTCTCATGAGTATTCACATTGTAGAGAAGTATTCACACTACTGCGGGTCTACTGTACTGTTGCCAATGCTGTAACTAACTAACGAACTCCTAACTGTTTGTAAAACATGGTTTATTTTTGCAGCATTTCATGTATAAGTTTATAAATATGAGATTACTCTATGTTTAGTTCTTTTTTAACTATGTTTTACACTAGGGGTTCTTAAACTTAAGTAGGGCAATATTTTTACCACAGACTGTCCTTTTAATAACATTTTTTTGCATCAATTCTCATAACCCCATGTTGGTCGATTTAATTATAACAAAATGTTTATTAAGACCAAAATATATAAAAAGTTTCAATTAAATCTTAGATTTTTGGGATTCATAATTTTTAACAGACCTTTAACAATTGTAGTCTATTATGGTTTCCTTCCTCTTCAATGTGTTTCGAAATTAACATCGAATCGATCGATGATCTACTATCTATATATTTGTATTTATTTTCTTTGACTGTCTCCACTTTCAAAGTGTGCGACTATAGTGACTATCCTTTTTCCTTTCTATTTTTATAACACTGCTAATCTGTAGCATTTTAAAGTGGTGCAAAAATAAGTTTTCGAGAAAAACTGATCAATCTTTCAAAAAAAAAAAATGCAAGGCAGTCGCATTTGGATGCCTTCTGCTTATGAATATTGGTATTAATGTTCAAAAGTTAGTACAAACTACACAACAGTTTAAGAGCCGCTGATCTACACTCTATGATAGTTCAAGGGGTCTTTCACTTTTCTCTCTGCTTTAACAAGATCAACCAACCAATTGTTTGTAAATGAGTGTGTGCATGCGTGTATGATGGGTAATGTAGTATACTTATATGCACATACAAATGTCTTGATTATTTTCTTACTGTTGTTTGTGTTGAGAAAAATGAATGAACGGTATCTTATACCGTTTGATTTAGTTTATTATGAGAGCAACCGATCGAGCGCATTTTTATTCTCAACAAAATTCTTGCATTTGCTTTCTTCCAAAAGTTAATTAACTTACTACAATTTTCTCATTGGTTTCTTCTTCAATAAATATTTTTTGTTATTGTTGTTTATACTTATGTTGGTGAAGAAAGTTTTTTTTTTCTATGAGATTGGATATGAAAATCTCATATTTTATTGATTAATTAATTTTATTAATATGTATAAATATGTATAACCTGATAAAATTATGTCAATTGAATTGAAATAAAATTCCAATAATTAAAGGAATTGTATTCAGTTTGAATTTCGCTTTCTGAACATAAAATCAAATGAATTTTGACAAGTTGTAAACACGTTTCATTAAGCATGAAAACAACAAATGTAGCAGCAACACAACTGCAACTTTGTTGCGAATTTTGTAGTTTTTACGCCAATGTCATATAAAATAATTGTCATTTACTCATGATAGTAGAGACAATTCAATGCACATTATATGTTTATAATTTTTATACGTATGTATGTATGGGTGCGTGTGTTGCGACGGTGGGTAAATAAGTTCTTAAAGAATCCAGCAGCAGTCACTTGCAGTGTATCTGTTTTGGTAAGGGAATAACAAACTTTACGCCACAAATTAAACTAAGATAACTGCCTGATTTTTAATAACAACCATTTGGTAGGGTCCAGCAGAATGGCTGCAATTCGGTATCTAGAAGAGATCAGAAATTGTATTCTTAGAGTAGGTAAAATCTATTCATAAGATCAAACTGTCAAATGCTTCGTCATGCGCATTGTTGTTTTATTTCAACTAGTGTTCGTCCATTGGTCGAAATTTAACGATATTTCCAGGGTTTGAAATTGCTTGACTATTTTCATGGATATAAAAAATGGTTTTGTGTCTTTCGGTCATTATATACTTATAAATTTAAACTTTAATAATTAATTAATTCGAAATGACTGTTTAACTTTTTCCAAAATGTTTTATTGATCACACTAAAGTTTATCAATAGCTACTAAACAAAAAAAGAAAAAAGAAAATCGGTTGACAAAAATGGGGTTGAATTGCTTTGTCTTTGCCTATTTATATATAGATATGCTTGTATTTTATTAATAAGTAGAACGTTTTCATCATATCTACTTGTCCAGCTGATGATTAATGATTTGGCTTACTCCTGTTTTTGATCGTCACTATCAACTTTAAAGCAAAATACATGTGTTTGAACAAAAGAAATAGTATGTATCATTTGAGACTCTTTGATCGAAGTCTAAAGAGATAAAAATAATGTAATCAATGAAATATGTATATCATTAACTTGTTTTCTCACCCTCGATTTGTATCTTTTTATGATATAATGTATATCTGTGATTATTGGATTATGTGTTGTGTGTTGGTGGAGGTGGTGATGATAATAAATTGTCCCTTATTGTTTTTGTTGCAATTAAAAATGATATTTTTCATGCTGTTTTTGTTAAATGCATTTTTTTTTTCTTATTTTTTTTTTTAAATAAAGTTTGACAACCTTTTGGTGTGGAAAAAACTCAACATTTCACATTATTGTGTATTTGTTGGCAACTCATATGAGCATAAAATATGAAAAATATGTAATTATTGTTCAGTTTGAAGTATAGTCTAGTGATTTTAGCAGTGTTTTAGCATATGCAGTTTATCGTGAAGTTGGTAACAGGTGAATGAAACTTTGTCGAGTCCATAAAATGTATACAAATATGAAAGGCAAGACGAGTTGAACTAAATGAATAAAATTTCTACATAAATTAGTTCCTTATGTGTTCTTGAGATTTTATACTTGAGGAGTTCCTTTAAAAATCGTTGACTGAAAGTGTTTGTGCGCGTATCACATAAAAGTTACTCATAGAATTCAACATAAAATTACTGACAGATAACATGCTTTATTTTGAGTAAAATATAGCGTTTATTTAATCAAAATCAACGTACAGAATCCGTTGAAA
The DNA here is from genome assembly GCA_035041805.1 of Amiota mariae. Classification (NCBI taxonomy): domain Eukaryota; kingdom Metazoa; phylum Arthropoda; class Insecta; order Diptera; family Drosophilidae; genus Amiota; species Amiota mariae. The sequence goes on from JAWNKV010000550.1 coordinate 5,889,886, forward strand.
TTGGTGGATGAAATTTATAAAGGTTAGAGACATATTTTAAAATAAAGCAAGTAGTCTTTGTCAAACATCTACTTATTTCTGAATTTTCAGTCCACAACAAAATGCAATGAATATCTTTTTTTCTATCATTCTCGTGAAAAGCCGTTTTGATGAACTTTTGCCGGGTGCCGGGATAGCTAGTTAGAAATATTTTTAAAATTGAGTTCTTGCCTAGAAAACTTTCACATATTTTAGTTAGAAACATCAACTGTTTATATCCTTTACTTCATAATCAGTTTATAAAAAAAAATGTGAAAAAAAAAACGTTAGTGTCTTACTTTGTTTCTTTAAGAAATCACTAAATTTACTACAAATTTCATAACCTCTATCATCCACCTTGTGTTAGTGATTGATGATGGATGATCTTTTGAGCTTTGCAAAAATCATAATAATATTTTTTTTTTGACTCTATTTTTTTTTAAAATTTCAACTAAACAAAAAAAAAAAAGAACCGAATTTCTACAATTGCTTCTTCATGGTAAAAATCATATCAAATGATTATTATTTTCATTTTTAAAAGTTATCTTATCTTACCGAGTACTTTAAATCTTTTATTTATGTATTACATATTTTGTTGTCTTTTCTCTTTTTTGCCTTTCTTCGTTTTCATTATTTTAAACTTCCGCCGCGCTTAATTAAATCTTTTCATTTTACCTTAAATTTAGTTTTAATTGTTTTCAAGTGCATTTACACAAGCGATGAAAATGATTTCTTTGGTATATCTTGAAGATACAAAAGCACATACATAGTAGATACATGTATTTATAGAGTGTTTGTATATACTGAGTGACTCATTAAGCTACAATAGTTTTATGATCTTAGCTATACGTATATATATATATATCTAAAAATAATCTGTCACTTTCTTTCAATAGCTTTATAATGATAAAGAATATTTCGGTGTGGCCTTTATTTTTTATTGCTATTGTATTTCGAACATAAATTCATATTTCAGTTTCATGGAGCTTTTACAGTAAATAATGTATTAAAAAAGAAATCAAATTTTATATATCAAGGCAGGCGATTATTCCATATTATAAATGATAACATAATTCATTGTATCTAATATTGCCTCAAAGAACTCAAAGTTTGTACTATTATTTGTAAAATAAACAATTAATTTTCCACCTTAGAATTACATGATCTTATCATGAAAGTCCCCACCCGATAGCCAATGCTACCACCGGCAACGCTCTCAATGTCCTGAGAACTGAGCTTCTTACCACGACAAACAAGCTGAATAATCACTTCCTTTTTGTATACAATCTATATAATGCATTTGAGGGTTATAACATCAAGAACAAGTTGATATAGTACATAAGTAATTGTTATCTTTTATACAAATAGAAATTAGGTTAGGTTGATCTAATAAGATGTTACTATCAACGATAAAAACCTTGTATCTATTCGATTTTAATCATTAATCTATTTATTCTATTTTTGTACTTTCTATACATATAATAAAATTGTAGACTGAAAGTCTTTGTGCGCGCATCACGTAATAGTCACTGATCGAATTCAAAATCTAATTATTGAAATGTAACGAGCTTTATTGTAAGTAACATATAGCGTTTATTTAATCAAAATCGATCTACAGAATCGGTCAAAATTGGTGTATGAAATTTTGCATATAAAGCTTAGAGACATATTGTCAAATCAATAAAGTAGTCTTTGTCAAACGTCTAATTTTGAATTGTGAGTTACAACAAAATAAAATATACATAATTTTTTCTATTATTCCCGTGCAAAGACGGTTTTAATGAAATCTAGTATTTAATATTGTTTTTGATAGAATCAGATAAGTTTGTTGTGTGTTACTATAGATATCTATAGATACTTTAAAGGGGATGATAGTTGTCTGTCTGTCTGTTCATCTTTATAATTTGGTGTGTAATTTGTAAAAACAGTAAGTAGTATAGAATATAATGCGTCATCAATAAAAAGTTATTTACATGGAACAACAACAGAACAGTTTTGTTTTTAGCATTGTTAGGCAGGCAGACAGGTTCTACTATTCGAAAGAATTATTCGATTTTTAATTAAGCACGCTTTACATATAATTCTATGGCTTCTTTAGATATTTTTCTTTTTGTTTTTGTTATTTTGTGTTTCACTTTCGTTCGAGTGTAAAATACGTGAAACTTTTTGCTTTGTTGTTTATCATTCAAATTAAGGGTTGTGCAAAAATGTAGTATTTTACAGTAAGGTTATATTGAAGGTCTTTTAAAGTGGGTTAGAGAAAAAATGAAAGCTTATAAAATATTGTATATAACATGTGTGTAACTTACAGGTGAATGGAATATTGTGTACTTCTATAATGATTTACTATAGTATATAGTAATATATTATCTGTAGGTTTTAAACATTTCAATTTTATATATACAAATATTTTATTGGATGAAATACTCCTGGATATTTGATAAGCCCAGATCACTCACCCTTGGGGATCTGTGATGCACAGCACTCAATGCATTCCAAACATTAAACTAAAGAGACTTTAATTTTTAAAAATGGAAAACTCTTTATTACAATAAATCTGAATAATTAATTCTAAAAATATTTTCATCAGTTCTTCATTCGTTTTATACTATTACTCGTGGTTATTAAAAATGTTCAAACATTTTATTAGTTTTTCATTTATGGTAAATGTAAATGATGCAACATGGTGCGACATGATTTCACACCTTTGTGGTTATTGTTATGGCCTTTATCTGAATTTGAAAAATATCCTAAAGCATGTAAATGAGATACACAAACTGACAGACAGACAGATGGACTGGTGGAGAAAAGAATTTCAGATGTGGTAAGCTTGAAATCGAATAATCATAATCCAGAAACATTGAAAATATGAAGTTTCGGCAAGGTTATCAATTTTATACCCTTTCTGATCGTTTGTTTTATCAATTAATTTTATATCATAAGTTGCGACCCTGAGCAAAATAGAATTGGAATCAGCGTATTTGAGCAAAACTATTCTACATAGGTGACACTTTACCCCAGGACTGTCCAACCAACTGAAGCCTGAATGCGGCTCAGACGCGCTCGGAGTGGCAAGTGATTTTTTTTTTTTTGGGACAAAAAATTTTTCTTTTCACATGCGGCTCGGCCCAATTCACCCCGGATTCTTTCAATGTGGGACAGGGAACCAAAAAGGTTGGACAACAGCCCTGCTTTACCTAATTGCCTTACATGGGACATCTGTTATTCTTATTATTTACAATGATTTAATTTGTGTTGGAGGGCCTTTTTGCTTTATGTTTTTGCCGGTCAAGTTTGCACATATGATATCGTGCCTTTGGTTCCGTGGCGGATAAATCAAAATTTAGCATAATTATTCCTGTTTCTTGTATATTTACAGAATAGGGAAGTACGACAATACTTATGAATACATATATGATTTTTTCATATTAAATATGAATTTGTACTCTTACTGAAGAGTGCGTCATAAGCTTCCATAACAAAATTGTTAATAATTATAATAATAATGACAATGATGATAGTCAGTTGGTTGTAATGATGATGTTCGTTGATTGTTTGAACATTTTTTACTGTTCAAAATCTACAATTTAGATTGACTCTATAAAGAGAAACTGATTCAAACTTTTACTCAATTAATTTATTGTGCACTCTCTCATAGTACATGGGAGAAGTTATGCTCTGGTATTTCTCTCATTTATTATAAATAGAAAAAGTTAAGCGCTTTCTTTCTATCAACAGGAGAGAGAGATACTTTCTTTCTTTTTCCCCCCATTCTAAAGATATAATTTTATCTCAGTTAGTAGACATTCTATAGACATGGCATGGGCATGTTGGACTGCGCTTCAACTTTCGCTTTGCCAAGAGAGAAGACTCTCTACCAGTTTGCTTGCTCTTCTCTTTCAATTGCCATTTTACCACAATTTTCTTAAGCTTGTTTACTGTTTCAATTTAAGCTTAAATTTGCGGTTTTCAATGTGGCTTTAGTTTGTTGTCAACCATGCACAACACCGGTTGTCTTGTATTTTCTTGTTCCGTATGCATTTTTCACTCATGATCAATCGATTCATAATATTAAAGCACGCGTGTTCGTACGTCTATTTTTAATTTCATTATTTTTATTAAAATGAATAAGATCGCGTGAAAGTCGCCTTCGACTTTGCCTTGCCGTAAGTTGAAGTTTGTAGTTGTCGATTGCATAAAATGAATAAACACATATGAATGTGACTTTGGTCTTTATGTATCTGAGAAACAAAACAACAGATACATACATACTTATGTTATGTAGGCAGATTCATATGTTGTTGCATGCAACTAATAATATTGTATGGTGTGATTGTGATGTGTGTTTATTTCATTATATTTTATTCAGATTGCAAATTGCATTTTTCGATTTAACTATATTTATGTATTATTTATTATTCATAAAGAAGAAAAAAGGAATCTCGTCATCCTTCCTTTCGAGTTTCTTTGAGTGTTGTGTGTTTAATCATGTTTGCTAAAATTCAAAATTCACATTGATTTTGTTTTTAATCTTCTTAAGAAGGAATTCAATTTCAAGTATCTAAAGACGAGTTGTGATCCAATCTCCCACGCCTTTTTCAGATGTTACTTTTATTGTGTGGGTTTTGTTGTTGTTGTTATTGTCGTTGTTGTGTACTGAGTTTCGATAGTACATACGCCGTGCGTGAGTGTTTGTAGTGTGTACGTCGTACACTCAACTTGATTATATATACACTTATTATATACATACATAAATGGACTTTATATACTGCATCAACACATAATCATCATATACATCCTATAAAGTATTAAAAAGAAAAGAAAACAAAATTTTATTGCAAAAAAAAAAAAAAATAAAAAAACAAATAAATAAAAATTGCGGAAATTAAAGAAATTTTAATTATTGTCTTAATATAAATGAAAAATGTAATGAAACAATTTAAAAAAAAAAATCTAAACCAATTTAATAATTGTAAGTATTAAAGTAAATTACTTTCATTTGAAAATACAAATGAAACCAAGCCACCTCAGTGATATTTTTTGAATATTTAAAAATAAATTCACCAGTTGTTTAGACTCTTAACAATCAAGACCAAATTCAATAAATACTAAATACAATACAACAAAATCTTTGGTGAAATTCCATTTCTCTTTCTGTATTGTAATAAACAAAAAAAAAAAAAGAAAAAAAGTGAAATTATAAAGAATGAAACGATCCAATCAATTAAAATGCGAGACAAGCACCAAGAAGAAAAAAAAAATAACTAAATAAAAACACAAACCTCAGACAAAAATGTACAATCTATAAGAAAATACAATAACAACAATAGTGAACAATAAATAAACTAATAACGATGAAACTTGAAACCATAAAATTCGAAACTGTCTTTCAAAATATACAGACAACTTTGTGTTCTAATTTGGCTTTTTTTTTTTTTTTTTTTTGTATTTTTAAAGAAAGCTAAACAAAAAGCTATAAATGGTTAACAGAATTTTGATAGAATTTATTTAGTTTTTGCAATTTTAGAAAAAAAAAAAAAAACAAAAAAGGGAAATAGTTTATCATCTCAGGGAACTAAAATAATGTGATTAATTAATGATTGGGAAATGGTGAGAGCACTGGGGCTTTAAATAAACAAACCTCGTAATTACAGCTCCTTCAATAGCAAAGGTTTCATTAAAAACTAGGTATATCGGCATGCTTTTGCTACCCCCCAGAAAAATATTATCAAAATCGAATTTGCACGGGAATCAAAGAAATAATGTTATTTTTTTATTTTGTTCTGACTCACAATTCTAAAATAGTAGCTTGACAAAGACTTCTTGATTGATTTGAAAATATGTTTATATGTAAAAATTCATCCACTAATTTCGACCGATTCTGTAGGTTGATTTTGAACGCTATGTATTATAGAAAGCTTGCTACAATACACAAGTGAAAATCGCATTCAAATCGGTTAAGCTGTTTCTGAGATTAGCGTGCACAGACTAAAAGACGTTTACCATTTTATATATGTGTGGATTCTATAATTTTATTTGGAATTAATTTTGCAATATCTATTGATTCTAGGCCATGATTGCTTTGATATCGCAGTCTGGTCAAAAATATACAATCATAGTGGCATAGCAAATGCTACAAATGAAATGAAACCTTACATTTTTTAATCCATCCAATATAATAATATAGTGGATAATTCTTTCAATTAAATTTAAATTGGGTTATATCATGATTAAGTTAGATTACCTTAAACTTTTGTAATCTACATCAATTTAGTTTCTTCTATTTTTAAAATAAAACAAAAAAAAAAACTCAAATGATGAAAAGTCTTTCTTTTTGTAAATCAAGGAATCAATAAAAAGAAAATTAAAAAAAAAAAAAAAAACGTAATATGAACCATTGAGTCACAATATCACCTCACCTCACCTCAGCAAATTACTCCACCCATTTTTGTGTTCTTATTTTTATGTGTTTTGTAGTATTTGATTTTTTTTTATTGTATTTTACTTTTTGCAGTGTTCATTTGTCGTTCAGTTGTTAAAGTTAGGGGCTTAACCCAAATTCACTTGTTGCACGAGCAGAAAATAATGGTATGAAGAGAAAACATGACGTGAAAATAAAATTTAACTTTAAATTCCGTTTCACCAATTTCTTAATACCTTTTTCACGAAAATCAAGAATCCAATTTAATTTATATATACCATCTATTGCAGTACAGTATGAACATGATAATCTAGACAGTTAAATATCGAACTCGTTTTCGAATTATCAATATGATGACAGGATAACCGAAAAAAATTTATTTTAAGTGATACTGATAGTTTATTTAGCAATAATTATTTGTGCTTCAAAAAAGTATAATTTTTAAGGAAAAAAAAAAAAAAAAAAATCCCCATACTTTTTCAATTGTTGAAGTTGTTTTTTGTGTTTATTCTTTTGCAAGCAACATTTTTTACACTAACAAATTTTAAAATGTCTCCAATTGCAAAATTCTGTTCTTCTGCATATTTATTGGTTATATTTGTAGGTTACCTTATTTTCGTCCTTATTAGACTATTCAAGTTGAATTTAAATCTTAAATGTATATAAAAATTAGTGTTTTAAATTGTTCGTATTTTATACGCTGCCATACCGTTCATCTTATTGCATTGCAATTTTGTGAATGTATGTGGCTGGTTCCCGGCTTGAACATAGGTTTGGCCCATGTGTCCTCGTTCACGAGTTCTGTGATATTCAAATAACCCCAGCCCCTAAAAGTATGCTACAAAAATTAACTAAAATATCACTTATTTTCTAATACACTATTTTACTTAAAGTTTAACAGAGAGAATATAGCGATGCTAAGAAAGGAAACAACACATGGGAAACAGGGTCGGGTACGCTAGTTGTAAATAAATCACTGCGGGTCCTTTTTACAATGTGTTGTGTGGCTCACACCGTCATAATGAGCCAATATCAAGTACTTGTATTTCTTCTTTGTAGATACGCTACTTTGGTTTCCCCAAATGTAGGTGTTTGAGTTTCATCTCGTTTTCAAGAAATTGCTGATGGTGTTGAGGGCGCTTGTGATTTTTTGGTGAAGCAGAGCTTTTTTTTTTTGCAAGCATTTGTTTTTTCACCAGAATTTTTTTTCATCTAAATAATCTTCTCATGGTTCACTTGTACAAAAATAAACAAAACAAACTAATAAAAACAGTAGCAATAAAAAAAAATGAGCATTGATAGATATATACAGGAAAGTAAAGTGGTCACTCCCATCTGACGCAGTGACAATGCAAAGAACTATGGTAGTAAAAAAATCATTTGCATTGCAAAGCAAAGCAGGCAAAGTTATTGCATGCAAGGAGCAAAGATGAAAAAGTATCAGATTCTTTTAAACTAAATTTAGTAACACACGCTGTTTAATGACCTTAATAAAACCAACACAGCATTATAGCACATGTGAAAAGCATTTTCAATGTGGCAAAAAGCACATTCGACCATTAATAATCTTTGTTTAGAAGATTATTATATATATTTGTAATCGAAACAATCAATCAGAAATCTCAATAAATAATAAAGAGAAGACGAACATTTTCAAAATGCAAGCAAATTATGTGTAAAATTTTGGTTGATGTTATGTTTTCGCAATGTTTTTAAAATTCTTTATTCGATTTATATGAAACTTCACCTGAACTAAGTAAACATCCCAAATTTGCATATTCTAATGCTAACTTGCGTACTTCTTTTTTAAATTTTGTGATGTTATTTCAAATTTTCGAAATTTATAAAATTGCCGATATTTCCTGGTGCTTACAAATAAGTAAATATGATCCGATCTCGCCTATATTATTTAATAATTTGAGACTTTATTTTAGATCTTCTAAAAGCAAGAACTAGGTTAACCGCAGATATGTTTACGTAACTTGAGAGAGGATAATTTTTGGATCTTTGTTTTCATTTTCATTGTGATAGATGTTCTCGATTTTAAACAATTATGTATATTTAATAAACTAACTAAAATTGAACTACAAGATGTATTTGACCGATAATAAAGAATAATAAGAATAATATGATTGATTGTGTACTATAAACAATAGAAGAGCAATAAATTTAGTTTTCTTGTTCTTAAAATATTAGACAAAATTGATTAAAAAAGGATAATTGAGGTAAAAAACAAAACTGTGATGTCGCGAATTACTGAGTTTACTATGGAAAGAAATTGGTTTTCCGGATTGTCGCGTTGTCCGGATTAGCGAATTATGAACTCTATATTTGTTTCTGGTGAATTATCAAAAGATTCTTCAGGCCAAGAAATAATTTGGCCAATACTCTTATATGTTATAGTTCTTACCGCTTGGTTGTAGTATTACACATATTGTAATTGTATGTAAGAGTAATTTTCTTTCAGATTACTTCTTAATGATGTGCATCATTTGTGCAATGTTTTATTACATTTTCTTAATCTTTCGATTTCTATTCATTTATGAATAAAAAAATCCTCATCCCATCTCATTTATCCAATAGTCTATTTCATAAAAAAACAGGAATCTAAAGAAATGGTGGTAGTAAAAAAAAAGTGTTCTTATATGAATTTCCATCTCTTAATACACGTATCGTCGTTTACGATAAATGAGTTTCATTAACAAAAAAATAAAAAATTAAATAAATAAATAATAATAAGAATAATAATATAAATATATAATAATGACATATACAGGCAAGTACTGAGTACGGACTTCTTTATAAAAAATTCTTTGTGATCATTGGAATTATTTCGTTATATTGTCTTTTAACTTTAGAGGGGACCGACTTTATGTGCTTATGCTACAGACTCAACATTGATATTAAACTTAATGACTTGTTTGCTGGTCTCAGAATTCTCCCTTAACATTATGGTAGAACTTTTTTCTTAGGGTTAATTATTATTAAATTATGTAACTTTTTCATATGAAACATTTTAACTCATCAAATATAACATTTTTATTATGGTTATGTAATTTTAACTGTTTTAAACTTATAAAACTAATGTAATTTTTTTCGTTCTTTTTGCAGGTTTGTACAAAAAATCTTCGGTTTCCTTTAATATGTCATAATTGGAAGCAATTGTTTGGACTATTGCATTTATTGCATCTATAAATGTATTGCATTATCTAACTTATAGATATGTATGCCTTTTCCTTATATAAATCAGATACTTAATGTATTCTGAGAATAAAGTGATTATTCAATGTGAATGAATAAAGATGCTACACTTTTTTATGTTCTTTTGATCACTTGATATGTGAACATTTAATGCCTCTTTAGTTCATTGTTCATTTGATTACAACGTATGTAACTCATATTACATAATTTCTTCTTTACTTTGTGTATATTTAATCAAAGTAAAATATAATCGTAATTATTGAAAAATATTATGTGAATAATAATAATAAAAAACACAAAAATGCAAAAATAAATTGTGCATTGAACTGAAAAAACGTATGACTGACATGGCGTTATTACATGTTAATATGGTATTGTTAAAGGATTTACACGCGCGCCTTAAAGGATATTTACATGTATGTATATTTTAATTTATAAAATTACAAAGACTTGAATTAAATCATAAAAGATAGGGTCGTTAACTCGGTAGATGAAATTCTTTCTTTAGTTTTATATATTTTAGAAACAATTTTCTTAAAAAAAATAGTCGAACTACTCTATAACGAACTCCCCAATAAGGAACACTTCTCCTTAACGAAGTCATTTTTTTTTTTTTTTTTAATTTTTTATTTCTTTCATGCAATTGAATCTATATCTATATCGAAGAGAGGGACTCTATAACAATGATTTTTAACCAATTCAAGAACAATGCTTCTAAAAATGTGTATTTTTAGTATTTGTCGTTCTACACACAAGTGAATTACACACTCACTCTGTGAAATTTTCAAATCTCTACCTATTACGGTTAATGAGATAGAGCAGGAGACGGACGGACGGACTGTCAGTGTAAGCTTAGTAATAGGGTCCCATTAGCTCTCTATGGGTACGGAACCCTAAAAAAGAGTAACTTTGGCTATGCCAAAGCTGTAATACTCTTCACGCCCCTTTTAGTAGTCCGGGAGTCTTGAAATTTCTAATAAGAACTCATTTGGATCCCGGTTTGTAGGGGGGGGGGGGTGTACTGCGTATGGTAAAAAGAAAGCTCCGTGCAAAATTTCAGCTCTCTAGCTCAAAAACTTAGGGACTAGTGTGTTACAAACTTATAATACTATTCACTGTGTGAAAATTAAAAAAAATTTTAAAAATGTGACAGCTGAAATTCTTTCAAAAAAGATGGGTTTTTAAAATATAGTGGTATGGAGCTGAATACTTCTGGTTAATGATGAGAGAAATATGCTTTTGTGAAACTTTTAAAAAGAACATGATTTGATGGAAAGTTATCTAGTAGAATTATGGTTATAAATGAACCTTTGATATAATTGATTTAACATTGAATGATAATTGTTGATAATGAAGTAGTCCCCATGTCTTAGCCTACAGATAAAAATATCGGCATGCATAAATATGCAAAAAAAAAAAAGTTGAAAAGAGATTTAACCAAAACTGTAATAAGTATACAATTTTTTATTGAGAAAGCTTAAACTCTCTTAGTAACTTCAACCATCTGTTCTTATAACTACTATCGAATAAAGTTCGACGGAAAATTATGCGCTATGGGTAATCAAAAATAACACGTTACACAATGATCTACAAATGCCTTCAGTTTGGGAGGAAATCAACTAACACAACACTAGTAGATACAATGATCGGCTTATCTCTAATCACAATCCACTTGTTACCGAACTTTTAAGTCATAACTGTGACATTTTAAAAGATTTCACCCTGCTGATCTGCATCGTGGTCGCAATTGTCGCCAAATATGACAATCAAAACAAAACAAAACAAAACAAAACTAGTTAAAAAGTAAAATAATATTAGTGATTACATTCTTAGGGTCTTCGTTCAAACCTTTCTTTGATAAACCCAAGAGGATTAATGTGACCAGTTCACACTATGAAATCATGCTAATTAAGAATAATTGTACTTTAGTCTCGCATTAAATAACTAGTACATGAAATTCTTGATATGAAAATCACAGGCCACATGAAATATCTGATTTTCCCTCCCTAAAGCCAAATTAATTATTATTGAAATTGAAATTGAATTTGTATTTGTTAATTTCATTCTAAACAAGAAGGTACATATATACATATGTACATATTCCTTATCGCCATATCTTTCATACAACTGCAATGCAAAACAGAAATGCATAAGTTCGAACATAAAAGTGTTTTTTTTTTTTAATAAAATATAATAATAATTCATATCTTTCAACTAAATAAATATGAAATCAAACCTTCTGTTGATAATGTAAAAAAATGTATGGAATCTCCATTGTTGTCAATGGAAATGACAAAGTTCGAGAAATGAACTTTTGTATTTCTATTGAATATTATTATCTTTCTTATGTCAATAAAAAACAAGTTGACAATATCTAGTAGAGAAATTCTGTTTTCGTTCTACGGAAATACAATTTAAAAAAATTAATATACCTTTGAGTCGACTATGCATTTCATTCTTATTTAATGTACAAGTGCAGTACAGAATATATCAATACTATATTTTGTTATTAATATTTTTGTTCTCTCTATTCGATTCATAGTCAAAGGATTCTTGTTAAATGGCTTGTTGCCGTTTCCAATATGAAATTTTATTTTAAATATACACGTGGGTCATTTAATATTGAATGAAACAATTTCATGTAGAAAAGAAACAGTTTGGTAATTTTATTTATCACTTTAGGTTCACTTAGCTTAATAATAAAATTGTATAACGTCAAAATTGCATATTAAGATGGCGTGTCCTCTTGAGGTTTCCACATTACTAGTTGAACAATGTTCATTGATCAGCACCCGTAAAAAGAAACTGAAAACCAAAAAATCTGCAGATAATTCATATTGACATCTTTTGGGAAACTGAGCAAATAGCCTCACGGATATCGAAGAGTAGGTGTGATTTTCCCATACCTTAATGTACGCCTTCGTACTCAACTCAATTGACTCAAGAACAAATAGTTTGGTCAGGTCAGATTTTCTTTTATTGAGTATTTATTTAGAGGACGCACTGGTTGTGCACCTTCGATTTTAATCATGTTCTTATTATTATTATTGTACTATGGAACTGAAATGTAGACTCTCATATCCACCAACCATGTTAATTTCACCACTAGGAGGGGTACCTTCCATACAAAACATGAAGTTAGAACAATAAAAGAAGATATAAAAGGTACGTGGAGAGTATTATAACTTCGGCATGGCCAAATTTAAACTTCTTTTTACTGGTTCCTTCATCAATTTGTCCTTTATACTATTGAATGACCCTCCTATAGAAATATATTGTACATCAATGCAATATAGAGGTAATAAATATTTCTTATGAATTTACATATAAAAAGTACTGTTTAAAACTGTGCAAAATACAAACAACAAATCTATAATGTATTTGTAATTTTATTTTTTCATAACCATTGGACTTACATCTGTGGTGCATTGATACTGATGCTAAATTGATAATAAAAGTTTCATTGTTTTAGAACAGATTTTCTTTGTAAAAATACAAACGAGATTTTTAATAAAATGTATGTATCTAAATATGAACTTGAACTCTGTGTTGCTGGAACCACCAAATGCAGCTGGATATACCACCTGGCGTATAAGCAACATACTCTCATTCATTTCAATAGGAAAGGATTTTATGGAACATTCAGGAAAAATCAGTTTATCGCTTCTTCTAATAATGTTAATGAGAATATGCACTCATAAATTGAATCTATTAATGAGAGCAGAGTTCTTCGTGCACAATTTACGTAGGTTGTAGGTAGTACGTAGGTGTATTGAAGACAATAACAACAATTATTTCGCTCGTTATCAATCACACGACGAAGTCAAAGAGCCGAACCGAACCATATACTATGTATGTATGAAATGAAAAAAAGTTTTACTCTATTTTGAGTTTACCGAATTACCTCAGCTAAAACATGTTCGATGTTCTGTTCTGTGTTCGGCTTATTATGTACTACGTACTATGAATAAATGTGTTGGTATTGCATTTACTAACTATTCTATTCAACCTGTTGTTACTGTCATCGTCATTGCGCCATCATCATCGTTGTCGTCAGTATTCGTTTTATTATCGCTCGTTTGTTGTTCTCATCAGAAGTAATTCGTTAGTGAGGGCGGTAGCAGAGAACGATATGCATACATAAGCTAACTTTGCATGATGAAGTCGTCAATCTATTAAATTGTGTAACTTTCGTTTGACCGGTCGTGTGTCGGTACTCGTCGTACATACAGACAAACAATATTTTTTAAAATATATTTAGTTCAGAATAGAAAAGAATTCCAGATTTTTTTTTTCGGAAATGGACAAATTAACTAAATCATACATGCAGAGCAATCAGTTTGTTCAGACTTTTATTTGTGTTATATGAAATATGTTTTACCTTTTCGCGGAACACCAAGAACTTAGATTAAGAAACTCTGCTCTGCTGCTGTTTCATCTTAGCTCGTTCGGTTGTGTTCGGCTTTCTATCTGTATTTGTATGTGTAATAAATATGCAGCCTCTGCCTGCAATAAAAGGACCAAGCTCCCAGTAAAATTGCCTGATTAGGTGATGTCCTCGAAAACGTTCAAGTTCTCTTGTTGTTCAATCATAAATTAAAAATTCATTAAAAGTTTAGTACATTGAAAATTAAATAATTGAAAGTGTTAATTTTTGAATTACGTTATATATTGTATTGATGTGAATGTGGTGGTGTATCTAATATTATTCACATGTGTTTGTGTGCGTAAACATTTGTTAAATTATCTACTAGTACCGCCGCCGTCGCCGTAAAGCTTTGAGATAAAAATAATTTTGTTTGTGTATTGATAACTATACTAAGTACATTTGAACTGCGAATTATTTACTCATTTGATAAAGTTTATACTGTATTTTTTTTTTTTTGTTAAATATTGATGTTCATACATACATATCTCAAAACTATTTTTCATAAAAAGAATATGAAAATCGAAGCATAAAAAGAGCGCCAAATTCACAAAATTTTGTTTTATTATTTTATCAATAATTTTATTGTTTTTCTGTATGATTCATAAGAATTTTGTTTGTTAAAGTGAATAATAGAATTAATATAAAGTTTTAAGAGTAAATTCACTATTTTCGTTAAACACGTCTTTTATTATGAACAAACAATTTTCATGAAACTAGAATATCAAATTACTTACAATTTCCAAGGAATTCATTAAATCCAAAATAGAAACATACATATTTCAATCAGATGTATTAATTAAAATTTTAGATGAAAAGTCAATCAGATGTATTAATTAAAATTTTAGATGAAAGGTTTCAGTTGATTGTGGCTGTGTGTGGCTGCTTCTGAGAAAATCCAAAGACATACATATTTGAATCAGAGATATTACTTACAATTTTGCGTGAATTTTTAATGGAGTGGGTGGGTAGTTGTTTTCTAGAAATTGCAATTAGACAACTTCATCAGCAGCAATGCACAGTTTAAAACACTCTCTCTCTCTCTCTCTCTCTCTCTCTCACACACTCTATTTCAAAAGCAACAAAAGGAATCCTCCTACGGCATTCTTCCAACACAATATGTAATTCCATTCATCCTTATTACTGTGTTCTGTGCTCTTGAGCACGTACACTTGTATAACTAATTATAAAAATACCTGGAATTATGTTGTTCTTCTTATTGCATATTTGATCTGTATTAAGCATTCCTGCTTTTCTAAACTACTTTCTATCCCACACCACTTTCCCCCCCAGAGCTCGCGCGAGCTGGGTTCCATTAAAAACCGAACAAGACTGGGTATCGACCACAAGTCACTTCGGTGTGTTTTTAAAAAAAAAATAATAAAATTGTAAATTTAATTAATTAAGACATTGCAAGTTTTCACTTATTTTTCTAATTTTTCATACTGCATCACAGAACTTGAAATGTATCAGGAGTCTTTTGGGGTTTCTGTACGCTTCAGATTGAATATTCAGTGAATAAGACAGACTCTGTGTGAGGCCTCCACCTCTACCTAAACTAATCCTATATTAGGCTTTAATAATTGGGACTTGAACTTGAAATCATCTTATAAATTTTTAATACTTACCTTCTTGATGCTTCATATAATATTTTATTTATTGCACATGATGATGAAGATTGTTTACTGAAGTGTAAAACTTCTCAACAATTCATAAGTTGTTTCGCTCATCATCTCGATTTTCATTTTCTTTCTAAGAAGAACTGCGATTTATATATTTTCATTGTTATTTCTTTTTCCTCTAATTACTAATTAGTGAAAATGGGACAATAAATGCGAACATAAAGATATTCTTATCAACTTTCGCCCCTATTTATTCTAGTATTTCAATGAATTATTCTGTTCAATAATTTCTACTTATTACTTTCTTCTTAAGTTTCAAGTGAAGTTTTCTTTTTTTTTTTTTCTATTTTTCCAAGAAATTTATAATGACCATTTTTAATTATAATAATAATAAGAGATTCTGTGGAATAAGAAAAAGTACGTATTTTATTAAATTAATAATCACAAGAATGAAGAAATTTATTTCAATGTTTAGCAATCAATTGAAGGTGATAGATAATTTCGAATAGCTTAAAGTTGGATTTGAATTTGATTTACTGTAACAATAAATAAGAATTTATAACGACACAGAATGGAAAACATTTTGAATCGTATAAAGCGTAAGATCAATGCTCTTATGCCCGGCCGTAATCGCGAAAATGACGAACTACAAATCAGGTATCCCATGGGCTCAACATGGTCAATATCACCTTTCCCATTACGGCGAAGAAGTGAAAATGTTCATTTATATCGTACGTCGTCCTTAAAATCTCACCGTGAGCGTAAATGGTCATTTCCATCTTATAAACATGCACGTCGTATGCCCAAGGGTCAAGCTGGTTCGATATTCTATGACAGAACGGTAATACTATTCTTCTGTCACGAAACAAATTTTTGAGTGTTTTTTTTTCTCTTACAATTAAGTCTTATTTTCAAATTTTCTTATATACTTTTTTTTTTTTAACAACAAAGAAAAAAAATCTGTTTTTCTAATTTTTTTTTCTCTTCCCCTCCCTCATTCATTGACAGGGAAACTCCTAAAATTTGTCGACCTTTTTATTGATTTTATCTTTCACTAACAATAATAAATGTGCACCACAAAATAACAAATTTGTGGTGTATTTTAGTATTTGTTTTGTTTTCGTGTCTCTTTAACATATTAAAAATAGATTTATATTTCTTCTATGTAAATTTTTAAGTATAATTAGATAAAAACTTTAAAATACCATTTAGATTTGTATTTGTTTAATTTAATTTGTAATTTCTTTTGTTTTCTTTTTTTTTTTTTTTTTTAATTACAGGGCGACTACATCAAACATCCTGTACTGTATGAGCTTAGTCATAAGTATGGCTTCACAGATAATTTACCCGAGAGCGCCTTGCCCATACGCCTCGAAGAGATTAAGGAGGCGATACGTCGAGAGATACGTAGAGAACTCAAAATTAAAGAGGGAGCCGAGAAGCTGCGTGAAGTTGCAACAGATCGTCGTTCATTGACTAATGTTGCTGCCATTGTAAAGAAAAGTAATAATAAATTGGCTGAATTAAAATCGGAATTACAAGAACTGGAAAGTCAAATATTTTTTACACATTCAGTGACAAGTAATGGTCAAGGTAAATAATAAATTATATATAATATCTAGGAAGTATGTATTTATTTAATCATCTTAAATATGATAAATAGGAAATAAGATTCAAAAGGAAATAATTATATAATTTAAGCAGAGAAAGAGAGAGAGTGAGAGAGAGACCTGGAAATTATTGTTAATTATTAATTTTACCATATGACTTAACTAAAGCTATTTATTTCTTTTATTTTTTTTTTTGTCAATTATTGAAAGTCATAATTTTCATTTGTTACTCACATCGAGAGATAACTAACTGCATTTTCTCATAGTTTAGTCATTATGACATTAGGTAATATTTTGAAATTACAAACTTTCAAAATAATAAATAAGTAAAAACTACTAAAACAAAAACAACAACAACAAAATAATGATGTGGTACATAAGTGTGATTGACTGACTAACTGACTGACTGAATAAAAAACAAAAATTAATGAATCAATGTGGAAAATCAAACAAGTTGAAAAAAGAAAAATCACCAACAAAGGAAATGTGTCATGTATCTCTATTTGGTCGATTGACCATTTACTGATAAAAATCCGATTCATGATATATGAGCATTTGTCACGCTGTATTACATTACTATACATTGTAATTACATGTTTTCTATTGTCATCATACTCTATAGAAACCCGAATGGTGACAATAATGTTCATGTATTAGATTAAAATACATTTATCTAAGGTTTAGTCTGAAGTGTTGCGTATAATGTAGCAAATTAACACTTAATTGATTATTTTAAAAAGAAAATAAAAGAGAGATAGACAGACGCCTACGACAATTACTTTGCAGACGACAGACTAATTTTGTATTTGTTATAAATGACTTTTGAATTTGTTTTAAAAAATTCCATTCATGAATAATTTTTATACAAATATTTGCGACTACCAAACGCAATTATTGGCATAATACCAATAACCTATGTATCTATGTATGACCTTCTCCATAGTTGGGCAATTATTACCTCCCTTCCGGGTCCCTTTGATATACAGGGGCTATCATGAGGTTTGAAATGGAGGTGACCGGAACTTTTTCTGTCTTCAGGAGCTTATTCTCCGCTACTGCTCTTATCTCCGATTCCATGTACTGAGCATCCGAATTTTCCCTTTCCATAACGTAGGCTTTCACTGGTATCGCGCTCACGGTGTTTAGAGCAACTGAGCCTCTGACCTTGACAACGTGGCAATCAATCAATCGTAACATTTCATCTGATATTTATAATAAAGTTGGTTAAATTATGTATTTTGAAATAAAAAATTGAAGAAGAATGTCAGCCACATAGAAAGCTAGACAGACCAGATGCCTATGACAATTACTTTGCAGACGACAGACTAATTTCGTAATCGTAATTAGTATAAATGAGCATTGAATTTGTTTAAACAATTTCCATTCATTAAAAAAATGTCTTAAAATATTTGCGCCTACTAAACGCAATTATTGGCATAATACCAATAACCCATGTATGTATGACTTTACCCATAATTAGCAAATCATCGTTTAAACTTTACCCTGCCGGGTCATTTGAAGTTTGGGCTTCGAACTTAAACTGATCAGAGCTTCTTCAGGCCTCAGGAAATATTATCGTTCTCTGTCTTTTGGTAACTCTCTCCCTCCTTTCAGGAGTCAACCATGCAGCTGCTGGCGCGCTGTTCTGGGTGGCGCACGATTTCTCATCAGCATTCATACCTTGTGTCGGTTTCTGAATGAAAGACAATTATTTTGCAGACGCCAGACTAATTTCGTAATTGTTATAAATGAGTATTGAATGTGTTTGAATTTGAAATCCATTCATAAAAACATTTCTTAAAATATTTGCATTCCAAACGCAATAATTGGCATATTACCAACTACCACTAATGTATGAATTTTTATGTGAAAATCATTTGTATTTTATTTTTCTTTAAAAATCAGAACCGCATATAGATGTGTCAAAAATATAATAGTACTTATTACAGTCAAGCCCTCACGTATACAATATCATTATTCTTCGCTACTTCAATTTATTCAGGAGCACTTTCTATTAACATAACCAAAATAGTATAGTCCCATTCATTCGTTTTATTTTTGAACTATTAAACAGGAATAAACAGAAACATATTGTCATCGCAGCTAGATATTAGCTTCCCTTCCCTGATAAGGGAATATTCAGAGTATCGAAAATTAACAAAACGGTTTAAAGTTTACACAATATATCTGAGAATTGGTTGGTTAATTGGTATATGCAACATTATACACGTGAATAATGTCAAAAATATTATAAATCTTGTATGGGCAATATTTCCATATCCCCATCTAGAGTTTTGAGTGGTTTTTAGTTTTTATACTCTTCACGCAGTGAATAGTATTATAAGTTTGTCATGAGGTTTGTAACATACAGAAAGAGACAGCAGAGACCCATTAATATAATATATATATATATATATATATATATATTTTTTTTTGTAGTATACTTTTAGCCTGTTAATTGTAGCATACTTTTAGCCTGTTAATTGTTGTATACTTTTAGCCTGTTAATTGTAGTATACTAAAAGTAGCCTGTTAAATATGCACATAATTTAATATTTTAAGCAAAAAATCTTGTACGATGGTACAGAACCCTCCGTGTGCGACTCTCTTGGTTGATTTTTTATATATTTTTTTCTATTTAAAAATTGTATTTAATAGATACTCTATATTTTATATATATATATATATTTTTGTTTCAACAGAATGTCTTGGTACAACAACAAACGATGGTACACTTGGTGGTGATAGTAGTTCTCTTGTGGCCAGCGGTGGTAGCGGTACGAGTACCAATGATAAAATGCTCATATCCCTGGAAAAGCAACTAAACATTGAAGTGAAAGTAAAGTATGGCGCTCAGAATATGTTAAAATCCTTAGCGAATGGTCACCATGGTCGCGATAAAAAACTATTGCTTGCCGAAGCTCAACAAATGTTAGAGGATTCAAAGGCAAAAATTGAATTTCTACGTTTGCGTATCCTTAAAGTAAAACAGAACAAAGAACAAGCAAATAAATTGTCAGCACAAGTGGCGGCGGGATTACAGATTACTGACGAAAATGGAGTAACATCACAACCGCAACGGTGGGAAACTACCATGGATGAAAGAATTGAGGAGTTGAGACATCGTTTTCGTATTGAGGTGGCTGTCGTTGATGGCGCTAAAAATGTGATACGAACGCTACAAAGTAATCGTGTGCCTGATAAAAAGGCCCTGCAGGAGGTAAGTCCACATAGATATCTATATTAAAAATACTATAAAATATTTGTAATAAGTATGTAGTACATACATATTGGAAAAAATACAAAATGCAAAAAGTTTTTGGCTAGCAACTTATATGAAGAATGAGTAGCTTATTATTACACGTATGTGTTCTAATTGGAACAATATCAAAAAAATATTTATATAAAAATACTTATGAATGTATGTATATCTTTTTCAACTTATTAATGCCAGGTGTGTGAATTTGTGGTGTGTGTTTCTATATACATATAATAGACTCGTATATAATTAAGTATTTTATATAGTGCAAAGGTACAATTTGTCGGCGAATGATTCATATATGACTTGTCATCATTTTATGTTGCGACGTAAAATCAGTTCGATTTTTGCTACATAAATTTAGGTTAATTATGTTACAATAGTATTTAATGAAAAATATATTTTATTAAGAGTGTTAACATCTTTACTAAGTGCAAAAAATTCAAATTGTTAAATTTTATTTTTAATTCACCAATATACTTATAGTATGTACAAACGTATAAGCGATGTGTCTTCTTTGAAGTTTACAAGTTAATTAAGTAGCAGATTTTAAAGAATACAGTAGAGGGATTATGGAAGATATCATTTATCAACTAAAATCATCATTATATAGTACAATCGGACGCCTCTGGAAGAAAGTTGATTGGTTCCGGTTAATAAATTCAACAAAATTCTTTAGAAGAATTTCAACCAAATTATATATTTTGTTTTCGAAATTTCGTATTCTACTTATATGGAAAATCTGTTGTCGGGGTAGACAATTTCAATTAAAAAAAAAAATAAAAGAAAAAATATGATAAATCGAATGTTGTTCAAAAAATTTGCTCTTAGAAAAGAAGTCTTTACTAAAAAGGGAGTTTTCGACGTAAAGAAGACTCATTTCTTAAACGAATCGATCACCACAGCAATCAGTCGTCCTCTAACTTTATATTTTAAACTAGTGCACCCGATCCGGCTTCGCACGGGTTGCATCCAACCGACTTTTTTATACAAATGCCTTTTGGTAAAAAATACTGTTTTGTTTTCCCGTCTTTACCAAAAACAAATAAAGTTTTGGGTTGAGTTTTTATATACATATTAGAAAGAGAAGAAGAGTAAAGTGATATGTTAGTTAATGTTATGTAGTATACTTTAAGGGGTTGTTTGAATATCCCGGATCTCGAGAACGCGGATACATATCGGAACCAAAAGTATCCTATGTTCAAAGTGGGAACAAACCATACACATTCACAAAATTTGAATGCAATGAGATGAACGGTATGGCAGCGTATAACATACGAACAAACAAACAAAAATAATATGTACATCATCATCTGCGGCCATCAAGTCGAGAAAGTAAAATAGGCTATATAGGAGGGACGCAGCCTAGCGTTAATACAAAATGTAACTTGTGACTTAAAAAGATAGCAACATGAAAGACATCTAATAGACTGAGAAGAAATATGATGCAACATAAGAGATGAAACAAGAAATATATGTTAAATGTTACTCGTTTTTTTTCTTTTTTCTTTTTTTTTTAAATTTTTACATTATTAATTAATTAATGTTCGTTTGTTCAAGCAAAAATTGCATAAACACATAAGTTGATCAGAACTTACTTTTACATAGGTAAGAATAAAATTGAGTTTCTATTCAGTTTTTTTTCCATTTACATTGACTTACTGCTGTTCAAAATCTGCGTAGCAATGAGAAATTTATGCTTTTATTCTTGTATTTTTTGTTCCGACTCGGAAAACAAAAGATTCATTAATTAAAGCTCACTCAGTCATTTCGGAGGCTTTCAACTTGTCGCCTTCTGATTTTTATTGACAACTGTTTTTTGTGTGCCATTTTGTTGCTGTCTTTGCTTCTTGGCTGCCAAAGGCGGCGGCAAATACATTTTAATCTTTTTATCTTTTTTTATTGCAACTCTGATTTATATGTAAGTATTATTGTTGTTGTTGCATTCCTTAATTATCACATTTGTGGTTTATTTCACTTGTGTCCGTCCCTCTGTCTGTCTATTGTATATATGTTTCTGGGTGGGTGTATGAACATATGTCTGTCTATCTACCGATATGCTGCGATTGCTCTAGATATGCATGCCCCCAATGTACATACGCTAGTTAGCCTTTGCTGCCACAAAACACAATTTAAACTTCCACGTAGGCATTTTTGATCTATTTATTCTTTTGTGATTTTCTTTTATTGTACATATCTTTTTTTGTTTAACTTGGTGGCTCTCCATTTGATTTTCCTACATTTTGAACTTTTCACTCAACAACAATCCATTCGATTCGATACGATTCATAAATCTTAAGTATCTTTCTCTCTCCATATTATTGTTTTGCTCATTTTATGAATTATAAAGAGAAAAAACAACATATTTCTTTACTCTAAGTTTGTAATTGAATATAAGTATGTAGTACATATACCTTTTATTTTGTGTTTTGTAAATTTTTGTACTACAACAAGAAATTTTAAATTGTTTGCTTATATTTTTCTCACACTTTCTTGTGTTGGTTGGGGAGGCTATTGAAACTTTATAGTCTGGGAAAATTCAAATGAAATGTTTAATATCTTAATTGAATATGAAGTTTTTTTTTAATGGGAAATCTAAACGTAAGTTTAACCACACAATCATTTCTTGTAAATTGTATACATAATACCAAAATCAGGTGTACTGAGAGTTGTTGTTAACGGTTATTTATTCTTTATTTTATGAAGTTGAGATTAATCAGTTCCATTTATTTAATATTATGATCGATTAGTTTCACAAAAGTTAAGAAATTTCAGAATATTCGTTAAAAAAATGAAATGAAAAATTGTATAAATGTATAGATTTAAGGATGGATGGATGAATTGATGGATGGATGGATTGATAGATGGGTAGGTAGATGCATGAATTTAAATGGATATATAAATAGATCGATTGATGGATAGATGGATGGAGGGACAGATCGATAGATGGTGAGTTAGATAGAGGAATAAATGGATAGATAAATGGATAGATGGATGAATGAATGAGTAGATGGATGAATGAATGAGTAGATGGATGAAGGAGTAGGTGGATGGATAGATAGATAGATGGGTGGATAGTTGAAGGGGTAATTGGGTAGATAGATAGATGGATAAAAATATGAATGGATGGAAAGATGGATGGATAGGTAGATACATGAATAGATGTATGAATGGATATATGAATAGATCGATGCATGGATAGATAGATGTAAAGGTGGATGAATAAATGCAAAGATATATCGTAGATAGATAGATAGACAGAAAAATGAATAAAAAGATGTTGGATGAAAAGATGGATGGATGCATGCATAGATGGATGAATGGAGATATGGATAGATGCATAAATAGATGTATGAATGGATATATATGTAGATCGATGGATGGATAGATAGATGGATGGATGTATAGGTGGATGGATAAATGGATGGGTGGACAGATATATCGTAGATAGATAGATAGACAGATAAATAAAAAAATGATTGGATGGAAAAATGGATGGATAGTTGCATGTATAGATTATGGATACATAGATAGATAGATGGATAACTAAATAAATAGATAGATAAATCAATAGATGGATAGTTGGTTACATAGAAAATACATGAAATAAGTATATGTAGATATATAGATAATTTTACACATGTTCATGCAATCATAAACATTTCAAAAATGTGATGAGAGCAAATTTGAAAAATCTCAAAACTTAATGTGTGTTTTCTTCTCATATCAGAATAGAATAGAGCAGAGCGAACACCAATATATACATAAATTTTGAATACGCACAGATTTTCACACATAAACACATACAGAAATTGAAATAAGAAAAAAAAAAAAAAATATTTAAAGAAAAACTGAAATTTCCATGCGATCAGTTTTTGTTCAACAGAATTTCGAGTTTAGTTCCCGATGCGCTGCGAACTTGTCGAATACATCTTAGTTTATCTTTGGTGTACTGCTTGTTGTTAATTGTTCTGTTCTTCCGTGTTTTAAGTTGATTTTTTATTTCGGTGGTGTTGTATTGGTATAATTGGTTTGGTGTGTTTGTTGTTGGTGCGTGCGTGCGTTTGCAAAAATTCAAAAAACTTATTCAGTAAACCGCGATAGCTTTAATTCTCGGGAATATGTATTGTGTGAATATGTATGTGTAGATGTCTATAAAATTTAAATTATTTTGAACTGAAATAGGGAGCAAACAGACAAACAGACGAAGGCAATTAATGTCGTTCATATGTTGACATTTGACATTGTTACATATAAAGTGAAATAAAATAAAATTACTCATACGCCGCGGTGTTTTCTGTGTGTAAAGTGATCAAAATTTTAATCATTTCCTTACTCAATTATTGCGTAATTCTTATGATTTTGTCGTTTACGTGGCGTATAATTGTTTAGATTTTCTATATTTTTGGGGTCATTTTGCAATTGAATTTTGTTGTAAAAATAAATATTTATAAAAATAAAACACACACACTCATGCATACAGAAAATGATGTTGTGATGTAGTCTTGTTGTTGTTGCAATCGCCCATATGAAAATGAAAAGATTTAAAACTGAATGTTTTATTTTTAGTCTTAATTTTTTTACAAGAAAAAATTCTATATTTTTTTTTTTTTAAATTTAATTAAATTTTTTTGTTTTTAATTGACCAACAACCCATCATCATCATCGTGATGATGACGATGTATCTAAGAGGAATATAAGAAAAAAAAAATGCTTTTATTTTCGAATAAAATAATAAAAAAAAAATTTATATTTTTAGTTTTTTTAAATGAAAATTTTTTGAAAAAAATCTTCGTGCAAATAAATTATTATAATGTTTTTTTGTTTCTATCACTGTGTGTGTATTTATAAGTAAAAGATAAAGAAAAAGCACCTTGAGTATTAAAATTGTGCAAATAAATTATAAATTAAGCCATCAAAACGACGACAATACATTGACTTTCTCAAACACATTGAGGAAAGATTCATTTTTGTGTATATTTTTCCCCTCTTTTTTGCGTGAAAATTTCATTATGTGGTTCATTGTACGTCAATAATAATAAAAAAAAAATCTGTTTATCTAACAATAGAGTTGTTGAATAGTTCAATGAAATACTACAAAAAGATACAAAATAGAAAAGAAAAGTGTTTAATAAAAATGAACCAGCAACAAAAACAGCAGCGAGACAATAACAAATGATTGAAAATCAATACATTTTCATACAATAAAAATATAAAACATATAAAACCCGCCATGAGCGGCTTGCAACCTACACCAAATCAACAAGCACCGCCACCACCATCACCAACACCACCAGCATCGAATGATGATAAACAAAGTGAACTTGGTGTAAGTGCCTCTCAAGACTTCCGTCAGAATCATTCAACGAAGCGTCCTCCTCCACTGCCTCATGAATTGACTGCTGAATGGACAGTGCGTGCCCAGTTGACATTTGCTCGTGCTGGTGAAGAAGTACGTCGCGAATACAGCACACAAGATCCTGTACATCCTGTGCGTGTCGTCTACAAATGGTCAACGCCTCGTGGTGATGAGAGTACAGCCAGTCATGCGGCTGAGCCATATGAGGATAATGACGAAACAACCTCATCGACTTTTAAGCAATCATATGATGATGGTGGTGGTTGTGGTGGTGGCAGTCATTCCTCGACACCGCGTAAGGTAAGCATTCGAAATCGCATTCTTCGTTGTTCTGTGTTCGACTTGTTTTTCATATGAAAACTTTATAGGCTACTACAAGTTTTCGTTCGACAAACTCTTCAAATTTGGATTTTGGAGGAGCAGACTCCGCTTTCAGTGGATCAAATGCATCGAAACAGCAGCAACAACAGCAGCATCATCAACACCAGCAACAACAACATCAGAGGGAACAGGAACGAAATGCACCGCTTACCAATATAGGGACTCAACAATCGACAACAGGCGGAAGTGGTGGTGCTTATGGCACCCGTTGTCGTAGTACTTGCAACATTATTGTATCAGCTGTTGCTGATTTTTTGCCACAGCCATCAACAGACTCCGATTATGTACGTGATCTCGAGGAGGATATGTCAGATCCATTTGTATATAATACAACTGCCAGTTATACGGTCCTGCCAGAGCAGGTAACACTGAATTAGAAACAAAATAGAGTAAAGTGAAGTACAGTGAATGCATAATCTATATTTCAGCCGCACGATGCTAAGAATTTGCCGGCATTTGGTAAAATTCTAGCGTTACGTGATGCATTCTCACAAACAAGTGATTCGGAGACCAAATATTTCGAGGAACGTGAACGTGAACATCGACGCACTGCGAATAGTCGCAGTCCGCATAAGGAGCGTAGTTCTACACGAGGAAATCGCTCCTATGAACAGCAACGTGCAACTTTTGAAGCTTTTGGCGGTGGATATTCAAAGCAGGCAGACCTGGCTAAAACTTATATGGTTGGTAGTGCAATTCATCCGAGTAATTTATGTGAGAATACATTTTAAATTAATTTTGTTTATAGCCGTCTTTGTCACAAACACCATCACCACAACAAACTTTTAAATCTGCATCAATGCCACGCATACCACCGCTGCCGGGTCAACAGTATCCAATGGGTATGGGTTTTACTCCACCGAAGTACTCATCAATGCCGGATTCTACTAATCAAAAGAAGCCACGCACCGTGCATATTGATGTCTATTGTACAGGCTCAGAGGATGAGGAACAGCACGCTGATGGCGAAGCATCCAGTAGTGATACTGATGGGGATGCAAGTAAACATCATGAAATGGAATCAAATTCAACTCCACAAACTGTTTTGGATAACGAACAGATGATGTTACGGCATCATCGTGTTACCAGCGGAGCATTGCCACGGCGTATGGCTCAACAGCAGCAACAACATCAGCAACCCATCAATATGTCAACGCAACTTACACAATCGAAATCATCAGATTTAAATCTGGGTCATGCCATAACCAAGTCAAGCACAGCTGATGAAGTGTCCGAATCAAAACAATTACTTTTTCGGAAGCATATTGGCGATCAACGTGCAGCCAAACTTGCCAATCTGCGCCAGAAATATATGCGTCAACCTAGTGATGACACCATTAGTTCAAATTATCCGAATTCATCGCGTTCTACAGTACGCGATGCGACTTGTAGTAGTATATCTAGTGCTGTGCCATCCACATTTGCTGTAGATCAAATCGCTGGAGATTCTTCATGGAAAGAAACCGAAGATATTGATGATCATCTTGCTGCTTACAGTCTTGCGAAATCGGATAGTTTCGATTATGAGAATTCACTAGATCGACTGCGTATAAGTCAAATGGAGCATCTTTGGTCACGTCAACATCAGCATGGTGTTGGACCTGGAACTAATGAAATGCAAAGTGCTATGCCTGCAGCCTTGGCACCACATTTGCAAACCATTACAGAGGTGCAATCGCAACGGAGCTCACCATTTGCAACAGGTTCATTTCAACGCAGCGACACTTTACCATCTGAATCGGAACCATTTTCGGAAAGTGATGGTTGCTTTTACACATATCCAGGGCATGCGCGAACAACTTCTACTATACAAACAGCGGGTGCTGTGCCATATTATCAGAGGCACATGCAACAAAATTTGCAGCAAATATCAACCGATGGAGCAGCAGCAGCACCAACAACGACAACACAATCACACAATATACAGCAGACTTCTCACTTTCCACGTAATCGTCCTGGTTTTCTACAATTTTTCGGACCAGCAACTTCACCAACACAAATGATGGTACCCCCCATACCCTCATCAGCTCCTATACAAACAACAACTGCTGATCCATTTATGTTGTATCCAAGTTATCAGCCACAACGAGAGCTGCACGAACGCTGTCAACGTTGGCAAAGTGAAACGCGTGACCATCAATCACTTAATGTAACACCAACACCATCGTCAGATCACAGTCAACGCAGTTCACCACATCAACAATTGTCATCGGCAACTGTTCTGCCACGTTGTGGCAGTGAGGCACCACCTTCCACCACATCGGCAGCAACATTTCAAGTTACTCCAGCCCCAACGCCAATAATGGCACGACGTTTTGATATACGTGATCCACGTGAAAGTTCCGCTGCCAGTGAAGCATCAACCGCAGTTTCCGGTTATACAAACGAATATCTTGAAAAGGCTCGGAAATTCGGCAAAGTCGTTCCCGTACGAAAGCCTGGTCATCACATAGGCCCAACTAAGAATCCCAATTGTACATGTGATAGTTGCCAACGTTGGCTTGCCGAACGTTTTCAAATACGCGGACGTGCATTTTCTTTGGGAGAACAACCTGTTCTCCGTAGAGCTAAATAAACTACAGTAGATTTATGTATTTTGTTTTGTATCTTTTTTCTTTCTTGTTGTTAACTAAATAGATTATTGCATTTATT
Source organism: Amiota mariae (assembly GCA_035041805.1). Lineage (NCBI taxonomy): Eukaryota > Metazoa > Arthropoda > Insecta > Diptera > Drosophilidae > Amiota > Amiota mariae. Next base: position 5,918,835 of record JAWNKV010000550.1, read on the forward strand.
TAATGTGCTGAATATGAATATTGTCCCCTTGTCCCCGTTTCTATTTTCTACTTCTAAGTTTTATCAACCGAAAACTCATAACTAACAAATTCTTCAAATATCGCCATGCCATAATTTACCATAAAATAAATAAAACCAGATCGAACATACATACATACATATAACGTAAGTTTAAGCATATGCAATTTTCCACTACAATACAATTTATATAGTTTCAATAAATCTGATAAAATTAGAATGTAAATTTAATACGTACATATTGGGATTTGTTTTTATTTCATCAGTTTCTAGCCAAGAATGTTTTTGATACTTTTCTAATTACTCTGTATGTACTACATAATATAAAAAAAATAAATGATTTAACTAATTTTAATGTTTTCTTTAAAAAATTCTTTAGGCTCATATTCGTTTGTCGGAATCTTCTCGTAAACTTGATCTCTTACGTTGTTCCTTGGATCAACGTCGTCAAGAGCTACCATGGAATTCTGAGATTGCTTTACAGTTAAAAACTGAATTGCAGTCAATGCAACAGGCTATGTCACCTGTGCCGGTTACATATACATCTCTGCAATCAACCCATGGTGGCTTCTTGGGCGGTAAACCATACCAGACAGTTTCTTCGATGGGACGCTGTGCAAGTGTCACTGGAAAGTTGGAAGTGCGTCTAATGGGTTGTCAAGATCTGCTTGAAGATGTGCCAGGGCGTTCAAGACGCGACAAGGATAACAATTCCAGTCCGGGAGATTTGCGTAGTTTTGTGAAAGGTGTCACGTCGCGCAGCAGTTCGAAAAGTTATTCAGTAAAAGATGAAACATCATCGGACATTATGGCAGTCATAAAATTGGATAACATCTCGGTGGCGCAAACATCGTGGAAACCCTGCTCGCAACAGGCCTGGGATCAGCGTTTCTCCATCGATCTAGATCGCTCCCGAGAATTGGAAATTGATATCTTTTGGCGTGATTGGCGTTCACTTTGCGCCGTCAAGTTTTTACGTCTCGAAGAGTTTATTGACGATGTACGCCATGGCATGGCCTTGCAATTGGAACCACAGGGTTTGCTCTTTGCTGAAATTAAATTCTTGAATCCAATGATTTCACAAAAACCAAAATTGCAACGTCAGCGGATGATTTTTAATCGTCAGCAAGCTAAGAATATACCGCGCGCCAAACAGATGAATATCAACATCGCCACATGGGGTCGTCTTCTTAAACGTAGTACACCAGCACATACCCACATGGGTGCGGGTGCATCGGCTATTGGTGGTGTTGGTAGTGTTAGTGGCGCCAGTGGTACATTGACCACTCGAGACTCGGAATCACCAATTTCTCGCTCACCATCTTCTGGTACGATCGAAGCTGAACCTGAGCCATATTCACCTGGGGAACAAGCTCAAAACATGGAACTAAAACCAGATGCTGTCATACCACATGTTGAGACACCAGGCGAGTGTCCCGATCCAACAGTAAGCGGTCTTAGTGGCATGCGTCCTCTATCAATGCAAGGAATCAGCGTCTTACCACCAGAATTACCACAACCCAGTACGACAGGACAAAAAGCTGGCATGTCTTCTTCGCTATCTGCGAAACATAAAAACAATTTACATTTGAATATTTCGGGTGTAACCAGTCAGACAGAGGCACCCCAACCATCAAGTAGATTGCTCCCCTTGACACCGCAGCAAGCACCACCCAAAAAGGATCAAGAGGTAAGTGAAAATGAAATCAAATGCTATTTTTTTTTTGTATCTACTTATATGGCCGGGCAATCATTTGGTGATATTTCAATACTTACTTACCTTACCACTACTACTACTTTTAGCCATATTCAGATACCGGTAACTTTTCTAGTTTAGCTTAGCTTTATCTTTTTTGTATATAAAATCAAAATAATTTCAATTAATAGAATTTTCCGCAATGCCATTATAATATTTAACTTTGTCATTGTCTCTAACTACTACAAGAAAACATTTATATGAGTATTCAAAATTATCACCCCTATATATTATTACGAGGCCAATTAAATAATAAGGGTCTTCACGATAACACACAAACCTCACAAACGTATAAACGTACAAAGTTATAGGGTCGCTTTCGTGAACGACCCGATCTTGTTTGCTCATAATAAATCACACGAATCAAATGAGGGCTGCCAACACTGTGTACATATTGTGATTGTCAACTCTTTCCAAAAGTGATTTACCAATTTAATTCAAATAATAAGTGATTTACAGCAAATAGAAGATTTAAATAAATTCACAATTTTTTCTAATTTTTTCTGCATTTTCAATTGTTTGTTTAAAACCAATTGTCAGTTCTGTATACGAGAAAAGCTGAGTTGCCAATTACAAATAAATACACAGTTTTGGCCATGGGCGTAGCCAGGACTTCATCTTGGGGAAAAATATATATTGCGTAATACTACAATGAAATTTATGAAGAATCGAAATCGTCGAAACCATGCTTGCTTTCGGAATTTATCCTTTAAATTAATGGATACGATGGAGTGTATGCTACACATCGCTTATCAAATTGAAGTGAATACCTGGGAGCGAAGAAATCAAAGAGAAGATGGGAAAGAAGAAGGAATGTATCCAAAATAGATTCAGAAAAGAAGTTGGTCTTTTAATTGCTATGCGAGAAGATTTTTAGGAGATCCTAAAATAACGTCAGAAATAACAGGCATATACAATATAAGTATAAATTTCTTAAACAGGTTTCATACTATACTTTCTTGCATAGGAATTGGGTATCAAATAAATTCTGTAACCTTTGATCACTATGTCACAGAGACGAGAGAACTGTACTTATCAGAATATGCATTGTACAATATGCCAGTGAGTATGCATAACATATTATTTCATGGAAAGGATACAATCGCGTCTTCTATTCTTACTATTGGTCAACTTTCTGAAGAAGCTCAAAAGTCGAAAAAAAAAGATGCAAGAAATTAACGTGAACTATTCACTAGAAAGACATCAAGTAATTCAGATTTGTTGCACAGATTGCTCATATTGTCAGGCGCCTTTATATTCAGAAAGGGATAAAAGTTTGATCAAGTTTGAAATCTTGGGGGGGGGGGGGTCAGCTGCCATATCTTGTCCCCCACACTACGCCCAAGGTGTTGGCAACGCTCACTTTTTTGATGTTTGTGCTTATCAATAAGCTCATAAAGTTATAAGATCGCTTTTTTTTTTTTGTGTGGATCAACTGTCAGTTACTTTTAAAATGTTATGAGGTTTCTGTGATTTCGTGAAGACTCACACTGAGAGAAATAAATTGATGTAGAAACGAAGTACATACAATAGTTTATTTAGGAGAAGTTTGGTACTTTTATGATTTTTATTTTGTTTCACCATTTTGAACCAGAGTCCAAAGGACATAGCATGGAATAGAAGTACTACACCCCTCACTTTTTAAAGAGAAACTCAGAATGAAAACATCAGTGGAAACTGGCATGTTAGTGTCTTTTGGGATTAGCTTACAATCTAAGTATCTATTATTTGTAAACTTCAACTCAAATTTGCTGATAAGCAAACGACGTGAAACTCCCTACACGACAATACTCACTATCACATTGGTTAATGCTTATCCATGCTATGCTCCCAGTTTTCGAGCTACCGAACTGAAATATGGTACAGAAATAGTACAGAGTTTTCCATTTACTGGAAGATTGATGATGTATATTATATAAAGAAGAATATGACTCTGTGTTCTAATTTGATTTCTGCATTAATTTGTCTCCTATTAAGTGGATAGCCAAACTGCATTAAGTTCGTTCGTAATTTTTAATTACAGTATTGGAACAACAATGCCATACGATCTCTTTCATTGGCTTGTAAGGTATTTGAATGCATAAATATTCACATTAAAAAAAAAAAAGGTGTCCATTATATATATAGTATGTGTGTAGATGAGCATGCATTTTATGTGAATCTATCTAAATGTCATCAAAAAGATTCTATTTTAATTGAAAAAAATATAATAAAATCTTTTTTTAATTTATATTTGAATGTCATAAAATAAAAGGAAATAAAAATAATTGGAAAATTTAGTCGAAAATTAGACGATTTTTTTTATTTATTTTTTTATTTATATTTCTTGGCATGTTTTGTGTGGTTTAGATATTAAAAAGAATTTATTTTATTGAATTGGGTCAAAGGAGGAGATTATAAGAAAAAAAAAAAAGAAAAATACTTTGTTTTATTTGAGCAGTCAATTTATAATTTAAGTGTAGACCTCTTAGTTTATTATTTGCTTCTTCATTGCTTTGCTTGGCTTTATTTTTATTATTTCAATTGTAAAGAAATCAATTTTAAAAAATATTATATAGATTATATTGTATGTACGTAATTTTGATATCTTGATAAGAATTGTCATTCCATAAATAATATGGAATACAAATTTGAACCTTTTTGTACCAAAAGCTGCATAAGTCTAATAAAATCCTTTAATTTTTATTGTAGTCCTTTGCATGAGATCTCTCTCTCTCTCTCTGTGTTTTACTTCATAATTTTGTATTGTAAAATAAACCCAAAAATAAATCTCAGTACATACATATCTTTTTAAATATACAATATATTATAATTATATAAAAAAAAATTAAAAAGAAGAAGAAAATTATCACAACATTGATCGTCATTTCGTCGTGTATATGCCATGCCATGCCATCATTCATGATTTGCTTTGACTTCGACCACCATTTCATTCTCTATCTTCTCTTCCTACCAAATCTTCAATTTTTGTCATTATATATCTATTGCTTTTGTATAATTGATCTTGATCGCTTCTAATCATTTGCGATAATTTTTTGGTGTACTATTTTCTCGCTGCCAACAACATTTCCTTCATTCGAGCATTCGAACATTCTTCATTCTTTGTTAATTTTTTTGTGTTTTCTTAGTTAATCTTCTTCTTTTTATGTTTAAACTTTTAACCATTTTTCTTTGTTTTGTGTGTCCTTTGTGTTGTTGTCATATGGCATTCCGTGTGTGTGCGTGTTTTGTTCTTGCTCTCATTTGTTAATCGAACAAAAGTTACAGGAAGCATTGGCTAAATTTGATTTCCTTAATGCGTTGGATACGAATACCATAAGACGTCCTCAAAAATCTCAATCACAGCAACAAAAAGCACAACAACAACAAAAAGAACAACAAGAGCAACAGCAACTATTAAAACAACAGCAAGAACTGGAGCAACAGGAACTAATGGAAGACGAGGAACTATTAAAACAACATGAAAGAGATCTTATGCTACTAGACCAGTACTCTAATCCTTTGCTAGGTTTCAGAACAAGAAATGATGATATACCATCAACATCTAAACAAGCAGCAACAGCAGAAGCACTTAAGAAATTACCACCACATTTATTAACGAATCCATACTTGCTCACCTATTATCCAGAACAACTATTTGAAGTACATGAACGGGAGCAAGAAGAGATTAAGCAAAGACAACAAGCAGAGATTGAACGGCAGCAACAACAAAAGATGCAAGAAGAGATAAATCAAAGACAAAAATTAGAGCAACAACAACAGCAACAGCAACAAAAAATACGTCGTATCCTACCAGAAACTCCATCAAGTATCAAATATCCAGAATCCATTAGTAGTGTTAATCCGAATAGATGTTCTTCTATGGCAAATACATTCCATCGTCCCGTGTTAGTAATGCCACCTGTTGTTTTAATGGGTTGCGACAGCGCAACTTCTACTGGTTTAAGTAGTCCAATTATTGAGACACCACCCTCACCTGCTCCAAATACAACACAACCCGTCCCATCATATCTCATTGTTTATCCTGACGATGACGATGATGATAGCAGTACTCTTGATGATGATGGTAATATTATATGCTGGGATGATGAAGGCATTGTACAATTGGGCAGCAACAACACTCTTCATTCTGATGTTGATGATGATGATAATGGTGGTGATCAATTTTCTGTAGAGGTCAGGACTTATATTTATTATAAAGACTTTTTTGTTATCATTTCTTTTGTTTTTGTTTGTTGTTCTTTAATTTACAAAATTAATTTAATACATTTTTGTTTTTGCTGCGTGTGTGTGTGATTAATTGCTTTTGGGTTTTTTGTTTTATTTAACTTTACATTTTGCTTCACTTATCCCAATGCCTTCACACTTGAGTTTAATACTATATGAGATATCAAAAAATTCTTACAATTACATCTCACCCAGAAGCTTTCCGACGCATTGTAATGTATGGTTTGGTCTACGAGGTGGAAATCCAGTAAGGAGCCAGATCTGACAGATATATTACGAAATATTTTTAGAAAAAATAAAATTAAAAAGTTGGTAATATTTTAATACGAGATTCCAATAATACAATAAATGGTAAATAATCAATCTATCCTAGCTTCAAAATTACCAATCATGAAGTCATTCAGAGAATCCAAGTGGGTTGTAATCAAGATGGAGTACTGTAATTTTTGGGTTTGTGCCAATAAGCTCGTGCACTTCCCCAATCTAAGCCTAGTCAGTGTGAAGTGTAAAGGGACTCATAGACATGCAATCGATATACATATGTACAATTGAGATTGGAATGTGCAATTTATTGTGGATTATTGAAAATAATAAATATCTATTTCACTGCACAATATCCTGTCTGTTGCTTATTGAGACGTAGTACATTTTCAACTAACCTCAATATTTATTTGTAAAATATTATTGTACGTCTATGGGGCGCTTAAGAAAACATCGGTTTCACCGATTTTCTACTTATTTATTCGAGTAATTTAATTTTCTGTTCTTATGTGTTCATTTATTTAAGTTCTGCTTTTGGTTTGAAAGATAATTGAGGTTTTTCGGGGGATTTCAATCAATGATGTGCATTTTATTTTCAGCAACGCCAGAGGAAGGGAAACAACGAGAGTGTTCAACATAATGTAGATTACTAATCTCATATTTACATATACTTACTTACATAGTTATATATTTATAAATTATTGAATCAGAAAACTCAACTACTAACATGCTTAGGTACTTAGTATATGCACATAAATAATATGAAATTGTAATTGTAAAATTTCTTAGATTGGTTTAAACTTATTAGTTTTCTTTCTTTATTTGTTTTCGTCATATTTATATAATTTTCCGTTTTTATAATTTTGTAATTTTTGTGCTAAAACAATTTGATAATGTAACAATAACCACTCACACACACTTACTACATACATATATATATACGCATACATATGCATAACATATGCTAACAAATTAATTGAATTACATATTTGATTTATTTTTGATAATGATGCTGATACTGATGACATAGTGATAAATAATAATTGCATAGTTTGTTTTTGGGGTTTGCATTTTTTTTTTTTTTTTTTTTAATTTACTCACACAAATGATTAAACAAAACTAAATACTCAATGATACTAATATTTATAATTTTTTATTAAATTTATTATACTTTGTAAGGGTAATAATAATAATAAAAAAAAAAAAAATAGATTAATAAAAACATACTTATTTTTAAACACGCACCACCTCAACTTTGACATAATAAATAATAATAATTTGATCTAAATATTCTGAAGTTTAATGAAACACAATACCGAAATTGGTCTATAAATGATTGAAAGTATTTAACAATATAATTTTCTACATCCAAATGATGATTTAACACAAAATTTAGTAATCTTAACGAAAAAAAAAAAAAAAAAAAAAAAATCATGAAATCTCTTTAATTCATTTTCAATTTAGTGAAGGATCCCCCATTAAATGTAATACACCTTCTATAGTATTAATTGCTATAGTAAAGTTTCTGGAAACAATATCTTTTATTAGTCACCGTTGTTATTCTGTTTCTCTTAATAAAATATTTTTCCCAATGATGCTTCAATATGTCATAACAATCTATCAGAATATTAGTTGACACCTTTTAATAATGACGGGTTTAGAAAAATACTTTAATTTCCAGAAGCAAAGAATAAAAAAAAAAGAAAAATCTTTTAAAGGACCTTTAGACATTTGAGATAAACTAATAACTAAACTAAACCTTGAAGTCCCCTTACTTTAATTTCAGGCATCACAATGGGCCCTCTGTAAGAAACCCCTTAAGGTCCTCAAGTTTATTTAGTACAAAGTTGTACTTTACTTTATTGAAGTAGCAATAGACAATATTTTTTTGCGATCCATTCATCCAGTTCAGCAAACTTCTCACTCTTCGGAACTTGACTCTTTTTTTTTTTTTTGTCAATTTTGCCTGTTGATTCCTGCGCCCAACTTTCCTTTTTAAAGTCATCATCCTTTTGTGGCAAGTGCCTTGCATATTCTACCCTATCCTATCATATCCAAAAAGTGGTTGAATTTTCTTATAATTTGAGAAGAGAATCTTTTAGTTTAGAAAATGTAGAAGAAAACAAAAGAAAAGTCCCATAAGAGTCTCAACTTTTGGGTAGTCAAGCAATACAGTAAATTATGTACTGTGTTTCTTTTATATTATTTTTGGTAAAGAATTAAATTTAATAATTTTTGTCCCATGTTAATGCAATTAATATTTTGTACAATGTTGTACTTTGCTTTCTAATAAGTACTAAGTATATAGTATGAATAGGCAAAATAGGGGGCCAGCGGGCTTTACGGATCCATTTTAAGTAAGAAAGAAAACAAAAACAAAAGTGAGAGAATTCATAAATTCCATTTTCTTTTTAAATTATATGTGTATACTATAGTATATTGTATTGTATATCGAAATGTTTATGTATTTTTTCACAGCTCGATGACTTTCTGCACAGTTTTTCTATCCCTCTACCTATTGGGGCCTCTCTTTCCGTCTTTATACTACATATGACATTTTGCGACAAAATTATTTATTTATTTATATTTTTTAAAGACATTAAGACGTAAAAAAGGCAAATCAATATGTTTAGTATACAAACTTATACATACATATATATGTATATTAGGCGTCGTACATTAAAATGCAGGTGATGTTTATGACTATGATGACAACGATGATGATGAAGATGAAGATGATGGCGATGATAATGATGATTTTTCTTATTATTCTTAATGTGGTCAGTCGGTCGTAGATTTTTGCGCGCGCGTTTGTTTTTTGGTCTATTCGCCTTTTGGTCGTGATTTTGGCACTTGTGTTTTCAGTGTTTTCTCTTCATTTCAATTTTAAATGACTACGTTGTTTTTGCCTGCTTAGCCGATTGCAGGATTATATTTACTACAATAATTATATAATAAATAAAGAATTGAAATAGTTGTAAAGTTGTAATGTTGCTGCCAACTTTCAATATGGTTTCACATGTTATACGACAACTTTGTGCCCATCATCAATTCCACCAACAACAATTGTTATATAATAAACAAACATCTAATTTTGCCATCATAAATTCAACGATAGCAACAACAAAAAGTTTACTATTTTCACCAATATTTTTGTGCACATCAACAACAACAATACAACAACGGCCACAAATCAAAGGGTCTACAAATACAACAACAACCTCAACAGAGTCAGAGTCACATGTGTCATCATCAACGCCATCATCACCACCACCACCTGTACGTGCAATTTATTTCCAATTTGAATTCATGTTTATTACATAAAAAGTGCAACAATAAAGTGGAATAAATTTTCAATTTTAATAATTTGCAACTCTCCGATTTATAGCGAAGACATGTAGTATAATTCTTAGAAAACCATGCGAAACGAAATCTTTTCTTCCTGATTGTGATGCCGCACTTTTATTACTTGAAAAAAAAAAAAAAAAAAAAAAAAACACAATACTTTTAGATTGTAAAACTTGATGAATGATGAAATCTATAACTAACAAAAGTTTTGTTTGATTTTTGATCAAAAATGGATAGAACCATAAGCGTCAATATCTGAAGGAAAGCATCGAAAGCCCAGCGAACTAACACATCTATAACCTGCATCCCCTTTTTGTGGGGAAAATCCCCTCGGAACTATTACTAGACATTTGATAAAACATTAACAGTCTGGACTAATGGATTCCCTTCATTCCAGCCGCATTAGAACAGATTTTCAAAGAATGAAGAATCATGACTCAGCCGCAATAGAACACAGAATATACATAACATCTATAAAAAGAAGTATTGTACTATATATTAATTACCAACAATAGTTAGAACAATTTCCCTAGAGTGTTCGAGAATCATCTGACAATACCTTGACAGCCTTGAAAAAGTCTAAGGGAACATCTATCTATAAACAAAATATAAATTCAATTTTAAAAACTAATAATATATACATACAACTTATGTTGAGCAGTGTAGCGTGTTTAAAAATATGTTTAGCAATAATAATAATAATAAAAAAAAAAAAAAAGAAAAAAAAAAGAAAAAAAAAAGATAATATCAACAACTAACAAATTGTGCTTCGTTGCAAGAGTTGCACATATCACCTCAGTAAGCAACAAATCTTAATCGATTCTATTTAAAAAACATTAACAGGTTATTCCACAATTTGGCGGTTTGAGTGTCGCTAGTCAGCAACAACCATCGCAACCACAATATGTTCAACAGTCACCAATTATACAGGAGCCACCAACACCTATAATATATGCCAATCAAAGTTCTATCAATGCACCACAATTTCCACCACAAGCCATACAGCAGCAGCAGCAGCAGCAGCAACAACAACAACAACAACAACAACAACAACAACAACAACCTTATCAGCAACAGCATGATGAACTACCCATTTATGATCATCAGTATGCAAATACGGTGGCTATGCCCTCGACAAGCGGCTCTGCTCAACGCCGTAATGTTGCACGTGGCTTACAGTATCGTGATCCAAATGCTGGTGGGTACGATGGTGGCAGTCGTCGGCAATCTCATGTACCTCCCAATGCCAACTCATTATCTATAAGTGATTTCCGCATGCTAAGCGTTTTGGGTCGTGGTCACTTTGGCAAGGTTATACTATCGCAATTGCGAGCCAACAGCAAATACTATGCCATCAAGGCTCTGAAGAAGGGCGACATTATATCGCGTGATGAAGTTGAATCGTTGCTAAGCGAAAAGCGTATTTTTGAAGTGGCGAATGCAATGCGTCATCCTTTCCTGGTCAATTTGTATGCTTGCTTTCAGACTGAGGTAAGTTGAATGTCCCTGAGATCATTCATCATAGTATGTATACGATTTTTAACCATTATCTCTTATTATAACCTAGCAACACGTCTGCTTTGTCATGGAGTATGCTGCAGGTGGTGATCTAATGATGCATATACATACCGATGTCTTCAAGGAGCCACGTGCTGTGTTTTATGCAGCATGCGTAGTCCTTGGTCTACAGTATTTGCATGAGAATAAGATTATCTATCGTGATTTAAAATTGGATAACTTATTACTTGATACAGATGGTGAGTTCTATAGCACAAATTTAATTAGGTTTATGGAATTTCATTAAATTGGTTTGTTTATTTCTCCTTTTAGGTTATGTCAAAATTGCCGATTTTGGTTTGTGTAAGGAAGGCATGGGTTTTGGTGATCGAACGGGTACTTTCTGTGGTACACCAGAATTTTTAGCACCCGAAGTTCTTACTGAAACATCCTATACACGTGCTGTCGATTGGTGGGGTCTTGGGGTATTAATCTTTGAAATGTTGGTTGGAGAGGTAAGTTGTCACTCACAAATAATATAAGTATTGTATAATAAATGTTAATAATTTCTTGTTATATTTTTGATATAGTCACCTTTCCCTGGTGATGATGAAGAGGAAGTTTTTGATTCTATTGTAAATGATGAAGTGCGTTATCCGAGATTCTTGTCACTTGAGGCAATTGCGATAATGCGCAGGGTGAGTTTCATTAGATTTATATATAATAATTATAACAAAATTTAATGAGTATTTATTTAGTTACTACGTAAGAATCCTGAACGCCGTTTGGGATCGTCGGAACGTGACGCTGAGGACGTGAAGAAACAAGCTTTCTTCCGTTCTATATTATGGGATGACTTGTTATTACGCAAGGTTAAGCCACCATTTGTGCCAACGATTGTAAGTGAATCACATTAATCATTTAATCTATGTATGTATAACAATCTGATGATGATTATATTTTCCATTCATATCTATAGAATCATCTGGAGGATGTGTCCAATTTCGATGAGGAATTCACTTCCGAAAAGGCGCAGTTGACACCACCAAAGGAACCGCGTCACCTAACAGAAGATGAACAAACACTATTCCATGATTTCACTTATACAGCAGATTGGTGTTGAGCATGAATTGGTGGTGATTAATGGTGATGAAAGCCAATTTATTTAATAATCAAAGCATGTTAAGTAGATTAGATTAGATTTAAAGGGTTTTCAAAGCATTCTGACGTAAAGATATTAAAATTTTTATCTTTAAATACACAAATCAGAAATTTATACATATTACATACCTATAAATATTTATATAGATTATATGACTTTAATTCTTGTTAAAATGTTCTTTGTAGTTAGCTTAATTTATATTTATATATATAATATTAGTGATGATGATAATGATTTGCATATTATTATTGCTAAGCTTTTTTTTAGATGATGATTTGTAATTGATAATTTTAAAAGTCTATTAAGTTCAAGCTTATTTTATCAATTTATAGTCATAAGAAAACAAAGTGAGCAGTTTTTTTTGCATAATTTTAATAAGTTAATTTATTTGGAGAATCGTATACATTTATTTATTATATGTATATATATTTATATTATAAAAATTATAATTATTACTTTTTTTTATATATGAAAATTCAATTTTACAAGCTGCATAATTCTTAAAATTTACAATTTACTATTTATAAGAAGAAAAGAAATATTTATAATGTAATATATAAAATATATGAAAAACAAAAGAAATTTATATAAATTAAATATTTATTGTTACCAATACATATATATTACTATTTAATAGTTTAGTCGTCTATGAAAACAAGAGAAGAGAATGTTAACAGAGAAAAGAATTCAGTGATTGTGAGTGAGTGTATGATGCATGGTATGTGTCTTTTTTTTTTTAAAGAAAATTGCCTTATGAATGTCGTTGAAAGAGATAAGAAAAGTTAGAAAATATACTAAATATTTTTGTATAAATTAAATCAAATGAAAATGTTTTGTCAGAAGTTAATTTTGAGAATGGACATGTTTGTGAACAATTTAAGTATATAAAATATATAATAAAATATATAGTGAGTGACATATCAATGATTTAATTTCTAGCTAAAGAAATCAAAAAATTTATGGAGGCAGGAAAGGTAAATTTTGCTAGACTGAAATGAGTAAGAAATATAAATTAAATTAATTAAATTAAAACAAAAAAAAAAAAAAAAAAAAACAGTTCATATAAAATATAATCATGCATCTCTAATTAAAAAAAAAAACACCATTAATAAGTATAAATGTATAGATTTCAATATAAATTTAAAGATTTCAAACAAAAAGCTAACTAAAATAATAGAGAATATTAAATGTATACAACAATACATACATGTATGTATTCAAATTAATTATAAATAATAATTGAGACCTTTCACGACAGATGATTTGATATTTTCCACTATACCAATCCCGTTTTATTTTTTTTATGTAAACTAGTGGTCAAATGTTTTTATGTTCTTAGCTTTAAAAATTGTAGTCCATGAAAAATTTGAACAATTAAATTATATAAACAATTTTATACCCAATTGATCCTCATGTAATATATAGATACCCGTGCATAAACTATGTAACTTTATTGATATCATTCGTGAAAGGTTTATTTTAGAAGAAAATCTATTATTCATTCAAATCATAATGATAATTGCTCATAAAATTCAATGTCACCCGATATATGAATGAACTTTAAACGGTTTACTAAATACTAAATAAATGTAATCACCAAATATTTACATATTTATTTATTATTATTTTTTTAAATTTGTTTATTTTAAAAAAATCTTTTGCCATGAGCAGAAATACGAAATATTTTTTAACTTCAATAATTGGTAAATGCATTTTATTTTTTATATAACCTACTATATTTAATGATATTTATTTTATTTACTATATTTTTAAATTAATTTAGCATTTCAATTAAATAAAATTTAAAAAAAAAAATAATTTTTTCTATTTATTCGTTTTTATTTGTTATTCATACCCGTTTTATTTCATTTTGAAGTTTTTATTTTTCATGATATAGAAAAATATTGAATGAAAATATTAATTTAAATTTGAATATCCGAAGAAAGATTAGTAAAATACACTAACTCCTCGTATACTTGAGACACTTGCTGAAAGAACTTAGCAGCGAGCACAACAAAATTAAAAGAAATACCATGCGAACAGTAATGCACAGTAAGCAACAGTTTTAATCATGATGTTTCGTTAAGAAACTGGACATAGCCATGCAAACATACAACAATTTGATATTAATATGAAAGTTTAGTGAATGACAAATGAGTGGTTGAGGGCTTTATATCGGATATATACGTGCATAGCAATAATTTAATTTTTTAGAAATTATATTAAAAATACCTAAATATGTTATTTTATATTAAGAAGAAAGCCAACATCAAAGAGCTTCAATAAATAACACATAATTTTAACTTCATTAAATATAAATATTTTTAAAATATTGATGTTGTAAAATAGTTAATAATTAATTCAATATTTATGTTTTACAATTAATTAATTAACCAGCAAAGATTGCAAAGAATAGGTGACTTATGCCCCTGATGGCAAAGGACAAAGGAATGAGACAACTAATATTGTAAAGTGTAATAAAATATTGTAGAACCTATATACAAGAAAAAAATCTCAAAGATATACATATATTACTTACTAAATTCATATGAGTTCTAAAAACTTATTGTAACGAATTTAAAAAAAAAAAACCATTTCCATATAAATAAATTTAAATATTCAATAATTCAATTATTATTGTCTAACAGTTTGAAATTAATAAAATATAACAAAAATATTAATTAAAATTATGATATTATTACACAATTTATTAAAAACATATTTACATATAAACAAAATATTTGAAAAATATATTAATTATTATACATATTTAAAATAACCATAAATATAAAAAATAAAGATATTTATTCTTCTAAATGTGCAAATAAACCAAATATTTAAAATATAAAAAAAAAAAAAAAAAAAAAAATTGAAAATGTTATTACTAATATAATCAAATTTATTCAAATATAAAAAATATTCATGTATTATTCCAAAAGAATTCCAAAGAGAATTGTAAGTGTCCCATAAGAATGGTAATTATCCCAAGAGATTTCTAATTATCACAAAAGAATTGTAACGGATTGAACAAAAAGTTGAATGCCTTAAGTGTGTGCCACAAAATAATGTAGTTGAAAGAAAAGAAAAGAAAACAATTCAATTATTGTTGGATAAGATAAGCTATATTTTTATTTTTTTTTATAAGTATTTTTAATTTTAATTTAAATTTATTACAAAAAAAATATTGGAATTGTTTATATAATCTATTTTAAACTAGATTTCTTATAAGTTAAAAAACTTAAAATTATTGGTACATGAAAGAGGAAATAAATGAAATTAAATTTAGAAAAGGCTGGAATTCTTAAAGAAAATATTTAAGAATATTAAATGAAATTGATGATATGTTAAGATATGTAATATGATATGTGAAAACATGTATGAGATGTGTTAAAATAATGAAGATAAGATCAGGATATTTTCATAAATTTGAGTTTATTTGTCTTTCTTTTCCTGGATTGGAAGAATTAGTATACTTTAAAATAATATTTGAGAGTGACTATTTTGAAGATAGGATTATGTTTTCAATGAATCTACATTTTAAATGAGAAAGGATCAGATTAAGATGTGGATGAATATTTCTTTAATTTTTTGAAAATAAACGATATTCAATTTAATTAAATTTTTAATATTAATATTATATATGTGTGTATTTAATAACAAATATATCTGCATAATGGATAATAATTTATATATGTAATTTCTAAACTTTGTAGTTTTTTCTTTTTAATTGATGGTATAATAAATATACATATTTATATGTGTTTTAAAAGCAATGAAAGAAGTGTTTCATTATGATTCTATAGAACATGGCGGCCACTTCATAATTTGTATAGAGCAATCATACAAAAAATGTTTCATTGATTGTATAAGAACGAGTGATATTCTGCTGGAAAATGAATGTCATCTCTCTGTTGCCTCAATAAAAGGTAAAAGATTGTTTTCTAGCATTTCAATGTTGTCTCTGTCTTTCATTGGTGATAATGTGAATTGCCATTCGATGAAAAAGCTCCCCACACCATTATAGAGACTCCACTGAAATAACATTTGGAAAAGTAATAAGGTTCTTTATGCAAATCTCTCCAATAGAATTTGAAACCATCAGGACTAACAATCTTCCACATCTTCTCAATCGAAAAAATAACCTTTTAATCACTCAACAAACAAAAGTAAATTTTAAGATCCTTAGTGATGTATTACCGATCTCCAATTAGTGTATTGATGTTCTTCTGCAAATTGGTGGTAAAAGACGTTGCTGCGTTTTCTGATCCGCCAAATTGTGCTTTTTGACACTTTATTGTGCATTTTGGAAGCCAAGTGTAAACTGCACCAGTTTAGTACCAGTACAATTATAATTATAATTTTTACGATGTAGCAAAAAATATTGAATTGCATAACGACTTATATTCAATTTCTTTGCAATAAAAGTTATTGACCTACCAGCTCTTCTGTAAGCCAATACTTCTTTACACTCTTCCTCTGATAATATTATTCCACGTGTCATTTTATATTACAATTTCAATAGGATCAAATTTTAGACTGTCTATCCAGGGACTAGGATGCTGTGGGTCTGTGCCAATGGGCCTCTAATGTGATCTAAGTGCGATTGACTAAAATTAAAATTTCATATGAGGCTTACATTTTTAATCTATATCTAGTATATCAACGGTGGCCAGCAAATCCAAAATATTTGTTATTTGAAACTGTGAATAATAAGTATATGTATTTAAATATCAGATTATTATCATATTTCATATTAATACCAACATTTTATCATGAATTCCTTGTATAGCTGCCAGTAGCCGTATATCAATTTTTTGAATTTTATCAATTTATTACTTTCTGAAAGATCTCCATATAATGCAAACGCCGTAGTGAATGTAACACAATCGGCAGAAACAGTTTCTATCCAACTCCTTCGATTGTGATTTGCTTGTAAAACTGTTGACAAATTGATTTGGTACAACTTGTTACTACCAAGTTTGTTATTTTAATATTTATGTTCACTTTACAAGTTTAATTAATATTGTAAATTTTTTTATGTGTTTTTTAAAATTTTAACTTTATTTATATATTTAGCTCAATGAATAATATTTTATGACAAACAGGAAGAGAAAAAACAAGACCAAACACATAAATCATTAATCAATATTGAATCGCTGACCTGATTGAGTCTTCGAGACCAGAGCTGCCAAGTTCAGATAAGAAGTCACGAATCGCTTTGACAATAGTCTCATTTAAGCGCGAAAATGGATTTGATTTAAACTAATTTTGAATAGAAAATTGTCTGCATTCTCCTTGAACTTGTAACCGATTAACTCCTGATTATGAAACTCTTTACAATATTTGTGGCTTTCCCTTAGGGTGGAGTTTTCACCCAATCATTGAATTTGCGGTCAGGTCAAGAAGGTACTATTCTGTGTAGTTTGAGTTCATGAAACTCAAGAGAAATAGCACAAACATGGAAAGTAAGCAAACATGCTAAAGATATGCAGTTAGAACTCAACTGAATGGCATGTAGAATATGCATACAAAATGAGTTTGCATGTGTCTCAAGATAAATGTACTTATCTCAAGGGAATTTGTAACGGATTGAACAATGCCTAAAGTGGGTGTCACAAAATATTGTAGTTAAAAGACTACAAATCAATTGTTTTTGAATAAAAAGGCTTTATTTTCTTTTTATTATAATTCAAATTTATAACAAAAATATTAGAATTTTTTTAATAATCCATTTTAAACTGAGTTTATAAGTTAAAATTATTGATATATAAAAAGTGGAAAAGGCAGCACTTTTTAAAGAAAATATTTAAGAATATTGAGTGAAATTTGTAAAAATAAACTATAATTAATTAGAACCAAAAAGGAACAACTCAATTTTATTAAATTATTAATATTCTATTCAATACATGTGCGTATTTAATATACAAATGATTACAAATACGTATTTCTGCACAATGGGTAATAATATATTTACATTTGTAATTTCCAAACTTTGTAATGATGATTGATGGTATACTTATATTTATATGTGTTTAAAAGCATTGAAAGAAGTTTTTCATTTTGATCCTATAAATTTGGCAGGAAATTTAAATTTATTGCAATCGATGTAAGCTCCTTTGCCCATAATATAGCTCGATAATCTTTTATTCATGGAATTATAAAATTTTGCCAAAAGATTGACATTAAGCTTAGCCCATTCAATAATAATAATTGAAGTGTTTAATTCCTCAGTGCTAATTGTATTGGCGACACATATTCTCATGGTATTTAAGTCCGGAGAACATGGCGGCCAGTTCCTAATTTGTATAGAGCAATTAGCCAAAAAGTGTTTTGTTTCATTACTTTAGAATAGTAATGAGGATCCTTATGCAAATCTCTCCAATAGAAATTGGAATTATTGGAACATCAGTCTCCAATATTTTCTCATCCGAAAAAATTATCTGAAAGAACATAAAATGAATATTTAATGTTTGGATTGCGCTTAAGAATATGTCTACCTTATACCAATCCGTTGACATATTGTTCATTGCGAATTTCATGCGAACATTTTTATGCCGTTCTAATAATCTTGTAGCAGGTTTCAGCGTTCGTCGCGCAATGAATTCTGAATGTTTTAGAGCTCGAGTTATGGTCACTATTCATTGTGTTGCTTGCAACCTTCACTAACCGGCGCGTATCTCGGTTGGTTAGTTTATATTTTGGGCCCCCTCGTTTATTTTTACCATATTCATTTTTGTTTTTTAAAAAATTTCGGACTACCGCATCAGAAAAACCAATTTATCTGGCAATTTCACGAAGAGAGAGACTGCTGTCTTAAAGAGAAATAATTTGGTTTTTCTCAAGTTCAGAGAGGTAGGACCCACGGGGCATATATTACATTACATTTATTGTTGAGTAATCAAAAAATTGACAAGAGCTGACAATGGACTATGTAATAACCATGTGCGTTTATAGTTATGCACCATCTATATGAAACCGTAACAGAGGAGTTATTATACTTAAAATGATGGATAATTTTATACCACAATTTCAATATGTTCAAATTTAAATGAAAATTAAAATAGGAAATGAGAGTGCTTCTAATGACCTAAGTGCGATTGACTTAGTACTAGCTAGTAGCTACATACTCTAGCTTTCCTTAGCTTAATGTCTTATCAAAATGTAACCGTGACAGAGGATTTATTACACATGCTTCATATGTTGTATTACTTTGTTTTAAAAATAAAACCATATTCATAAAGTAATTTGAAACTATAAAACGCTCCCCATTTAAGTATATGTGGCTTAAATGAATGTTTTCTCTAGTATATCACCGCTGGCCTCAAAATACAAAATATTTGATGACGTATCGCATACGCCCAAGAAGATACTATGAAGAATATATTTAAAAATAAGATTATCATTATATTTCAAATGAATAGCAACCTTTTATCAGCATATTTTGCTTGTATAGCTTCCAGTAGTTGTAAATCCATTTCTTGAGTATTTAATTGGGACCAAAATAGTAATTCCCTTGAATCACGTTTGCAGGTGAAAAACATTAGTAGAAAGTCTCTATCAAACACTTTTTCCAAATCTGTTATGCGATCATCTGTAAAATGTAGTTAATGAAATTAATTGACAAATTTAAATTTGAGTTTTATCAATTTATTACCAAGTAAAAGATCTTGATATAAAATACACGCCGTAGTGACATTAACGCAATCGGCACAAGCAATATCTAATGTGAAACTCATCGATCTGTGTACTGTGCTTCTGAAACTGTTGACAAAATTGACAAATTGGTACAAATTTTAAATTATAAATCGGCTTATTTAATTTTCACTTGATTTATTTATTTTAGTAAAGTTTATAATATTTTATTACAAACAAGAAGAGAAAAATCAGAGCAATTACACCGCTGAACCGCTCAGCTGATTGTGTCTTTGATAACAGTGCTGCCAGGTTCAGAAAAGTTGTAGCGAATCGCGTTGCCAATAGTCTCATTTAAGCAGAAAAACGGCCACCCATAAGGTTGCAGCATTACATTTTTCATTTCGGAATCACAATAACTTAAATTATTTAAACGTATCATACTTTTAGGCTTTTTGATATTTTTCATTCAACTTTGCATAGAAAAACTATTGTCATTTTTATTACTTAGTTTTGAACAAAAACTTTTAATGATAAATAAAAGAAACCATTAATTTAAATTTAAAAATTTAAAATTTGTAATATTCTGCATTTTCCATAAACTTGAGATCGATTATATTCTGATTATTCTGAACTCTTCTTAAGTTTACAGAATTTCCTATTAAAGTGAGCTTTCATTTTAATTAAGTTATAATCATATCTAAATATTTCGAACATCTTTATTTCCTGTTTATGAATTTAGGTATTTATTTTTATTTTATTAATTATAGAGATCCGTCCCTGCTTTGCATGAGTGTATTAAAAAAACTGATGTACATTTAATTACCGGTTTCATCCTCCTGAAGGCAACGATGTCTGTTGCATTTGTTCTCTGACCTACAAAATAAAGACGACTTGATTGATATGTACATTAGAATGTATTGTACATATCCTCCTTCCGCAGAAAATTCTCTTCATGACAGTGAAAACCGCATCAAAATTTGTTCAATGATGTAGAAGTTGTGCGTATCGGAAGTGACAGCAATTTCGACTTTCATTTATACCATGAGAAAAATATTAAATGATATAAATTGAATGAATTAGCATACACCTATTAGAATTACCCATTAGTTCTTTGCGGTAAGTTGTTGAGGTGGATTCTCTTTAGTCTGCTTTATGACGCTATTATAAATTTAATTACGCGTAGTTTCTGATATTATAAGTGTCTCAACCATCACTATTTACCTGTAAATGGTTAGATGCAGTAACCATGTCCATGTCCATGGGGACACCAAGTGAATCACTTATCCAATATCCACTGAGATATCTGACTTGTTCCACTTTTTGAATGACCTCTGGAGTTATGTGTGATAATAATAAATTTTAAATTGAGTGATAAGTAAATGCATTTCGAACCTCTGCAATTATGTACACCCAGAAAGATATTTTAAAAGTTGTTAACCTGTCTATGAACATGAAACGTATTAATGGATAAAACCAAAGCCAGAAACCAGAAAATAAAGAAGTAAGAAAATCCTTGAAGGAAGAACACCCAATCCACCACTAGGTTGACTGGTAAATATTTTTTCGTGTTGTGCTTATGTATTAAAGTAAAAAAAATACAAAAAATACATCTTTCGAATGTCAGGGTTTGCCAGGTTCATGTGACTACAATGGGTTTATTGCATGCAAAATTCTTTTTAGTTAAAGACAAAGCAAATCTGAATGTTGTTAATATTTTATTTTTATTTTGTATTTTTTTAATTTCAAAGAAAGTATGCGCAAAGTCTGCAAAGTTTAGTTTTACTTTGAGGCGCCAGCTTGCCTTAAGCAAAGTATTGAAGTATTAGTATATGAAAAAAAGGACATTTGTGGCTTTACTTTAGTATGGTGTTTTTTACTGAAGCATTGAACTTGGGGCCTGGCCAAGATACAATTCTGTGTAGTTTGTGTTCATGAAAAGCTAGAGGAATAACACAAACATGGAAAGTAAGCAAATTATGCTAAAGATATGCAGTTAGAACTCAACTCAATGGCAAAGAATATGCATACGAAATGAGTTTGTATCTCCGTATCTCCGTATCTGTGTATATATGTATCTACTATAACAAAGCGTGCGTGTGTGTGTGTGTGTGTGAGTGAGTAAGTTTGGTTGTCATTGTTAAAATAATTTACATGCATGCATGTGCGAGCGTGTATCGCATATTAATAACCATGGTAAGCAACATTTTCCGGACATTGAGTCGGGAGTTGGTCCTTCTAAGTATCCATAAAATTGTTGTCAAACGAAATCCACAAGAATGACAGCATATGAAAGATATTATGCAGATCAAGAGAAAAGCCGATAAAACATGCTAAAGATGTTGACTGACATAGAATTTAAAGTGATTTCCTTTTGATATCATTGTAATCTTTGAAATTAAGTGTAACAACTATAAAATATTATTTAGTACCGATAAATTGTTACAATTAATTGAAATTGTTACGATTTTCTAACACAGACACATACACACTAAAATTGACTAATTATCATACAAGTCAAGACTTCTTAAGCCATAAAATCAACACTTTACATTAACCTAATGAAGAATATAGAAATATAAGCCCCAAAAATGTGCAAACAAATTATTTTATGAAAATTTAAAAGAAAACAAATTAATTTAGAAGCTTTTCCTTGACTGCATTTCGGACCAAACAAGTTTATTGTCTAATAGTAGCATGTCAAAGACTATACCCAACAAAACCTAAACGGACTAGAAACTTGCTGCAACGAATGAGGCGTAAATGCCACAAGACTATACTATCATATATACTTAGTAAAAATGTGGGTGGTGACACATTGTAAATTGAAAACAAGGACATCTTGCACATGCATATAGACACCGGGGACTTTACAAAATCTCTGTACACATAAACCAGGCAATTTCGCAATCAATGGTTGCTGGCAAATTTCAAAATGTTCACATTGTAACTGAGTAGGAAACCGGACCAAGAAACAAATGCCAAGGAACTTACTAAACCAAACACCAAACCAAACCATACTCAACCAAACCAAATTTGGTTACACAAATAACCACATGTTGTGGTCGAAAACTATTATTGAACTTGTCAATAACAAGAACATATAGTACTACATTGTATGTCTGACTGTCCTTCTGTCTCTTTGTCTGCCTGTCTGTGAGTGTGTAATTGTGTGTGTGTTTAGGAAAAACAATTGGCAAAAAGAACAATATTAGCAACAAGAACAATAGGAAGGAATATTGCAATAGCTAACTTGAGGTCAAAGCTTCAAGCAAGTTATGTATTGGAATTGTGGTTGCGTTTGTAAGTACCTATACTTTGATATAAATACTCACACCTACATCCATATACTATATACAGCACATGCAGAAACAAATACATTTATGCAAACATTAATTTATGTAAACTGAGTTGTTACAATTGATGTGAAAATCAGATTTGCTTGAAAAAGAAATACATAAGTATTTATTGAAATTTGCTAGATACTTTTTGTCATATGAGAATTAAACAAAATCGGTGTTTGGTATTTCAATAACCACAAAAAAATTGACTGATAGATACTTAAATCTATTTACTTTCTGTCTCGTACTCTACATTCTCTACTAAAGAATGTAGTCCTTTCTCTGTAAGCTCATGAAGAATAAATTTTCAAAAATTTGTTGGTAAATGTTAAAAACTGAGATATAAGAAGGTTCTTAAACATGACTGGTTTGACGAACAGGACCGTTGTTATTGATGGTTGTGGCCATCTGCTCGGCCGTTTGGCCTCCGTTATTTCCAATTATTTGCTACAAGGCAGCACAGTTGCAGTTGTATGCTGCGAGGAGTTGAACCATTCTGGTATTTTCTATAGAAACAAGATTGTATACTTGGCCGATTTGGGCAAACGTTGCAATGTCATCAAGAATTTTCTACAAGTCTGTTCGATACATGATCCCATACAAACCAAAGCGTAGCCAGGCTGATCTCTCACGTCTGTGGGTCTTCGGTGGTATCCCATCACGTCAAGCGTCGTCGTGTTGTTGTGTCAATCGTATTGTGTGTCCTCACCCTCCGCTCTGACTGCAATTACTGCCAATTTGGCTGTCTCTCGCACGAAGCCGGCTGGCACTTACAGAATGTTGTCAAGACAATCAAGCTCCAAATCACTCTGTAGCACAACAGACACAAGAAACTTACAGTGCAAGTACGCGAGAATATCGCCAAGATGGCTGAGCCATTCAATAAGATCATTAAGTCTTATGGCTTCGAAGTTTAGATGATGGTTTCCCATAAACAAATTATAATAATCAACAACAAAACAAAAATGGAAAATATATTTCTTTTTTAATAAAACGTGGCAAATTATACAACCTTCGTGATGCTGGTTAACATAAGCAGAAAATTATCATTCCAATTGAACTGATTTGTATGTTTAGTCACCACACTGCGGACAGCACTGGAGGATGAGAAACCAACTATGACATTGACTAAGCTAAGCCAACTGCCTTCTGATGAAATTCTTCACAACTCAACTGCCAATACAGTGCCTAATAATAGCGCAGTGTTTGAACGGAAATTAAATAAATCTGACATATATAACTGAACATTTGTGCACCATTAAATTGGACCTATTTTCAAAGTGAATATATAAGTATTTATATGTTAATGATTAATGTATTTCTTTACAATGTGCTTGTTATTGAATGCATTTTATGTGGTCTTTATGGAAAGCTTATCTACTTTGGAAAAATAAAGGGGCTCCAACATCCCAACAGTGTCCTTTGAAGATTTATCTATACATATAATAAAATCGTAGACTTTGTCTGTTTGTTTTTGTTTTTTGCAAGCAACAATTAAAAGCCACTCATTTAATTCAAAATCAAATTACTGAAACACAAGAAGCTTTATTTGGTGCACAACATAGGTTTTATTTCATCAAAATTGTCCCACAGAATATTATTTAATTTATAATTTATAAAATATAAAATGCATTATTCAAACAAATTTGCTAATAAACCATGCTAAAATTTCATGCGCTACTTCACAACATTTAATCGCTTCTAAAACCACTGCACATATAATCTTCTATAATTCTTTAAATCTTGTATTGTAATTACATTCGGGCGAGACATAGGGGCGTACGCAGAAAATTTTTCGGAGGGGGGTCGGTCGGTTAAGTGATCAAGTCTCTACCGAGTGCGGTTCATGAGATACAGAATCGAAAAGACGTGACGATTTATATTTTTTGACTCAAAATTTTACTTTAAATTTTTGCCCAACGCCGCTAAAGAAGTTTCACTTCCAAAATGTTGCAATTTTTATTTTTATTGCGTACGCGCCTGGCGAGACTACGTTACTAACAAATGCAAAACAAAGTTTGTCGGGCTAACTAGTTGAAGAAATAAATCTGTACTGCGAAAGGTAGATGCTGCTCAATATCTCTGAGAATTGGTTACAAGTTGCGCACCAAATTGAGTGGATAGTTGATGAGTGAAAATCCGTGTGCTTTGTTTGAAGACTAACTTTATTTACATATACAAAGATTTATAAAAAAATTACTTAATCTATCTGA
The DNA here is from genome assembly GCA_035041805.1 of Amiota mariae. Lineage (NCBI taxonomy): Eukaryota > Metazoa > Arthropoda > Insecta > Diptera > Drosophilidae > Amiota > Amiota mariae. The sequence continues at coordinate 5,944,290 of JAWNKV010000550.1, forward strand.
AGAGCGCTACCTAAGAGAAAGTGTGAACATTCTCCCCGCCGTTAAGGAATGACCAAATGACCACAGTCTGGATAAGGCACTTGGATCAGTGGTTGACCGATCAAGAAATGACCTGGTGTGAGCACATCCGAAATTATTAAACATCATTGTCGTCTATAACTGTTAAATACACAATATAATTACTTAATCTTACTGATGAGAAAGTGTGAACATGGGGCCTATGCATTCTTGCATGTGGCTCTTCTCAAAGAAAATATTGTCACCTTTGATAACTGGGTAGCTCGTCAATTGATCATATCTTTTGCTACTTATCGATTAGTTGAAAGTGTTTTTACTCATAGCGATCATCCTGCAATACAGAACAGTTTCGTATCCCATGAATGGAAAAATTACTTTTAAATAGTCTATTGGGAGACTTTAATAGCTGGATAAAAGTAAACTGGATTTGTTTATAGGTATTAGCGATTGATAATACGATCCAGCAATTCAAGCAGACTCGTATCAGACATGACCTTATGCAGGATATTCAATGCTTCCATGCCTAGCAACACAAGACTAAATGGTAGGAAACTGATGGTCTGATAAGATTACCCAATCTTATATAAGCAGTTTAGGTTCAAATTTATACGCTATACTTGTATGTATTAACTTTTGCTGAACTCATTGACATTAAGTTAGAATTAATAAATATTCAGCAATGATAAAAGAAAAATTTGACTGAGATTAAAAAAGTTTCATAAATTCCTTATACGATATACCAATTTACGGTCAAGATTCAATAGTTAATAGTAAAGTGAGTGGGTGCGTATAAATTGGTTTTGTTTCTTATTGAAGCAATTATGAATACTTAAGATCTTTAATGTAACTTTTTGTCTTCATACTTAGCATATAAATAAAGATCCACATACAATAAAAGAAACAAAATTAATTCAAAATTTCTTAGGACTCATGGAGAGATGACAATAAGTACTTCAAACACACACATACTCAGTACTACTACCACTACTACTACTACTAAATATATGCTCTCATGAATACTTCTATAAGGAATTAATGATTTCATTTGCTTTGTGTCTACAAACTAGAAATTGGCCATACAAAAATCGTAAATAACATTTTATGGCCAAATGGAATCCAACACATTCAATTCGACTGACTGACTCTTTGTCTATATGTCCATATCTGTCTATCTGTGTGTATGTCTGTATGTCTGTCTGTCTATCCTTTTGCTTGTTACTGTTGTATCAAGTAATTTAGTTGTAATCTTCATACATGACATTTGCTTATGACGTTTTTATGTTCTCAGTATTATAAGTAGTAAGGCTAAAACTAAAGGATATGAATGAAGTTTATTTTTGCGTCGTAATTCGTTTTTGTTTCGATTTTTCTCTCCCTTTCTATCTTCTTTGCATGGTTTTTCTTTCATTTCATTTTTGCTGTGTCTGTGGCTTTGGCTTTGGCTTTGGCTTTGGCCTTGGTAATTTGCGTTTTCTGTTTATGGATTTTTCTTTTTTTCGTTTTACTCTTTTGCGTTTCTCGATTATAATCTTAGTCGCATGTGAAGGAGTATCTACATAAGTATATTACATATATAGAAGTATGTTTATATATGAGTGCGTTTTATTACGTCACTTTTACTGCTTGAATAATTTTTGCGTGTTTAATTGTGCTTGAAAGCTTTGAAGGCACATGATTTACCTTTAGAAACAAATAGAAGAAATAAGTCTGAGCAAAAACTAAAAGACAAATCATTAATATTGGTATTGGAGAGAATATTATATACCTTTAATATTGATAGAAATTTTAATAAAATTTTACAAAATATGTACATATTAATTTGTTTGTTTCCATTTTTTTTTTATAAATTTTTAGAAGGGGTAAATGGCGTGTAATCTGTGTTTTACAAAACAGTTCTTTCTTTGAAAGTTGATCCACTTTTGACATGCCAACTTTATAGGAAATAGTACAGTTTAACTTTTCTCTTACATGTTTTTTTGTTAAATTTTAATAAAATTAGGTTTAAGACGAAAATGTATTATATCATTGCTTTTTATACTCTTCAAGCTGTGAATAAATAGTTTTATAAGTTTGTCATGAAGTTAGTAATATACAGAAAAAAACATCGGAGACCCCATAGAGTATATACTATATTCTTGATCAACGTAACCAGACGAGTTGATTTAGCCATGTCCATCTGTCTGTCTGTATGCATGCAAACTAGTCCCTCAGTTTTTGAACTGGAGAACTAAAATTTTGCATGGAGTTTTCTTTTCACCATACGCAGTACATTTTTCGGAACCTTTCTTGTTTTTTGTACTATCAACTTGAAACTTGTACATTATAAGTGTTTGACCATGGAGGGCCGTGAAGAGTATTACAACTTCGGCATAGCCAAAGTTATTATTTTTTTCTTTTGTTTCAAGTTTAATTTGGACTCCCAGGAATCAAAAATGGGGATCATACGTAGTTTTTTGTTCCGCACTGTATATATATATGTACGAATATAGTACATACAAATATGTGTAAAAATAAAACACTTAGTTAAACGTGTAGTTAAGCTAAAAATTACATTCATTTTATGTTAACAAAGCTAATGATAACAAAACTTACACTATATGAGTATTTTATGTAGCATGAAAAATGCATATAAAAATGTTTTTTCTAAATTTAAAAATAAAAAAATAAAATAAAATAATAAATATACTAAATTCTAAATGGTTTTTATTCTATTTTGTGGAAAATTAATGACAATTGAAATGAATTTAAGAACTTTTCTATAATATTTTTGTCTATTTTATATTTTTTGGTGTTTGTATTTTTTACTATTTACACATTTATTTATTTTCACTTGATTGCATTTATACGCTCGTTTACTCGTTCTTTCGTTTCTTCGATCGTTTGGTAGTTTGTGTGTCTTTTTTGATGTTTTGTTGGCCGCTTTGTGTTTCAGTTCAATTTTCTGCTTATTCCAGAATAGTAGTTTGTCTACCATTTGCCATTTAAGGATTTAGCTAGCAAGCAAACAAAGCTAATAACTCGCTGTCACCTGCAGACATGCATGTGTGCATACATATATGTCTTTAGTAAGTGTATCTGTGTGTGTATGTGTATGTGTTGGTGATTGGTTCTGAAACTTGTTTGGTATGCGCAGCGGTGAACCAGAACTTTGTATCTGTTGCTGTTGCTGTTGGTGTTGGTATTGCCTTTGTTTCAAGTTGCACATGGTTGTTGGTTTATGGTTCAATGTTCATGGTTTGTTGTTGGTAGAATCTCCTATTGCTTTGCTCCCAAGGTGTCAATAGTCATCTCTTGAAGCTGCTTCTGCCATCGTCATTGTATGCCAAGAACGCATGAAATGCAAACAGCTGACGCCAATTGGATTTGTCTAGAGAATTCTAATTGAACTTTTGTAATTGCACTACGGGGATCAATTGAGATTTATTGCAGCGACGTGTTTTTTGTAAACTGCCAACAATTCTATCAATTTAATTTCTTTTTTTTGGTTTTTCTTTCCAAATTCTCAAATTAAAGTTTCCATAAAGTTAAGGAATTTAATTTTTTACCAAAAGTATTTCCGTTTCTAAATTCTGAAGTGAAATCGAGTTTTGTTCGATTTCGCGGCACAAACTTACACAAACTCAAACTTCATTTGCAATTCAATGCAAATTTGGCCTAATTGCGTTAAGGAAACCAAAACCAGAACCATAACCAAAACCACATATTGACTTTCTAACTTTGTTAGTAGTTTACAATTCATTAAATCACATACCAACACACAAAGATTGAGATATAATTAGGCAACTTTGTATGCCAAACTCAAGTCCCAAACCAGTGGCAACATTCGTTTAAATATTTATATATATGTACATATATCTCAGTCAATACTTCCTTCTTGCTGAAGGAAAGATATATAATAATTTGCATTGCTTACTTATCATAATTGCCAAAGCAAAGCAAAGCAAAGCAAGGCAAAGTTATTCTTATCCATTAAAATCAAATTTTCAAATTGCTTCCTTTGATTGCCTTTTTTTTATAATATAATTTTTTGTATTCAAATTTTATTGTTTTGTTGTTTTTATTTCAAGTTTAGTTTGCATTTGCTAATGACTCATGCACTTAAAGATCAGTCTTCACCATTTTGCCGGAAATGTTTTCTTTCATTTGTTGAATTTGAATATTTTTGTCATTTAAATATTTTCAACAGAACACATTAAAACAATTTCCTTGGTATTTTTCCCTAATGTATTCTATTTATATTTTTATATGTATCTATATTAGAATAATCATTGCGATGGGGCACATGAAAACTTTCTTAGACTTGTAATCTTAGTTATTAACATTTCCGCACTAAAAAAATATGAAAATATTTATATACATTTTATTTAAAAGCAGTTTAAAGATCTTTTAGGAATATCCCAGTGAATGGTAGAGATCTTGATGTTCCACAGATTACAATTTATCATATGCAGAGGCTTTGATTGGATCTTTGATGCAATTTAAAAAATTCTACATACATTGTATGTCGGTATGTTAACATTGAATAACTTTAACATTTGTGAACAGATTGACTTCAGTGAACATGCGTTTGAAACGTCAATTCAATATAATTCTAACTATGAATAGCTTCACACGGAAACAACTCGCCGACTTAGTGACAAAATTGTCTGCTTTTGCTTTAAATATGTGTCACATATACTTATGTTTATGTCCGTTTTAAAGCATTTAAAAATTGCTTCCTCTTCCGCATTGTTCAAACTGAGGATATGTCCTACAGAATGATATATCGGAAGAAGTGCAAAAAAGGGCACCTTGAGACAAAGTGAGTGCAACGAAAGCATGAATTGATGACTCTACATATTTAAAAAGCGGCAAGTGCTATCAAAATTATGTAGTGCGAAATTCCCCATAGTGCAATAAACTGGTTAAAGTGATCAGAGAGAGCGTTGCCCAGAACCCAAAAGTGGCGTATCGTCACCGTGCTCAGCATTTCAGCGTCATTGGAACCACTTTGCGGCATATTTTGAAGGATGACTTACAATTGTTTCCGTATAAATTGCAATTAACACAAATAATATTCCACCTCGCTTCGAATACGGCCAAACGTCTGATGTCACAAAGAGGCGACATTGACTGGCCACCTAGATCTCTATATTTGATCACAACACACTTCTTTTTGTAGGATTATTTGAAAAGCAAAGTGTAAGCCAGTGAGCCAGTGAGCCTCAGACCATTGACGAACCAATAAAGGCGAATACTTAATTGATGTTGTATTCAAAAACTAATCTAAATAAATTGAACAGGACCAAATTGAATACAAATACCTCATATACTTATAAAATTCGGTTGTGTTTTTTCAAAGTTATTTTATGTTAACTTACCGATATAAAAGTCGATAGCATTCACAGTAGCTTAGAAAATCCACCATATTCAGTAGCATTCCCATCGGTTTAGGATGAACTGAGAGTGAGAACTATCTATCTATCTATCTATCTATCTACATATTTATTTATTTATGTATTTATCTATATATCTACCCATTTACCTATGAGAAAATAATATTTCATTTTATTATGAGCATACATTTTTTATAGTTTTAATTCATTTTAAAATTTGCTTCATCATTGTAAAATTAATTAACCTTTTTAATTGTTGATATACATCGTTTGCCATTGAGTTCAGTATTTTTTTCTTTTGTCACCTTTTTTGCAATCACTGTTTTTATAATCCTGCAGATGGTTTTTCATGTTATTGACAATTTGAATTAAGCAATGTCATTGATTTAATTAAATTGAGAATATATAAAGATTTTTTTTTTTTTCAAGGGCACTGTGACCATGATAAATATACGTATAAATAGAAATATGAAGGTACTGGGATTCTCTCAGTTTTTCTTGTTGTTTATTCTTGTTGTTTATATCAATTTACGCTTCCAATTGATTTAATGGAAAAGAAATGGAATTTAAATGATTTCGATTAGTTTTGTGTTTCTTAAGAAAAGTGCTTATCTTCTTCTTCATGAAGTTTTGTAAAATTAGTATATAAATAAATAAATTTAATGTGAAAAATATTTCAAGACTTTGAACATTCTACAATTTCTTATCATTCAAACTTTAATGAAGCTTAAAATATATGTATAATACATATGTACACCTCAGTGTAGTATCTCAACTTGGTCTTTCACTTTCAATGATTTTCAGTTTATAAAATGCACACACACAAGAGTACTAGAACTCATAGATAGATAAAATGAACTTCTTTACCAATACCGTACACATATATATATATATATATACATATAAGTATGTATAATATACGAGCACATAGATACATTGTATATATGCGCGAAAAGTAGAAAATACGCTTAGACATGAGCGTTCACTTTAGCTCAGTTCAACTTCAGTTGAAAAGAGTTTCAGTAGCTTAAATGTTTTCACGTCTCCTTCATGTCGTCTTTTATTAAATACCTACATGTGTCTTCTTGTACACAAACATACACATTCATACGAATATATACTTATATGTATCTGTGTATCTAAGTGTGATTGTGTTTTTATAGAATTGTGTGAGAAGCAACCAACATCTTAACATAAGCATTTTGTGGTCTTGTTTAGCTTAGTCTTCATCGTCATCGTTTTCGTCTTCGACGTCAATGCCATTTTCCTTGTTGTCAGTCGAACAAAAAACAGAACAGACTTGAGTTGATGCCAACTCAAATTCTCTTAGGATGAGGTATAAAGACATATGCATGTATGTATCTATGTTTAGAGTGGCAACGTGATGTTCCTGTCTTTAAGCGAGCAACAGAAGCAGCAGCAGCAGCAGCGGTGCTTTTTCACACGAATATCAGAGAATTTTGTACTTCACTTCAACCAAATAAGACATCTAAGACAGACAAAGCCAAGATAGACAAGACAAGCGTACTGGTGGCAGACATTAATTCATACAAACATACATACATACGCACACACTCACATATATATGCTCACGGTGTGCATAGATACATTCATACATATCTAAATAGATTTGCTTTTGTACTGAAATAAGTCTAATCAAGCTTAAAGGGAATATCGTGAATTGAATGTTACAAGGCGTAATGCTAATAATTTCGTTGTAAAGATAAGTAGCTTTTTGTTTGTAAGTCTACCTATATGTATGTATTTCTATATAGAGTATGTATAGAGTAGTATCTACAATACAAATATAAGAATAGGTTTATACTTATAGACGCAGGTGCTAGATTCTTTTCACTTTTCTAAAATTATTATTATTTTCTTCTTACGTGTGTATGTACGAGTATAATGCAATGCTTTTTCATTAGAATCCAAGAAAATAAGGTAAATAAATTTATTGTGCTTGTGAAATAAAGTGGCGCCTCTAGGTATATTACCTTATTTTTTGATAAATGAAATGAAATTTCTTATGCGCAAATACAAATACAATACATATGTATGGTTTTAAGAAGATACTATATAGAGTCAAGAGTATGATGACAGTGTCAAGTAACATTTACCCAAAGCTCAAAACATATGCAAATAATTGTGGGAAATGTTAAAACAGTTTAAATTTGCCAAATGAAAATTAGAGTGCTTTCTCTTTTTCTTTTCTTTCTCTTTAGTTCCCCAGCGTAGCGTTTTGAGACAGACTCTCTATATCCTGTTCACGCATGACATGCCCAATGGCTCAAAATTATCGCTAGAGGATCCTCATGATTTTATCGTTGCCACCTTTGCAGATGATACAATCATCCACTCCAGAAACAGGTGCATTTATGAAGCCACAGATATTCTGCAACAATACTTGCATAAATATGAGTCGTACGCCTTACGGCCGGATGTTTGTCCGGGAGTCTTTATTGGCAACCAGCTGTAGGAGCACCATTCGGAATATAAATACCTGGGAGTGTGTTTGGATAGGCAGCTAACATTCAAAACGCATATTTCAACTGTCACGAAATCGCTCGGACAGAGAATTGGGAAATTGCTTTGGCTCTTAAACAGTAGGAATAAATAATCATTGAAAAATAAGGTATACATGTACAAAGCAATAATTGCTTTTGGTGGGTAATACGGATGGCAGGTGTACGGCATAGCAGTGAAATCAAATATTTCAAAGTACTGCGGGCCAGTGAGAATGATCTAAAAAATCCGAAAGCGACGCAGAATGGAAAGAGTTAGAGTGGCGAGACGGTTGAGAAGATCCTATTAATTAACTTACTAATTGTGTTAAAGTTGTGTTGTAATGATTATAAGTTTAATTTAATTTAAATTGTTCTTTAGAATAACAGAAAAACTAAAATATTTATTAAAAAAAAAAAAAAAAAAGGAATAATGATGATGACGATGATTATAGATATACGTATCATGATAATTAAAGTTGTTGTTGATGACTATGGCGGCAATTTAACTACTAATTTATATAGTTAAATATTCCTTTCAAATTATATAGATTATTTCTACTACAAGACACAAAAAGAAATAAAAGGATAATATATTATTGTTGTTTCGTTGTGTACAATTTTTCTTTTGTTCTTGGGTAATTTTGATACAAATTTTCCTTCCATAATGGCGGGCAAGAAAATGACACAAACAATTAAAGATATTTTATCTACTTTTTTGGGTAAAAACCTATTTTATGACCACTCCTCCATCACACACATATGTATGTACAATATGTGTGTAAGTGAGTTTCGTGTATTTTGTATCTTCCTTGTCTTAATGGTGTCTCAGTTCAGTACTCGTCGTTATAAACTTTTTACTCAACACATTTCGCTGCTATTTTGTATTATGTACTGTTATATATCAATTCAAGCGTGTTTTCTGCACTGTTGCACAGCTTTACCAGTTTTACCAAACTCGTTTAGAGTAAATGCCATTTAAGCTAATGGAAACAACTAACCGTTGATGCCAAGAAAAAAAAAATATTGTATTGTATATAAAAAATGAGTGAGTACGTGTATGAAAAAGTATTGTGGATTTCAAAAAAAAAAAAAAAAAAAAAAAGAAGAGAATTGGAAAATCAATTAGATTTAACATATTGTACACATAAGAAACTTTTGTCTTATCAAACATTTGATTCGCATATATTATCTTTTTATTTATTTACTAGTTTTTCAACTATTAATTCTAGCAATTTCACTATTTCATCTGTGGAACACATTTTTAATGCTTCCTTTCTATTTTTCTAATTTTGCTTCCCAGAACAGAAGTATGAGCGTAATATAATCATTTCTTGAATGATTTATTAGGGTTTCATACAGTTTTTTAAGACAATGCCTTTGGACTAACCTCCCAACTCCTACAGGAAGTTTTGTAAGTTCTTATATAAAACATTTGAATGATTATATGTTTACAAGATTTGGTTAGTGGCTGAATCATGACAGATACTACAAATGTTTTGTTTATAGAAAGTAGTAGATAAAGTTTAAAAATTTCCCTGGTAACGAATACCCTGATAAAGGAGCGAAAGACGCTTCCTTCTTCCCCCTTGCCTTCGGTCCAAATTATATCTTCTCTGACATTCTTAAACACACTAAATCCGATTACATATACAAACGTAACTCCATCATGGATCTTACGAACCCATACTATAAAATAATTAACTCACACAAAAAAAGTCTTTATGTATTTGGTAACATACATGTGGTGGGTGTCACCATACTCCCTCGTTCATACTTTTTAAAACTCATCAGGCTACGCCTTGGCCACACTTCAATTCCTCTCACTGGCCCATTCTGTAACACTAACCCACACATATCCGTCATCCATATTCTTTCAAGTTACCCATTCTCCAATAATCTAAGAATCCAGTCATTCCACAACTCTTATCCTCTCATCACATTATCTGTCCTTTCTAGGGACAATCACTTCCTATAAAAAGCTACTATTATGCATTTATTATAGTTCCTATTAACTAACTAGCCTTAGTAACAATAGATTTTAATAATCTCTCCTGTACATTCTGGAAAATATCTCAATTAATCGTATTAGACACTAATTAAACTTTAGGCCCCGTTGCTATAGCTTCTACATTAGTTTATATAATATTTTACATATTTTATAAATATATTATATTATAAATAAATAATAAATAAATCAAAATATCTCAGATTATCTCAGTGTTCTCATGTCTTACAACTACTTCTCACAATATATGAAATTTCTAAGATGTTAAATGAGAATTTTAAAAATTTTTTATATACTTATCTTACCAGATAACTTGTCTGTCAAGATGCTTCTAGCTATAGTATTGCTATGGGGTTTCACAAATACCAGGGGTCTTTTTGAAAACGAGTAAGTGGTGTAAACTGTATACTGGGAAGTTGTGAATCCAAGAACAGCTGATTTTCGGGATTTACACAGTGTTTACCAAATTGAGAGTATAATTTTACGAAAACACTATTTGCGTGAATACCCCAAAAATTGTACATAAATACTTAGTGAGTGTATGAAATTTTAATGCATCCTTACACCAACCAATTGCTGAGATTATTTTAATCATGTTAAATTGTTCCTACTAATACCGACTTTACAGGATGATGCAAAGGAGTTATATTGTATCTGCATTGCTGTGTTGCTCTGTTGATAATAACAAGTAGCTGTGGAATTGAAATCTCCAAAGCGAACATTGATTTGCTCTTAATCGTATGGATAATGGAATGCATCTAGGACATAGTTGCAATGTCAAATAAATAAATAGAAATATTTTCATTTGTAATCAAGACTGAAAATATATACGTACTTATGTAGTATATATATGCAATGTATCTATGTATTTTTGGTATAAAGATACTAACAACTCAGACGTTTGTCTTTTGGCGCTTAACTTTCGCTTCCGCTCGACTGAAGTTAAGCACTGCCAAAGACATTTTCGTAATTCATGTTGCACATTAAAGCGAATGTGTTTCCTTGTAGTTTCTTGTGTTTCTCGTACTCTTTGTTTTTAATACTCAAAAGTGAACAGCATCTGTCCAAGTCTGCTGAGTTAAGATAAAACAAAAATCTTAGGCAAAGATTTATATAAAAATGAAAATGGGTAAAGAAGCAAACGATGCAAGGAACGAACAAGATACAATTGAAATAATGCCATTGTCAGCATTGTCCAGCTACAGATTCATATATACTTACTTATAGTATAGATACATACACACACAGAGATACATATGTATATATCTGTAGAGATGTAGAAATTGTTTTTCATGCTTGCAATACTATTGTTTCTATTGTTCTTGTACTTTTACATGTTGTTCATGATGCTGTCAGTGACAATTCAGTAATTTTGCCGCAAGACAGTGAAGTATCTCATTGCTTGAATGACATTTATCATGACCACAACGATTGTCCTTGTGTCATGTAAGGAGCTTCATATTGCGGATATGTTGAATTGTTTACGGTGCGAACAGCTAACGCAATGTAACATTTGCAATTGCAACTGCCATTTTCATTGTTATAGTGGTAGATGAATGTCGGTGGCCGATGGCCTTGTTAGTGGTCATAGACCATTCAAGCGTCCAAACATTGCGGCAATTGACAATTAGCAAATCATGAAGCGTGCATCATGTTTAGCCTTAAATTGTGTGAATTCAAATGACAGATAAAGCACCATTATGGAGCTTACTAAATGAGTAAAGTTTACCAGTTTGATGATGATGATGATGATGATTCTGATTCTGATGTTGATAAAGTGCACAATTTTGGTTTTGTTGCACTTAAGCAAATGCCAACATAAATCATTGCATACTTTTGGGCCCCTTTTGACCTGTCAAACAATTAGAATTTGTAATGTTTACCAATGTTCTTTGTATCGTAATTCATTAAATTTGTTTTTTCTTTAAATTAAATTTTACAGATTTTGTTCTTTCACATCTTGACAATGTTTTCAATTTGTAATTTATTGTTCTCCCTATCACTGTTTGACCAAAAATTAATTTGCATTTTCTCTCTATTTAAAATCTTAATGTCATTCTTAGTTTGTTTTACAATTTTGTAGTACTTAGTGTATAATTGTATATCTTGTATTTGTAAATGCACTTAAGTCATCATCTTTATTGTATTAAAAAGCACTTGACAAATTTGTTCATTTGTTTTTTTTTTTTTTGCCTTGAATTAATATAAGAAAATACATTTAATTTAATTGATAACTTATGTAAGCTTACATTATTTGTATTTCGTATGTAAACACTTTATATTATTTACTATCATACAATATTATTTATATAAATTGTCAAGGATTAAGTTATTAGGTTATTCAATATGTCACTTTGATTACATTTGCTTTTCAGGTGAGTTTCAATTTCATAATGAACTTATTTAAATCAATTATGTATTAAATGTTTGATTCATTGACCTTCAGTCATCTATCAGGCAAAAATTTCCAAATATTCTCTGTGAAAAAGTAGTCAAGATTATGTCAGTTATTTATTTTTTTAATCCCACCAATATTAGTATGTTTTGTTACTTACAAAACAATAAGCAAATTTTGCAGTTTTTTCAGCTATCAAATGAAATTTTGTTAATTTATATATTTATAAATGAATACAATCTTCTTTATATATAAAACAAAGTAGTGTGTGTTACACCATTTATAACTCTGGAATTGCTGGACCGTTTTATAGGATATACGATTTTTTTCCCCGACCCGAATATCAGAATAACTACTAATATGTCGGAATCTAATATATAAAAAAAAAAAAAAAAATACAAATAGTTTATGTTTGAATTCTAGCTTTGTAACTTAGAGCAATTTAATATTTGTGAAAATTGTTTTAGTAGCATGGCCTACCATAAGGCATACACAAAGTGAAACAGTGATCGGCCCTCAAAGAAGACAAAGAGAAGAAGTGAAGAAATAACATTCCCGTATAAAGCTGATTTTACCGGGAAGCAGCAACGCGTGCCGGGACTAGTACTATACTACTATATTAAACCTACATTCTACTTCAACTGGATGATAGATCGATTCTTTAAGAATGAACATAGCTAATTTCACTATATAAAAATTAATTACAGTCTACTATACATCATCAATTATGAGTCGAAGGAACAATTCATTTTGCCAGCCACAGAATGTTTATGAATGAACATGATTCCCTCCCAAACGAAGTCGGATCCAACTATCTGGTAGCTTTAGTCATATTTAAAATAAGACATAATAAATTTATTTTTATTTTGTGAAAGCGGGATGTCCCCAGCGGAATTCTGTAAAAACTGTAATTTTCGTGTTGTACAATTTTTTTATTAATGAAGAAATAATAATACTTATATAATTAGTAAGTTGCATGAGTTGACGTAACAATAGACAGTAGTATTATAATTTTCGGCTGAACAAATCAATTTTTAAAATATCGTGTATTGTTTTTAGGTACAAATGAAGCTCATTACATGATTTATTTCTGTCAATCTTTGTAATTAATAATCACGGAGGCGCTGGAACACCCAACGGTTTTCTGCAGTAACATTCTCAGTATACCAGTCAGTGAAATAGAAATAAGCGAAAATTCGTCAAACACTTTCGTACCTTGCCAGCTGCTAATAAATCATTTCGTGATCAGCAAATTCATCGCATTCTGTACCGCTTGTAGTTACTTTTGTCGAATTCGCTCAATCAAAAACTTTAAGTTCTGTGTTGAAATGACACCATTGCTCCAAGTATTCTTTGCTTGTCTTATAAAACTCAGTCGCCGCAGTTTTTACATTCTGCTGGTCAATATCAGAGGCGGTTTTCTTTCTTCGAAGGCGGGACTTTTCTGCCTCCACTGGGGACATGGGGTATGGTCACGTTTATTATACAGCAACAAATTCAAGTCGAAGGAACAATGCATTTTGCCGGCCGCAAATGAGCATACATCGTAGGCGATAGTAAGTATTTTAATCTATGCATTGGAGATGTAGTTTCATAATTCTTTAGACATAAATTTATACAAAAATCATTTATACTTATATCAATGTAACTATTAAGATAAGACTGTGGCTGCTTTTGCATCATTATTACATAGCCATGTAAATTGAGCCTCACTTAAAATGCCTGTTTTAATGAGTAACGTGGTACCGCATAATATAGTACATAAGTCCAACCACAAGAATAGTTTAAGATAATCATGTATAAAAAGCAAAGACATATTCTCCATAAACCAGTGATAAACAAACATTCAGTGCGTGTGCACTGATTCTTATAAGTACTAACTAGGGGTTAGGGCTAAAAGAATCAGTCGTACGTATCATGGATGAGCCTAACATTAATGCTGTGCAATAAATTCCTTTGAGTATTGGATATTTACTTCTTAATATGTTTAGAAGGGATGGGTATCGATTAAACGATTAATCAAAATAATCGATGTTTTGTTGAAATAATCTGAAGAGACCACTACAGTAGGAGACTGTTAAAAGCAAAAAAGAAAAACTATTTGACTGCCGACGAGGCAAAAAGATTTCGTTGTTGTCATCATGCAAAATGTACCCAACATATTTCCTGACCTTCTTTGAAATTGACGATTATTTCGATTAATCCAACACAAATTAATTGGTGTATCGATTAATTTTTAAAAAATAATAATCGATGTCATTAATCGATATTTTGTTGGTCGATAATGTTTAGCATTATCCAAAGTGTCCCGACAAGTTGGGGAGAAATAGAATGACAGCTCCAATATAATTTTTAGGGTTTCATACCCATAGGGTGCTAACGGAACCCTATTACTAAGCTTACGCCGCTCTTTTTTTTTAGTATACTTTTAGGCTGTTGAATATTTCACTTTTGTGACAAAAACAAAAGCAAATTAATTTTACATAAATTCAGACAGAGGTACAAATTTGCATACATTGTGTTAAATCATGTGCGATGGTACGGAACCCTCCGTGTGCGAGTCCGACTCACACTTGTCTGATTTTTAACAATTTTTTGTAAACAGTTTGTAATTTTTGTACGTTTAATACTGTTTGAAGCAAACGTTCTACCATTGAAGAGATCTGAAAAGATCGTTGGGACAGAACCTCAGCATTATGTTTGTAATGTGAATGTTAAGAAGGTTTGATGGATCTTCACTTTCAAAGATTAAATTATTAAACTCACCATAAAACAAGAAATTCAATAGAAAAATAATAATAACTCGATTATTGTCAATTAAATGGACAACATCATCCATTTTCTTTAACTAAAGTGAAGCCAACAGATTGACCTCTCATTTAAGTTATTTGAACGTTAAAGTGCTCGAAAGTCAGTCAACATTTTTCACGTTTCAATGCTGTTTTACTCTGATTTTCTTTAATTTTGTTTGTATTTTTAATTGCCTTATTTTCATATTTGGTTAAACTGTTAAATTAAAAATATGTAGGAATAAAAAAAATTAATGAAATTCTTAATAAGAAAAACAAAAAAAAAAAAATACATTGTGAAACAAAAATCATTAAGCTAAAACTCCAAACAAAAAAAAGTACACTAAACACTCATGCAATCAGTGAATTGTGTTGTGTTTATGCCATGCCATCAGTCCCCAAAGAATTGACATGAGTAGCAGTGTTAAATTTAATGTTACTACGTGAATTTGTGTTTTTACAAGGACACTCGAGCATGGAAACACATGACGAGCACGCTTTCCTTTCCTGCATTCCTTTATTCCTTCTTTGCCGCTTTCCCATTGAAAGCAATAACAAAACACCAAATCAAAACAAAACATGCAAGAATTTTGCCGGCAAAAATAAAGCTCTCCAAAGTCAGTTTACAATATGTTAAAACTGAAACTGAGCAGTAGTAGTAGTTGTAAGTAAGAAACAAGGAAGAGAAAACACACGTTTGTTCGTCGTTCGTTCACTTATTCGTTTCTCTGTTCTCTCTCTTGCAATGCATTTGAACGAATCCTTAAATGATTGGTGCGCATGAGTTAACGAAGCACGTTGTTGCCTTCTAAGTCAGTCAAAGGATATGCACTGCGTATAAATACGGTAAACATTCTGCTTTCGATTTCAGTTCGTGTTGCAGCATTGAACTCGTTGCATATGCTCAGCAAAAGAAAAAAAAGAGGAGCTAATACTTCAATCAATGTCTGTTTAGTGAAACCAGGTGTTTTGACAATTGTATCTACATAACATACTACTACTATACGTTACTATACGTATGAGTAATTCTATTAAAGTGTAACACAACAGTAAAAAGATTTTGTACTTGAGTGATTTTAATTTGGATTAGTAAAGCATAAAATAGTTTCTAAATTAAAGAAAACAAATGAAATAAAAAACAAAATTCTTCATCAGTTGCATAAATCTTATAAATATAATATAAACTCGCTTGTGTCTCAGTAAATGCATTCAAAGAACTTTACACATTAGTCTTTTATTTGCATTTGCGCGCGTAATAAATTTTTATGAATTATTATTTAGTAGATCCACTTACCATCACTCATACTTATAGTATATAAATAAACACAAGTAATTGAGTGAGTGTCCTTAAAGAATGTTCATTTTTTTTGTTACTGCAGCAAAGCGTTTCTTACAAGGAAATCAATAACACTTAAAATTTAAAGACTTGTGCGCTTTTTGAGTGCTTGCTATATGCAGTAACAGCAGCATCTCCATCATCATTATCAATATCACCATCACCATCACAATCATCATCATCATCATCATCAGAAGCAGCAGCAGCAAGGATAACAAGGACACAGAGAAATATGTATAAAGTGTTTTCATCATCATATGACAGTCAACTCAATGTCAACGTTCAATAAATCTTGAAGCAAAAGAGGCAGAAGAAATTAAAAAAAAAAAACAAAACGAGAAGTGAACAAATAACGAGATTGATTGATTTGCTATTTCTTTCAGTGTGTTCTAGTTGGATCGTAGGATTTGTTATAGAGAGTAGTATCTCTGGTGGCTTGTTTAAGTGAAAGTGGAAAATATTACAAAAAAAAAAAAACAAAATAAATAAAAAATAATAATAAAAACGTTTAGGAAATGTTGCTCATTGCTTTGCCACGCGCCTTACAACGCTTAAGGCATAAACCCATTTGGGCACTTATATCCTTAATAGTGTTCTTACTCTTTGTGGATAAATCCATTGCGAATACTGAAAATGCCGAGCAGCAGCAGCAGCAGCAACAACTACAACAACCAACGACTACACCAGAGCCGGGTAAGTTAAGCCATCATCACCATGTTTATCAACATAATCTTAATCTTTTATGTACAAAATTTTCTCTTCCTACTACTGACTACCTTCGTTTGTTTTAAGTTCTATAGCAAAGAATAAAAGTTTGTAAGTCTAATAAGAAATTCTACTACTGAACTATTGAAAAATGAAAGTTTAAGAAATCTCGGTCAAATGCTGTTAGTTGGTTTTGTTTTGTTTTTTTTCACATTTTCATCGTTCACCGTTTCACATTTTCACCTTTTGTATTGTTCTCGTCATTATTGGCCATTTTTCAGGCATTTAGCCTTGTTGCCATAAAAATGCATGGAGTCAAAACTAAGATTTGTAGTTACTCGTAGTACACAGTCGTCCGTAATCCATTTATTCATAGTGCATGGGTGAGTGACTTTGTTCTTTTACCTTTGATGTTAGTTAGTGAGTGGATGGTGCTCGTAGATATTTTCCATTTTCATTTTCATTAGCTTGTGCTATGTTTTGAATTTGGTTTTTTGGAGCATAAAATCGTTTAAACATTTCTTTCAAAACTTATGCGCCTAATTAAACAACTTCGCAAAAGGCTTTCTTCCTTCTTGGAAGCTGAAGGTGTTAAAAATACTTATGAAAAGCGGAACGCAAAAGGATTTACATATAAAATCATTTAATTAAAAATGTATGAAAGAGATTACAAAAGGAAGAAAGAAAGAAAGGAATGAAGAAACATTAAATGCTTTTTGGAATCGAACAAATCTACTGAATTCAATTTTGTATTCCAATATTTTTTTTTTATAAATTTTAATTACAAATATTTATGAAACTGAAGGTTTTTAAAATTGAGAACACTGCCTAAACAGGCTGCGTGTTTCTAATATGTAAGAGGGTTTAATGGTGTATCAAATCTATCCTTATACAATATACAAAAATGTATGATTGTATAATACATTTGAAGACACCGTCTAGACCAAATTGACAGACATAGAAACCTGAAGAGTATTTCTATTATGAAGAAGATGCCTACTAAGTCCGTTTAGCATAATTTTTACACAAGCAAGTGGATGTGGCAGGAATGCAACAGAATTGTAAGTTTTGTAAGATTTGTTGCCAATAAGATGTAAAAGTTGAGTGAATATTAGTTTTGTGTATTGTATTAACTTTAATATACAAAGTAAAACCATCGTATAGGCAAACAGGTACGGATAAAAAGACTGTGGTTTGTTTGTTTTTTTGATCTGCGACTTTCATTCTGCTGATGAAGGAAACGTGTAAATTAAGTTGATATTCCACATCTCTCTTAGATTGCAAGTTTGAGGTCATCTTACAGACTAAACTATGATACTATGAATCGATTTCACTCCTAGGTGTGGATGTGGTAACTCAAATTTGTTCATATATTTAGGAAAAAAATAATTATTGTAAGTTTGAGGACACTTTCTAAACCAAACCGTTGAACATAAGAAGCTGAAACTTTCCAGCGGTATGACGTAGATGACTACTAACAAGGATACCGCCAAGAACAAACTACTGAACTTAAAAAACTGTCTAACAGCGTGTTCCTAAGAGACAATTAATATATTTTTTATTTGTATTGCATGTGAGGTAAGGAGTAACTCCTTTGGACTTATAGCTACCGGCGCGACTAAGTGTGTGATATTTCCACTAAACCTCCAATACATCTACTCCGGATCTGCTTTCCGCATTACTTCGGAGTAAGTGTTTAAGGCATCCCTGTTAGAGGTCAATCATGTTTCCACTTGCAATTGATATAATAATCAATGAAAAACATTGCTTTTATATTTTAAGCAAAAAATCTTGTACGATGGTACTGAACCCTCCGTGTGGGAGTCCGACTCACACTTGGCTGATTTTTTTTCATTTTCCAAGAACAATATTGTAAATTTCATAAACTTATTTTGTTGCTAGTGGTTTCTGGTATAGAATAATTGAAAGACGCATTGCTACACAATCTGTGAATCATCTAGTATAGTATAATTTAATTTCCACAACTTCAAATTTGCTACTTGATCTCTTGGATAAAAACATTTTGTAAATTAACTAAAATTCTTAAATTAACGCCTTCAAATTGTTTATTTAGTTTTGTGATATAATAAACAAAAAAAAAAAAAAAAAAAATAAAAAGAATCAAAGGGATTTAAAAAAAAAAAACGTTCAATAGGAATGAAAACGGAATTCCATCAGCCTAAGAAATTCTTGTAAATCTAATAAAAAATTATTGCTACCACGTGACAGTGGACAAAGTAGGAGGATAAGAAGGACAAGGTGGTGGTGGAGAATGAGGAGGCAGCAGCAACATAATAAATGAAATATTTGTATTTGTGTTATTTTACCTTCGATTATTTATGTCGAACTGAAGAATGGCAGCAGCAGTCACTTTATTAAATGGTTTGCGTGCTTGGCACATAAGCACAAATATACAGAAACACACACACACACACACACACACACACACAACAACAACAGATATCTCATATATCTGTATAAATACTCACTCAAAGTTCATAGAGACCAAAGACAAAATATCTAGACAAAGCTAATAAATACCTTGAAGCTAACATTACAAACAAAAAGAAACAGAAAAAAAAATATACGAGTATATAAAAATATTCGAAAGAAATGTATTAGAACTTCAAGGTAAACTAGCAAACAAAAGGAAAGGAAAGCAAAGTTAGAGAGAAACGGAAGAATAGGAAGGAAAGGATATATTGCAGGTAAAGAGGCGCGCGACCTAATCATGGCATTTGGCCTTAATCCAAATCAAAGTAAACAAAACAAAACAATACATTACAAAACAAAACAACACACAACAAAAATGAAACGCAACAAAATGAAATGAATTGAAAAAATCCAAAAGTCAGCAATAATAAAGAAGAATGTAATAAAGTATGCAGACAAGAAGTTCATTCTTTCAGACATTCGTTCCTTCCTTCGTTCATTCATTCCTTCTCAAGAATCATGACAAACAAACAAAGCAAAACAAAATAGCATAAAGTGATATAAAAAAGAAAATGAAATAAAATGAAATTAAACCAATACGAAAACAAAGCTCATGTTTAACCATTTAATACGAGTACTTATAATGGAATGAACAAATGATGAACGAAGGAATTGAACTCAAATACTAGGAGTGAGCATAAATGAAACATGTAATTGAATGGAATAAGACTGCTGAGTATTATATGTATATAGATGCAATTGTTTGGGAAAATATTGTTAATAATTTATTTAGATTGATTATTTAAATTGTTGGCTTAGCAATTTTTAATTTTTTTAAAGTGTAACACCAATATAATTTGAATATTGTATCAATGTCAAGAACATACGTAGATATATCAGTACAGGGAAGAAACAATTTCTTTATGAGTTATGAATAAATGAAACCAAGATATAATTTATATAGGTATGTATATAAATATAAAAGTGATGATTCTCAATTTATAGTACTGAAATAGACTGTAAAAAACTTGTACTTTTGCTTAAAAAATCACCTTAAAAAGGTAATGATTTTTCGATCAATTCAATATTTTACATATATCACATACTCGTTGATTAAGTTAGAAGGATTTCTTATCAACAGAGGTCTCACCATTCATGTTATTTGAATGCCTTAGGACACTAAATGGTTCCCTCCTTTTAAGTCTCTGCAGTCTATTAGGCTAATATGGAAAGAAAACGATATGTCATCAAAATATCTGGAAATTAAGATCAAATAATGCAAATATTGAAAAATGTTTGACTACATTTTAATCTAAAAATAAAATTACCAATCTCTATAGTAGTTGTGAATATCTTAAGATATCCAGCACTTATTGGTGTTTGCAAATATTGCGGCACACTTCATAAAAAATGCAAGGAGTAAATAACATAATTTAAAAAAAATTAAAAATAATATAACACTAATGGAAATGGAGGCCCATAATGATTTTCTATTGGGAGATATATCGCACTTTGCTCTTGAATTAGAGTGGCCTTTTTGATTGATACCTTCAAGTGATTGTTTCGCATTGCGATCTGAAATAAAAACAAACTTCCGTCGGGTAAGTTTGCTTATCCCGAATATTAAGAATAAAATATGTGCAAAAAACTCAAGTTTTGGAAAACTTTAATTACAATAGAATCACGATATCCTTTTTAATTTTAATAGCCATAAATTAATAATTGTTTTCCTCAACAAATTCTTCATTGTTGTGATTGACTTGGTCCTCAGTCGTTTATAATGTTTAAACTTTATTATCATGTTTCATAGTACAACAAAAGACAATTGTCGCTTATCCTTATCCTTTTAATTTTGCTTTTGTTTTTCATTTTCTGTTCTATGTAATTCCTTTACAATTTATATTCTTGTTTTTCCTTTATTCTTCTATTGTTGATAATAATAGTTATAATATACATTTTCACCTTTCTCATTATCACTACCACCACCATTGTGTTTTTCATTTTCTTTATTTATCATTTTTCCTTTAATTTTGTAAATGTAGTCTTCGCTTATAGCGTGTCAACCTGGTGACAAATTTAATCTCTTCCATCAGTTCAGGTTGCCTGCTGACATTGTTGTACTACTTTGCTTTACTTTGTATGTAGTACTATACTATGTATGTATAAAACTAAATTTTCCATCATTTTTTATAAGGTTTTAATATCGTTTACACTCAATGGTTTTTTTCCTTCTTACTTTCTTTACCAACTTTATGTTACTGAGTAAAGTATATACTTGGATTTTATTAGATTCATTTCTTTTTCTGTTTTTGATTCTTCTTGTGATGATGTTCATACTACTATGTAATAATACCGGAAATTGACATTTCAAAACGTAAACGAGAAAACTTGACAATTCTCGACAAGGCAAAAGTTATATGGTATTACCCACATTCATATGTTTGACTCTGACTATGAGTTCATATAAGTATAGTATTTGAATATGAAATTAATCCTATATATATATACATATATATATTTTTTCCTTTATTTTTTCATCATTTATATGCCACTTGCATTTATGACTCGGCTTGACTCTCCTTGAGAGAAGAAATTGCTTCAGAAGTTTGAGTAAGAAAAAGTAATATCCTGCTGCTGAGTAAGTGCAATTTCAACTGAATTTCTGTAAGTTCGACTATTTATTTGATATATGTATATATATACCTTACATATGTATAGTATATGTAATTGTGAAAGTTAGTTTGAATGTGAAAATGCAGCAGGATGCAAGGGTATTTATCGCTAGATGCATAAATTGAAAAGAATGGTGAAAAAAAAGGTTAAAAATTTCTCAACTTGTATAGTCAAGAATTGCAAAATTTCAAAAAAACTTTACCAAAGTTAAACACTCAGCAAACATATCCATTTTTATTGACATCTACATACATGTGTATGGAGTACATTTAACATACTAAGCATTGACATAGATACACAGATACATATCAGCATATCAATGTATAAATGTCTATGAATGATGGCATGCAGAATAAAAGAATGAAATCAAAATGAAAATAAATATAAAAAACAAAAAAGGATGCAATGGTCGTCGCTTATTTGAACTGTTACACTATGTCAGCAATTGAAGTTTTCCCTCTTTCTATGGTATTTCTCTTTCTTTGTATAGTATTTCTCTGACTGAATTCATACATATTATATGTGTGTGCATGTTTGTATATGTATCTCATTTTATATTTTGTATCTTCATACCCCTTGTATGTGTAAAGTATTTTGTATTATATTTAATGTGTGTCAATTTAGGGATTTACTTATTTACAAATGAAGAGTAAAATCTGATTGTACAGAACTTTTAACCTAATTAATGTGATTAAAATACATGCGAGTATTGGACCATACTTGTTGTTGTTATTATTAAAGTTCAACATTTGACTATTGAAATCATAACAAATTTTAATAATAACATACGTTTTTAAGGAATTAAAATCATTCAGCAATACTAACAAAAAACACTCAAATTACACAAAGCAGTTGCTTTTGGCTTCCATTGAAAGAAAACTACTACATTTGAAACATTTGTTATAATTGTGGATGGATTGTGGCTTATGAGAATTAAACTATAACAAAAACATTTGACAAGAAATGATTTTTATAGTCAATTTCAAAAGTTGGAATGCTAGTTTTGAAGAAAACATTGTTCTGAATTTGATGATAAAGAACTACAGGCATAATTCGATGAAAAACCATAGTAAACTCAATAAAATAACTCACTGAACAGTTCAATGTTTAGAGTTAACGATAACTCTTACTTTAATGGGCAGTGGGAAAGATTAACAAGAATGGAGGATGGGTACCACACACATTGAAAACAAAAATTGAAACAAGTCGAAAAACCATCTGAAAATGCCCGACGAAAATGGAAAGGATTTTTGCATCGAGTTGAGTTTTTTCGTGGCCCTTTGTATGCGAAATTATTGAACACAAAAATGAAATCAATAATTACTTAAGATTCACAGTTTATTTAGCAGATGATGTTGCTTATAATGTAGTTGATACTGCTATTGTTGTTGATACTGATAGTGTTGTTGCTGACGTTATGTTGATAATGCTAGTGATGTTGTTGTGATTGATACGGATGATGTTCGTGATGTTGTTGTGATTGTTGATGTAATTATTACTGCTAGCATTGTTGTTGCCATAGTGTTGTTGTCGCTGCTAGTCCTGCTGGTTGGAACATCAGCACTATATGAAGTACGCATTGCGAACTCGATATTTCATCCCAATGTGTTTTTTATTTATTCAACTAATCATAACAACAATAAGCCATTAGCTATTGCACGTGGGATTGATGACACTGGCAGGCAATAGTTTGGATACCAGTGCTCTACCCCATGCAGTCTTCCAATTATCATTTGTTTCGATTAAATTCTCATTTACTTTTGAAATTTACATGTCAATATCAATTGTTTAAACAATCGTTTCACCATGGAATCCGATAGTTGTTTGGAAAATGGTCGATGACGAAATATTATTGTCTTATACTTATAATAATAAGTACTTATGTATTTATCTTCAATTGGACACAAAAGGAAAATATGCACTATATGCAATTTCAATTTTGTTGAAACCTTTTCAATCAACGCAACAAATTTGAAAAGAATTTAAACACATCACAAAACAATATTTAAAGAAGTCAAAGAAATTTTGTTTTTTGTTTATTTTTTGTTTTATGAACAACATACTCGTACATCATCATCTTCATACTACCTACTAAGTATAACTTTTAGTTACTTAGTTGTGTATAATGCAAAAAGCAAAGAATGTGTCTTTGTAACCAAGAAGTTCACAATATTTTAAAAGCTGACAACAGAAACTATAACAATACCAAAGCATAGATGAATGAATGAATGCATGAAGAATGAGGGAATGTCACTAAGGACACAACTCATTTTAGTTTAGCTTAACAATGAACAAAGAGTAGAGCAGAGTAGAGTAAAGCAGAGTAAAGGAGTAAAGAGAAGAAAGTCTTTGATTAACGCAGCAGAGTGAATACGGTACGCAAGCGCAACAAAGTATGCAACAAAAAACAGTATAACAATAATAGTAAAAGCAAAATTGCATGTCACGACGAAGGAAGCTAACTGGGTTTCATTCATTCTTAATGTACACAAATACATACACAGGCACATATCCATACATATATATCTTCCATTCATGTATCTAAAGGCCAAGCGAACGAACAAAACTTATGAAGCAACATTTGAAGGGATTGAATGCAACAAATGTGTACATGTGTGTGTGGTGTGTGTGTGAGTCATATATGAAGGAAAATTGTCCCATAAATCTTTAAGAATTTGTGAGCTAGCAAACGAGCGAGTGATGTCAAAGTCAGTACGTTGTTGGCACGTACCATAGACTAGGGCGAACGACTACATGACGTGCATGGAAATGAAACCACAAACAACAAAAACTACTAGGATAGTATATAAGTATTTACTAGTATAGTGAGCTTAGAAACAAAAACCAACTTTGCATACGCGAATATTTTGGTAGAGAGTGAAAAAGTATAGGAAAAAAAGAAACTCTGACTATTCCCTTATGCGGTTAGCCAAGTGACTTGGGTTGCATTATAGATGCAAATGGAATAACTGAGTAACGAACTGTCAAAATCGCAGTTAAGGAAAAGCAATTGCGAAGCATAAGAAAAAGAAATAGGGCGTGGATACTTAGGTTGGGCATGGGTATGGGTATTGGTATGGGTATGGATGTGGATTGGGATTTGGATTTGGATTTTATGTGGGCGGCATATTTTTGTAAGTTTTTCTTTTAAGAAAATGCATAAAATAGAAATTCAAGAAGATATGCATCAACTTGGCTTATCCAACAACAGTAAAGAAATGCAAATCTTTTTTTCTCTTCAATTTTCTAGGTTTGTTTGTATTTTCTTCTACTTGGTCAAACCGTCACCATCATCATTATCATCATCATTATCATCATCGTCGTCGTCGTTGTAACAATACTCGTCATGAATGATTTATAAATGCATATCCTGATGCTGCTACTGCTGACGACGATGATGATGATTATGCTACTTCTACTGTATTGCTGTTACTATTGCAGAAGCTATGCCAGCAGCTGCTGTTCTTCATTCCATAAGTGGCGCTCTATTAAAGTATCTGCAGTAAAATATTGCTCTTGCAAAAGGTACTAGCAGTACATTCAACAAAAGGGTAGCCCCAACTTGTATACAAATGAAATTCAAGAATGAAATAATTGCTAATTTTTAAATTTCTTCTCTCATTCATTGCTTGACCTATTTTCTTTAGCTTCATTTTCTATATTTTATATTTTTCCAATTAGATTTTTTCATTTTCTTAGTGTGTTTATTATTCATAGGATGCTTTTTCTTTTGTAAGTTGATTTTTTGTTTAGAATAGGATTTCAATGTAAAATACAAAATCTCTCAATTTAGAATAGGATTTCAATGTAAAATACAAAATCTCTCAAACTCACTTGTAATTTAAATAGTCACAAAATATAAAATATCCTTATACATATGTCCTTAGTCATTGACTTGGTTTAGAGCATTAGATTTATTACTGAGAAAGATTCTATATACTTATGGAATAATCAGGAAGCTACAATCTTATAATATTTCACTAGCAAGAAAAATTGGGAACATTAAAAAAAAATTGTATTCAACTTAATCTTTATAAATTACAATTAATGTTACAATAGATCCAACTGAGGTCCCAGTGCAAGGTTTTTTGTTACTATTTATTCACGATTAAAGATTATAATTATCAGACGGACAGACAGTCAAACGGACATGGCTAGATTAACTCCTCTCATCGCGCTGATCATGAATATATATATATCCTTGATGGGGTCTCTGATATCTCTTTCTGTGTATTACAAACTTCATTACAAACTTATAATACTATTCGCTGACTGAACATTTTTTAAGTGATTAAAAATAGTTTCGGTAGATGAAAGGATAAACACCATAAATTGTGTACTATTGTAGTTATATATCTATTCGAGCCTAGATGTAGACTAAAGTATTTTATATGAATTTCCCATGGGACACTATTGGAGTCAACTATGAGGTTGCAACTTGATAGAAAACAAAACTTACGCTTGTTAGTAAAATTATTTCTAATTATATTAAATTTAACTTTACAAACAATAAAGTAATAAATGAATTTTTTTTTTTGGTTGTCATTTCAGACGCCTCGCCTGGTTGTCGTGCGCCGGATATCCGTTTTACGGTTGTTAAACCGGAAACAGCTACCGAACAACCGTACGCCAAGTTCGAGACCACACAGATCTATTTGCCGGAGGACTTCACTACGGCCGATGTTGAATTCGTCGATCGGATCAACATCGATTTAGGCGAGAAACATAGTGCCATTGTCAATCCGTATGCAATCGATTTGGACGATGACGAAGCTGGCATCGATGATGGCGCCGACGAGGGTCTCGATACCGATGACGCTGCCTATAAGCGTATGAATAGTAATCGCAAACAAAACAAGAAACGTCGTTCGGGTTCGGGACGTCGGCGTCGTATCGAAAACGACAATGGCGAGGGGCGCGGCCGTGGCAGTCGCTACAAACGTCATGTTATTCATCACGATCCCGAAGCCTCACCAGATACAGACAAATGGAGTGGCAGTAAATTGGCTGCTGATGGTGATGTCTATTATATACACATTGAGGACATATTACGATCGCGTGCTCCAAATCCTGAATTGCGTTTAAAGTTGCACAAACTGCATAAGAAATCAAAGGCTAAGCATAACAAGTGTTCCGCTGATGGAAATTATGCTGGTGGGAATACACAACAATGTAAGCCAAAGAAAGCAAAGAAGAAAGCCATTGCTGATGATATAATAATAAAACAACGAGTGAAAAAAAATCAATCAAAGAAGCAGATACAAAATGAACGGGGAAGTGATGAGGCAACCGAAGCTCCAGAAGACAAACATCAGGAACAGCATCATCGAAGGCGCGGTGACAGCCACGAGGATAAAATACGCGGCGAGTTACCTCAACATCAATATCAGCAGCATCAACAGCAGCAGCAACACCAACATCAAATGCGTAAACGGGATGTTGGTGCTCGTAATGGAGGACGTTGGAAGCGTAGTGCTAAAGCATCTGTAGCCACAAAGGATGCTGTGGCTGACTTTGATAATGAGTTAAGACCTGTCAATGTCGAAGGCATCGATGACGGCATGACTGCACGGGCTTATGAGAATTTGACAATGGATAATGCAAACGTTGTTGGTGGTGGAGGCGCCAGTGTGGGCCATTTGGAGTCGGCTGCTGGTGCGATGTTGGATTATGCCAATCAGAGCAGCAGTAGTGCAGCAGTGGCCCTGCAACGTGTCAAGCGCAAGTCGGGCAAGACCACGGGTGCACTGAGCCGACCAAAGGGTGGCGGTGACTCAAGCTCCAAGACCACCAGCCGCAAAGATAAGGGTAAGTGCAATGCTATGTTATCATTATGATTATGCTGATAATAATGACAATGATAATGATAATGACAAAAGAGAACTGTTCATTTTTTAATAATAATAATAATAATGATGATATTGGCGTTCTTGATCTTGATTACTACTATGTATAATAATGCTATGTTTATAGGTCGCCTCACTCAATATATCATATAAAAATATATATACAGTATAGTATAATGGCAGCTATAAGCTCGTTTTTTATTTCGCCTTAACCTCACTTTATTAACATATTTTTCTTCGCCTTTACCCTCCCTTTAATATTGTTGTACTTACTACCTACCATACTTTCCTTCATTTCATTTCGTTCCGTTCCGTTCTTTCGTTCGTTCGTTTGTTTGTTCGTTAATGTTCTTCTTTGCCCTTTGTTTGTTGTCTGTTTTTGTTGTCCTTTCCTTTCTTTAAGGCACCGCACCGCACCGCACTGCACCACACCACACCGCACTCCAATCTCATAGCATCACATCGCATCCTCTTTCGAATTCAAAACCACTTGAGCTGCCTTTCATTTCCTGTCATGCTTTATTTCCTTTATACTGAACATTATTTTTATTCGATGCGACCTCTTAGGCATAGTGAGTGTCCTACGTCTGTCTGCCTGTTCGTCATCCAACATCCTTTTTTCTGTTTGCCTATCCGTCCGTCTGTCTTTATGTCTGTCCTTTCAATCGTCTATCCGTTCTTTCATCCGTTTTCACTCGTTTATTGTAAGGCGCTTCTTCGTTTACGCCATTATTGTTGCCTTTGTTTGCTTTGATTGAAAGAAATTGCTTGCTTGCTTCATCTTTTGTATGTATGTATGAGTGTTAGCCTGTGTGTGTGTGTGTGTGTGTGTGTGTGTGGTGAATGTATGTGATGTTGTCGCCTTCTCAGGCTGGGCGAGGCCAATGAGTGGCTATCTTAGTGTTTTGGTTCGCTCGGTTGCCTCAATGGGTTTATACTTATGCACATCTATATAGAATTTTTTCTATAATATTTAACAACTTTCAATGTATGTCTGTGAATGTAAGTTTGAATGGAAATGTAATATATTTGTGTTTGTGTTTGTGTGTGTGTGTGTGTGTGTGTGGGTTTGCCTGCATAATATTATCTTTTATATTTTGCTTTTTTAGTACTATTTTCATACATACTTAAATATATTTTTCTTTTCTATTACGTTAAATATGAAGTTGCCTTGCCTTGCCTATCTCTCCCCCACTACTACTATTACTACTACAACTAAGTATACTAAGTAACATCTTGCTTTGTAAAATTGAATAGAAGATAGTATCTTACTTCATCTGATATTAGGGTTGCTTTAGAAATTAACACTTCAGTTCAGATTTTATTTTTCTCATAAAGAGATTCGCGGTTTTCCATTGGGATATTTTAATGAGGTTTCACTTCACTTTTTATACTTACTTGCAATTGTTTCTTTTTATTTACACTTCTCTTGGTGTGAATGAATCCTTCTTGTACTACTTCTATTACTTTGAATTAAAAAAAAAAAAAAAAAAAGAACACAATTTTCATTATTTATCTAGAATTATGTACTAAAGAATTTTTTCAATGAGTCATACAAAAATGTTCTTAACAAAGTATAAAAATGAAATTACTTTGCTTGAGAAATAAATAAATGAGATGAGTGAATATCATCTAATATAAATAGGAGTAATGGTATTATGGAAAAATCTTAAAGGTAACTTACATAGTCATATCTTTCATGAAACGAATTTCTTAAATCATAAAAAATAGAACAAAAGAACACTCAACATTCAATAATCCTTTATTATAAAGATTTTAAGAAAAACTTTAGGTGTAGTCTGGCAACACCTTTACATGCCAAAATAAACAGTGTGAGTCCCCAACATTTTAGAAAACGCATTTTCTTTGTGTAAAATGAAAGTTAAATTTTTATGAAAAAAAAAAAAAATGATTCATACAGAATTTTCGGAATTTTTAAAGTTATTTTGGTAATGGATTGGAATTATTCCTAAAAAAAGGTCTAAGTACTTCTTCACTTAGAAGTGAACCACAATGGAATATTGGTAAGAGTAAACTTACTAGATGGGTCCAAAACATTCACAGATCGCATAAAATGTCGAATCAGTTTGTTCATTTTGTGCAAAATAGTCAGAGAAACCCCTATCGTAATTGGATGTATTCAAATCATCTTCCTTGATGATTTTCATTAGAAGTCGGAAATATTGTAAGCGCTTCTACAGTTCGTAGACACATTAACAGTATGCCAATTTTAAAGGTCACATCGCTGGAAAAGTTCCCTTTCATAAGGAAAAAATACAGTTTGTCAAAAAGACTAAAATTTTTTAGAGTGATGAGACAAAAGGATAGGTGACATTTATTAGGAATCCAAAAGCAAGGAATTCCATTTTTCGATATAATAAAAAACAAATAGGTTATCTATTACTTTGGTCATCTGTGTATATTGATTCACTGTTAAGCCAAGAGTCTCTATTAGTCTTGGCAGCCTTGGGACTCCTATGATTTATTCCACCAATGTAAATATGAAGCATCTTTAACAATTGTTTTAGTTTATTTATGAAAATTTATTAGTTGCCCCGAAAGTCTACTTTGCTAATTTATATATATAAAATTTATTATATGAACTGAGAGAGTGAAAGAAATACTGATTAAATTTTAAAATATTAACTTGTAAAATTCTTCACAATTTGAATACATATTTCATAAATGAATAAAATTATGAATTACATAATTAAAGTCATTTAAATGAGCACATTAATTACCCTTAGTGCATTAATACTGTTTATCTAAAGTAAAACAATAGACGGCACATTGTTGTTTGGATTATATTGCAAAATTTTATTTTAATCTATATAAGAAATCTAAGTATTAAAGCATTTGAATTATTAATATAATATAATATCATCTAATGAAGTCAAAGAGAAGAAAACATTCATAATAGATTAAAAAAAAAGAAATAATAATTAGGAAACAAACACAGCACTAGTGAAATTAAGTATCCTTAGTTAAATTATTAATATTAGATAAAAGTTTTGTAGTTTAGTAGATTTCCAAATGCACTCTGTTTTGTTCATACACTCTCTCTCCTCATTCATACACTTCCAATGCAGGCATCTACGATGAAGAAAGTGGTTATTCGCCTGTCCATCCCGATGATACCGATACTGAGGAGGAAGATGAGGAGGAGGAAGAAATTGACATACAACAACAATTCACCGAAGTATCCGAAATACGTTTCCCAGGTGAAATCGGACCACTTGGTGATCGACGTTTATGTAAAATTCGCTGTGTCAAAGGGAAATGGGTTGGTCCGCTTTGTGCGACCAATGAGGAGGGTAAGTGAGCGGCTTAAATCGAGTAATGAAAATACAAAAAAAAACAAGAAAAATATTTACAAAAAAAAAACAAAAATAAATAAATGAAGCAATAAAACACATACAAATACATTACAATAAACACATAGATACACAGATATTGAAGTACTTAAATTTAAAATAAAAATACAATACTATAAATATTAACATAAGCCATTAATAAAAATATTTGTACTGAAATTCATACAATTGCATAAGTTCGTTCTCATGCTTAAAACGTTTTAAAAATTTAATGCCATTCACCAGATTATGTAATAAGTAATCGTACTTACTACTTTATAAAGTATTTACTCTTACAATAGTATAAATTACAGCAATAGTCAGTGTAGATGTTTTAGCCGTAAGTCTAAAATAGCTGCGTATACTTAATAAAATATGCAAAATGCAAAATGCAAAATACATACAAACATACAATACAAATACACTTAACATTTACTCTATATACTTACATACATTACATATACTTATACTTATTTAAATACAAACAAATTTATTTGTTCATAAATAAAACAGTCAAATGAAAAACAAAAACAAAAAAAAAAATATATACAATAAATGCACAATTTCTTTGTTTTATTTTTGCAAAAAAAGAAAACAATCAAAATCGAACAATGAAAATGATATTGAATCAAGTAATAAAATTATTTTATAGATGATAATGGCAACGTCAAATTTCAGCCTTTGTACAAAAGTTGCCATGTAAATCGTATACCGCCGCATCTATTGCTCAGCTATCGTAATATCTCAGTGGTAAGTGCTCCTCCGACTCACAGATCAACAGACAAACCAACAAATAGACAGATAGACCAACCATCCTCACACATAAACAAATGCACACAAAATGGGAGGCCACTAAATACAATATACATATACTCGTATATATTACATAACATACTATAACAACCCAAAAACAAACACATCAATTGAAATAAAAATTATAGTCGAAAAGGATCGACTATTGCATACCCAGTACCCATGAATTATAAGGGACATTTCTGCCATTTTATTAGTCAGTTTATACAAAAATTGATAATTTTTAATCCAATATGTCCAAAAATGTTAGAGGCTTAAGTAATTTTATGTTGATATCTACGAAAGAGAAGAGATATTCGAATAAAATATTTTTGAAAATGGAATTAATACAAGTTAAATTTTATTGTGACTTCCATAACTGGGAAAATTTTGTTTTTCAAAAAGAAGAATTTATCAAAACTGGAATAGTTAAGGAAGGGTACACAACCATTGTATATTCGAGAGACACACCTATGGCTAAACAAACAGACAGTTTATAGAATATGGGTTTTATAGATTCATCTCATCATGATAGTAAGGAATATTTATTCTATCGGCACTCTGCCGGTTTTGAGGTCGAGTGTTTTTAATATCGCCAAAAAAAAAAAAAAAAAAACGTAGATGTGCTAGAAACCAAGGAGATTTCATTTTTCGAACGAACAGCTTATTGAAGACTGTTTATTTTAGGGCCACTTTACAAGTATCGAATTTGTGGCAACACCAATCGTTGTTTTTTCTTTGAAGTTTCATCCTAGTGTTTATTCTCAGGCACAGACGTCAAGAAAATATTTTTAAACTTCTCACTCCCTTTCACATCCCTCATTTTACAAAAACCAAACGAAAAGAAAAAAACTTAATTTCTTAACAAACAAAAACCGTGTAAAACATCCCTTTCTACGCATTTTTAAAACAAGATTGAAACACAATACCTTCATTATTAAAATTGATATATTTTTTTAACATTCATATCAATTAATGGAATTAAAGACAAATTTAAATATTCGAAAATGTTAAAATTTATATGCATTGGTTTTTTTTTTGTTCCTTTCATTTATTTGCTTTAATGAAAAAGATATTTGGGTCAAATGCAAATTTATGCTTAACAAACAAATGAAAAGTTGAGTTCTTTAAATGCAGTTTATCGAGGAAAACAATAAGCTTCGGTTCTTGGTACTTTTTTTCTTTAATAACTTCAGATAAGGGAAATCGCCTGTAAAAATTTAGGTGGAATCAAAACCGTCAAAAGAGGTTTCTGGAACACCGAAGAATGGAATTGGGTTGGAATTGAGATGAAAGCGGTTTCTAGCACACACTGGTAGATCTTCCTTTTGTTCATTACTTTTTACTACGAGATTTTTTTTTTAAAATATACCAAACTAATTTCTTGAAAGACTAAAACCTTAAAATCTACTAATCAAATTTTCACAATTTGCAATTTCTGAAAAATATGAATTTTTTGACATTTAAATACGTTTTTGAGTTTTTCTGGAAGGTTACAAATCTTATTCCATTTAAGAGAATTATGCATGGGTGTACAAACAGAGAGAATATGACTATATGAATCATCCCATTATGGTGATACATTCACTTTGTGAAACATTACCTATCATCATATTAGCTTCTACCTTATTATTTAATCTATGGGTATAGGGTATAAATACATATATGAAAATACATATAACAAAAACATGAAATAATAATCAACGGCAGCTTCTTAAGGTTTGCTGTATTTTATGATTTTTGTGTTTTTTTTTTTTTTTAGCTTGTACCCATCAATGTGTACAGTCTTACTAAACTATATGAATGAATATCAATGATTTATATCTAGTTGGTGGCTTAGTGATGTTTTCTCTATATTTTTGCAGACACCAATTGCTTCAGTACGCGGCTTGCGTCGCAATCGAACTTCCAAATCGACGCTAATCTCAAACACACAAATTGTGAGTTCTATATTAGCGCCTTTAAGACATTACAAGAGTACAATATGCCTTGCAGCATCACTAAATATCGTGCAACAAACCATAGATAGACATTGTATATATTTAATAACCATTTGCGCCGATTCACAAGTTCTTATTCTCATGTCATGCAAAAATATTGCTGCAATCTTGAATGTACTACATACTTAGTTTTTATGATCGTCTCTCGATTACTCCCCCTTTGTCTAGTTCTCTGCACTGCTAACAAAAAAAAAATATATATATATATATATATATATATTGTACTTACTATATATACAATACAATTTGCTCGATTTAGAGGCTAGGATTAAATGAATGAATGAATGAACTGCTTTATTCACAACGAAAACACCAGCGCACCTCATAAGCTGCTTGCATAATTAGCTTGGAATATGCTGCCTAATTAAGGTGGCCATAGACAACCAGCATGTATGATCAATTTGCTAGACTTCAGTTCGCCAGACAACATGAATTTGCTCAGTAAGAACACAATCTAATTGTCTACAATCTAATGCTTAATAATAAACAAAATTGTTGGCAACAATATATGCTGCCTATCCACATGTTGGACTACATTACTACAAAAATCAAATTGCCTTTCAAATCAAGCAAATTGCCTATGCATGTTGTCTCTCTATGGCCGCTTTTACATAGTGCATAACTACAATCAACTACTAACTAACTAACATTTGATTTCTAACAACACTAACAACAACAATTCATATGAGACCCGATCAGTTCAGCACAAATACATAAAGTATATTACACTCAATGCACTTCACTCAGCACACAAAATGTGAACAACCGAAACATACATGTATAATCACTACAGAGAATTGTGTGATCACTTCCATCACTCAATTTAGTGACCATTTTTTGTCCGTCTTGTAAATATATCTCTTTCTCTCTTCCTCTTTCTTTCTTTGTCTCTTTGTTTCTGTATCTCTCTCACAAATCATCGTAATTGTAACTAACTAACTTAATTACTAATTTAACACATATATATATATATATATATTATAACTTTCCTCATGACTAACGCTTGTGCACTCAAAATTTTATGAAATTACGTACATAAATCAAAACAAAAACAAAAAAAAAAACAAAAAAAAAACAAAAAAAAAAAACAAACTCCTCAAACTTTAGAATGTTGGCTGGGACTTACCGCATGGACATTCATTACAAGCGCGTTGCAAGGATCTTGGATTATATAAACTATTGGGCGAGTCACGTGTATTATGTTCGAATGGTCTATGGGCGCCACGTATGCCTTCATGCGTGCCCACAACCCTATTGACAAATTTCTCTGATGACAGTGCACCCTCAATACGCATCAAGGTCTTTAATGGGTCGGGTGCCTTTGAACCATCTGGTGTTTTGGCTGTGCCTCCATCTTCGACAGTTCACTTGGATTGTATGTATCCACGAGTTCGGGGACCCCCGGAGTGGTCTTGGACCAGCTGGTATATGCAATATCCAACAGGTGGCTAATTTACTTCATAAATAATTGGGTGTGAACATGGATTGATGTGTTTATTTTGATTGGCTTTATTGTCCATTAACAGGTTGGGTGCCACCGCATGAAGAGAAGAATATACGGTATCGTTTGACGATCAAGAATATACAGAACAACGATTCGGGAACTTTCACTTGCACATCACCACGTGGTCTTACAAATAGCATTGCTATTGTGGTGGCTACCTCTACATGCCCGCAGCTGCCAGAACCGGTTGCGCCGCTCACGTTGCGTCTCGAGGGTAACAAGTTGGGGCAGCGTGCTCAATACCGCTGCCCATCGGGTTATCGGATCGATGGCGAAATGAATGCGACCTGCTTGGCCTCGGGTAATTGGTCATCGCCGCCGCCGACGTGTCATGCCATCCAATGTCCCCGGCTAGCGCTGGACGATCCACATCTAAGTCTGGTTGAACTGAACACCTCGGCATGGGGGCGCGCGGTGTTCAAATGCCAATGGGGCTTTAAGTTGACCGGCCCGCCGGGACTGGACTGCGAGCCGACGGGTGTGTGGAGTGGCCCAGTGCCCAGATGCAAAGGTAAGTATGCCATAACAAACTCTTATCCAATAATTACAATACAATGTGTATGTATTTGTGGAATTTAATTTAATTACGCGCACTTACTAAATACAAATTTGAGCAAGCAATTCTGGCAAACGAAGTGATGTGAATTAAATGTTTAAAAATTCACTCGTTCACTTTTAATTGAATTTTTTTATTGACAACTTAAACATGCAACACCACTCAATGTGCCAATATGGCATGGCATAGTTACGACTACCAATGACAGTCAACACACATGCTACACTCTTTCTATCTTTGATTTTTCACTCTCACCCTTTATTCTCTGTAATTTTTTTTATTTCCAATTCACAGCCATACAATGTCCTGTACCAGTGCCACCGTTAAATGGACGTATTGGTGGTACCAATCTGAGTCAACGACGCCTCACAGTGGGCGCACTCATCACCTTTAGTTGCAACGAAGGACATACCTTGGTTGGCGAACCGAGCATCATATGCACTGAAAATGGTTTCTGGTCACATTCGCCGCCATTTTGTAAGTAATTGAATTGCATGGCTTACGATGGGGCATTAGTTGGATGGGCACACACATATCTATATATCCACACGCTATATACCGAATAGATTGTATGAGTGTGTGTGCATCATGTAAGCCAGTAACTGGCTTCAATTAAGTTCATTTTGTGCATTAATTGCAACCTAAAATATGATCAACGTTAATTAACTGCTTTGGATGTGCATAAACGCGTTCTTCTTCAATTATTCCCACTTTCTTCCCCCACTATCCATTTATCTATGTATTTATATAACTTTCGTCCTTTCTTGTCTCCTGTCTCTTTATAAATCTTTCTATCTATGTATATCTATTTATCTATTTATCTACTATCTGTGCCTTTCTTCTTTCCTATATATTTCTGTAATTATTTTTGTTCTGCTCTACCCTGCTTCTATCCATTCTACATATGTACATACCTAACTAACATTGCAGGCAAATCGCAGTGTCCTTATCCGGGCGATCCGCCAAATGGTCTCATTGCTCCGCTTAAATTCAATTACGATGCTGGCGATTATCTCAGCGTGCAATGCCGTCCCGGCTTTGTGCAGGCTCACTTTGCCGATGCAAAAGGTCCACCAGAACGTCCACGCTGTCAATCCGATGGCAATTGGTCCAGTCCGGTACCCAAGTGTCGCAGTTATGAAGAAGTGTAGCTACTTTGAGTTCTCCATTTAAATGAAACCAATTATGCAAAGTAATGTAATACAACAACAACAACAATAACAATTACAACAGTAACAACTACAATGAGAATAAATAAGAGACAAACATCATTACAAAGTGGGTAAAATGGAATGGATAAAATAATGGAAGCAATTAATTGCATATATAAAATATTATTATATTATATATGTATATTACTGTTAAGAAGCAGGGTGATATTTTTAGCTTAAAATTATATTTAAAAAAAAATATTATAAAATCTTATAAATTTAATGATTAAAATTAAATTTTATTTATTCACAAAAATTTATCAAACTTATTTATTTGTCAAATATTTAATTGATTTTATACAAAAAAAAAAAAATAATAATAATGACGAAAAATCGTAAATAAAGAATTTGAAAAATATATTATTACTTAGTTTATAGAGAATTTAAAATAAAAAGTTATTGAATCTAATGAAAATATTTACCAACACTAAGAATTTGCTTTAGTTAGCACTACATACTTCTTTTCCATTGATCTTATTACCAATTTCCAATTTTATTAATTAATAAATTTATCTTTGCATTGGAAGAATTTAAAAATAATTAATAATCTTAGTTGAAAGTTTCTTCTTTATTTTCAATTTATTTTAATTTTATAAAAATCTTTAATTAATTTAAATCTTTTTCTCCAATACTTTAACTACTTAATACTAGCGAGTTCATTGTATAAACTTGAATTCTTAATGTATATAAATATATATGAAATTAATCAGTTTAAAGAAAAAATATTTATTGTAAAGACCCGAAAAAGAATGCAAGGCAGAACTTTAACTTCGGTTCCACTGAAGCTTATACAATCCTTTCACATAAAGAATAAATTTAATAGAATTATTCATACCTAGAGGTATTTGGAGACTATTTTGTCTGATCATTACAATTTTTGGAAAGATTGCACATCAATCGGGGGATTTAAAGTTGACCAATTTAAAATAAAAAAAAATATTGTCATAAAGATTTTTAGGTTATTTTGGTTTAACCTTACAAACTATTCATTCATTTATAATCGGAGAATTACGAAGGTTATTTGTGTTTCACCTACATATAAGTTTGGCGATTACAATTTGTGAATAAGTTGTATTGTACTTTAAAAGATATTTGATTGATTTAATTTGCTTAGGGATAAAGTAGTTATTCCACTAATCGGGGAACCCCAAAGCATATTATTTGTAAAACTTCAGATCGATGGTTCAAAAATTAAGGAACTTGTTTGTATAGAAACGGACGAACGGACGCAATAACATGGCTAGATATATTCTTCTCTTCATGCAGATTACGAGTTTATTGATAATATGTTATTACGTTGTATGTTGGCTTAATTTACTTACTGGGACTAGTTTTTCCAGGGGAACACCAAAGAGACTATTTTGCATAGAAACAGATGAACAGAACTTAATTAAATGCATAATTAAAATCTCCAGTCGTGATGATTATCTCAATATTAGGGATAGGTGGAGGAGACTAGTCATCTCATCACTGCAGCCTCAATTCGGATCGTCTAAATATAGATATGCTTCCTATATTATGACAAAGGGGTAAACTCATTGATTCTATATTTGAAAGGAATAATTACAACTACAATATAGTAGAGATTTTTCCCACACCTTGATATATATATATATATATATATATATATGTACATACATATACGTAAGTATGTATGAATGATATCTTTGTATCTACAAAGATATATTAAGTATTTATATGAGATAAACAGGAAACAAAATTCCAGACAAGGCCATAATAAATAAAACAAAAAACTGTAATACAAATCCAAATTCCATATGGAACAAATATCACTTGTTTAAAATATATAATATATATAAAAAAAATTATTAAAATAAATAAAAATATATTCATATTAATATTATTATATTGTATTTAAAATAAAAAAAAAATAAAAAAAAATATGAAAATAAAAATTCCACTGAAAGCATTAAAATGGCCAGATTTTGAAGATAATTAAATTGAGTTATTACATTGCTACATGTATTGTATTGTATTGTATTGTATTGTATATGTATGTACTATATTTAAATGAAAATGTATGTATTATATAAATATCTTTGAATTTATGGTGGACAACATATTGTACTTTGTATGAAGTTATGTACGTTTGTCAGGCAGCAGAGTTAAAACAGGTTATAGAATGATAATTTCGGGTAATAGAGAACAAAATAAAACATATTGTGAAGTCATATCGAAGTTAAGATTTTAAGGAAAATAAAGATGAGTTGATGGCATAACGAAACAAGTTACTAAAAAGTTTTATTTCAATGGATTTTATATTGTATAATTTGGATTCATCAGTAAGTCAATATACTCTATAAATAAATCACCTTCAAATTTTGTATACAAAACAATCTTTTGGAGTCTAATAAAATCATCAGCTAAGGTTTTGTACATATAATATCAACTATTCCCCTTACTATTGGACCATATTTTATCATGTTAATTAAGCGTTCTTAATCTGGTCTTGCAATTTTAACACATCATTTATGGTTTAACAGAGAAAATAATTTTTGTTTTTTTGGATTGCGACTTCAATCACCAACATACCCTCCTTCTAGAGAGATGCTTTAATTGCAACACTCCTTTATGCCTTTTTAATAGAACTTGTTTTCTTTGGTCTCAAGAAAGTCTCAATTGCGGCAATCACTTCTTCTCTTTAAACCAAATTTCTTTCACTGTATTTTAATACAAAAATTCAAATATTTCAAACTTTTCCAAAAACATTCTTTCATGTTTTTCTGATTTGGACTATAACGAAAAATCAGCCAAATCGATGAAGCCGTTTTCAAGATAACAGCATTTTCATAATTATGAAATTATAATTTTTTCATCATTTTTAATGCCCCTCCCCTCTTGATGACGTAACATTTCTCTCTCTTTCAAAATATATAAATTATTTGGCGCTTCGATTTTTGAGTCACAAGTTATATTAAAAATATTGGCTACACCAAAGGCGTTTGGTTGTAACGCTGCGTAACATTTTGACATGACCATCGAACACTTATTTTACGTCAAAAAAAAAAAAAATTGAGAATGTAATTTTGACATGCACTACTCACCATAATTGAATGAAAAAAATTGGAATATTAATGTAAAAAGAAGTAAAAAAAAAAATCAACAGAAGTTGGATTTAATTAAAATGAATCTCCTTTACTACTGCAGTAATTAAATGTTTCGTGGCTTTGATTCAACAGACTTTTTGTGACATTTTTTTTTAATAAAATGTTGAATTCTCTCCAAAAAACCACAAAATCATATTAACTGTTATGCTTTGTTTCCAAACCAAATTGAATTCTTTCAAAATTCTTTTAATAAATAGTTTCATGATTTAATATTACAATAATAAAATAAAATATTGTAACTAATGGGAAAGAGAATAATTAATCTAAAAATGTTTCAAAAAATGAAAAATTTACAATACACAAAAGAAGAAAAGAAGTAAAATATTTCACACATTCTATCTCTTTTTTTTTTTTTTTTTTTGTGGAAATGTATGCCAAGGAAATATTTAATTTTGGAAAGTCAAGCATACATAGTCAGTCATCGTACTATATACTATATGTATGTATGTATGTATGTACAATATGCGGGCTAGATTGTAGTGAGTTGTAGTTAAATAAAAACATACTAACTTTGGCTATGCTGAAGTTGTAATACTCTTCACGCCCCTCGTAGTGGTTCGAGGGTCTTGAAATTTTTATGGTTGGTGGATATGAGTCGGAATCTTTCAATTTCCAAATTTCAAAACGAGATTATAAAGGTTTTTCTAATAAGAACTTTCATTTGGATCCCGGCTTGTATGGGGGGTACCCTCTTGTGGTTCGATTCGGCCGATTTCGACAAATTTACTGCGTATGGTAAAAAGAAAGCGTAAATTTAGCTGTTTAGTTCAAAAATTAAGGGACTAATTTGCATACATACAGACGGACAGACAGACAGACGGACATGGATAGATCAACTCGTCTCGTCGCGCTGATCAAGAATATATGTATACTTTATGGGGTTTCCGATGTCTCCTTCTGAATATTACAAACTTCATGACAAACTTATAATACTATTCACTGCGAGAAGAGTATAAAGAGAAACCAAGTGAAAAGCACAAGCAACGTCAAAAATAAATATTTACAGCTCAACTCAAACGTCCTCAAAACGCACAAAACAAAACAATGGTAGGAAAGAAGAAAAAATAGCTACAATGGCTACAAAAAGAAACAACAGGACATGTGAATCTCCGTGTATGTGTGAAAAAACTTCACCTGCACAAGGACAAAATTAATTTCCTTTGGCAATTTTTTGTTTTTTCTCGACAGACACCGATGCTACTACATACTACTACAATACTATTTGTTGCTTTTGCTTTTATTTTATTTTATTTTAAATAAAACAAGTAACGTTTTCATTTTCATCATAGTATATACTCATAGATACACACACACACACACACACACTCAAACAAACTAACAAGAGAACAGGCATGCACACTGTCAACGAGTGATTTCCTTTTGGCACACGTTATTCCGACGACGTTACTTTGTGGCTAGAAGGGAATTCAAGCGTGAAAAACGTAAATGGTAAAAGTAATTTTTACACATGCAGATACACAATATACATATGTATGTATGTACATATATATGTAGTATCTATGTTGTATGTGTAGCTGTGTGAGTATATCTGAGGGTGTTAGATAAATGGAAATGTGCGGATGTGCGGGTGTTTAAGCAAATTGAGACACAACAACGCCACATTAACTTGTGAGTAATTAAAATTAACTGCTACCAGGTGTTGGCATTACAAATACACATATGTGAGTGTATCTGTGTGTGAGTATATCTTAAGGTTTGCTCATATAAACATACTAAAATAATTTAATACACAAACGCGCACTCTGTATGTTCTTAAGTAATAAATGCAA
Source organism: Amiota mariae (assembly GCA_035041805.1). NCBI lineage: Eukaryota > Metazoa > Arthropoda > Insecta > Diptera > Drosophilidae > Amiota > Amiota mariae. Next base: position 5,986,703 of record JAWNKV010000550.1, read on the forward strand.
AATTTCATTTGCCATGTCAGATTAAATTCTTTGAAATTTACACAAAAAACACATTTAGTTTGACATCCCTTTTAGGACTTAGGAACATGTGTATCCACTTTTAGGAAAGGAACAAGTGCACGCCGTAATGTTGCGAGCACACGGGAGCACACTCATTTGATTGCGGCACTTCCGTTTTAATCTCGATACGAACACAATTAATGAGATTCGAGTGTCAATTAACATTTATTAAAACACACACACAGAAACATTTACAATTACACGAATATTTACACTTACCCATGCAAACATGAGTATGTATGCATACATATTGTATAAAGTACAAACGACTTACAATGTAATTAAATTTGTGCCAGGTTTAACCTTACGCCGTAAGCTACTCGGACCCGCAATGCAAACACACACACAAATGTACGAATTTCTTGAAACCCTTTTCATTTTAATAACACGTTTCCCCCCATTTAATCATTTTCTCTTTTTACTTATTTTTTCATTTCGTTGTACCGCTATAAACTTTGCGCAAATATTTCAATTAAGTAAATATGCAAACATCATGGAAAATTTATGTTTAACATTGAATGCACTTGTATGTGTGTGTGCGGTGTATGTAAGTTTCTATCTTTGTATCAATGCATTGCTTACTTACTTACATATGTACTTACATACGAGTATAGAGTAATAATGAGAAATTATTTTTGTAATCATGTATTTTGTATCAAAAACTTGATGGAATTTCAATTTGCAAATTCCAAAATTATAATTTGAAATCTGAATTCTTGCAGTAGTCAGAATATTACTTAATCATATATGAAATCATCATCATTATTATCTTCATAATCATCTCATTAATAAAGACGCAAATAGTATTGTATTGTAGTAGATTAGTGAGCCAAGTAGAATTTAATAAATGAATGAAAATTGAAACTTAACAAATATCATAAATCTATCTGACTAATCATTTTAATTTGAAATACTCCAAAATATATTCAAAGAAACATTGTCATGTTTACTATGTGTATTTTATCGTTTATTTGTTATTTAACTTTGCACACATTTCATATTTGTTACTGATGCAATAGACAGAATTTTACTATAATTTATAATTTTACTACTTAAAACACTTTTAATATTTTAAATTAATAGACAATTTTCAATATTATGAAATATATTAAATTGAATATGAATTTCTTTGATATTTCAAATCTTTGCTTTATTAACCTTTAGGACACAGTACTATAAGTTGTAGTACATCATTATGAAACGATTCTGAAGGAAGAAAATAAGATTTGCTATAGAAACAAGAAGAAAAAGAAATCTAAGGAAAGTCAATTGCAAAGTTATGAAATATTCCATACACTCCCCTCCACTTGTACATACTTTATTTTAAAACCTCATATTTTCCGATACAAAAGCGTTAGAGACTTAATTTTTTTTTAAAGAATGAATTATAAATTTTTAGTAATTCAGTATTTTTATTATTGCTTTGTCATAAAATAATATAAAACTACATATAACACGCATCAAAATTAATATATAGGAGATTGATTACATCGTTTGCAAATTTCTTTAGAAAGCAATATGTAATTAAAAATGGGCGTGGGCGCGCCAACTCTTTGGATCTGTCACCAATAGTCCCAGAATTATGATTTTAATTTACCAGTTGCGTATGACAATGAAAACTATCTGTACCAAAGCTTAACTCGATAGCTTAAAAATCGAGAGCTTAGCAAATTGACGAATGAATGGACATAGATAGCTAAATCGGTTATCCTGCTTTCACTTGTGTGAAACGTATAATAAATTGAGATTTTTTTTATAAAGATCATACTAAACAAAAAAAGATTCAAATAACGAAAACATTAAAATATTATATTTATAAGTAAAATTATTTATTAATTTAAAACTGAGATTACAGATTATTATTAAAATTATAAAACTAACTAAATTATCTATCTAAATCGACGTAGCTTTTATCATACAAGTTATATTTTGAATTAGTTTCGTCGATCTCCTTTTCTTCAGGAGTTCTAAATAAATTGAAGTTGTTCATAAAATACGCATCGACATCCATGTGATCATCAAAAATCTTATTTGACAATGCCAATTCTCTCATTTGGTTCCGAAAATATTCGGCTACTGTAGGTAGATGCCCAAAATATACATTGTCTTGAATTAAAATTCTAACCCCAATGAACCACATAGAACAATATGGCTCATCATCTTCCTTTGGTATGTACTCAATTGCGTCTTTGGGATTTAAAAAACACAAGGTGTTAGAATCACAGGTTATCCAAGCTTTATAGAAGCTGTTGAGGTTTGATTCAATCAGATCACTCCAAATATCATGAGCCTCCAATGTGGGTGCCACGGTTCTTATTACAATGAAATGATTAAACTTATTGTAAAAGTCTTTCCCTTCTTTTAATAGACGCGACCAGGGTAGTTTCCCATTTTGTATTTTTTTGATTATATTGGTGGCTTTATCGAGTTCTTCTTTTATCAAAATTTTGACCTGAATAAAAAGGTCTTGAGTCAAGTTTTGTTGTGGATAGACAGGCGTAATCACAGGGAAGATGTGGCAGCGATGCTCACTGTATTTTCGTGGATTCCACATTGGTAATCCCAATTTTAAGTCCTTGACATTTTTTAGTATAACAGGAGTATTCAAATCTGAATCTGAATAAAAACGGAAAAATTCATAAACCATTTGCGACGGTGCTGCATCAGGAAACATTCGACATATATTTGCGACGAGAATAGTTAGGGCACCACCACGGAGAAAGCCATGAGTCTGGGAGTAAATGAGGCAATCTAAAATAAATAAATAATAAATTAGTTAATAAATATATCGAAATACAATAGAAATGATTCATTTCAAACTTACTTCTTGCCCACATTCTGATTGCACGCAATGTTACGTTAAATGTCTGGTAGTTCGGTACCAGATTAATTATTGTATTTGTCATTTGAAGCCCATGAATACTGCGTATCGAATACTGGTTAAGAAGATCTAATTCAATAGTATTGGGGTTGAAGTCATCTGGTATCTTCTTACATGCCAATTGCGCCATAGTCAAATTTATACCGAAGCCGTTGAATTCCATCATTATGCTGCGGAACTTATCTTCGTTGTACAAACGGCAGTTGGTAATTTCTGGCTGTATCTTCAGTAATTGATAGAACAGATTAAAGAAATCATCGCCCTCAATAATATTTGGTACAATAATAATCGTATCCATTACTGTCTCAGGATCGTGTACACCAAGACGATAAGATCCATAAGTATAGAGTTTGCCACACAACTCCTGTGCCTCAGAGTCGCACATTCCTCGAATTGTAGCAATCTCTTTGATCCAATTTTGTGCAAGATTATCCAGCTGCCTTATGGCATAAGTCCTTTGTTTTTCTCTGGCCAATGTTTCATAACTGTCCTGAGCCCAGAGCTCGGATACAAGTTTTTTCGATTCTTCATAATACAGACTACGAAGACTCTTATTTTTTGATTTAAATGAAAATATATGACGGAAATGTTGTGTCATTTTTATTATAATATGGATGGTTGTTTAGTTTTCAAATAAAATGCTCTTTCTTAAATATTTCAATAATATTTTCAAAAATATGTGTACACTTTGAATGCAAAAATGCGTTTAACTTTATTCTGCATAGATCCACTTTATTTATACCAAAAAGTAATACCAGCCCCTATTACTAACAAAGAGTTAATTAACCTAATTAATAATTTTTAATGAAATTTAAATTTTAGGTAGGTACTTAGTTATGATGAGTTCTCTCGAATTCCCTAAATACACAGCACAACATTTTTTTTTGCATGAAATATTTTAAGGGTTGTTTACAGATTAGAAGTCACTGATTTCGAATCTAAACTCAGCGGCTTTAGTTTTTGAGAAAGAGGTACTTATTTTTTCATTTTCTAGTTTTATATTTTTTATGTTCTTGCAAATCAAAATCAGTGACCTTTAATTAGTAATTATAAAACTATCAGATTTTTCTTGGAAAACAACAAAATTGATTTTATTGCCCTGCAAACAAACTCCATATGAAGGTAAGAACGAAGGAAGTACCTGTATCTCAAAGACTGGAGCTGCTGGAAAAAACTATTAACATATTTGAAATTAGCTTAATGTAAATATGTAAAATATATCTTGATTTTACTAATTATACTCTTCATGCAGTGCCTAGTTTTATAAGTTTGCCATGAAGTGTGTAACACACAGAAGGAGACATCAAGAACCCATAAAGTATATATTGTTGATCATCTCGACGAGACGAGACCATGTAAACCAGACCCTTGGTTTACTAGGAGGGGTACATGCCATATTAAGCAGGAACATAGAACAATAATTAGAAGATATAAAAGGTGCGTGAAGAGTGTTACAACTTCGGCATGGCCAAAGCTAATCTTCTTTTTACTGGTTAATTGGTGGTTTCTAAAGAAATTGGCAAAAGATGTAATCAATCTCCTAAACATTCAACTTGATGTGAGTTATTTTAAGTTTTATTATTTTATGACAAAGCAATACTACAGTTAGAGAATTCCTGATAATTCATAATTACCAATTAGATCTACCTGAAAATTGAAATTGAAATTTTGTGTTTCCAGCAGCTCTAGTTTTTGAGATACAGGTACCTTCCTTCGTTCTTACCTTCATATAGAGTATGTTTACATTACACAGGGCAATAAAATCAATATTGTTTATTTTTTCCAAGAAATATCTTATGGTTAATTAATAAGTCGACGTCACTTATTTAGAATCTACCCTCAGATATGTTTTTTCTAGCATCTTTAGTTTGTGTAATTAGGGAATTCTAGATAACTCATCATAACTAAGTACCTACTTAAAATATAAATTTCATTAAAAATTAGATTAACTCTTTGTTAGTAATAGGTATAAATAAAGTGGATATATGCAGAATAAAGTTAAACGCATTTTTGCATTCAAAGTGTTAATACTGCACGTACACATATTTTTGAAAATAATATTGAAATATTTAAGAAAGAGCATTTTATTTGAAAACTAAACAACCATCCATATTATAATAAAAATGACACAACATTTCCGTCATGTATTTTCATTTAAATCAAAAAATAAGAGTCTTCGCAGTCCGTATTATGAAGAATCGAAAAAACTTGTATCCGTGCTCTGGGCTCAGGACAGTTATGAAACATTGGCCAGAGAAAAACAAAGGACTTATGCCATAAGGCAGCTGGATAATCTTGCACAAAATTGGATCAAAGAGATTGCTACAATTCGAGGAATGTGCGACTCTGAGGCACAGGAGTTGTGTGGCAAACTCTATACTTATGGATCTTATCGTCTTGGTGTACACGATCCTGAGACAGTAATGGATACGATTATTATTGTACCAAATATTATTGAGGGCGATGATTTCTTTAATCTGTTCTATCAATTACTGAAGATACAGCCAGAAATTACCAACTGCCGTTTGTACAACGAAGATAAGTTCCGCAGCATAATGATGGAATTCAACGGCTTCGGTATAAATTTGACTATGGCGCAATTGGCATGTAAGAAGATACCAGATGACTTCAACCCCAATACTATTGAATTAGATCTTCTTAACCAGTATTCGATACGCAGTATTCATGGGCTTCAAATGACAAATACAATAATTAATCTGGTACCGAACTACCAGACATTTAACGTAACATTGCGTGCAATCAGAATGTGGGCAAGAAGTAAGTTTGAAATGAATCATTTCTATTGTATTTCGATATATTTATTAACTAATTTATTATTTATTTATTTTAGATTGCCTCATTTACTCCCAGACTCATGGCTTTCTCCGTGGTGGTGCCCTAACTATTCTCGTCGCAAATATATGTCGAATGTTTCCTGATGCAGCACCGTCGCAAATGGTTTATGAATTTTTCCGTTTTTATTCAGATTCAGATTTGAATACTCCTGTTATACTAAAAAATGTCAAGGACTTAAAATTGGGATTACCAATGTGGAATCCACGAAAATACAGTGAGCATCGCTGCCACATCTTCCCTGTGATTACACCTGTCTATCCACAACAAAACTTGACTCAAGACCTTTTTATTCAGGTCAAAATTTTGATAAAAGAAGAACTCGATAAAGCCACCAATATAATCAAAAAAATACAAAATGGGAAACTACCCTGGTCGCGTCTATTAAAAGAAGGGAAAGACTTTTACAATAAGTTTAATCATTTCATTGTAATAAGAACCGTGGCACCCACATTGGAGGCTCATGATATTTGGAGTGATCTGATTGAATCAAACCTCAACAGCTTCTATAAAGCTTGGATAACCTGTGATTCTAACACCTTGTGTTTTTTAAATCCCAAAGACGCAATTGAGTACATACCAAAGGAAGATGATGAGCCATATTGTTCTATGTGGTTCATTGGGGTTAGAATTTTAATTCAAGACAATGTATATTTTGGGCATCTACCTACAGTAGCCGAATATTTTCGGAACCAAATGAGAGAATTGGCATTGTCAAATAAGATTTTTGATGATCACATGGATGTCGATGCGTATTTTATGAACAACTTCAATTTATTTAGAACTCCTGAAGAAAAGGAGATCGACGAAACTAATTCAAAATATAACTTGTATGATAAAAGCTACGTCGATTTAGATAGATAATTTAGTTAGTTTTATAATTTTAATAATAATCTGTAATCTCAGTTTTAAATTAATAAATAATTTTACTTATAAATATAATATTTTAATGTTTTCGTTATTTGAATCTTTTTTTGTTTAGTATGATCTTTATAAAAAAAATCTCAATTTATTATACGTTTCACACAAGTGAAAGCAGGATAACCGATTTAGCTATCTATGTCCATTCATTCGTCAATTTGCTAAGCTCTCGATTTTTAAGCTATCGAGTTAAGCTTTGGTACAGATAGTTTTCATTGTCATACGCAACTGATAAATTAAAATCATAATTCTGGGACTATTGGTGAAAGATCCAAAGAGTTGGCGGATATTGAACACAATGCCAGTTTCACTCGATACCTAGAAACATTCACACGTAAGACGCCCATTTTTAATTACATATTGCTTTCTAAAAAAAATGGAAAACGATGTAATCAATCTCCTATATATTAATTTTGATGTGTGTTATATGTAGTGTTATATTATTTTATGACAAAGCAATAATAAAAATACTGAATTACTGAAAATTTATAATTCATTCTTTAAAAAAAAATTAAGTCTCTAACGCTTTTGTATCGGAAAATATGAGGTTTTAAAATAAAGTATGTACAAGTGGAGGGGAGTGTATGGAATATTTCATAACTTTGCAATTGACTTTCCTTAGATTTCTTTTTCTTCTTGTTTCTATAGCAAATCTTATTTTCTTCCTTCAGAATCGTTTCATAATGATGTACTACAACTTATAGTACTGTGTCCTAAAGGTTAATAAAGCAAAGATTTGAAATATCAAAGAAATTCATATTCAATTTAATATATTTCATAATATTGAAAATTGTCTATTAATTTAAAATATTAAAAGTGTTTTAAGTAGTAAAATTATAAATTATAGTACAATTCTGTCTATTGCATCAGTAACAAATATGAAATGTGTGCAAAGTTAAATAACAAATAAACGATAAAATACACATAGTAAACATGACAATGTTTCTTTGAATATATTTTGGAGTATTTCAAATTAAAATGATTAGTCAGATAGATTTATGATATTTGTTAAGTTTCAATTTTCATTCATTTATTAAATTCTACTTGGCTCACTAATCTACTACAATACAATACTATTTGCGTCTTTATTAATGAGATGATGATAATAATTATGAAGATAATAATGATGATGATTTCATATATGATTAAGTAATATTCTGACTACTGCCAGAGTTTAGATTTCATCAAGTTTCTGATACAGTATACATGAGTACTAAAATAAATAATCTAATTGACAATCATTAACAACCGTTACCAATTTCAAAAATGAAACCAAAAGATATGCAAATAGTATTGTCAATCGTAATTCACATATTCATAATTTTTTTCTTTGTAATAATTTGATAAATTAAACATTTACTTTGTTCCGATAATTGTAGATTTTTCTTATTTGCAATTTTTCTTACAATTTTTCTATTCAAGTATAGAATAATATTTTTACATTTTTTATTAAGGTTTCATCAAATCAATTGGGAAATAGAAAGAAATAAAATTTCATTAAGTGTTTGGAATTTGAAATTGCTTCAACGAGGACAGATAAACACAAAAATAGTATAGATGTCAATTACATGCCAGCATCTGCCTCTTACTACTCGTATTGTACTTTCATAGGTTTCGTTAAGGTTAAATAATCGTTTGAATAATTTACAGAATTAAAAATAAAAAAAAGGACAACAACTCAAACATGGTCATGGACAAGTCAAGTCATGTCAGCTTTAAGTCCAATCAAGCCAAGCCAAGCCAAGCCAAACCAACCTAAGCTAATGAAGTATGCATGACACGCGCCATGAATGTCCTTGTTTTTCAATAACAGTAAAAGCAGTTTTCTGAGCAACCACTTCAACTTACACATTCCGTTCAACCAGCCGCTTATCTACAGCTTCTTCCTATCTATCTGCTTCAATAGCGAACTAAAAAAGCATTGAGCATCAGCATCATGATGAAGATGAAAATAACTGTGACGATAAAGTAATGTAGATACTTTTATTGTCATGAGAAGGGAGAAAATGCAAGTTACATGCAATAGAATGCTACTAGCTAAACTATTATTGTATTTACCTTGTTCAACTTCTAATGGCGGTTTAACTAAAAATGCAAAAAAAAAAAAAAAAATAAAGGAAATGAAAAGGTGCGTCATGCGACTGATTAAGACAATTTAAACTCTTTTATTTCCTTGTCTAAGGATAAGACGAAAGTTACTGTTTTTGAGAAGCGTTTAATGAATTTTCTCAACTTGCCACAAAGCATAATATTCCAAGTACTCAGAAGCACCAACACCTTCACAGTACTTAAATAAATACTTTACATGTTTCCTAAAGGAAATTTTCTCATCTCATCTTATCTTATGGCATGGCATCGCATGGATAGTATCGTATCGCATCTTATCTCATCTTATCTCATCAACCATCATTTATTTAGCTTTTTACTTGGCATCGAGATCCAAGAATGAGTATTGAAGAAGGCATTCGTTGTTAATATACGATGGATGATGTTTTAGCTTGGCTATAAAAAAGAACCCAAATAAACATTTGGAGCACTCAATAACGTGCTCAGTGCTTTGGCCATTAGTAAAGGAAAAAAGTCTTGGAATGAGTGAGTGAATACAAGTTGAAATTTGTTGAAGGACAATCGAGTAAACCAGCGAATGGATAGAAAAATGGATGGTTAGAAATGAAACGAAGAAAGAATGTAAGGAAGGAAGGAAGGAAGGAAAGAGACTCCACTTTGCCTCTAGCTGAGCTGTGTATGAGTAATCAAGATTATGTGGATGTGCGAAGGCAGTGAAAGCATCTATTTCTGAACTCGTAGCATCGAAAAATTGTAGCATGTGAAGTGCTCAACAAATATTGACATGAAATTGGGGAAAAAAGTGAAAAATAGAAAATTTTCTTTTATGATTTATATGTTTCGCTGAAAATGTGTTCACTCGCATCCACACTTCCATGCACTATCCCATCGCACATCCCCATCATTCCCATCAAATATTCTACCATTTTGACCTTGTTTAGGCTAAGGCAAATGTGGCAAGTGGACCAAAATATGTTCAGACCAGCTGGAATGTTTATTTCAGTTAATGGGTTCGATGTTGAAGAAAACAAAAAACACTTGATAAAAAAAAAGAAAAAAACGAAAAGCAAAATCCTTTAATAAAAGCCAGAAATCGTGTTAACTTATAAAATTAGCCTGGGCAAATAACATGGTCTTTTTTCTTATTCTCTTATTGTTTTTCTTTCTTTAGTCCTAACAATTGATTGATGACACACATTTCTTTTACAAATGCTTAAATAATAATTCAATCAATTCTCATATATCGTTTATTTTTATACTTTTGTTATAACATATATATATTATATACATACATACAAACATATATCATATTAGTTTAAACAAACGACTACAATACAATACAATGTATTGATTGTCAGTCCCATGAACAACGAATGATGACAAGAACATGTAGCAATCTTTCAGGAGCTTCCGCCTACGAAAACGACAAATGCCATTGTTATTAATGATGTTCGAACATGTTGGCAAAACTAAACTTAAGAAACATTGACAATAACAACAACATCAATAGCCGGAAAAATATCAAACACAGCATAACAAAAAAAACATTGATTGATGGATAAACATGAGCATATGCGGCAAAGTTCATCAATAATAGATTTCATTTAAATTTAACGCTGACCAATTCAGTTATACACATGCACCACATGTATGTATATACGTGTGTGTGTGTGTGTGTGTGTGTGTGTGTGTGTGTGTGTGTGTGTGTGTGTATCAGGTTAAGGTCAAGAAGATACAATAAACTATTCACCAAATAAAAAATTAATACTCTCATTGAAATTTTACAGTCCTCCATGAAAACAGATTTTTATAAAATATATAAATGAATGCATGATGTGAAAAGAATGAGAAGAATACTATAATAAATAATGGAAAATTATATGTGTATTTCTATTTTTTTTATTTATTTCATTTAATCAGTTTGAAATATCATACAAAAATAGAATTATCATTAATAGTAAGAGTAAACTGCAACAGAATAACATTGAGTTCTAGGCCAGTTGGTGATTATAAACAAGTAGTCTACTTAGCTTTAAAAATCATCATGTGCTCGTTGTTAGGAACCCGAACTTTTCTGTGGATAACCTAAGGAACCAAAATTTGTGCACAAAATAAAAAAGTGACATACAATCAAAGAGGTTAAGTTCGTATAACCCCAAAATATCTGGTTTCAAGAACCTTATAAAGTGATAAAACTTATAAAAAGCTTAAATATTGTAGTATGCAACAGGCTTGAGTAAATTGTCAAAATTGTTGTGATGTTCAAGAACCTTCAGAACAATGTATGTATTTTGTTTTAAACCCTAAAGTAATAATAATTTTGAAGATAAATTAACCAACTTATTGGAAAAATGCTTAAAAAATTCACTGATATACTCCTATGTTTTAGGCTATAGCTCTGGTTTCTTATAGCCTAAGACAATGTTTTTTTGACTAGAACCTTACCAGAAAAATATCCAGTCGAATAGCAAAAACCCCTTCCAAATCGGATAAGTAGTTTTTGGGTAAGTCGCTTACATAACTATACACAGATCAAACAGATAACCTATTTTGTTTAAAGTCGGTTTCAAATCAGAAGAAATTATTAAGATGAGAGAAACATACATGTGGCACACAAGAATAATTACGAGAATAGCTAAGGCTTGATCACTTTTGTCAGACGACACCTAATAAAAAGTTATATAGTCCCAGACTATGTGAGTGTCATGAATTTGGTAGAACAAAACATTTCATAATCTGGAAAGTGGAAAACCATAAAATGGTAAAACTTCTAGGAAGCCTAAATATGAATGGTTAAGTAAGAAACTATAAGAAAGTATGCACAATGGAATGGGAAACAAATGTTTAGGGTGAGAATAAATATATCATTTCATTTTCCAGTTTTAAACAATTTTTTAGACAAAGATTAGGCCAATTTAATCAATGTACGAGTATGTGGGATTATCTTAGAATCAGCAACTGTTCAAAAATATGCTACAAAAAATTCATTAAAATTTCATTTATATTTCAACTTATCCATCCTCAAGGAATTGAGAAAAAATAATAATGATTCTAAGTAGGAAGAATGTAGAATTTTGCTTGTATCTTTCTCATTGAGCTTTCAGAGGGATTGGGGAATATTTGCAGCCTAGTATTATTCTATATTACCAAAGAAAATATATATTACTCTTGAATGAAGGTTCTACTTACTACTACTACTACAATTACATTGTACATTAATTTGTCACAGAATTAAGATGAATGTATGTACATATCTACAAATGTACTTTATTCTCTACTACACAAACTTGAAAATACAAGAAGAAAATTGCTTTGATCCATTTGTTTTTATTAAAGTCGTCAAACAGTAAAAGCAAATTTTGCGTCTCTGTGCAGCAGACCAATACGAAAAAGCAGCAAATTTCAATTTTGGCAGCTACACATATGTATATGTAGATAAAATATATGCATACAAAGATACACTCACACAAAATACAAACAGATTTGCTTCAATGGATGTTCATGCGAATGAGTTTGTTTTTGTTTTTATTCCGTGCGCATTAATCAATGCGTACAAAATGAACAAGAATATCGAGTATGAACAGAAAACATGACCAAATATCGAATGAAGCCATAGTCAACAGGAAACGGCATCACCAAAGGCGACATTTGTAAATGAATATAAATGAATATGAACAACGAAATGTTGTTATATATGACCTCTGTTCCACTCATCTCATATTTTATGTATTTACTATTTTTATTTTATTTTAAGAGCAAGTGAAATCAATAATTTGACATACAATAAAAAAAGTAAAAATTGTTCAGTTTGTTAAAAAAAGTACAATATTTCTTTGAATGTACAGTACATACATATGTATGATTCTGATATATGATAATTGATATGTAAAAATTAATTTATAAATCAATATTTTTTTTTTTGTAATGACAATTAAAATAAAATATGAAATTTATATAAAAAAGATATGAATTACAAAGTGGAAAACAATTATATGTATAATGTTTTAAACTTTAACTTGGCCTCAATTGCATTTAAACCGAGTCATATGTAATCAAAAAGGTCAAAACAAAAACAGCAAAATAAAGCTTTCTGTTGTGAGTGTGGAAAACCGCCGCCACATGGAAAAAGGAAAATTTACACAACAACAAACACTTGAAATATTATGCCTGCCATGTCAACTAACAGCAACCATTTGACATACCAATTCTCAACTCAAAATAAACGCAAACCAAACTCACATCAAACCAAACAATTTCTTTCAAGCATCACATAAATGAGTTTAGTTCAGTTGAATTCATTTGAGTTAAGTTGAGTTGCTTTGAAGGTTGACTGTATCTCTACCTCTAACTCTCTGCCTGAGCCTGAGACTGCGTCTGAGTTTTATATTTAAATTGCTTGTTGGTTGTTTAACAACAAAACAACTCTCCTGCATTCTTAATTGGCATCAACGGTGCAGTTTAAGTTATGAAACGACATAGAAGCGCCATGAAACTTTTCCATCTACAAACATCATTT